>CM075869.1:12347085-12989585 GCA_038021265.1 Cyprinella venusta | reverse complement strand
GTGGGAATGCGTTGTAAAGGATGAGCACTCAACAGTGAGGATAGCAGGGGCGGTCGAACGGCAAGGTCAAAAGTATAGATTGCGGAAGTGCTGATTCTGGAACGGAAGTCTTGGCTGATTTTATGTACGTCAGAAGAAAAGTAACAAAAAAATTGTGTGGAATGTCCAGAGGCCTTCAGTGGATTTTTATTTTCTTCCATTTCTTTCATACTATACATAATTTCTGTCTGTTTCTGTGTAGTGAAAGAAACAGGGCGCTTGTAACTCAGGACATCATGAAGTACACTGGTAGACAATCTTCAGACGTGCTGGAGGAACCAATGGAATGGAGTGAACTTACAGTAAGAGGGTCCAGAACTTTCTGCTGAATATGATGGAGGATGGTGTGAGGAAGAGGGGGCAGTGAGTGGGAGTAACAGAGAGGGGATATTGTCCATCAGTGTCTGTTCTTTAAACGGCACAACTGCTTATGTAACAAGCACTTGACAAAATGGGAAAAGAGCCATTTTCTCATACATTTAGACAAGTAGTGTAGTTTATTTTATCTTTGTAGTTCTTTATTTCCTCTTTGCAACTCCTTATTTCGAGCTATGTGTTTTGTTGTCTTTCCTTGCGGATTTCCTCCCTCTCTGTGGTCCTCTGTTTTTATACTGATAGAGTGTAACCTTTTGGCTTTCGTCACTTATATTTGGCCTCTTCCTGACACACAGGCTCGATCATTGGCAAAAAAAAAAAAAAAAAAAAAAATGACGTGTAGGCGAACTTACGCAATTTCTTTTTTCTGCTCAGTGAAGAGGATTAGTGAAAACACAATTATGACTAATGAATTTTGTCAAACTTTGGACCTGACACAGAATACAGAACAACACAAATAAATGGGAAACGTTTTTGTAACTTTTTAGCTAAACTAAACTAAAAATTATACAATAAAATACACACACACAACAATTAAAAAAAATTGAGGACAGTAATTTTTTTAAAAAAACATAAATGATACTTTCATTCAGCAATGATTTATTAAATTGATCAAAAGTGACAGCAAAAACATCCATAATGTTACAAAAAACATATCTATTTCAAATAAATGACTTTCGAACTTTATATATTTATCAAAGAACCTTAACATTTATCACAGTTTCCACAAATATATTCCACAAGAAGTTTCACAGTTCCCACAAAAACAGCACAACTGACCAAAATCAAAAATGGCTGATGAGAAATCATAATATTACTGTCTTTGCTGTATTTTTTGATTAAATAAATGCAATTTTGGTGAGCATTAGCGATGGATGGATGGATGGATGGATGGACGGACGGATAGATAGATAGATAGATAGATAGATAGATAGATAGATAGATAGATAGATAGATAGATAGATAGATAGATTGATTGATTGATTGATTGATTGATTGATTGATTGATTGATTGATTGATTGATTGATTGATTGATTGATTGATAGATAGATAGATAGATAGATAGATTAATTGTGACATCATTAGGCATTAATTAAAAGCCCTATGCTCCATCTGTGCTTTACCCCTCCACTCCATCATTAGAAGTAGCAATTAAATTACTAACGCCTCGCTTGTTTCAAACTGGAAAACTCTCAGATGATACACTGCCTCTCATTGAGGGTGAGGACAGAGCCGCCCACAGGCTGCCGGTTTTTCTGGGACATTACGCACTGCGGGTCTGGGACAGTGTGGATTTGGCGGAGACAAGGTGATGCGGGGGGACATAAGACAATCCCATAAGTCCTCTGAAACACATCAGGGAGGATACAGCAAAGCACGATTAGCATTTATACAGAAGAGGATTCTGATTGGCCATTAGCATGTGATCACACAGCTGAGAGATGTTTACTGTAACAAGAGTTGCTCTTGCACATGTCAAAGTCCTGCTGATTTAAACCCATTCTGTTGACAAAAAGCAGGTCAAGTTTGCTTAAACGAGAGAAATAGCATTGGAACATGAATAAATGTGAAGGTTTGAGTATTTAGTTGTTTTTGCATATGGTTTGGGCGACTATCCATCACTATTCTTGAACAAACAGATCAGAGTGAAACGTGCAGTTGCACTGAATCAAAGATTTACCATTTACTTATTTGAGGAAAATAGGCCTCTGCATTGCTGTTTTCAAGATTCCTGTAAATCAAGACAGTAAAAAGCAACCTATCAAATTCTTAGCTGTAAATCAGTCACTTCAAGGAGATCTATAATACCTGAAGGAAGTCGTCCGTTAGCATCCCATTCATCTCATAGACAATAAAAGAAATGGACACAGTGACCCCATTGATTTCAACAGAGAAGACTGAAGACCGATAAATGCTCTTTCTGTCTGATGTCTGAGCAACTGCGCAGGCGCAAACTGAGCGTGACGACAGTCCAACAGTTGTAAATCTTCTAGTAGCTGTGCCAAGACAAATCTGAAGCCCCTAATTCCTCAAAAACATTGTTGAAATACTTTGTCCCGTTGCTTTTATATCCATGGGTCCCTTGACTTTGTGCCTCCATGTCCCCCCAATTGCCTCATAGACAGTAAAAGATTGCCCGCGAGCTTCTCCTCCTGTCTATACGGGAATGTCTCTATTGTGTGACAGAAAGTCCCGTGGTTATGACGCAATCTTTAGCCTATTTTTCCAAAAACGGCTTCTACGGGGCGTAACGTAAGATTCAAAGTAATGGAGTCTTTTATACATTGTCGTGTTTCTTTAGGAATAATTAATGGGCAAATGAAGTCTTTGGATGCCTCAGATGTTAATAAGTTATTCGCTCTCAAAGTGACACCAAAATGAATGGGAGCCCATTAAAGGTGCAATGTGGGATTTTTAGCGACATCTAGCGGTTCGGTTGCGAGTTTGCACCAGGTTTGCACTAAGGGCTCAGCCCACTGCTCACCCCTCCCTTTCGAAGAAGCTACTGCTGGGTACACACCAAAAGATAATCGGGCTGATTTTGG
This sequence comes from Cyprinella venusta, assembly GCA_038021265.1. Classification (NCBI taxonomy): domain Eukaryota; kingdom Metazoa; phylum Chordata; class Actinopteri; order Cypriniformes; family Leuciscidae; genus Cyprinella; species Cyprinella venusta. Next base: position 12,986,624 of record CM075869.1, on the reverse strand, counting down.
GCCGATTTTCCCCCTTCCGACAATCCTAGGTATGTCCCGATTATCTTGATGGTTCCACAGATTATTTTATCAGATTCTCCATTGGTGTGAGGTGTGTTAAGAGTGCACGAACTTGCTCGGAAGAACATCGGAGCCGCTCCGATCGCGAATCGTAAATATTCAACATGTTGAATATTTACGATCAGAAATCCTGATGTGTGGGGGGAACCCCGAGGACAAACGCGAGCGCGTTCTGGAGATTATCACGTGAAACGAAACAATATCCAATTGGAAAGCGAGATGATGGAAGACGGAAGTATAACAAACGCAGTCATGGAGCAGCACAACGTGAACTTGATGTGGAGAGCAGAGATGGAGGATCAGCTTGTTGATTTGTGGCTCAGAAAATGTAATAAGCTCAGTATAAAAACTATTCCATATAAGGATAGGTGTATGTGTATGTGTGTGTGTGTGTGTGTGTGTGAGAGAGAGAGAGAGAGAGAGAGAGAGAGAGAGAGAGAGAGAGAGAGAGAGAGACGGAAAATGAACCATGGTTTTATTATTATTGTAGGCGTATTAAACATTTGTATAACCAAATAAATACTAGTTCATTTTTTTTTAGTGAAACTGTGGTTAATTTGTGGTCATTCCAAAAACGATTCTGAAGTCTCTTGAGATTTTGCGAGATTTCCTGTGTTCACACAGTCTAGACTCTGGTTGAAAAACTTTTTGTGTGTGGAGTACTGTCTTTGTCACATCATGGCACACCACACACCATAGGAGCAAAACGGTTAAATCTAGGATTTTTCTCCTCATGTGTGTGGTCTATCACATTTTGAAAATCTTATAAGATGTAAAAAATCCTTTGGTGTTTACCCAGCATACGGTTGCTAAAACGGGACAAACATTTCGTCGGCTGAGACAGCAGAGAATAGCCAGAGTAAGCCGTAACATTGTCACTGTTTCTGTACCACAGTCCAAAAACCACATCATGGATACTGTTTACAAAGCCATAGTCAGGTGAGGATCAAGGGTTTTAATATATAATTTAATATAATAATAGAAATCAGCTGAAAGCAGCACATTTCTCCCCACATAGCAAACCCATAATCCAGCGAGGTAGCAGCTATATATTTTTTCTAACAGGGTAGTAATAGTTTAGCTGGCCAATATGAGGTGTTACTGTGGCTGAGCTGGGACGCGTCCGCATGAGTCCAAAGGTCGGAGGTGCGCGCGCTGTTACAATCATGTCATTTTTGACGTGCGCACCTCCGCATCCCATAGATACTATTTACTACACACGATAGGCTTTTTTCTTTGATTTTGAAAACTCTTCGCGATCGACTTTAGTGATCTAAAAGTCTCCATCGACGGGTTAGTGATTCCTGTAACATATGTTTTACGGTCAATGACATGAGTACTAATCATCAGCTGTCTCACGAACGTAACAGCACATCTATCACACACAGCGAGGGAGAACTAAGAACATAAAACAATCCCAACTACATATTTTACACCACTCACAAGGAAATAGTCACTACTCACGGAGTGTAAGGCTAGCTTCCAGCTTTCCGCTAATGTTACTTCTCTTTCAAGGTAGTGATGAAACGCGTTCTGTAGCGCTGTTTGTTCGCGTTCGGCTACGGTAGAAATATGACGTCACAACATGGCGACCTTCATAGAAGGGGATTCCTGCGGTTATGGAGCAATAAATGTCTCATTCGAAGGTAATAAAAACATTACGGTTAATTAAGTAAGTTATTTATACACCACTGAAAACATAGTTATGGATGTCATATTGCATTTCTGTTAATAGATACTCAACTTTTTTACACATTGCACCTTTAAGGCTTATAACATATTTCTTTTAACAATTACCATTGCAAATCTCACCTAAATGTTTACTCACTGTATTTGTGTTTTTATGGGATCATTTTGTTATAATTGCACAAGATGACTTGTTTTAAATATATTTTATGATTTAATAATTTCACAGTTAATCTCCAAATGAATAGAAACAACATAAAGACAGTAAACATTTTTAAAAAAAATGTTTAATGGCGTATTTTTATGCTTTTTTACCAATACTGTATACTGACATCTTTTTTTAAACATTTTAAACGTTAATTATCGCCATTCAACAATTTAAAGCTATCAATTTTAACATTCATTAGGCTAAAAAATATATAACTAGTTTTAATTTAAGTGAACAATCTTCACATAAGCCCTTAATAAATGTCATATTTACCTGTGCCCTTCCTGTATGGAAATACACAGAAATTGAATAAAGTTAACAAACAGTTTACATTCTTCACTGCATACATTATAAATTAAATATAGATTAATCCTTTGTAAAGCTAGAGCGTTCAAGAGCTGTTACCTGTGTTCTTTTATTCTGCTATCACTGCTTATTTGTTGCTATTAGAGATATCCGACGATCTGAGATTGGTGGTACGTAATGATTTTTTTTTTTTTTTTTTTTTTTTATCTTTTACACATTTTAGCCATTTTAAAATGTTTGATGGCATTTAGACAGCTGTTTAATGGCACCCCGGTTGGGAAACACTCTAATAGACCATCAGTTATCTGCATAAATCATGCAGGGTTATTATCATTTACTAAAGCTAAAAGTATTATTTGAACCAAAGCTGATATGAAATAAAATGTAACTTCTAGAATTGGTTTTAAGTTGAAACACTAAAATGACTGACTGAAAATAATTAAAATGTTAAACTAAAACTGAACAAAAAAGAAATTAAACCTAAACAGTATTTAGAAAAAATAAACAAATACTAACAAAAATGACAAAAACATATATCAAAATTACTACAAAAATGACACGAAATCTCAAAACATAAAATAAAAGTTAATTCAAATTATTAAAAATACCCCAATATTATAAATTATGATAAAATAACACTTAGATCTTAGTGTCCCCAAAATAGATAGTGCCAGTTTAATCTAGTGTTTATTTTTGTCTCACCTGGAATTGCGACATTGGACAGGACGCATTACAAACACTCTAAAGCACTCTCCGTGGTGATCACCCCCAGAGGACACTCTTTCAGTCTCCTGTACTTCCAATCATGAACTATACTTCCCATAACACAATGACTCATTATGGTCTCATTCATTCCACCTGTGTGTGATTTAACTCGTTTGTGTTTGCCTGACAATGAGGCTGTTTACACGACACCGTTTTCAACTAAGAATGTCAAACTTTGTATGTGTTTTGGCCGTTCATTTACACGACAACAGCATTTTGGGTGCCCGAAAATGCAAACTATTGAAAACGGGTTTCAAAATGCAAGTTTTTGAAAAGCGTTTCTGTGTAAACAACAAAAACGCAATTCTCTGAAAAGGATGACGTCATACGTATTCAATCTATAGTGTTTCATCACCATCTAATGGCCTGGCAACAGAATGCAGTGTTTTAAGCATATTTTTGTCTTGTAAATACCCTGAGCTCTGTGTTTTCACTCACTCATTGCAAAGTCTTGTATGTCATTACACTCCGTTTCCGAGCATTATCCTTGTTTTCTGTCTTTTTAAATTTTATTTATTACCTGCCTGTTTTCTGGATTGCTCTTTTCTGCCCTTTTTTTCTCATTTGGATAGTTGGCCTCAGTGCAGCTTTTGACACTGCATGTGTGCCACTCTACTCTTCTTTCTCGACTGTCTTCAGTAGGTATCACTGGTGCGGCTCTTCGGTGGTTGACTTCATATTTATCGGATAGACAGCAATTTTTTTTAGGATAGGTGAGAATCGATCCCGCATTGTCACTATATCTCATGGTGTACCTCAAGGCTCTGTAATTGGTCCCCTTCTGTTTCTCATTTAGTTGCTGCCATTGGGCCAGATCATCAGTCAGCATGGTTTCAACTTTCATAGTTACACTGATGATATTCAAATTTATTTCACGATTAACCCCAACTCGTCCACCCACTTCTGTTATTTTCTGCCTTCAGGAACTTAAAACATGGATGTTTGATGCCTTCTTAATGCTGTGAAAACTGAAATCCCATTAATTGGCCCCAAATCCCAGAGTTTGCAGGCATGAGATTTTTATTGATATTGATGGTGTTCAGATTAGGCCTTCAAAAACTGTGCGGAACCTGGGAGTTTTGTTTGACCCCACGTTATGCTTTCATTCACACATCGGTCAGACTTTTAAATCATGCTTCTTTCACCTGCGCCATGTTGTTCGTATATGTTCTTCTCTTATCTTTGGAGAGGCTGAAACTGTTATTCATGGTTTCATAACTTCCAGACTGGACTACTGTAATTCCTTATACAGCGGACTACCCACCAAAGCAATACATCACCTTACAATACCAAAGCAATACATCGCCTGCTCTGCTCGAGCACTTACATATAACAAAAAAATCTGCACATATTACCCCTATCCTTCATTAACTTCACTGGCTTCCTGTGGTCAATCACATTAAGTTAAAAAAAATTAGTCTTAGTTTATAAAGCTTGTCATGGTCCCGCACCTCAATACCTGTTTGTGCAACCATATCTTCTTGCATGGCCTCTTAGATCTAGCTACAACAATTTGCTTTTTGTCCCCAGGTTTAAACGATCTACTGTGGGTGGTAGGGCTTTTAGTGTTGTAGGCCCGAAGCTATGGAATAAGCTGCCCCCCAATCTTTGTGCCATTGACAAACAAATATTCAAATCAAAACTGAAAACTCATATCTTTACCATGCTCAATAAATAATCTTCATTTCTGTCCTCTCTCGCCTCTACTCTCTCTCTCTCTCTCTCTCTCTCTCTCTCTCTCTCTCTCTCTCTCCTCTATTTTTATTTTACATATTTTTTCCAAATTTATATTTTACAAAAAAAGGTTTATGTTTGTCATCTTTGACTTATGTTCATTGTTAGTGTTTGCTTGTATCCACCCCTGCTTCTCTGCTTATTTCTCTTGATATAGCCTAAAAAGCTGACTGCCTGTTTTTTTTTTTTTTTTTGATAACTATTTTTTTTTTTTTTTTTGTGAAGCGACCTTGGGTTCTTAGGCACTATAAAAAATGTATATATTATTATTATTATTATTATTATTATTACCTGTGACTTACTTTTGATTTATTCCTGTTCTTGCCCTAATAAACCTGCATTTTGGATCCTCAACCCTTGGAGCAGTATGTAACACGTGTGTTCAACAACAGAGAAAATTCCCACTTTAGATGTTTGAAAATACAAAACATTTTGTCCAAGTTACTTTGAGTGCAGAGTTTAGTGCAGGAACTATTTGCACAATTATATGTGATTTCAGCAATTCTTTCACTGCCACATTTGGTCGAACAGGGCAGAAGTTAAAGACAAGTGCACTAGGTACAGTGGTCTATATAAATCCAAACCCATTATGATGCATTACAAATGAGCTTGGGGAATTCAGCATCTTGCTTAAGATAATTATCAGTGTCCTAACATGCTGGCAAACACCGCTAACATCACTCCAGATGACTGCACTATTTGTAATGTTCCAATTACACCAGAGAGCCTAGTAAAAGGTCTATGGAGAGGTTTTTGAGTTCACATATGAAGTCTTTTCAGTCCAACAAATCTAGTGAATTGTTTTTGAGTCATTTTACATTCTTGGTGTTCCAAAGAGGTTTTTTTTAACCTTCTCAGAACTGCAAAAATAAATACAGAAATAAATAAGGACTGTTTACAGGTTTCCTGCCTTGTAATAAAGACACATGGATAGTCCCATAATGGATAAAGTCATTCAGTACAATGGGTTGAGCTAATCTATATGTTTAAAAAATAAGAGCAAGCTTTTTTTGGAAATATGCTCATTTTACAACTCCCCTAGAGTTAAACTGTTGAGTTTTGCCTTTTTGAATCCATTCCGCCGATCTCTGGTTCTGGCGGTACCACTTTTAGCATAGCTTAGCATACATCACTGAAGTGCACAAGACCATTAGCATTTCTCCCAAAAAATTTACCAAAGTTGTTTCGATATTTTTCCTATTTAAAACTTGACTATTCTATAGTTACGCCGTGCACTAAGACAGATAGAAAATGTAAAGTTGTGATTTTCTAGGCTGATATGACTAGGAACTATAATCTCATTCCTGCGTAATAATCAGGAAACTTCACTGTCGTACCATGAGTGCAGCAGGCACAATGTTATGACGCAGCACCTGAAAATAGTCCCCGGCTTCTAACATGACCGGGACTAAGTTTGTGTAGTCATCGCGCCTGCTGAACTCATGGTACGGCAGTTAGGGTCTTGATTATTACGCAGGAATGAGAGTTTAGTTCTCTGCATATCAGCCTAGAAAATCACAACTTTACATTTTCTGTCTGTCTTAGTGCACGATGTAACTATAGAAGAGTCAAGTTTTAAATAGGAAAAATATCGAAACACTTTGGTAATTTTTTTGAGAGAAATGCTAATGGTCTTGAGCACTTCAGTGATGTATGCTAAGTTATGCTAAAAGTGGTGCCGCCAGAAACGGAGATCGGCTGAATGGATTCAAAAAAGGTAAAACTCAGCTGTTTAACTTTGGGGGAGTTGTAAAATGAGCATATTTCCAAAAAAAAAGTGGAGTAATCCCTTTAAAACTTATATTTGCGGTTATTTTGGAGTTTTGTGAACATTATTCATTTTAAGAAATTGAAGATTTAAACTTTGAAGATGTCCATGTACGTACTTGCATTAAAAAAATTCTCCAAGATGCTTTGTTTATCATTCACTTTCATTAGATTGAAAAGAGTAACCGTGGTTTTGTATAATTGTGAAGTACACTAAAGTAAAGTGACTAGAAATGTTAGTGTGGTTGGGTGTGTGTTTGTGGAAATTACCTTTATTATTTTTAAAAGGATTATTTCTCAGCCAGTTGCGCAATACTATTGGTAACCACTGTTTTGGACCGTTAAAGAAAGAGGAAGCCCTATGGGCTGAATTGGCAGACCCTCCTATTTTCCTGCACTTTGTTTTCTTGTGCACTATAAGGATCAGACATCTTTGAATCAACTGATCCAAAAATGAAATCTTTGTAGTTGGGGAAAGAGTGGAAGTCTGGCGTTCATAAGGAGTCTAGTCCTGTGTCCATGGGAAGGAAGAAACACACAAAGCCTCCAGGAGGGGATTGTTATGATTGAGAAGCATGTGCTTGCCCCTGAGGAGGGTGAAGTTGTGCTCGCGTCAGTGCTTTAAACAGTGGCACTGCCGAAATGGTCCACATGATAAAATGACCCTAGGGAAGACGCAGAGGAAGAGAAGTCTCTCATTGCTAAACTGTTTTGCTTATTTTCTATAATTTCTCCCAGTGTTTTTCTTTTTTTTTCCCCTATGATTGCTTCCAGAATAAATAATGATTAAGCATGGGTTCATTCTCATTACGGTGTGTATGTTCCTTACAAAGAGCCAGATAAGAGCCTCAGCTGCTTAACGCTGCTCTTCACAAATTTGAAAGTTTCTCCTTTTTTTATTGGAGATTTGTTGGACATCACAACTCTTCTCTCCTCACAGAAATTTTCTCAACTGCATTGTCTCAACTGCAAGTACCCAAAAACCTACATTGAAGCTAAATTATGTAATTTTTCGCCGCTAGTGGTCACTAACCTCTTACTATAACAGAGGTGTATATTGATGACGCAGTGAATAAGCGGAATCATGGAACTTGCTGTCATGCTGGCGGATCTAAAAATGTTTATGGATGAGTGAAAACATTCATGGTTTTTTAGCATGCCTGTGGTTTGAAGCATGTTGCGAATGCTAATGAGAGACAGATATCAGCACCACACGCGAATCCCACGGCTATAAAGAGAATAGAATGCGGACATTTCATTCTACCGAACTACCCGCAAGAGCTGAATTAATACTCACACAGGTCAGTTTATTTGATGAATTAAACATGAGGTAACACAACGCTGTTTCACTTAGTCTAATGTTACACTATCATACTAAACAGCATTTGAGTGTGTTGAAAATTATAATGCTATTCTATGTGTTTGTTTGTTGGCTATATGAGACTAGCCTACCCTATCTCACGACCAATGCGTACGAATTCAACGAATGATTAAAAAGTGTCTAATTCGTACTAATTCGTACGCCCTCACTCGTACGAATTCGTACGCTTTATCTAAACCCACGCGATGGGTAGGTTTAGGGGCGGGGTAAGGGGTAGGTCATTCGTACGAATTCATACGAATTGGCCAATTCGTAAAATATGTACGAATTTGCAAAATCGTACTAATTCGTACGAGTGAGGTCGTATGAATTTGTACGAATTAGCCCCTTTTTAATCATTCGTCGAATTCGTACGACTTCGTACGGGTTGGACTAGCAGTAAGCTACACTGCACAAAATTATAAACGCCACACTTTTTTTGCCCCCATTTTTCATGATCTGAACTCATCTGATCTAAGACTTTTATATGTACAAAAAATATCTATTTCTCTCAAATATTATTCACAAATCTGTCAAAATCTGTGCTAGTGAGCGCTTCTCCTTTGCCGAAACAATCAATTCACCTCACAGGTATGGCATATCAAGATGCTGATTAGATAGCATGATTATTGCACAGGTGTGCCTTAGGCTGGCAACAATAAAAGGCCACTCTAATGGGCTACTGTATATGCACGGATAAGTTCCGCATTTGACTCAAGGATGCTCGTCAGTTTCCGGTTGGGGAGATTAAAGCGGTGGAAAACCGAGGAAAACGGGATTATGGCAGACTCTTCAAAATTTACTGTCCTCCCGTCTTTGAAACGAAACTTTCATACGTTTAGATGTAATTTTATATGTAATTTTAAAAAGAAGCATAAACACAACGAGGGGTGAAATCAAAAGGGAATTGAAAATGAAAATGTTGCGTCAAGAATTGGCCCCAAACGGCCATTGTCCAATCACACATCATAGCAAACGTTACTATGTACGCATGTCCATCAAACATTGACTCCAAGCAAGATGGTGAAGCGGTGCTCCCACGGCGTTTGTAAATCGTGATATTCCCGGGGGAAAATGAGCATCAGTCAACTAAAGTTAGCAATTTAGCACCCGTAGACAACAATTTAGAGGAGTGCATGTTCGCAACAGGGAAAGCATGAAGCATATTTGACAACATCAGTTCATATATCAATATCGTAAATAATAGAAATAACCTTAAAAAATGTATGGTATCTGCATCTTTCCCTTTCTTATATATAGTTACTTTTTAAACATGAAAATCGCACGGTTACCATGGTAATGAACAACCTGCTTGTTAAAGTGAATGTATAAACCTGTATCTGAGGCAAAATTACTAAAAGTTGCAGCACAAGTTATATATTTCTAACTCCAAACAATTAGCCACTGTATCAGTTTATAAAATCTTCTTCAAGGCTGTGCTGGTTGCATTTGAGGTACAGGTCATGGCCTTTCTTATATTTCGCTTGAGACCGGTAAGCATTAGCCTCGATAGTAATTGTGTCTCCTTCATTGCGTATTTTTATATTTTGAATATATCCCTCCACTGCATACTGTAACCCCTTTTGCCTCGATCTGGAGGATATCGCTGAGGTATTGCTCCAAAAAAGGTCACTGACATGCTCGGGTAAACCTCTTCCCGTCATGGCAATCTATCGCGCTGGTCATGTGTGACAGGCGTACTAACAATAACTAGGGGGGCGTGGCTTTTGCGAACGGTCAATTGGGCAGGTCTGTTTTGGTTTGGTTCAGGTTGACTTTTTTGACAATTTTTTTTGTGTTTGCTAATACAGCACCTCAGAAACGGTACCTGCAGACGGGAAGCTGTGTTAGGTAGCCTCCTTTTGAGTCCATTTGTCTTTGGAAGATTGAGAGCGAAAAAGGGATGTGCGTCATATTCCAAACAGAAATAACAAGGACAATAACAAATAAATGAGAGAGGAGGTTTGGCTAGGCGAACGTCCAGAAAACATTTCAGCACAAAAGTGACTCCACAGGTGGTGAGGGAGGAGGACATTCGTTAAGTTTGTGTGCATGATAACTCTCAGTTAACCTACGGGTTAGCCAAGGACTCCAATTGATTTGGCATCCTATAAGGATTGAAATGATCATTATAGACATTGGCTGTATGCATTTGACCTTTCTAATCCACGTGGTCGCTATTTGAGGTTTTTACAAAGTCTCCGTAATACCCTTTGGCATCAAAACTGACAAATTGGTTGCAATGGCTGAGACGGACAGAGTTTGCAAATGGAAATTTCCTCTAATTAGCATGTCAGCACTGGCAAACATCTTTTGGCTATTTTCCTGGGCAGAGCAATAGCTAGTGGGAACATTTAGAGGAGGCCTGTCTGTCTCCCCCCTGTATTTCAGGGTCCAGGAGTTTGCTACATGGTTTGCCTAGTTTCTTCATGTCAATTTAAACCAGTCTATCTATCCTCTCAGCACGTTAGTGAAATGTGGCTGTCATTTTTTTGTCAGTTACTTTAATAGTTGTATGTTGTGTCTTTTCTGAGAAGTTAGGAGGTGTATCTTCATGTCATTATTTTGAAAAATTAAACAGGTTAAGCCGTGGCATACCATTGAGATGGCAGAAATGACATACTGCCGCTATAACAAAGCCAAACGCACACAGCTTAATGGTGATTGATGATGTATTTCGTTTGAGAATAGCTGAGCTGCAGATTTGTTTCAAAGCTGGAGGCACATTATTGAAAGGATTGAAGGGTTTTATGCAGGTTTTAAAAGTAACAAATGTTTACATGTCTTACAGTGAAGTCAAATGCTTTAAGGTTGTTTTCTAAAAGACACCTTTGACTCTAAATTCTGATTGGATGAGCAGTGTTATTGTAAAATATATATATATATATTTTTTAAATTATTTTAATTGTAATGTTGCCTTCCAAATTAACATAAATAATATAAGTAGCCTACTAAAGCTAAATTTGAAATAAATTAAATAAAAGCTAAATAGAAATATAAAAAATGAATAAAATAAAATGTACACAATATACTACGCCTTTGCTTCAAACTCCTAATTACTGCTTATTAATAGTTAGTAAAGTATTTTTTACGTTTAATTATTGGGTAGGATTAGTGATGTAGAATATGGTAATGCAGAATAAGGCATTAATGTGTGCTTTAGAACTACTAATAAACAGACAATATCCTAGTAATATGCATTCTAATAAGCAACTATAATAGTGAGAATTGGACCCTAAACTAAAGTGTTATCAAGTTGTACTATGCAGCTTCCAAACTATATTATGGTTTATTTAACGAATGTAACTAACACTATATCTATAAAAAAGCTTATAGTGACTATAAACAATGTGCTTAAGAACATGGACAGAATTACTTTAGAACACAGCGAATATTACTAATACTGACATACATCGCATAATGTACACTATGAAAATGAATACGACTGAATATGTTATTTAAGCAATAAAATTGAGGCAACAGATTACAATCAATATTATTAATTAAATTTAACAAATTGATTAATAATTAAACACATGAATTACTTAAAAGTTAACCATTTAAAATGAGAGAAATTTACACATTTTTCTAAACAAAAATATCGGAATAACAGACTGACGTCAAAGATGAATTAAGAAATCTTTTTTATTGCCATCATTGAAGACACCTGATGTTAACAAGCAGATCACTGAAGGAGAAAACCGTAATTTTAAGTCACCATTATGGAGATTAGTGTGTTTTAGTTGGGCTCTTGACCCTTAAATCATTAACTTTAGATGTTGTTCAGCTGTTATACGTAAATTATAACAGCCAGATGAACAAATATAAAAGGTGATCTGATGGTGTTGGTTGTTTTAACATAATCATTATTTCACAATCATTTGACCTGAATCACTGAACTTATATAGAGCCCAGTTTAGGTTTACTTAATTAATTATAGCAGCCCTGGCCTTGTACAGTATAATATTTGTATGATTTCACAAGGTAATCCATGGAATTTAAACATGTTTCAAATCGTCGCTGTCCGATGAAAACCGCGTATGTCCATTTTTGGCGATTTTGAGATTTTTTGACGGATAGAATGTCCAGGTTCATTTCCGTGTACTGCATGCGTCACATTATCTAAATGACCAATGAAAAGTTGTGAAATCATGTCATCTGATTTCCACGTATTTCCATTTGCTGTCAAAGCTGTCCATCACGCAGCGTATCTCCCATAGACAGTATAGTATCTCCCCGCCCTGTGGAGGCATTCCGCCGGTCTCGTGAAGTTTCTCGCCGGTCTCGTCTCTGAGACCCCTACACCTGGTATTAAAATGCGATCTGTATCCAGATAAGTTATCCGGATAATAAAAAAGGCATGTTAATGCAAGGTATAAATAAGTTATGATCGAATTGTGATCGGATCTGCCTGACCATCTGGAGGTAGTCTGGCTCGCATTGTGTTCGGATCTTTACTAGTAAACGCAATCTGGTTATTGAAACCACATATGTAGGCCTATATTTTACTTTTCCCAAAAATGCTAAAAAAAATAAACGAGTGAGAGCGTGTTATATAGGCTATATGACACGTTATAGTCAGATATGACGGCGCTACTGCGACACGCATCACCGCAGATGAGCAGCTGAGCGAAACTGAAAGTAAATCACAGACGCAATCATCTTCACAATCACACAATCATCTCATACACACAATCATCTTCAAGCAAAGAAATGAAGTGATCTTACCAGGGCAGGCTGTTGCCGAGCTCTTACTGATGTATGTCTTTGATTTTGAAATTAGCTGATGATAAAATTCAGCTCATATCTGTAATAAAATGCTGTTCATATCCGACAAAATTACGGTAAGATTGTGTAAATAAAGTATCAGTCTAGCATCGCCATGTCAGTGTATGATTCATTGTCTCTTCATAGTTTGCAAGAGACATTTAATAAACTGAGCGTAGCCTATTCATCTGTCAATATGAAACGCGATTTGGTCATTCTAATTAATGATCGGAAGAACACGTATCGACCACCGTTACTATACAATATGCACGTATGTCCATTTAAACTCGATTTTGGGTCAAATATGGATTATATCATGACACTGGCAAGAATATGGTTACATTTAAAGATGTTGTGCCAAGCATGAAAAAACTGCGTTCAGCTGTTTTTGAGATAACATGTTTTTTTCACTTCCTGAAAAGTAACCGTTTTGGACATACGTGAGTTTCATCGGGCAGCGACGAAATACTAAAAAAATGATTTAGTTTTTAGACACAAAAGATCTAGAATCAGTCTGTGTATCTCAACAATGGTGACAATAACAACGCATGTTGCATTGCATTCTGGGTGCCACACAATCAAAACTCATTCATGGCTCCCATCATGCATTGCTGCATCTGTTTGTCACCATTACTGAGATTCATACGCTAATACTTGATGAGAAAAGTTCTCTTTTTATTGTTTTCTTCATTTGGTTTCATTGAAAACGCTACAAATATGATGCTACAAGGCCAGTGCTCTTATAATTAATAAAGCAAATCTTACTCTGAAACTGGGCTCTATATGAGTTCAGTGATTCAGGTCAAATTATTGTGAAATTATGATAATGTTAAAACACAACCAACACCATCAGATCATCTTATCTATTTTTTCATCTGGCTGTTATAACTTGCGTACAGCAACCAAACAAAATCTGAAGTTATTGATTTAAGGGTCAAGAGACCAACTAAACACTGATGTCCATAATGGTGACTTAAAGATTATGGTTTTCTCCTTCAGCATGTTGTTTTGGACTTGTGCCATCAGAGTACCATGATTTTGCTTGTACTCCGGAGCAGGCGCATTGCAGGTAGTGGTACGTTGTCCCAAGCAGGCACTTGAAAAATAAAGTTATGACCTTTCCATAAAGTATCATGGTAGTACCAAATAATGTACCATACTGCCAAAGTAATTTTATGTATGAGTTATACTATGGTACAGAGAAGCACAAGAGTGATATTTTTACCATGAATGAATACGAAAAAGAAACCAGCAACAGAAGATTGATATGCTTTAATAAGATATCAGTGCAGAGATACAACTTATTGGGTAAAATTCCCCATACAGTAATGTCAACAATAATCATAATAACAGTATTATAATAATGTCAATATACATTTAGCATATTAAAATATGTATTTGCTTACTTTTTAATGAGAACCTGCTTAATTTGTGTATAAGCACCCTAATGTTGTCTTTAAAGTCAAAGAATAACCATGAAACCAATCAAGCAAATAAGAGCAGTATCATTCAAAATTCATATATCGTAATGGGTTCGTGGGGTCTCAGTCTGGTGATTGAACTTCATAGTGGTAGATATTGAACAGACATACATGTACCAGTACTCTCTGCACATTCAAATGCACAACTGTCACTTTAACATCATCGTCATCATCATCATGGCTGCACTGCTTTGAGAAAACTACAGATTGGACCACAATTTTATCATTTCCTCTGTTGGCATTAATATCTGAAAATTCAAGTAATAAACATTGGTTTATAGCATTGTTTTGAGTGACTAAATGGACACTGACCTAGATTTGCTAATGTCAAAGCACCAGGTTAAATATGAAATTATTGCCATTTACTAAAAATCAAGCTTTTTAAAAGCATGTGATTTTTTTTCTGACCCAATCAATTCAATGTAGATGGTTAATTTGGGGAATACTATATATATTAAGAAACAAAGAGTTTTCCACCTTGACAAAACTTGGACACTTGTTATGTCTACCAGTCTCTTTACTACTCTCATATTGTGTCTACTGTAACTGTCTATCACCGTACCAGATAGGAGTGTCAATCTATGCCAGACTTGAGCATGGAAATTTAGTCTGTGAAATCTAGTTTTGAAACTACAAATTGTAGCGTGTTACAGATAGACCACAGAACGCGACGGAAATTGTAGTTCGTAACACATTTAAGGTGATATAATTGGACTATTTGACAACTTTTAGATTACTTTTGACCTAACTTCTGTCTCACAAAGATTTAAAATAATTTTGCACCACATTGATATAAAAATACAAAGAGAAAACAATATATATTACAATCTACAACTTTAAGTGCTTTCGGGGTTTGTAATTGATAAAAAGCTAATTCTTAATTACAATAATAAAAATTTAAAATACAAATAAATAATTTTAAAATTAAAAACAAAACACCAGTGAACATAATATATTTTAACTCCATGTCAAATGTAAAGAGAAATATATATATATATTTTTAAATCTGATTATGAGCATTTTAAATATTTATGATTTTTTTTGTTTTGTTTTTTCAGATAATGACACCTGTAGTTAGGAGAGATTTGTGACGGATTTTTTTGTTATTGTTTGGGGGTAAACAGTAATAAAAAAATATATATTTAGTAAAATCTTAAAAACAGGAACAATTTCATATAATCTTATAATACAATTTAATTTTTTTGCCTCTTTGGAGATCTAGACATATTTTGTGCCACTCTTGTGCTGTTATTAGATTTGCTTATTTGTGCACAGCCACTCTTTTCATTTACATATTTGCCCTAATCCATCATAAACACACACATCTTCCAAAAACTGGCTTTTACTTTAAAAACTGGATGGTGTGCCAAACCTACCTTGAATTACTTTAAATCCTATGTCACACTTTTTTTTCCCACAGGGGTTTACATTTACATTAAAAATTTAACAGAAAATCTAAAGTTCTTTGAGAATGTGTGCAAGCATAACCACACAACAACCATAGTTCGTGCTACATTATTACATATTGCAGACATCATACAAATAGACAATTTGGATGCTTTGGGATTGAACTTTAAAGACAACCTTAGGACAATTCAAATAAAAAGATGCAAGTTATACAAGTTATGTATGCATATGGGTCAGAGTGCATAAAGCACCATCTTTAAACAATACAAAAGAGATAACTAAGATTAAAATTAAGGATCCAGTATGCTACATATCTAAAACAGATTTTTTTTTACTCTAAATTTTGAATCCAACTGTACTGGCCTGCCAATAAATGTAATATGCATTTGCATATTTCCAGAAAATGCCACCAAGAACAAACACAGGACACCAGCACTGCAGACTCTATAAGGACTCTGGTTCACATCTGCTGAGTAGACAAGACAAAGTACCAGAACGAAAAAATTGCTTAACTTTTTCAAAGTAGAAATCTTAGAGCATATTCCTTTAAATATGTAAGTTTACAGCTAAATTGACAAAAATATATGTTTTTAAAGTGGTCTCCACTATAAGGCAATAAACAGATCAAAGACAGAAACAGTATCGCTGCTAATTGAACAAAGGCACATGAATAATAAAAACATTGAAAGTGGTCAGTGAAGACAAGGCTTAAAGACCCCATGAAATGGCGTGCGAGCACAGTTTTCTTTCCTTTGTTGAAATTTCCTAATAAAACAGGAAGTTTGAGTTGGAAATATTGAACAATTTTTTTTATATATAAAGTGCCTTTATGTTATGTTAGATTCTTGAACCATGATTTGCTATTTATTTTATTTATCTGATTGCAGAGGGAAGGACATGCTCATTCAAAGAATCTGATTGGAGAAAAATCGTTGTAGTAGTGCAGGATGATGTCATCAATATTTTTCAAAAAAGTCTAACTTTTAGTAGTACACTAGCACAGTGGTTCCCAACCTTTTGTCATTGAAGCCCATCTCCTCACGTATTGGATATGTTGGTTTAGTATAATAATCCATGTAATTTGATTGTTTTTATTCAATCATTTTTTATATTTCACAATTTTATTCATGATAAATTACATTTCCTGCATTTCATTTAGTAGAACACTGGTAATATCAGTTCTCTAATAATTGTTGTTCTGGAACAGTTTTGCCATTTCTGCTTATTATACTGTAATTATAGCCCTCAGTCGGGTCAATCGACTTTTACTTAACAAAAAAAAAGGTTGCCTTCATCTCAGTGGAATAAGATTTTGTGACATATATTATCTATCTATACGCACACACAAAACTGGGCTTGATTCGGTTGTTCTGAAGGTATGTAAAAAAATGTGGTCTGAAGGTATGTAAAAAAAATGAATGACAAATATGAAAAAAACGAAATATATTTACTTCATGTGTCAAAAAAAAAAAATCCGGCATAAATCTGAAAAATTTTACACAGAAATTAAGGTCTAGTACGAGAGCATAAATGCAATGTATCATAAAAAATAACATTTCATATGCTAATGCTAAAGCTTATGGTGTAGTTGAGGAATTGTGTGGTATATGGATACAAAAGTACTTTATATCTCCAAAAACACATCATTAATGAACAGATGAGAAGTAAACAAAAAAAGATATATTATTTGTATGATTAAAAATGTATACTTTTTGTACAATTACTCAATCCATTTTTGAGGTCGTATAGACCCCGAAGCCCAGAAGTGTAAACAGGAAACGAAGACCATTTGAAGGTTAAGGGACTTTTTTGAGAATACAATCATCTACCTAAAGCACAATATATTATATATATATTAGACCAGGTTGCTTTTTTAGAGATATCTGGCAACCCCTCATTTGAAGTGAACCCATTTGTGTGAGGGAAGCGAGTGGAAGGAGAGCAGGATGTGTATGCAGACTTTTGTTAGTACTATTGATTATTTAATAAAGAGGCTTGGATTACACACACCTTGGATTCCAGGTTGGGAACCACTACACTAGCATATAGACAAGCTCAAAACTAACATTTTGATCTCATGGGGTCTTTAATGATGTGTCAGAGGTAGGAAAGTTAGAACAAATGAAAGAAGTTAGAACATTTAAAAACAAGTAGCTTACAATAGATTCTTTTTTTTTCTTTCTTGCTTTTTCCGACATTGATAGAGAAAAAGACATGACGAGATATGCTATATGATAATATAAGATAAATATGCTAAAAGCAGTTTCAATTAAATCATCTGACAAGCAGAGAAACACAGCCGAAGACAACACAACATTTAAACTCCTCCAAAAATACTTAAATTCGTTCAGAAACTGTCTCGCAACTAAAAAAATAGCACATGTATATAATTTATGAAGATGTAGACAATAAAAATAGAATCAAAGCTACATTTGT
Source organism: Cyprinella venusta (assembly GCA_038021265.1). Taxonomy (NCBI): domain Eukaryota; kingdom Metazoa; phylum Chordata; class Actinopteri; order Cypriniformes; family Leuciscidae; genus Cyprinella; species Cyprinella venusta. The sequence goes on along the minus strand of CM075869.1, from coordinate 12,968,647 downwards.
CATGTATGCAGTCAGGTAGGTACGGTATGACTGTGAGAGGGTGTATAAGCATGACCGAGGTGTGCTAAAGCTGGGATGAGGGTGAGATGAGTGATAGGGTTGAGTAAAGCGGGACTGCATTTCTGTGGGATAATGTAGAAACTGGTCTAAGTGGCCTGGTCTAATGCTTTTAGGAGGTCACAGCCCTGCAGCAAATGAAGATTGCCTTGCAACGGGACGTTGACCTCACAGTCGTAACGCGTCAGTTCAGGCAGAGAGTAGGTCTCGAAGGAGGGCCCGATAAGACGACTCGCAATTCCTGCGAAACACAACCAGTTCAGAGAATCAGCATCTACAGTCCATAAAGTACAAGTGCAGATGTGTGAATGTATCATTTAAGAGCTCACCATCCATTTTGGAGAAAGGCTGAATGTTGAACTCTCTGTAGTTACAACACTGTTCTCGGAAGCGCTTTGCTGCCTGATCATCCGAAAACTGGGTCTTCCTGTGCTGGTGCTCCATGCCTCTATTATGAGCCATGTCTTTGTCTAGGTATAAATACATTTGATTATAGATTTATTTTCTCAGCTGCTAAATTCATTATTGATTCTACTGCTAAAATCTTTTATTGATTCTACTGCTAAAAACATTTTGCTATAAAGTGCCACAGTGCCATCCACTTTTTCAGCAGCCTTGGTTCTGGAATTATCCCATTCATTTTTAAAAAGTCTTCATTCAATAGTTTAAAACCATGACCAAACCAACCAGGGGCCTGTACCATGATAGTAGTTGAACAAACTCAGGGTTGCAGGATTAGTTTTGAGTTGACAAAACCAAACCAATCCAACCAGGCTTTGTTGGTACCATGATGCTGATCATCAACTTTCTCTGTCAACTCAGGCTTTAATCCTGAGATTAGGAGTTTAGGTGTGACATCAACAGTGAACAGCCAATCACATGCTGAGAAACAGTGAAACTCATTCAAAACTCATTGAAATGAATTTCTCGCGAGAGCTACTTCTCGCAATTCACTTATTAAATAAAAGTATTCAAATAATACAAATTTAAACATTTACACAGCAAGAAAAAAATAGCTGTCTATGAAAGAGGACAACTAAAAGAAAGTCTTGTTACTGTATGTCAGTGCTAAAGTTGTGAAGTTAGTTTATACAGTTGATAAAGGTATATTAGAGAATTAAACATTTAAGCTCATATGTCATTTTATAGCTTCATTTATAGATTCTAAAGCATAATTATATTACCTTTATATATGTATTCATTTAAAATCTGCGTATAATAAGAATTGAAGAACTGAAATTACATGTGAGATCGTTTAAAGGTATAATAATTACATAAATAATTTCTAAATCATGCAAATTTATTATTCTAAATAAGCATTACTAAAAGCCAGATGATTTTGTCTTTAAAATAATTTGCTATGTAGTGACCTTTAATTTGGAGTAGAAAAGGTGGAGTGACTTTATCGCATCAGACATGTGTGACTTTGCTCACAGCTGATTGGTCCAAGTTCGGTTTGCAACCTCTTACCTGGAACATAACCTGCCCGGACCAGGTTAGCCGTGGAGCGTAAGTTACTATGGCGATGAACACTGCTAAAAGCCAAACCACCTTCATGGTGCCTAAAACCCAGGGTAAGCGCAAACTAAACTGAAACGTAGCTGGCTAGGCACCTAATCCGGCTTCATGGTACAGGCCCCAGCTACAAGGTAAATAAAAACAAACTTTCAAGTTTTTGTGAAGTTTTTTAGATTTTCTTAAAAAAAACACCACTTATAATCAATCTTCAGTGTAATACCTGACAAAGCACTACTGCTGAGTGATTTCCTCTCCATGACGGCACAACTCTCATGCCGAAGTCTCTTCCACACTGTCTGTTGTGACTTAGTGGCGGGTGTCTCAACCTAAAACATATAGCATGATGTAAGACTATACTATAAGACATACCATTTAAACATAAAAATATGGGATTGAAAAAATATATATATATATATATATATATATATAGAGATATATATATAGACCAGACTGAATTCATAATTGTCATGATCTTAAAAAATACTGATGCACAAACATTATTTTTTTTAAGTTATAAGTATATATTTTAAGTTATAAGTATATTTTTTAAGTATATTAAGTTTTCATTAAGCTGAAAACCAAAACAAAATAAATTTAATCAAAACTCAAATTAAACTGAGCTGTATATAAACATTTCAATTGTACATATAAGGCATATTTAAAAAAAAAAAAAAACTTTTTTTAAAAAAATATTTGTTTTATAATTTTGAAATATCAAGTCAAGTCAAACTTTATTAAGATCCCTTTTGGGTAATTTGGATGCAGCACAGATAGACAGACACAAACTGACACATGCAGTGCATTGTAATAATAGCAATACATATTACAAACTTCAAAATAGCATAAATATATAAAATATAGAATAAAAATATAAAATCCTTAATAAATACCTATAAGACTTATTTAGTAGTCTAATCTATTGTTCCTATATTTTGCAAAATGCTCCTTCTCTAGAGTATTTGTTTCTAGCTGACTAATGAGACATTGAATGGCTCCATAACTGCATTCTTGTTTATTTCGTGTTAGCAAAGAGGAATAGATGCTGCAACTACAACGATCTGTCATGCAACATTAATGTTGTTTATCTTTATCTTAAACATATTTATTGCTTTAATTTAATTCTAAAATTGACAGAATTTGAAAGCTCAGTGTTAGTTTCATATAAAAATCCACAAAGCTTACTGAATTATTATTGATTGACTATTGAACGATAGGTGCATTTTAAATATAGTTTTATTCACACATAAATAAAATCGAAAAGATTTTACTATTAAAAATAAGAAATTGACACAGCTGACATGTTTACCCGTCATAACTTATCCAAGTTGTGTTCACAAATTGATAGTCAAATGTGCCTATTGGAACTCTTTCAAGATTTTTGTTTAACAAATTTCCTGTAGTTTTTAGCATGAATTTCTAAAGTTTATCATTCTAAACTGTGGAAAGTAATGCCCAAACCTTTGCCTGGAAGTGTATTATTTTATTAAACTTAGCAAATCATGCCATTTCAATTTAAAAATGAACCAACCGTGGTCATCTGCGTGAACGAGCGCTTGAAACTGTTAGCGAGTGCCAGTCGAGCTGGACTCATATCTCTGTAGTTCTGCGCAAAGTTCTCAACGGGCCTGCAAAACAAACACGGGTATCATCCAATGCAAATCCTACTGAACCAAGAGAAACATCCTGTAATATGCAGAATTACCTTTGCAAATAAGATGGCATTCGATTTGCTGGCACGGTTTGGCAAGAGCGCTTTGCAGCTAAAGGATCCATCATTCCAGCCTTGCTGGGTAAAGGACGGTCAGGTGGCCACTGCAGATTCTGACGCCCTCCCATAGAGGACAGTGGGGTGCTGGCGGGATCATGGTAAGGAGGCATCTGCATGGGACCCCTGCTATAGGGAACAGACGGCCATGACTCCACAGATCCCCCGTTGACGCTCTGCTCATCCCTTCCTGAACTCATGTTGGGCTGGAAGGGATCTGCTGAAGGTGACCCCAAGGGCTGGAAGAGGCTTGTAATGTTGCTGAAACTCTGCTTGTTAGTTACCAGGCCTCCGACCTCAGATACAGGCTCCTCCTGGCAGATGGGATTGAGCTGGAAGTCCTCACCGTCCATGGGGATGTAGGGAGCCAGCGTCTCCAAATCCAGATCACTCAAGTCAGTCTGGAAGGGTCATGAAGAGGTCATGGTCAGAAAGAATAAAATCTATGTGCAACACCTGTTTTTTCCCCACTGAATCTAATATAGACTAAAGGTTGCACAGACTAATCGACTAGTCAACTTTTATGGTCTGTCATGATGCTTGGAGCTGGATGTCGACAGGTCGCTGATCATAGCCTATACTGTATGGGCACAACGGGATAAGAAATCTTTGAAATCCACTGTTTTACGCACTGTTTCCAACAGTTAAAATGACAAATAAATACAAACACTGAGAGTACTTCACAATATATGCAAGGAACAATTGTCTCAGGCCATTGAATTATTGGAAAATTAAGTGGCCACGACTCGAAGTGGAGTTTGTGCTTTTTTCCCCTTTTTTTCACGGATATGCATTCTTTTTTTTTTTCAATTATTCAACTTATACTAAGGTTACTACACCTCCAAACATTGTTCAGTTGATGCATTTCAAGACGTTTGTCAAGTTTTTGTCCTTCACACTATTGTGTGTGTTGCTAATTCCCAAACGTCATTATAGAGCTAGCAACAGAGGCTTGAGCAACTGATTGCAAATTATAGAGAGAGGTCTCAATGCAAATTGGAGTACTTTTTTAAAATTGGAGTATGAAAACTTTTCAGAATTTAGTGTGTAATTGAATGCGTTATTTGCCATTTCTTTGTAATTATTTGTTAAATTTACAACCAAATTTACAAAAAGAATTCCAGTGTGCAGTCATGAGCAGATGTTTAAACATATAAGATATTAAACGGATAGATATGGAAGTTAAAGGGTTAGTTCACCTAAAAATAAAAATTCTGTCAGTATTTACTCACCCTCAAGTTGTTCCAAACCTCTATGTGTTTATTTGTTCTGCTGAACACAAAGGAAGATATTTGGAAGAATGTTTTAATCAAACAGATCTCATTCCCCATTGACTAACAAAGTATGTATTTTTTCCTACTATGGTAGTCAATGGGGAATGAGATCTGTTTGATAAAACATTCTTCCAAATATCTTCCTTTGTGTTCAACAGAACAAATAAACACATAGAGGTTTGGAACAACATGAGGGACAGTAAATACTGTAAATACTTCATTTTTGGGTGAACTAACCCTTTAATGGGGCCCATCAACTGTTAGGTTACCCATATTCTTCAAAACATAACAGTTTGGAACAACCTGAGGGTGAATAAATGTTTCATTTTTGGGTGAACTATCACTTTAAATATTAATAAAATATTATTAATGTTACAGACTGAATATGTATTAACCTCTAGGTTGCAGGTAGCCTTTGTCTCTTGTGTGTCCAAGGAAAACAGTTTCTCAGTCAGCTCCACCTTCAGCTCACTGTCCACTGGGGTGTAGTAATCTCCGGGGCTGCTGGGCTGTTCAATATATAAGATACGCATTGAAGACATACTGTACAGCGATCAGTGATCAACGAAATATATGTGGATAAGAAGATTTAGTCTTTGAGTTTACCGTAGAGCAGCTGCTCAGGCTGGGAGTAGCACTACTGGGAGGCGGAGCTTGAGGCACAGAGAAAGTGGCGGCCATCTTGGGCATGTCTCCAGCATAGCTCGGCTTGTGGCCGTCATGAATAGAGTGAGAAACAGGAGCAGCAGCAGAAGACACTTTGCTGTACATTGGGTGCTCCTCATACTGGGGCCCACCTGAAGACAAGATTTGTATTGTAGGAAGTCAGATGTGATAGACCAATATATCAGCCGGGGTGATTAACTTTTTTTTTTTTTTTTTGGCCTTTTTGAGACTACACTAGCTGATAACCCTGCACATGCTTGCCTCTTTAACACTGGTTATTGTTGGGTCAATATTAATAATAATAATTATAATAAACAGATTTCATCTCAAATAATAATAGAAAGATTAAGCTTATTTAATTCGATAATTATTGTCAAGAAAGTTAGACACGATGTCCCTACATTTTTTTTTTTTTTACTGTATTTTAATAAAAAAAAATTAGACTTTGAGTCTTCTGTTGTAAAATTTTAGGGGATAAATGTTGAAAAATCCAAATTGCTCGAAATGATTTTTTTTTTGTAAAATAATTGTTTATATATTTATTAGTAATTATTCATTATTTATTCACAATTAGATTAATAGTTTATTGCAATAAAACCATACCATTTAAAATTCTGAGATATTGATATTTTTAAAAGTTGTCTCTTATGCTCTCCAAGGTTGCATTTGTTTAAATCAAAATATACAGTTTTATTATGAATTATTACAATTTAAAAGAACATATTTTGAAATGTAAATTATTCCTCTGATGCAACGCTGTATTTCCAGCAACATTACTCCAGTCTTAAGTGTCACATGATCCTTCAGAAATCATTCTAATATGATGACTTGGTGCTCATGAAACATTTCTTATTATCATCAATGTTATAAACAGCTGTGTAAACAGTGATGCAACAAAGTTCAAAACAACAGCATTTATTTGAAATAGAAATCTTTTTCATTATAAATATCTTTACTGTAGCTTTTGATCAATTTAAAATGTCATTGTAGAGTAAACATATTGCTTGCTTTATTTAAAAAAAAAACTTGCATCAAACTTCTGAACTATAGTTGGCCTATATATTTTTTGTTATTATGTTTTAACTTTTGAAAATAATAATAATAATAATAAATAAAACAAGTATGTTATTTCTTAAGTAGCCTATTCAGCTGATGTATATGTTTAATTTGCTTTCTGCCACCCTGTTCCCTGATATCGATACAATATATATATATATATATATATATATATATATATATATAAAGTGGCAGCTCAGATAAATTAATAAAAAAATAGATTAATTAATCTCAACGAATCTTGCTTCTCCAGATATGGACCAACTTCCCTTCCTACCCGCTGAACGCGAGCGATAAACACAAAGTATAAACTATATAAAGTATAAACTGTATAAAGTACAAACGCATAAAGTATAAACTAGGTAAAGTAAACGCCTCGTCGGTTTGGAGAGGTGCGCGCGGAGCCTCGCGCTCGTGCGGACGCGTCGATTGTATACAAAAGGCTTTACAAATGCTTGAAATGCACTCGCGGTGGCCGGTGGTTGAGCGCGGTAAGTTAGGTCCGAAATATTTCGCCTGACATTTGTTTTCCCTATAGCCACTCTTCTAGGTCTTACAAAGAGATCAATATCAGGATTAGTTTTAACAAACCACAACATTAATATTCGTTCATTAATATTCAAAAATCACCTGCGTGCATTAAAGGGGGGGTTGATTCCAATTTCACTTTTTTGATTTTAAATAGTGTGTAATGTTGCTGATGGTGCATTAACAGTATCTGCAAAGTTGCAGCGCTGAAAGTTCAATGTAAGCAGAGATATCGTCTTTTAAAAACCAGGAAGTGTAAACGCCTACAAAAACGACTCGATTGGGACTACAACGGGTTATGGTACGTCACTAACCCGCACATTTGCATCAACCACTCCCTTCGGAATATGCAGGAAAGGGCATGCATATTTCTGCAGCACGTCGAGTGAGTTGTGTTCACGCAGCTGTCAGGTCTTCTGTGTTTGAGCTTCCCACTGATGCTATACTTCATCAACAATGGATACAATTTATGTTTGATTATGTTCCTGAAAGTGACGATCGTAATCTAGCTCTCTGTGCTGCGCATTTTACGGAAGACAGCATCCAGAATCTCCATGAGTTCAATGCAGCAAGAAACTGTTAATAAACAATGAAGCAGATCCAACTTTAAAACCAGAGGCAGCAGTTGTTGGACCACAACCTGTAAGTAGGCTAAGACTTAATCGTTTTAAATGTATTTGCATGTATAATTCCAGACGTAACGTTAGCCTGTGTTTTATTTATGTTTTATTTTTTCAAAATGCCAGCACTCGCTTTATAGCCACTAGGCTACTAGTTATGCTAGTATTTTGTGTCTACGACAAACGGGTACAAACATTATGGACCTGAATTTTGTATAAGTACTAATGTTTTAAACGTATTTTTCATGTATATATGCTTTATGACGTTATTTTCTATTTGATCAAGAACGTAAACTTGCCACCGCTGTTTGTGCTTAACATTAGTAGCCAGTCAGCTGCTATCGTTGCCAGTCAGATGCTATTGTGTAAAACAAACGTGTATATGGTTAAAAAATGTGGCAAATTATCATTCAGAAACGTTTAGTAAGAGCCGTGTGTGGTGTGGTTCTGTTTGACTCGCTTCATCGCGGCTTTATCGGTCTGATTCTGGGTCAAACTGATACTGCAGTTCGCCATTATTTACATCTGGACCGGAGCTGGCGTTTCCCCGTAAAGGTAATAGGCGTTAACCTTCCGGACAACGTGAGCGACAGTTTAGCCAATCACAACACACCCGCCCAAACGAACCAATCGGAGCCCACAACGTGTTTCTGAGGGAGTGTTTTCATAGAATCAGGAAGTAAACCGCTCGTTCAGGGGACAGAGGAGAGCGCGGCTGACGATAAAGGTGAAGTTTATGAAAAATAAGACTTTTAAAAAAAGAAAAACCACGAATACAAGTTATATTGCACCCCATAAACACAATCATGCAAAGAAAAAGAGGAGTAAACCACCCCTTTAAATGCTGCATATTTATACCTGAGAATGCTTTGACGCGTTTGCACAGCGCATGATGAGAGAACGTCTGCCAATTCCACCAACTGCGTTAAACGTAGCCTATAATTTGCATTATTTAAAATTACTTTAAAAATTCCAAAGCTTGTAGAAGGTAGCAATACTGACCTGGTGGCCTTGAGTAAATTAACTTGTTTAAGATAATGATTCATAAAACATATAATTATCAGTTAAGCCTATTTACTTCACTGACACAGACGAAAATGAAAGACTATCAGTCAAAGTTCAGGGGGTTTAGGAGTTTAGGAGGCGGAAGAAATGGGGCAGGATAAGGAGACTGAGAAAAAGAAAGTGTAGATGAGGAGAGAGCAGGTGGGCTATTGACAAAATAATCAAATGCCCACTGACATGGTTTTAAAGCTATTTATTATCCTTTTTTGGCCTTCAAAAGTCTTAAATTGCACATAATTGGTCAGAGAAATCAAAATTTTCTCGGGGGAGGCCCCGAACCCCACTTTTTGCCCCAGTGTTAAGCAATTGACCCTTCGCTAAGCCCCGCCCTCCCTAGTTACTGTTGCTACGCCTGTCAAGCTTTCTCGGCTGGCCCATCTATTATAGTGTGGATGCACCCGGTGTCAGACATTCCCAATGAGATAATTAGTAATTTTCGGCGAACAAGTGAAATATCTGAGAGAGCAAGACAAAAGGGACTACAGTATGCATTCGAGGGATATATTCACGACATTATATGCAACCGATTAGAGAATAATTTCTTAAAAATTGAAGTTAAAGCCTAACGTTATGCCTAAGCGCAAGCAGCAGCGCCTCACGCTGACCTTTCAAATGGAAAACACAAATTGAGGAACAGCTATGATGATCATACACTGCAGGGTATGTGAAAATAATCTTAATAATTATAAATCAAACAGCTTATCAATAAATCTTGTGGAATAACACTAATACCGGGAGAGACGCGATCGGATTGGGTTAACTTACTTAGTAAGGGGTATAACGTTAGTAGGACGTCAATTAACAAAATGCTGAAATATATTTTAAAGTATGTCAGTGAGCCTTTGTCTTGTCTCTTTAATGTCTTATTTTACGTTATATCATTATGACCAAAGAACCGTCAATATTTCCAAGCAATAGGTGTTTTTGTTAAGCATGTCGACATTTACCAGTAGTTGTGAATGGGTCTCGCACACAGATGCTAGATCACGCCAATCATTTCTCCCCTTGGCTTTTAGATTTTCTGGAAGGAAAACAATTCCTCTCCCCCGCCCAAACTTTTAGTATACCGGTATCAGTTTTGCACAATCCATACGCACAATGCTTCAGCATGTTCCCTCGTTCGAAAGCTTGACAGACCTCCCGCGCATAGTTACGGTTGCTAAGACATGATTGGCCAGTGGCGGTTTTCGGGCGTGGCTTAGCGAAGGGTCAATTTTAATATAGTATTGTCAATCAGTGTAGATGGGCCAAAATATAACCATTAAAATACCAAGTAAATAAGTGACAGGCTACTTGGTGCCACAGCGACACCCAAAAAGTATTGCTATACCACAATACTCAATATGTTGTCCCACGGTGAGTCATTTTTCTCTGTTGCACCTACACAAAATTTGAGGGTTCCCCCATCTGACAAATCCCACTTTAACCACTGTATATGTATGTATATATATATATATATATATATATATATATATATATATATATATACTGTATATATATATATAGTTCTCACCAAAGTCAAGAGAGATGATGGTGTCACCGGGTGTAGGTGCCAGCTGGGTGAGGTCTTCGGGCTCCTCTTTGAGTTTGGTGAAGAGCGCTTCACCTGGATCACTGCCCAGGGCTCTTTTACTTGGACTGAAGAAACTGTTCAAACTGTGAGGCTTGAACAGAGACTCAGTCTGGTCCATTGAGAAGACCATGGATTTCTCCTCAACGTCACTATGCAAAGAGAGAACAATTGAAGGTTGATAGCTTCTTGTGTCACCGTACATACAACATTGCGGTGTAATAGTAAAGTTGAGAGAGAAAGGACGAGTTTTGGGTTGTGTGAACATTCATCAAACTTTCTCCTTTTATGTTCCACAGAAAAAAAATAAATCATAGTTTTCATTTTTGGGTGAACCAGCTCTTTAAAGTGATAGCTCACCCAAAAATGAAAATTAGCCCATGATTTACTCACCCTCAAGCCATCCTAGGTATGACAGTCAGTATATGATTCAATCAGAGTTATATTTAAAAAAAATGTCCTGGCTCGTCTAAACTTGATAATGGCAGTGAATAAGTCTATAAGTGCATCCATCCATGATTACATGGGCTCTGGGGGTTAATAAAGGCCTCGTGAAGCAAAGTGATGCATTCATGTAAGAAAAATATCCATATTTAAAACTTTATCAACTACAATAACTAGTTTCCGGCAGGCGGCCATACGCATCGATTTATGACGAAACAGTAACCCTTGATGCATTATGAACGCACAAGCCTAGAGGATAAAACAAAACAATAAAAAGTAGTCACGAATTAGAAGTCTAAAACGACAATTTTTAAAGAGAAATGTCGGAAGAGCTTGAGTTTGTTGCCCAGTCCTATTTGTTTGAACCGTGAGAGGTGTCAAAGCTGTGTTACTCTTTTGGCGTAAGTCAACCTGCGTAAGCCATCTGCCGGAAGCTAGTTATTTTTCTTACACGAACGCGATCGATTGTCGAGTTTGCACGATCATTGGTAACTAAGCAACACTGGAGACTCAGACTGTCAGCCGATGACGGTGCTGTGTGGTGTTCTGAGAATATCAGCTAAAATGGATAGTTCATGACGTTGAACACACGGAGGTGGTTTTTGAGTTCATTTTTACCAATGATTGCGCGCACGAACTTCACAATCGACTACTGTGGACTTTGACCAAAAACAGAAAGTAAATACAGATATGTGGGCTGGCTGAATTAACATCATTTTTATTAATATCTTTCAAATCTACTGCAGTCAGATTGACTGTGGTCACTCTTAATAACACCATTCACATGGCTGTGCACTTGTAATGACAAATCAAGGATGTTAAGAGGGTAAAAGCAGGTTTAGAACATGTCCCATTGAAGTCAACAGGGTGCGAATTGTAAAAAGAGGATAACACGGTGTAGGCAACACCGGTTTTAGTCGTTTTTGTCTGTTCGGACAGCACTCCAAATGTACAAAAAATGAGCTCAATGTTAAAATTGACTAGAGTTCTCCTTTAACATGGATGGATGAACTTTGATGGACTTCAAAACAGAAACAAAAAGCTATTCACTGCCATTATAAAGCTTGGACAAGCCAGGACATTTTTTAACATAACTCAGATTGTATTCATCTGAAAGAAGAATGTCATATTTCAATTTCAATTTATTTTACCCAAACATAAATTCAAGTCAGATGACACAAACCAATTAGCACATATAGATATGTGTGAATCAGGTCTCCCAAAGAAGCTATCCAAAGCTTATATAAGGGAGCCGTATTCTGAAAAACAGACCGATATATTTTGAAAGCTTCTGTATCAAATGATCAATGTGGCATTTAAAAATTTAAACATTTATCAATGTGAACCCCCAAGAACTTTGTAGTAGATGTTGGCAGTATCTCCTCATCATCTACATTGAGGCAAAGCTGTTTTATAGCCGATGCCCTTGTGTTTGATTGAAACATTATATACTGTAGTTAGTTTTTTAGTGTTCAGGGATAATATATTACACTTGAACCAGATAATTATTATAAAATAACCAAATAACCAATTTTTTGTAGTTCTTCATTTAAAATAATTTGTAAATCAGTTGGATCTTTATGTGACAAAAACAAATTGGTATTATCTGTGAACATCACCTTTTGATATACTTGAGAGGAATTCACAAAGTCATTTATTTATATATATATTGAAAAGTAATGGACCCAATATTGAGCCTTGGGGAACCCCGTATTTAAGTTCTTTCATTTGAGATATATGGTTATTAATCATCACATATTGTTTCCGACCATATAGATATACACCTAGGATGGTGAGTAAATCATGGCATCATTTTCCTTTTTGCATGAACTATCATTTTAAGCTGAATTTTTTGTCTTTAATTCTTTACAAACACATCCCAAGCTTTGTCATCTTTTTTTTTTTTTTTTTTTTTTGGTTTGCCTCACCTCAGCACATAGTTGATGCACACAATGCACTGGGGCTGGGAGTTGCGACTGTTGTAGATGACGGTACCCTGGGTCTCCACCCACACATAGCCGCCATTCTTAGCCAACATCCTGTACTGACCACTCACCGCCTGGCCTTTACTGCACACTAAAGAGGAAAGAGCAGAAAGTAATGTAAAAGCCATTTCTAGAATACACATGTATTTTTAATTGACTTTTTCTTCCCAATTTTGTACTGATTTGTTTTGATTGAACGGTCGGTCCAAATGCTTTCTCAGAGATCTCCAAAACAATATGTCTAATGACTAAGTGGGTTTTTGGTAGCTATAATAAACTGGGACAGACAGCCAGACCTATCAAGGGAAAGCTAACATAAGCAACAGGACAAACACAGAGACGCAGACAATGAGGGATTGCTGGTCTGAGTTTTGATAGTCTGTCTCCATGGCACGTTCGCCCTGGACTCAGTCCAGATCTGTCGTGGGAAAGCATTGGCTTCGGGTCATATGGTTCATTCCTGGCCTGTGCTTGCACTGCTCTGCAGGGCGGCAGCATTGTCGTAGAAAGCCTTGCGATTTGGAAAGGACGTCACATAGAAAGATCTACTGTAGGTTCAAAGAAGAGGCAAGTGTCCTTGAGTCAACAAGCTCGGCCCCACTAAATATACATTTACATTTATGCATTTGGCAGACGCTTTTACACAAAGCATTGCATTACAAGGTACACATTTACATTCTTATCAGTTCTTGATTTCCCTGGGAATCGAACCAATAACTTTGGCGTTGCAACCACCAATGCCCTACTGTTTGAGCTACAATAACTTTCATTTATTATCATGCATATTGTTTAAAATATAGGGAAGATACTGTTCTTTGTACACTACTGTTCAAATTATCGGCATCAGTATGATTATTTTTTTATAAAGTTAAAAATAACTTTGTTTTTGAAAGAAGTCTTAACTCACCATGGCTGCATATATTTGATCAAAAATATGGTAAAAAAAACCCAGTAATATTGTGAAATATTATTACAATTCACAACAACTGTTTTCTATGTTAATGCGACAAGATGTAATTAACTGATAATCACGATTTCAGAATTTGTGAATTGAACAATTGTGAAATTTCTGACAGCATATGATGACACCAGGAGACCAGAGCTATGTCGTTATTTTTATCTCGCCATACTCACCGTCTGCGTAATTTATAAACACAATTATTATGCACAGTATGTATATGTGTACATATACATACATCTACATATTTATTTACACACACACACAATATATATATATATATATATATATATATACAGTATATATATATATACAGTATATATATATATATATATATATATATACACTGTATATACACATACACACACACACACATATATATATATATATATATATATATATATATATACTGTATATATATTAAAATAAGAACACCCAATTTGAACACCCTGCTATTTTGCAAGTTCTTTCACTTAGAAATCATGGAGGGGTCTGAAATTGTCATCTTAGGTGGATGCCCACTGTGAGAGACATAATCTAAAAAACAAACAAAAACAAAAAAAAAATCCAGAATTTTTCATTTTTAAATATTTATATTTATATGGTACAGCTACAAATACAGTAAGTATTTGAACACCTGAGAAAAATCAATGTTAATATTTGGTACAGTAGCTTTTGTTTGCAATTACAGAGGTCAAATGTTTCCTTGAGTTTTTCACCAGGTTTGCACACACTGCAGGAGGGATGTTGGCCCACTCCTCCACACAGATCTTCTCTAGATAAGTCAGGTTTCTGGGCTGTCACTGAGAAACACAGAGTTTGAGGGAGGGAGGTCTGGAGACTGGCTAGGCCACGCCAGAACCTTGATATGCTTCTTACAGAGCCACTCCTTGGTTATCCTGGCTATGTGCTTCGGGTCATTGTCCCACTGTCACTGACCATATTCAATGTTCTAACTGAGGAAAGGAGTTTGTTTTACCAACAGTAACCTTGGAAACGGTGGTCCCAGCTCTATTCAGGTCATTGACCAGCTCCTCATGTGCAGTTTTGGGCTGGTTTCTCACCTTTTTTAGGATCATTGAGACTCTCTTCCTCTCAACAAGCCTAATCCAGATCAACACTTTTTCTTCCTCTACACACTTTGAAAAGACTCTAATTACATGTTAACGTCACTGTGGACAGAAGCCACTCCACATCCAGCATCTGATTATGGAGCAATCTGGGACACCTGGCCAAGCTGAGGAGCACCGAAGCTGCCTACTGTTCTTATCTCCTCTGTCACTCCTAATGGGGTTCAAGATGTCCTAATGGCTGCTACGGTCATCCTTAATAGAGCCAATCCAATAAGGCTCTTTTGAATCGTATTCATAACTCAAACGTGTATGCGAAATGCAATTTGTCTAAAATGCAATTTGATTCGGGGGGTGGGTGGGGGTATATATCTCGTTTGCTGTCTGCGGACAGTCTGTTTGTGAACGTCAACAGATATTAGGTTTCACCTCTGTTTAGCAAGAAAGAGAAAGATAAATGAAAGCTTAAAATGCAATTAGGTGCAGGCAGCAGGATGATGTAAAAAGACGAGAGATGAGTAACCGGCTGATATGTATTATGTAAGCAATAAGGTACGAGAGGCTGTGCTGTATCGTGAATAAGTAACGGCTGGAGAGCGTTGTTAGGCACGACGCGAAGCAGTGTGTGTGTCATATATATATATATATATATACACACACACATCACAAAAATGGTTGACACACATAAATTTACCGTACCCCATTAATTTAACTTACACATCAATTGTAAGAATATGAGTAATACCGCTGATGAATAAACAGTCGGTCTATAAGGTAATTAAATAGCAATCCTAAACTAGTTATTTTTTTCAATACAATGTTAGTAAGTTGGTATGAGCCACCATAGTCATTTCAAAATATACAAAATAACACAAAGTGAAAATAAAGTGCCATTTTGGGGTTATGGGAACAACAGTTACCATGGTGAACACCCAATACCAGCATTAACTGTTAACGAAACATGGAAACTGCTGCTGATGAATATGAACATCATTCCTGCATGCAAACACATGGCGTAACAGTAACGTGATTTATTGGTATTGTTATTTCGTGACTTGCTAATTGACAGGATAACTACAATGCTTTTTTTGCACTTTATATATAGTGAAGTGATATACAGCGCATGCCGCCGCATTAGCGCATGCAATTGAAGAGTGCGCTATTAGCGTACTATAACAGCTAAAGTTTGTTTTTCTGAAGTGAGAATATTTATTTCGTAACAAGCTACGAAAATAACGTTAGATAAATGACACTGATTTACTCTGACAACATCTCAGACAGCAGCTACTGAATCAGTACAACGACACAACAAGTGTCAACCGCTCTTGGTGTCAACCGCGGTGTCAACCGCTCTCAAGTCTTTCAAAATAAGTCTTGCATCAGCAAAACACTTAGAATTACGTTTTTTTGTTTTGTTTTGTTTTGTTTGTTTTTTTGATGACATTGTTTATTTGACTGCACACTCCATGACCCACTCAGAACGATCTATACAGGTGGAGCTAGGGAAGGTGGAGGGTTTCTGAAAGTACTTGAAAGTTGAACAGCATGATTGGCTGCTGATACAGCAGGAAACAATTAATGTGATTGCAAACAGATTAAATTTAGGAGCTATCAGCATTCGGCCTCTAAAGTTTCATGACAGAATCTTTGTGCTGCTTAATATTTTTGTGGCAAATGTGATAAAATAGTTCAAAAGAACAGCATTTAAAATAGAAATCTTTTGACCATATGCACCAGAGAAATAAGCGAACCGCCATCTTTAGACTGTCATGTTTGAACTTCTCTTTATGGGGCAGCTCATTATATTTATGGCATAGGTGTCGAAGTTACTTATCGTAGAGTTAAGGAAAGTTATCATGAGCATTGTCAAGTTTGAAGTGGATGTCATAAATGTCAGCAGACCGGGAAGATTTCAAAACAAACAGTTCATTCATAAATCCATCTTACATTCATGCTGTGGAAATACAAGCTGGAAGACAGAACACAACGAACGCAGCGCTGAAAAGAGTCGGGGCTACATACTGTAACATCTATAAATGTGTTTACTGTCACTTCTGATAAATTTAATGTATTCTTGCTGAATTAAGTATTAATTTCTTCAAACTATATTTTTTTATGAATGTGCAAAACGATTAAAGGCAGAGAACATTTCTGATGTTAAAGTGAGGGCACCCTCCCCCTTTTTTTATTTTTAGAGAATCTAGGACTCAGAGACAGGTATGATATCTCACATACGGTATTTCAGTGATATCTGTAATGTAGTAGGGACATTTTATGCATGGTTTTCTGAATAAATACTTGTCCACTTATACAATGGACAAGGAATGGGATTTAGAGTATTATAAAACCACTGGGAAAAGAGGTCAATAGCTTTATGCATTCAGAGCGATATAGATTGCAAATGTGTACTTGCATGTGTCTGCATACGTGTAAGTAATGTATATATACTGTATAGACATGTTGCTGTGAAGTTTCAGATATCAGATAGCAGTTACACACAGAGTGGTTTTAATGCTGACTTGCTCTGTGTTGAAGGGTTGAAACAGTAAACCTTGGGAACGCAAACCTCGCCACCTGTGCTGACCTGATCCGCTGCTCTTTCTTAGAAGCTCTTGCTTTCTAAACACTCTCTAATCCTCTTCCCCGGTTCGCTCACATGGCCTCGTTTGATGCACGCAATTGCAGCGCAATGTTAGGAGTGTATGTGTTTTGTAACAGTCATACGATTAAACATGAATCTGTTCAAATCCCAATAACACCTACAAGTAGTGTGAACTTGTGAAAAAAAGTTTGTAGTTTTACAGAAGATAAGTGCTAAGGGGGAAATTAATGACACATACGGTTCTGGTGGCTCTTGGTGACGTTGTCGGAGTCCAGAGCGTGGTAGAAGTCATATGCAGATCGACCGAGAAGATCTTCAGGACTGTAACCCATCAACTCAGTAACTCTGGGAAAGTGAGAGGCAAATAATATTAATACAGACATTAACACACACACAGAGAATTGTTCTAAAGCTCTCAGCTATTTTCTTTGATTTGTACAAGATTAGTAATGTTTTAAGCCAATTTAATAATGATCCATTTCATGTGATTTGTTTGGCTTTGGATTGAGTTTTCGGAGACCTGTTTTCTGAGTATAATTACAATTTATGAAAAATCAGACACACACACATATATACAGTATACACACACACACACATACATGCTAATATATATATATATATATATATATATATATATATATATATATATGTAATTATATATGTATATGTATATATATATATACTTCTATAACAAGTTTTAAAAGGATAATATGCATGACAGAACTGTATATGGAGAAAAAAAATACATGAACATTTTGCACTTTACAAATTAAATTAGACCTGGTGAAAATTAGCTCTGTATTAACATCTTTATACTAATTATGAATATAATAAATATATTTATTGTTAATAAAATCAATAGTTCTGACAATTGTTTGGTAAGCCGCACTTATTGCTGATAATAAACACACACAAATACACATTTTTCATTAATGAAAACAGTGTTACATTGAAATAACACTTATAAATTATTACTACAAGTAATAAAATATTAGATATTAAAAAATTAATGGCTTTTTTAATATACAAAAAAAAAGCTACATCACATTTTCCTCTTCATGGTTAAAGTCATTTTTTCCTCTTTAATCAAGAGCACAAGGCAATGTGTGATTGTGTGTAATGAATGTGACGGTATTATTTGGTTCTGAAAGTGTGCGTTTTGGTGTATTGAGCTGATCCTTGTACTGAAGTTACATAATGCCAGACAGCTGCAGGTCACTGACTCTGTATTCATGAGTGTGTCTGCAGGCTTCTGTTCATTAAAGAGCCCTCTATTCTCCTGTCATTGAATTAACCACCTCTGAGCAGATGAGGCAAAAGACACACACAGGTGTGGGTTTTTTTCATCATCTACAGTATGAGAAAAATAGGAAACCAGTTTGAAAGCTATTTTGAAATACAACAAATAGGTTGTTTAATGAAGGCTTTGGACTTCTCTTTCCATAGACGCTGTGCACCAAAAATGAAATAACCATGTTTTAGACCAATCTTCTCTAAATTTGTGCACGCTAACATCATAAATAATGACCATAATTACCACTGGATATGTGGTTGAGTGAGTGAAATGACCCTACTTTTCTCTTATTCTGAAGGTGACATAATTCAGAGCTCTTCTAGGAAGCAGGGACTGGAAATTTTCAACATTTAACCAATCATTACGCCCATTACTCATCTGGTCTTTAATATAATATAATGCCGTTTTCCCAGTTTTTTTCCCCATTCCCTTCCCTTCACAGACAAACAGTCCATTATCCAACATGTATACAGGCCAATTACATGGCACTATATTAATAATTAATTAATTAATTAATTATTATTTATTATTATTAATTAATTAATATTAAAATATTACTCCTACAACTTGAACATGTTTTCAGTGTCTGACTTAAAACTCATTTAGACTTTTTGAGACACTTTTGAGGAAAAAGTAATTAGTGTAACTCTTTGGAGAATAAACAAATATTAGATAAATAGTACAACTCCCAAAAACCTTAATAATATTAATAATAAATAAAAAATATATATATTTTTAGGAAAAAAAATATTTTAGGAAAAAATTTAAAAAATGTTTAAAATGGTCCTTTTAAAATGTTTTTTTTTTTTTTTTTACAAAATATATTATCCATTTAATATATTTATACACAGTATTATAATTTTTAGTGGATTATCATGAACTTCTGGTGTGTGATAACATGTGATGATGTTAAAACAACAATGTGTCATAAGATCCCTTAATGCCTCCGTCTGTTAACTTCATTAGCAGGGAAGCAGGTTTAGAGTTGTTGTCTGGCGTTGGGATTATTTGGCGGGACATTACATCACAGAAAACATGACGGCAAACACTAAACCATGTGTGTACTGTGTAGGGAATAGTGAGTTAATTGTCGGAAGAGTCAAGATGAAAAATAATGGTGTAAACAATGCCTGTAATGTTCAGTGATGCTACTGAGAGTCAAACACTTCGACGACAACACTGAAATGCTCAGGCCTGGAGTGTCAACCGCATTTAACTTGGCCAATTAAGTGTTTCTCTTTGTGCTCATTTACATATTTGTCCTGTTGCAGATGGTGACCTTTATATTTAGCTCATGGAACGTATTGGTGTACTTTTTATTTATACATGATCATTTGTTGTAAATATTATTTATCCTACCAGTGTTGTTATTGCTAACTAAAACAAATGAATGAAAAATATTGTATTAATTAAAACAAGCTGAAAAAAATATTAAATTCAAAAACCTAAAATCACATTTACCTACTACCAACTAACTAAAACAAAATAAGTTTAAGCCTAAATTCAAGTAAAATTTAAGTTAAAAAGAAACAAATAAAAAAGGACAAAAGCACATTTAATAAATTGCTTATTCAATAATATTAAATGCTAATAGAATTGCATTCAACAGAATTTGAATTAATAGAATCTTAAGAGTACTCTTTGTTGATGGTGTGTAGCATCAGAAATTAATAATCATTAAAGGGTTAGTTCACCCCCCAAAAAAAGAGTTGTTCCAAACCTCTATGTGTTTATTTGTGCTGCTGAACACAAAGGAAGATACAGTATTTGGAAGAATGTTTTAATCAAACGGATCTCATTCCCCATTGACTACCATAGTAGGAAAAAATATGTACCCTGTACTATGGTAGTCAATGGGGAATGAGATCTGTTTGATTAAAACATTCTTCCAAATATCTTTCTTTGTGTACAGCAGAACAAATAAACACATAGAGGTTTGGAACAACATGAGGGTGAGTAAAAACTGACAGAATTTTCATTTTTGGGTGAACTAACCCTTTAACAGGAAATGTGCTTGTGTTTAGCATTTATGAGTGACTCCAGTGTCAAATCATAATACAATTTCCTCAAGAATGCAGGTTTGTGTGTTAGCAGAGGAGAGTTACCGGTCATCACAGTAAGTAAACTTCATGTCCATGCTGTGTCGGCTCAGAAACGCCTTGCTGTCGAGCGGTGTGTCGATGTTTGATGGATGGGCAATGGGCTCGCACATCATGACCACACAGGTGAGCGGCGGCTCTTTAAAACCACAGAGCACTCGTGTGGGACAGCCGTTGCACACCTTCAGATGCCCTGTGCAGTGCAGAACCTGCAAGAACAACCAGTGTGTAACAAAATGTGTAACAAAAAGTCTGACTCCAGGTCAGCGCTTGTCCTAAAAGAGAAGTTATTCACCTTCCAGCCGGCTGACTTGAGGTTGACTGTGCGCCCGCGAGTCGTGACTGTGCATTTCATTCTCATGAAGAAATCCCTCTCAGTGTTCAGCTCCTTGCCTTTCTTTCCCATGCCTGCAGATTAACATACAATTAATTAGCTATCTAAATGGGGACATTCCATAGACATAATGGGTTTTATACTGCACAAACTGTATACTCTATCTCCTTACAGTAACCCTACCCATCACACAAAACTTTCTACATTTTTTAAAAAACCTTTAATTACTTTTATATACTTTCATTTTTATATCAGCTTTACAAATTGGGGAGGTTTTTGGTCACAAATTTGTTCCCAAAAATCACACAAACAGACCCACCAACACATAGGGTAAACGTACCTATTAAGCTCAAGTACCCATTAAGCACAGTGCCATCTTTGAGCTCAGATTATAAAAAGAAAAAGCAATGTATTTTCCTATTTTATGTTTTAAACAATTGATGTGCTTGTTACTACATACCTCCTATAATTTTAAACCAATCAGGCCATTGCACACTGAGATATGTGTATCTATGTGTTCACACTGTCTGGCGGCCATTTTGAAAGCTGACTGAAAACTTTCACTAGAAGAGGAGCCCCTCAAATGTGCATTTTTTATATGTTTAAGACTGTATTTTGATTAAGTACATATACTTATTGAAAAATTAAGAGATTAATGTTTAGACTTTTACATATTTTAACCTGGAACCTGGATGTGGGAAATCATTACAGAAGATCTAAAAGGGAGTTTTAGTAAGTTAGCGCAGATGCTACAGAACATAGCCAGCTTACTAGCTGTAAAAGATTGTGTGCTTTCACTAATATTTTTCTTTACAGGCATCAATGGCTTGTACTTTTATATCCATAATACTATAATTGTACATTTTATTGATAGTCTATGGTTTTAAACTGCTGTAATTTGTAAAAAATTAATATTATTGTTAGGTGAGCTTAAAGGGTGCACTACTATGAAATCACACAACTTCACTGTGACATCAATTAGAAAAAGCATAATTTCATAGATATTATCAATAATGGTGGTTCATATTCAAATTGGAATAAACCTAATACATGACATAGATTATTTATTTGGCTAAATATTTTCTTTTGAATATCATGTAATATTTTTTAATTAACAAATAATATTTGCTCCAATTAAGCACAGTGTGCTCCCTTTAAGCTCATTCACATTGAACGTCTATGTAAATACTTCATAATCAGACTTTAAATATTAACTGATGGTTGTCACCAAGTTAATCTTTATAAAATGATTAATAAACTTATTTTTACAGTCTTAAGATGACAAAAACCAGACGAAACTATAGTGTATGCCCAAAGATTAAAGAGGCATGTCATCTATACAAAGAAGGAGCCTTCAGAAACCTGTCATATCTGTCCAAGAAGTTTGGAGTAGACAGGAAAGCTCTTACCCAGAGAGTTAAGGAGCACATCAATTGGTACACATCAAGGGCAGAGTGTATATCTGAGTGCAGAGACAGAAAGGGAAATTTAATTGTTCAATATGTGTTACTTATCTGATCGTGGACTAGTCTAGATGTTGCAATGAGTTTGAATGACACGTCATATGAATAAGATAGGCTACCTGATCAAATTGAATGCCTTGTTGCTTGATTTTAGTGTTCTGTTATTTTGTGATTGACGCTATACCTTCAAATTAAACTTTTTTCAATCATTCCTTAAAAAGGTTGTTTAAAATAAACAAGATTTTATAATAAAACTTGTTGTGAGCTTATTGGGAACAGGGGTGTGCTTAAAGGGTACACAAACGTACCCATTAAGCTCAGTCAGACTTTTTGCATTTAATGATGTAAATTTTTATTTTAATGCTTTTGTCATTTAAAATAAAATAAAATATTGTTGTTTAAGAGATTAATATTTTATTTTAACATAAGTTTTTTTACTAAAACCAATATCCTGTGCCCTAAAAATGTCTCAATGTAGATTTTGGTGAGCTTAATAGGTACGTTTACCCTACACGTTAAAAATGGGCTAAAAATCTCAGGGAAATGTTCCTAGCATTCTTCTTGTGTGCATACAGAAACCTAAACTCAAAAGAAATATATTTTTCTGCTCTTGTAATGTATGATGCTGACACAAAATGCTTATATATATATATATATATACACACTATATACAATTTGATGCCAATTTGATCTAGTGGTTGTAAAGTTCTGCATATTTCTTTTTTTTTGTGTGTGTGTTTGTGGTTCTGTATTTGTTTGTCCAATATGTGTAATTGTTGTTGTTGTTGTTTGTTGTTGTTTGTTTGTTTATTTGATTGGTGTTCTTTTGTGATGGATGTGATGTACTTTAGGACCCCCTCGAAAATGAGATGTTGCATCTCAAGGGGTTTATCCTAATCAAATAAATTTAAATTTTCTTCCCAGGTTCTCAAATTCCAAAACACTTTCGGCTTTTGATATCGCTTTTATACAAAAACATTTGTAAGCTAAAACCAAACATAATTAGTAATAAGGTTATATAATTTATATCCACAAGTTTCCTATGCCCCATGAGGCCTTGCGTCAAAAATGGGCGCGACTTCCGTTTCGAAGTAAACAAAGCGCGACTTGACATAGTCGACACTCATTCATTCCACAGTGCAGTCATTCAAGTTATAGCGATCCAAACTAGTTTACAATGTGGGAACACAACCACAACGAAATTCAAAAGGGTGAAATAACAGTACCTTTACCCTCCGCAGTAGTTGATTGGGAGTATTATAATAACATTATTAATAAACAACACTCATCAAGGCATGGTGACAGACAGTTGAGTGTCAGTGTGAGCTGACAAATAATTAAAATAAAAAATACACACCTAGTCATTGTGCTTTGGAGTTTATTCAAAATTATAAATGAATGTGCCACTTGAATACATTAACTGGCACATTTGGTATTCTGTCAACACAGGCTTTGATCCTGAGTTTAGGTGTAACATCAGTAGCGAACAGCCAATCACATGCTGATAGAGTTTATTGAATATTAAGAATTTAAACAAATGTACACAGGAAGATTCGTCGTCTTTTGGGAGGTGATGGAAAATACAGTCGTTGGCAGGATCAGAGGCGGGCTCTGGCAGGATCACTCTGATTTCGTTTTCAGTTCAAAACAATCACGTTTAAGCCATTGAATTAGTTTAGTCCGGTTATACATGCAACCGCGAACAGCACATGTTGTCCCTGAGCTCCGTAACGACATCTCTCATAAAGATTTGCGTCTTTTAATAGTAAAATAATTCTGCGAAAAACAGCTAGCCTCTTCGCTAACTAACACACAAAATACCATTGGAATGCTACTTCCGCCACCTCACCGAAAGTTTCACCCACTTTATTTTTTACAGGAGCGCCCCTCGAAAACTTGTGGATAGTGTCTTTCCTGAGCTCAAAGGCGCTTTACCATAAATCATACAGTCATACAAAAAAATCATATGGACAATCGCCTAGCACATATGCATTAAGCGGTTAAATCCAAGGCTTGTGAAGAGATGCAATCAGTTTGTATGATGAGCAGATTTAAATTAGGCTTTTATTTACGACAACTTTAAGACCTTTTCGGATTACAAAACTTGGATTAAACCTATTGACATTATTGGATCTTCTAGGTTTTGGTTACCTGGACTTTTAAATGGAAGGACAGAAACCTTTTTATGTTTCATTAAAGGGGGTCATTGGAATTTTAACCAAAGTATCTTACAAACTTCACATGAAGCCCCTAAAGACTCAAACCAACTTGTGGAAAATGGGCATCCGGTGACCCAGGAGTCTTATGGTCTTAAAGTCTTATGGGTTTGGAACTGATGTAAATAACACATTAAAAAATTGAGATAAACTAACCCCAAGAAACATTGTGTTCTACAGAAGAGAGAAAGTCATACAGGTTTGGAATGACATAAGGGGAAGTAAACAATGATTAATTTTTAGTTTTGGGTGAACCATTCCTTTACATATCTATATAAAAAAGATCTATCATCCATTGAAATATCAAGATATTTCAAAGCCCATGAGTTCAGCCTTAACGACAAAGTCTAAATCATGAGGTCAGAGTTCCACCACTGGTCAATCGTTCATCAACAGCTGCTGAAACAGAGGGTCACATGACATTCTCAACACCTCGACCAACAACTCAAATGAGACATGCTGCAAAGTTTCATCATAATGAAGGTGGCAAACACCTGAAAAAGCACAATGAAACTTGACCTTAACAACACAGAGGAGAGAGGTTGAAAGAAGCATACAGAGAGGAGGATGAAAGTGTGGAGGTCAAATAAAGGATACACAGAATAAAAGGAGAAGCGGTTGTGGGTCTGTTTTTGAAGGCATGATTGTTTTTTCTTCACATAGCTAATCCTCTCCTATGAAGCCATGTGTTTTCTTTGCATTGGGCCTTTACATTCTTGTTTTTGTATTTATGAAAGTCTGTTTATAGAAGTGATAAGAGCGTTTCTTGAGAGGCGCATGTTACGTATAACTCGCATAACTCACTCCAGCTCCTCTAAGATGATTTAAACTAAAGTGGTTTTACACGTAAAAGAGAAAAGCCCATAAAGCCCGGAACACACTAAGCCGATGGCAACAAACTAGCGCTGATGAAAGCCGACTGTGTTGTCGCCTCTCGTCCGCTCTCGTCAGGGTAAAAAGCTGCACTTGAACACACCGAGAGAACTGCAGCCGACTGTCATCTAGAATGTGCGTTTAATGAGCCAACTGTCTATTTCTGCAGATATATTAGTCTATATTCGTCATTCAAAAAGGAAAACCGACGCTGCCGGCTGCAGATACACACACCGTAAACAAAGGAGCGTGTGATTACCTTTTTGAATATCAATCCTGCTAAACGCTTTCTTTATTCCACTCCACTCATGTTAATATTGAAATATTCGCCAAGGAACACTCAGATAAGAAGACATAACATAAGACCAGCCTTCTATCTTTACCGTTTCGACTTCTTTGCTTGCTGTTTTGCTTTCATTCTCGTGCACTGACTCTTTCACTAAGCTGAACAGCCAATCAGAGTTCTTTCTTTCCCCAACGGCCCAACGCCGATTCAACATGTCGAATCAGGCGAAACAAAGCCAACGACGACTATTTTCAGCCAACGGCACGGAACCGTGCGTATCACACCGAGGAAACTTAGTTGGCCGACGCACAAAATCTGCCAGGCGGCTGACTGTCGGCTTGGTTTGTTCCGGGCTTAAGAAAGTAGATGTTAGTAGATGAAATAAGAAAGTAGATGTTAGACGCAAAGGTCATGCTGAACTATGCTCTGAAATGATGGATGATTTCACACTTTTGGTTGGTAATTTAGAGTTTGGTTTGTTTGGTTGGTGTGAACGTGGTTTTCCAGCACCAGCAAATTGCCCAAAGGGATAAATAGAACCGTTGCATTGGGTGAAGCGGTCATAGCCGTGTTTTATCATGAATAAAGCACAGCTATTGACCAATCAGAATCAAGGATTGACAAACTAAACGTTTTATAAATATACATAAACTACAAACAAAAAATAAAAATAAAAAAATCACCTAAATGAAAAATACCAAATATACAAACTAATTCAACCTATTAATAAAAACTATAATATTATCTTAAAGGAAAATGACACTGCTCAACTGAAAATGGTCTTCTCACCGAGTGAAAAGACAACTGAAAATTCGAAAAACTTGCGATTTGCACTCATTTAGTCAATGTACATTTTTGCCATCACCATCTCTAAGTTCTACTCATCTGCGTTCATTGACGAACTATGTTTGCTAAACTGATCATGTTTCTAGTTCTGTTTAACACATTCTGCCATGCAGATTTTCCTATGAAAACATCACAGAAATGTAAGATTTTTGTCAGGGCCTGTATATAGGCTGACTTCTCCATATCACTCTATTTATGATGATACTGTACATACAGCAGGATTTGAAACTAGTGAGGCTGAATAAACAAAAGTGGCATACCGGCTTTGAGGCTGAGGTTCTCGCGGATCTCTTCGTGGTCACAGGGGTGAGTGAAATCAAAGATGCTGTGTCCTGTTAGTTCCACCTACAAAGAAAGACATGCAGACGACGTGTGAATCCCATGAAACCTCTCATTATATAACACCACTGTTCAAAAGTCTGGGGTCGGATTTTTTATTTGAAAGAAAATCATAATTTTATTCACCATAAAGGGCACATTAAAGTGATCAAACGTGACTAAAGTCTTTTACAAATGTAACTTATATGAATGACTTTTATTATGTTTCTAGATCACCAAATCATCATATAACAATGAAGTAAAGACATTAATAATGACTGCGGAAAATTTTGGAATCACAGGAATGAATTACATTTTAAAATATATTCAAATAGAAAACAATATTTTATATAATTATTTTCGAATTTAGCTGTTTTTACTGTAATTTTGATCAAATAAATGCAGTCTTGGTGAGCATAAAAGACTTTTCATAAACACTAAAACATATTAACGACACCAAACCTCTGATCAGCAAACAACATGAATTATATTTTAGAACTATATTTAGACTCAGTGATTCATTATTTAGATTATTTTAATAACCTTTTGCCTCAAAATATCTTGTGATTCCCATTATTTTCAAGGTTGATTTTCATTTAGTTCCTATAACTATAATACAGTAAATGTTTTATATTATAAAAGTACAAAAATACTGTAATTCAATGACATGCTTAAGAATAAATTAAAAACTGTAAAACAAATACAGCCATAATGTATAGTTTATTACATAATATACCATTTTGTATTTTACAGCACAGAGAATTGTTATTTATATTTTGTGGTGAAATATGACCTGTACAGGTTCTTGACAAGTTTTATGAGATTCACAAACATTCTGGACCTATGATCTATATTATAATGGACATTTATCTGATCACAATTAGATAACAGGCCACAGTTCTACAAAACGGCAGCCATGAGTAAGGAAGCAATTGGCAGCCAGGAGATAATTCCAAGAGCTTCTGCAAGGGCCCGAAAAAAAGTGACACATCCTTCCTCCAATACAGCTCTGGAA
Source organism: Cyprinella venusta (assembly GCA_038021265.1). Classification (NCBI taxonomy): domain Eukaryota; kingdom Metazoa; phylum Chordata; class Actinopteri; order Cypriniformes; family Leuciscidae; genus Cyprinella; species Cyprinella venusta. Next base: position 12,940,725 of record CM075869.1, on the reverse strand, counting down.
GGAAACAGGCTTGTGCTGTGGTTAATAATGGCATCTCGTCTGCCTGTGATTAATTGAACCCAGTGGAAATGAATGCTCAAAAGACAAACAGCTAATAATAACGTGACTAAAGGTGACTATCTGTCTGCGCAGTGGTTCCTTTCACTGCATGCGTTGCTGGGCCTCTGATACTCACCTGTGTGAGACCCATGAATTTGTTGATGTTCTCTGATAAGAAGATCATGTCTCCGTCTGATGTTACCACAGTAATGAAGCCGCCCAGTGACTTCAGATACCAACTGTCCATCAGTCTGTCTACATCTGTCGTCTCTGTGGCAGGAACGCAGCCTGCAACACGGCACAAACACGAGTTTCAGAATGGATGTGTGCATGCGAGTGTGCGCACACATTCTAGTCTTGTTCTGGCTTTTAAATGGATGACATCCAAAATAAACAAAAGCAACTTCATCCTGCTACTCTGAACCCTCCCAACAACACTGACCTCCCTTCTGTCACTGCCCTCAGCTTAAACACACACACACACACACACACACGGTTCGCTATTATTGTGAGGACTCTCCATAGACGTAATGGTTTTTATACCGTCCAAACCCCATTCCTAAACCTACCCATCACACAAACTTTCTGGATTTTCATAAATACTCATTCTGTATGATTTATAAGCTTTTGTACCAATTGGGACCGCTGGATGGCTGTGGGTTATCTCAGGTTTTACTATCACACACACACATTAAATACCCACATTTACGGACACACAGACACCCACATGCCCTGCTGTATGATGGCACCAAATCAGTTCATTCCAATTTAAAGAGAACAACTCCAGCTGTTACCCTGCATGTGGAAAACCCACATCTGGGAGAAACATATGAGAAGGGGTTATGCAATCAAAGACAATATTTGTTGTTATGCTTCTCCTGAGATCACACGCACTTTTGGAAAAACACAAACTAATACAGGGCAATGCAAATATACATTATACTGTAGAGTAAATACTCTAATATAAGCGTATTAAATTTCTGATGCAAAAAATATCAAATATAAAATAATAATAATAATAATAGTAATACGGTGAGGTATTGAACCACATTGAAAACATAATTTTTAAAATGTTTTAAACTTATTTTTTTTAAAGAACCAAATTACATTAACTAGTAGACCTGTCTGTATATATTATTAAATTATAATATGTGATTGCTTGTAAATAAATAAATAAATAAGTTGATAGAAATGATAATTTGGAAAAATCAAAATCCCTGATCGGTTGGTAATACCACCACTAAAATGTGTACGGGTTGCCAGACTTTGGTTTGCCAGTACTGCAGTAGATCTGGCAGAGCTTCAGGAGGGAGGCGGAGTGGACAAGGACACGGAGAACAGAGCGGCTCCACACTGGGGGGTCGGAAGCCTGAGATTGCTCCAGTGTGCTTCCTCCAGATAAGAAACTTTCTCAAGGCCCATTGAGAGCCCAGGACTGGATTAGAGCCGAGCCTAGAGAACGTGGCCCCGGGAGAATTAGAGTTACGTCTTTGAAGGGGTTCTTGCCTTGAGGCTTTCATTCTGAGATGAAACAAAACTGCACCCAAATTTGGGGTTTCAGAAATTGATCGTCTGGAAGAGAAGTCAACTAATCTGAATGCATTGGTTGCTGAAATGCATTCAGATTAGTAGCACGCATCAACAAGTGCAAATGATGATCTGAGCTGTAGAAATATTGACTATTGATATCTCAAGATTATGCAGAACATCTGGAAACTCTTTAGTCCACCAAGATTACAAGATGTTTTGCTTGACATAATATAGAGCTAAAAGGTATACAAACAAAACAATACGACACATCACAAAGCCCAACATCAAAAGACACAAAAACAAAAAAATTCCAATCAACACAAAAACAAAACACCAAGCGACACAAAAAAAACTAAACAAAAACAACAAAACTCTAAATGACACAACAAAACACCAATCGACACAAAAACAAAATCTAAACAAAAACAACAAAACTCTAAATGACACAAAAACAAAATCTAAACAAAAACAACAAAGCTCTAAATTACGGAAAAAAAAATCACTAAGTGACACAAAAACAAAACCTAAACAAAAACAACAAAGCTCTAAACGACACAAAAACAAAACACCAAGCGAAACTAACAAAACCTAAACAAAAACAACAAAACTCTAAACGACACAAAAACAAAACCTAAACAAAAACAAAAAAAAACTCTAAACGACACAAAAACAAAACACCAAGCGACACTAACAAAACTTAAACAAAAACAACAATTCTAAAATGACAAAAAAAAGAGGGACCAAAAAATCTAAACCTAAACAAAAACAACAAACCTCTAAACGACACGAAAACAAAACACCAAGGGACACAAAAACACAACAAAAAAGCAAAATGTAAAAATTTGTATTGACACAAATCTACAGATCTTTTATCTCTGAATTTTTAACAGAATTAACTAGAAGAAATGGCATCTTAAAGCATCTTACTGGTAAACGCAACAACAAATCACCCCTAAATATTTTTTACACCACATCAAATCCAAAATTTATGTGAAATGATCATGTTTTGTTGTAACACTAGGCCTATTTGAGACTGTAAAGAATCATAAATCGTAACACTAGGACTATTTGAGACTGTAAAGAATCATAAATCATAAATAGTAGAGTCAATAGTGAGTCACTGATTTCAATGAGATTATGTCTTGTCAACCACTATTTCAGAACACATTTTGGAGCCACCCATGGGCGAAAAGAACGAATATAGATAACATCAAGAGAATAACCGAATCAGTTCTAAGTATCAGTGCAGCAGGAGTGTGGATCTTACGTAAAAAAAGGTGTTTCCCAAGCACCCTCAGCACGGGTAGGGTGATGGTGAGAGGAGGAGGGGATGGATGGATGTGCGGCGCCAGGGTTGGCCTGTGTTTTGGCTGGCCTGCGACGGAGAGCGCCAGCCTTAAAGAAAGCACCAATCACGCTTCCAGCACAGAGCTCGCAGACCTGCTGATAACACTATCTGATGTACCATCTCTTACTGACAGGGCAGCTTTTCAATGTCTTCTTCCCCTGCCTCCTCTCCTTCTCTCTTTTCAATCTGCATGTAAGCATGAACCTGAACATTTGACAGTCAAGCCACTTCAAGTCCAACAGTTCAAACTGAAGGAACCGAGCCGATTCTGCATTCTAACTGCCTATTAATTGACACCCCTGTCCTTTTAGTGTCTGTTGCAAACACAGAATGGAATGTCGAACGCAGGAGCTCCTTTGTCCAGCTTCCGGAGATTCTAATTTTATAAATCAAGACACACAAACAATACGAACATGCTCACATCCTCTCGCCATACCTGCTTTAGACAAAGAATCTTTCAAAAGATCTGTGGCCTGATGTAGAAATGTTGCGGACGCACAAAAAAAAGGCATTGAAATGTGCGTATGCAATTTTCCATACACAAATCTGGATTTATAAAAGAAAAAAAAAACAGTGTGTGTGTGTGTGTACACACCCTTTATAAAGAGAATTTTGCACAGGTTATGTCACAGCCAAAAACTTACAGTCATCATTTTCTCACGCTCGTGATTTCTTTCCTTATGAGTGACACAAAATTAGATATTTTGCAGAATGTTTTCTTGAAAATTGAATGCTATGGTGGAGTGAAATACTTTCAGAAAATATCAAATTCTAAAGTCTATCAGAGGACAGAGGCGAAGGTGGTGCACAACTTGCATGGATTTTTACGATACTGTTATAGTTCTTTTATACATTTTTTAGGAGTCTGGCAGTCTGAATAAGAACAAAAGGAGCATTGTCAAACTTATGCTGAACTTCTCATTTAGCGTTCCATGGGTGAAAGAAGGAAAGAAACCCATACTTGTTGGGAACGACATGAGGGAAGTAACTGATTTACATTTTTGGGTGAACTATCACTTTAAAAATCACACACTCTTGAAGCTCACCGTACCCATTATTAATTATACTCTGTAGGTTTTCATTAAATTGTTTCATTCATCACATGCAATCTTTGATTTATAAGATTAGCACCTACAGCTAAAGATAATTAACGCAGACAGAGTTACAGCAGGTCCAATATTCACTAACACAATTATATCCTCATATAAAGCACCTCCTCATTTGTATATCAGTAACCATAATGCAGTCTGACATTTCCTCATAACAGCGAACCTAGATAAAAGATCAAACTAAAGGTTTAGAATTCGATTATCATCAGAGTGTATATTTGCAAAGCGACTCCAACTTCGACGTGACATCTTTGATGTTGCGCTAACAGTGGAGTTACCCATTTGATAACTGTTATTTATCAAATTGCAAATATGGCTTTACTAATAATATGCACCGGTGAGTGGCTGTTTCCATCACCATCATGTCCTGATTTTGATGAGTTAGACGCTCTTGGGTAAACAAGATATTTTGTTGATCCTGTAAAAACATTCCTATCCTAAAATGTAATCGTATCCATATCCCACCCTACCCCTAAACCTAAACCCCATAAGTTATACCAAAAATCAGAGGGAAATGATGTAGAAACATCTAACTTTCAAACCTAAACTTGACAAACTGTAAATGTATCCCTCAAATCTGATCATTGAATGGAGAGTTGATCCAGGAATGTTGCACTTGGTGAAATCAGGTATTGCATTTCCATCCACCTATTGTATTTTTACGCATATTTCAGGATATCACACTTATATATATATATATATATATATATATATATATATATATATATATATATAAACAGGCTGCATGGAAACAGTAAGATGCAAATCAATTGTAAAAATCCACATAAAATCATATGTGCTCAATTGAAAAGAAAAAAATCTGATAAGAGGATGTGCATAAACTTCGATGGTAACGCATTCCAGAATATGTGCAACAACAATCTTGCATAACTTCGTCTCAACAGTGGATGTGACTGGATGCAAAGAATCTCAAATATTGGTTTGATCATTCTGAAATGCCTGAGCCAAAGTCTGTCATCAGAATGATTTAGTATAATGATCTCTCATGAAGCGTTTGGGATTTTCCAAATCCCACAATTGCATTCTGAAATACCAGCATCTGAACAAAAGATAACATGACAGCGTGTACTGTGTTTCGTCTGAGATGCAAGTCATTTATGATGTTCTGTAACAGCAACTTCCATTTTTAGCACATATCAGTTGTGCCAATTTCCCAAGGAGTGACGTTTTTTTCTCTTAAACACATGGGATGAAAACACTGCTTTATTCGCAAATGTTTTATGCGATATTCCAATTTAACGGAAATATTAAAATGGAATAATTAATTATTGATGAAACAGTTATAAAAAATGGCTGATGAATGGTAAATGGACTGCTTTTATATAGCGCTTTCATAGACCCAATGGCCACCAAAGCGCTTTACAATTTGCCTCACATTCACCCATTCACACACACATTCATACACCGACGGCGACGGCAGCCATGCAAGGCGCCATCCAGCTCGTCGGGAGCAGCTGGGGTTAGGTGTCTTGCTCATGGACACCTCGACACTTGGTCAGGTGGAACCGAGGATTGAACCACCAACCTTTCGGTTTGTAGACAACCCACATGAACCACTGAGCCACTGCCGCCCCATGAATGGCAAGATGGGAAAAAAATCATTATAAAAACTGTTTTATTTGGTCTTACCAAAATAAAATGCATTTAAAAACTAAATTCAATAGTTTCTGCCAATGTCAAATCAATGTTGTGATGCCCAAATGTAGCAAATTATAATTAGGACTACATATTATTATGATGAAATGCAGTACAAAATGTTTACTCAGCCCAGTCACACGTGTGCATTAGGATATGTACAGTACCTGAGGTGAAGAGTTTACGTGTCCGCAAGAAGCTGATGGCCAGTCTCATGATGGATGCTTTATCCAGGTGTGAGCTGATGTTGTGTGGCAGGGGAAGCTGGTGGGCAACTTCGTAGAACACCTCCGTCTCCTTACTGCGCCTGCAGCGTGCCGCATCACGAGACTTCTCCTTACGCCGCTCTGAGCTGCACCTACAATAATGGAACAACGTGAAAATGTGAGCTAAAAATAGGTTTCCATTTGTAATTATTGAATAAATGCTACATAGATTTTTATAACAAAAAAAAAATAAAGGAAAAAATATTTATTCATCTAAAAGAAGAATGTCATATACACATAGGATGGCTTGAGGGTAAATCATGGGCTATTTTTATTTTTGGGTGATCTATCCCTTTAAATCTAGTCAATGCATTGATCTGGGCATAATTAGTTATGGGTGAATCTCAATAAAACCTTTTTTTTTTTTCAGCTGACCTTCCTTGACATGCTTTTGACAAGTGTTGCACCATTCTCTATATTCTATGTATGTGAACACAGAAATTCTCAACCCATTTATTTATCCATGTATCCACAAGTTTTTCAAGAGAATAACACTCTCTTTGTGCCCTTGACAGTCTTTCTTATTCAACTCAAGTCACTCTTGCAAAAGCAAACAGCGGAGAAAGAGCCAGTGTCCGGCAGGTGCGGATGAATCCACACGCACACACATTCTTGAACATCTATGTGAGGACAGTCATTGACAATGCAATCTCAAGCTCCATACTATATGACTATAACAATATTAGAACCCTAATTATAATTAACCTAAAACAAAATCTACACCCTCAAACAGGCATTTAAAGGGGTCTCAGAAAGTGAGGAACGGCCAAAATGTCCTCACTACTCTCTTTGTCCTCACTCCGATGGTCTAAATCCCAAACCAGTCCTCACAAAGACAGACACATGCACAAACGAACGAGGTTTTCATTTCTTATTGGACAATGATTTTTATACTGTACAAACTGTATTTTACATCCACCGACCCAACCCATAAACTAGTTTGATGAATTAGTGAATAAACTTAGAACAAACAGGCTACAGCTCAAACATATGATAAACTGTGTAACAGAATAAATCAGAAATAAATGACACCGCAAAAGGAACTCATAACTTTGTACTATTTTATTTATTCTAGTCGGCCCAAACTGTCAGGAGCGGATGGGTCAATGCCAGATCTCAAGTGGGACATTCCTGGCTGGTTCAAGTGCTTATGGGAATGATCACTTATAGCTACATCCTGAATTTAATAAACAAAAATATTGTTCCAAATTAGAACACATCTGTCCCATGAAAAGAGATTACAGGAACTAGAAATTATTTCCCATTTATCTTGTTGAATTTTGACAACTCTCTGATTGCAGATCAAATACAAGACTGGTGGAATTTATTTCTATGACTTAGATAATATATAATGTATATTTATTTATCACTAGATATCTGAAAACAAGAAATCAGGAGGTGCGAGTCATTACTTTCCACAACTATCAAGTTGCATTATAAAATATTATTATAATTAAGAAAATTATTAATGTAATACAAGGAACTGTAACCTTCTTATTTAATGTTACAATGATCATTTTTATAATTTACAGTTAGAGAGACAAAAAAGCTCAATGTGACAAAAGTGTGCTAGTCATGCACTTGGAGTGCCTTGAGCTGTGGTTTGTGGGTTACTTCAGAGGGCGAGATATATCACCACTGTAACTGTTGCACAACACAACCCCTATGTGCAAGAAGCTAGATCACAGTTACACCAAAACCTAAACAGATTTTGATTTCATTCATCGCTGAGGAACAACTAAACAACGATATATTGTACACTTAACAATACAGAGGTTGAACCCCCTTTTGCCTTAAAGCTTCATGGCATAGATTCAACAAGGTACTGGAAATATTCTGAGATTTATTTCCATATTAATGATACTATCATGATTTGTCATTTTCACATCTATGATGTGAATCTCCCGTTCCACCATTAGGTTGAGATCTGGTGAGTGAAGAGGCCATTTGATTATAGAAAACTTATTGTCATGTTCAAGAAACCCGTTTGAGATGATTTGATCTTTGTGACATGGTGCATTATCCTGCTGGAAGTAGCCATCAGAGGATGGGGACACAGTGGTCTTAAAGGGTCAGAAACAATGCTCAGGTAGGCGTTTAAACGATTCTCAATTGGTACTAAGAGGCCCAAAGTGTGCCAAGAAAATATCCTCTACATCATTACACCACCAACAACATGAACCGTTGCAAGGCAGGATGGATCCATGCTTTCATGCTGTTTAAGCCAAATTCTGACCCTAACATCTGAATGTTGCAGCAGGAATCGAGGCAATCATTTCCAATCTTCTATTGTCCAATTTCCGGAGTGGCAGACGGTGTGTTCCTCTGCTGCCATTGTCCATCTGCTTCAGGGTTTGCCGTGTTGTGTGAACACAACAGATGCTCTTTTGCAGACCTTGGATGTAACGAGTGGTTATTCGAGTTATTGTTGAGCTCGAACAGGTCTGGCCATTATCCTCTGACCTCTGGATTCAACAAGGATAGTTCCTCTTTTTCTTCTCGTTCTCTGTAAACCATAGAGATGGTTGTGTGTGAAAATCCCAGAAATACTCTGACAGTCCGTCTGGCACCAACAACCATGGCACGTTCACTAAAATCACCTCTCTTTCTCATTCTGATGCTCAGTGTGAACTTCAGCAGATCGTCTTGACCATGTCTACATGCAACGCAGTTTAGTGAGAATGACTGATGTTTAACATCATTGAGTCACAATGTGTCTGTCTCACAATTTGAAGTCTAAAGACTTATTTTCAATGACCAAAGACTTATTTTATGAAGGTATTTTAAACTACAAGCCAAGATTATCCAAGTGGTCACGTTTGACCATTCAACACCTTCAATACAAAGATGCTGATATAGCACGAGCGTGTCATGCGTATGACATGGGGTTGAGTAAATTATCAGCAAAAGTTTTTTTTTTTTTTTTTTTAAATGAACTACTCCTTTAAGTATTCATCTTAAATATGACAAACATAAAAAAAATTCGGTAACACTTTATTTTAAGGATCAGAAACTACACACTAATTAATGACTAACAACTGCATTTGTAAGTAACTAGTTATGTACTTGTATGCCATTACAAGCTATTTATAAGGCCTTTATTGGCTGTTGTCTTATTTTTGTCTTATAGCCCCTTTATACTTGTTTCTGTCCTAATAATGTACTAATTAGCTAAAAATAAAACAAACAAGTAGCTTGTACCAAGTAGCCAAATACACACTTTATAAGTTGCCAGTACACTGTGTGAATGTGTAGCTTAAGTATGAAATAAATATTGAATGGGAATTTCAGCAGTTTAATTTGCTGAAAAACACTGTCTTTCTAGCAGTTGTTCTATACAAACAAATAATTTATAACTAAAATATTCCATTTATTAATAGGTAACAAGCACATTTATCACTAATAAGTGCAATATTACTTCAGATTATGTTCCCTATTCTAAAGTAAACATTTACTGTTTTCCAATAAGAAAAGAGACAAGTAATGTTGCAGTGAACAACTCCGTGTTTATTGTTTTTTTTTTTTTTTGGTTCAAGATAACAAACTGATGTGACATGTCTTGAATAATCACAATCAATTGCCAAACAGTTAATTGACACAATGTGTTTTTAAAAACAGATCTGTTCAGTAAATGTTAAAGTTAAGACAATTGTTTTAGATTAAAGAAAAAAAATATAGTTGGATGTTAATGTTTTAAAAACATTAAAAGTGTTTTTATTGATTTTTATTTTATTTTATTATTGGTCATTCATTCACAAGTTTAAAAACAATAAACACGGAGTTGTTCACTGCAACATTACTTGTCTCTTTTCTTATTGGAAAACAGTAAATGTTTACTTTGGGAACATAATCTGAAGTAATATTGCACTTATTAGTGATAAACGTGCTTGTTACCAATTAATGAAGGGAATATTTTAGTTATAAATTATTTGTTTGTATAGAACAACTGCTAGAAAGACAGTGTTTCTGAGCAAATTTAAATGTCTGTTGAAATTCCCATTCTATATTTATTTCATACTTATAAGCTACACATTCACACAGTGTACTGGCAACTTATAAAGTGTGTACTTGGCACAGTACAAGCTACTAGTTTGTTTTATTTTTAGCTAATTAGTACATTGTTAGGACAGAAACAAGTATAAAGGGGCTATAAGACAAAAAAACAGCCAATAAAGGCCTTATAAATAGCTTGTAATGGCATACAAGTACATAACTAGTTACTTACAAATGCAGTTGTTAGTCATTAATTAGTGTGTAGTTTCTGATCCTTAAAATAAAGTGTTACCAAAAATTCTTACATTTACGCTTATAAAAAGTCAGTAAAGATTTGATACGCAAAAACAATTTATTCAAAATTATTTAAAAATGTAGGCAAATCATTAATAATCCAAACATTCTATATGTTCTACTTTTCTGCAACACTACAAACCATGCAGTTCTGAAGTTTGTGTTCATTGTATCGAGGGAACACATCAATACGTGACAAAACTTCCTCGCACTTAATTGCGTTTCCGTTTTCTCGTACTCAACTGGGCTCCATTTATTAAAAAGCTACCAACACATTCTGCGCATTAAGTAGTTACAGGGTTTATTTTCTATTTGAGATCACTCTAGCATGCACCTTTGTACTCAAGCAAACAGTAACACTGGTAAGTTTCCAAACCAATGTGAATGAACACTGAACAACGTGAAAGTTCAGTGAAACTCAATGCAGAGTATCAAACACTCAAAGCACACTTTACCAAAAGTTTGTGCCGAGATTGACATGCTGTTGAACCATCCAGATCACACTGAGAATTCAAAGTATTCAACACGAGCGATAGACGTCAGCCTGTCAGGATGTTATCTATATCAGTTTGACAAATGAGCAACTGTACGATGACCCTGAAGTCAAGCAACTGAAGCTGAAATATGAGCAGCCTTCAGATCCTAACAAAGCCACAAATAAATACATTAACAAACTTGACTGAGCTATTGGCTTGGAAAATCCGTTTGAACTATGTTTAGCAGGTTGGCCGAACAGGTGGACCGATGGTAATGATAAAGCACTCGCACGCCACTGGGGAAGCCATGAACAAACACGAAACCTGAATAAGCAGTCATGACCTAATCATGACACGCTACCTTATGACTGAAAGAAAGGCCATTTGCCTTGCGTGAAATACACTGAATTAAGCGCTCCTGCTATTCCTGTCCCGTAATGAGCGGCTCTTTCCTAGAACTCAACTCTGACCTCCACTGTCCCAAAACCTCCTCAAATGCACAAGGCATGGGGAACCTGGGAATTTCGTTGCAAACTATAAATTATATCAAAATTAAAAATGAAACTCAAGGACTTTTTTGAAGGAAGCTTTTTTTATTTAGTAAACGTTAATGATTTTGAAATATGAAATGCACATACTTTAATATAACTTTTCACTTAAATTCTTATGCTTATAATGCAATTAGCAAAATAGTCCCTGTGGTTTTAGACGAATATTGCGAAATATTATTACTACAAATAATTGGTTTCTATTCTAACATATTTTAAATTTAAATATATTGCTGAGATGCCAAACATTTCTTATTATTATAAATGTTGAAAAAAGTTATGTTTAATATTTGTGTGAAAAACCTGATGCATTTTATTTTCAGGAGAAAGTTCAAAACAACAGCATTTATTTGAAATAATTTTTGCAACATTATAAATTTATTTACTGTCCTTTTTGAAGAACTGAAGGCACCCTTGCTGAATAAAAGTATTCATTTCTTTCAAAAAAGGTAAACAAATCATCTGACCTCACTTTTTTCCTTTCTTTTCCAGACATACATACAAACCAACATAGTGCAGTAGTGAGCAATCTTGTAATTCCATAATTCCAGAAGTGACATAAGAGTGATTTAAGTGTTTGATCTAAGTGTATATGTGAGTGGGTGTGAGTGTGGGTATGTGTATGTGCATGTGAGTGTATGTGTAAACAAAGTAACCATTTATTATTTACCCCACACTTTTGAACAGTAGTGTATGCACAATTGCAAAATATGATATAATATACAAAATTATTATACATTTACATTTAGCTGACACTTTTATCCAAAGCAACTTACAATTGCTATTATGTCAGAGATTGCACACCTCTGGAGCAACTAGGGGTTAAGTGTCTTGCTCAGGGACACATTGGTGTCTCACAGTGGATTCGAACCCGGGTCGCTCACACCAAAGGCATGTGTCTTATCCACTGCGCCATCACCACCCCATTATATTGCTGATTATTATATTAAAATATGATGCTTAATACAAATTATAAGGTTGAAAAATTATCTTCTTAGGAATGATCCTTCAATTCTTAAAAACCTAAGAATGTGTTGAAAAGATGGATAGATAATAAACCATAAGAGCCCCACCTTTGACCAAGATAAGCTGTAAAACCAGATTAAAGGAACAGCTTTTCAAAAGAATCACCCTCGGCGCATGAAATCTCCTCAGCGCGCCTGTGTTCGGTCTTTTCTCAAGGGATTCCTCGAGCATGAGGTAAATGGAGCAAAGGTGCAGTTTCAGACTTGCACAATGAATCTCCATGGTCCACATGTGTGACCTGAAGCATGGCACAGATTCTCTCATCGGCATAACAGCGTATTCTCCCAACAATGTGTTATACAACCATCACCTGAACCATATCTTAGTCAGCATCAGAATCAGCCAATGGAACATGCTATTAAGAAACTCAAAAAGTTGAGAGATGTTAATGGTGCATGAAAGAAGCGAGACGTAACTTTAAATGATCCCTACAAAGGACATACCTGGCATGTGTCTCAATGCGGCAACTGGCATTCGACAGAAATGATTGTTTTACAGTGTACTACCTCATTATGCACCTGGGAAAGAGGAATTACAGGTCAAAAACAACTATATTGCCAACAAACCATTTGTAATGCAGGTTACTTTTTAAATGCTTATTTTGAACCCACTACATTACAGACGAAAGTGCAGAAGACAGGATATCTGGATCGAGAAAAGCAGACGTTACCCGCATAATTGCCTCAGCACATTGTGTCTAGACCACATCTCAGATAACAGTTTTTTTTTTTACTTTTTACTTTAAAGATAAATATAAAACTCTAGATATGATCTGCTATTACTCATAAATGAAGATTGTTTCATCTTTTACCCATCCTCATGTCATTCCAAACTATAACATCAAAACAAGTATTTATTTATTCATATTTATTCATAACCAATCACATCAATGTATGATCATCAACGAGTGGATCTCTGAGCGCGTGTGAGTGAGTGGAGGCAGGGCTAACTTGCATATTCATAGAACCGCGTATTCTAAATGAGGCAAGGGTTGAGTTATATTCAAGCTATTTTTCAACCAAATTATATTTTTTGTGCTTCATGGTGCTTAGCAGAGTGAATCACCTTCATTTCACAGTGCAACCTGGACATTCTGCGAATCTTAAAAGGTTTTGATCAAACAAGGAACAATACGATGACAGAAGAGTATGTATAAATAATATTTAGAAACAAGCATTTAGCAAGGCAACCTAATTTCTTATTATTCCTCCCCCCCTCCTCGCGTTCTCTGCTTGGACTCAGATTTTAATCATATTGTCAGAGGAGAATACGTTACTATGTAGCCTCAGGTGTCGTCCACAGCCATCTGCTGTCCAGTCACACAACTGTGTTCATAACAAACAGCTCCATGCTGTAGGACACAGCAGCCAGATGCTAAAAGTCCAAACCCGAACCCCCAGGCCGGTGAGTGTTTGTGAACAGAGTAAACAGTTGATTGGTAACAGGGAGCAAGGTGCAACGCTGCATGGTTGTGACATCACATTAGTTACATTTCGCCCTTTAAAATTGTTTACCTTATTCTCACAAAAAGAGAGAAAACTATCATTACTCACCCTTATGTCCTTACAAATCCACATGATTTTAGTTCTTTTGTGAAACAGGGTTGTGAACATACAAACCTTTGACCTTCAGAATCAACAAGATTCACGTTTTTGAAATTCAAGTCGTTTATACCAAATGAATTACATAATTTAGTTCTAAAGAATAACACCTGTCTATCAATTTAAGCTTAATTACAACTGAAAATGGTTAAAAATGTTTAGATGGCAGAAAATAGATATAAATAATAAAAAACATATTGAATGTGCACAATAAGTTATTATTGCACAACATGTTATTGCAGATTACTTATTGTCCAAAGCAGGAATTAAAAAAAAAAGATAATGCAAAAAGAACTAATAAATAAAGAAAAAGAAAAAGAATATTTATATATTCATGTATATATATATATATTTTTTTTTTGTTAAATTTGACTTTATGCCATGACCAAATATTTTCTCAATAACAGAGCAAAGTTTTTTCCCCCCATGAAGAAGATGATGTATTTACATAGCGTCTTTCCATAGCTCAAGGTCGCTTTACATTGTGCATCACAATACATTTATACACCCACTCACATAAGGACACAGTCACATTACCCAAAATACATATTAAAGGGACACTATGCAGTTATTTTACCTTAATTTAACAGCTTCAGAGTTATTGAAATGGTTATGTCTTCTTTCGGGTTGAATGGGGGGTGTCTCGACCACCCAGATCCCCCCCCCCCTCCTCCTATTGAAACATCTCGCAGCACGGATGTACCAATACAATCAAATAAAACATCTCCAGGTAACTCTAGTAGATTCATTTATTTCGTTTGTTAAATAAGAGGCGATCTGAAATGTGTTGATTTTGAAATCAAGTGACCAAAATGCTCGTTGCCGCTGCGATCAGTTTCAGTGATTCAGTGTTCTGTTGTGACATTCAAACGGACGCGCGCTCATTGCTCAATCCATTGCGGGGACTGAGAGACTCATTACGGTGAAATCACAAAACCCAATGCACAAAAAAACATGTCCCTGCTTGAAATACAGCCACTAATAAACAATCGGTGTTTATGAGGAAAATAAACTATACTATTAGTAAGGATTATAACCCAGAACCTGTGACACACATGGCAAAAGTTCTTCCTCTGGACCATTAAAGTTCATGGGGATATGTATTTAATCACGTGAAAATTCTCACCTAAAATTTCCGTTAAAAAACGGAACAATGTACCATATAAATTTGAAGGTTTTTTCCGTATTTGTCTTTTACCCTTATTTTTGAATTGCACGTTGCATTGTGGGAACAAGATCCTGGCAGCGCGAAAAGTTTACACACGCAGATGACCGCGGGGAAAGTTGCTTTCTAAAGCCGGATTTCGGGTGTGTGGAAGCCATTCTGACACGTATGTGGTAAAACTTAAACTTAAAAACGAAAATTATGTTTTCCTTGATGTCAAAAAAGCTGTCAACGTAACGTTATTTTTAGTTAAGTTACCATCTGGCATTAGGCAAATGAATGTCGGAGCCGTCACGTTTATCATTTTATGCATATCGTCACACTGTTGCTGTTATTCAAGAAGTTATTGACCACATCTCCTACCCTATTGAGGCAGTAAGATGCAAAATACCTGAAGAAAATGGCACTTATCCTGGAGTTCATATAAAGGTAAGCAACATATTTTAATTAAATTATTTATAGAACATGTTATTGTGATTCTGTTTATTTAGTTGAAAATAATGAAACGTATTAGAATGTAGCCTATAGTTGAGCATGCAGACAAGCTGACATGACATGCAATTGGAGTCCACTGGAAACAAGTCTTAGCATTTTTTAAACAGTGTTTGAATTTGAGAGAATTAGGGATGGATGATAATTTAAATAGTTGATAATTTAGCGAACGTAAAATACTGTACATTTGTGGTAACACTTTACAATAAGGTTCATTAGTTAACATTAACAAAGTATGAACAATACTTCTTCAGCATTTGTTAATCTTTGGTAATGTTAATTTCAACATTTACTAATACTTTATTAAAATCTTGTTAACATTAGTTAATGCACTGTGAACTAACATGAACAAACAATGAATAGCTAGATTTGTATTAACTAACGTTAACAAAGAATAACAAATACAGTAACAAATGGTTAGTTCAAGTTAGTTAATGCATGAACTAATGTTTAATAAATGAACCTTATTGTAAAGTTTTACCACATTTGTTTTTCAACCTCAACCTGGTCTACATGATACTTTGTAGTTCATTTTCCTTCATTTAATTTCTTGTGTATCTGAAAACATATCCGTTTTTTTTTTTTTTTTCATTTCCTACTTTCCTGTGTAGAAATCCTGAACGAAGGTTGAAAAGGCTAAGATGAAGGAAACGTCCCCATTCCTAAAGTTTCAAGCTTTTGTTAAATCTCAAAATGGAACTTTAAAGGTATAGCGGAGGATCTTTCCAAAATTTAGGGAAGACCCGCCCTCTCCAATTTTTTTTAAAAAATGCAAATGCACAAACACAACACTCTTGCTCCCGAGAGGGAACGCCTATTACGCCTTGCACAATTATCTTGCAAATTATAAACGAACTCAAAAACATTCATAAAAAAGACAACATGTCAAATGCCCGTCCGTGTTTTATTTACTTATTATACTGATCGATTGAGTGACCGAGGGCTCAAGACATGATATGTGCAACCCTGTATCACACGAAATACGTTCTGAGGAAACTATTTTGCAAATCGCAATTATGTTACATGGCAACATATGAGCAGTGCTATTACGTTGGTCCTTAACCTAACATGTCTCATTGTTAATATACGTAGGTATTAATACGTTATTTTTATACATAGTTGCATATAGAGAAGTAGCTTGTTGAGTTTGTGTAATAATAAACAAACACGGTTTTAGAATATGAACACATGAACACACACGGTTTTAGAATATTTCAGCACGATACCATTTACCATTTGGTCAAAAGGCTACTTTAGACAAATTGAGATGTTTACCGTGTCTATGCGGTGCATGACTTGTGCCAGGGCTAGCATTGCTAAGTCGCTTGCATTAACTTTTACTAGTGATTTTAGATGGATTTCTCTAAATAGCATGACAAACTTTACCTGTCTAGTAGAATCTTCGCGACTGCGGCATCAGTGAGAAGCCCGACCTGTGCTTTTAGCGCACGCCAGCGTGTGATATTCACCCAAAATCACTCTGGTCTTGTTTCTATATCCTGCGGCCTTTCTCTTCTTATCATACACTTCGTATACATTTTTTCTCTTTCGACCCGCAGTCATTTTCAAAGGAATGGCTGAAACCGTAACTCCGACATAATACACCTGAAAGTGAAAACTACATATAGATGAGCACGTACGACGGCCTTACGTAAACATATCACCAGAATGATTGACACTTAGGTGGACCAATAGTATAGACTACCCACCCGGAAAAAGAAAATCCTCCGCTATACCTTTAACTGAACATACCGAAAAAGGATTTTTTTTCATGCAAGTTGTTAAGATCTTAAAGGGATAGTTCACTTTGAAATATTTTTTTGAAATCTTTATCTTACTTCAAGGACATCCAAGATGTAGGTGTCTTTGTTTCAACAGTATTTTCAATTTTGATATTTTTAGGTCAAACCATTCTTGTCTGTTAGTCATCTAATGGAGGTCTATGGTCACCACCTCAAAGAGCATGCACAGAGAAGTCCAAATTAAACATGATTTAATGACTCGTGAATGTAAGTACACATTGATGGCCTAAAACACGAAACGAGTGGTTTGTGTGAGAAAACGAACAGTATTTGTATTGTTTTTACCTCTTGTAACCTCAGCCACGTCCAAGTGATCTGAAGGCACGGGCGCTTTGGTCTGCGCAAGTGCGTCGGAAGTTATCTCTCTCGTGTGTCATCACTCATTGTTTACACAGAGATTTTGGAAGTTTTAGATTTCACTGTGAAGATCTAAACATATTTAGATATACAGGAAATCGCAATGGAAGACGATTTCGATATTTAGATCTTCACAGTGAAAGGTAAACTTCTGAAATCTGTGTAAACAATGAGTGACGTACACGCGAGAAAGATCACTTCCGGCGCATGCGCAGACCAAAGCGCCCATGCCTTTAGATCGCTTAGACGTGGCTGTGATTACAAGAGGTAAAAACAATATGAATACTGTTCGTTTTCTCACACAAACCGCTTGTTTCGTGCCTTAGGCCATCAATGTGTACTTACATTTAAGAGTCATTGAATCATGTTTAATTTGGACTTCTCTGTGCATGCTTTATCAGGTGGACCCAAGGTGAACCCCATAAACCTGCATTATATGACTGACAGAAAAGAACGGTTTGACCTAAAAATATCAAAATTGAAAATACTGTGGAAACAAAGACACCTACATCTTGGATGCCCTAGAGGTAAGATAAAATATATCAAAAATTAATTTCAAAGTGAACTATCCCTTTAATGAAATCTGAGAGCTCTCCCTCTGCTTACACCTACCACTTTCAAGCTCCAGAAAGATAGTAAGATCATCATAAAAGTAACACAGTGTTAGAGTCCTATCCAAATGTGATGCGATACGATTCTAGCAACAAGCAACAAAACATTTTTGCCACTTTATAAATTTGGGGTTAAACCACTGGAGTCACATGGATTACATTTGTGTCTATAGGCTACCTTTCTGAAACTTGAAAGTCGTAGTTGCCTAAGCTGTCAATGGAAGGACAGAAATCTCTCAGAGTTCCTCAAAAAGATCTTCATTTTTGTTCTAAAGATGAATGTAACGCTTGTGAGGTGTGGAACAACGTGCGTGTGAGTAATTACAATTAAAATTTTGGGGTGAGCTAACGCTTTATGTAATATTGTGTTCTCTTACAGAAAAAAGGCATCAACACTAACATTTCACTCTTCTTTAATCCCTAGCTGGCATCTTGGGGAGGATGACCTCGCATCCAGTATGCTGCTGTGGGTGCCACAGGATTTCGAACTCATTTGATCACTTGTCTCCATGCTTTTCGAACTGTGGCGACTAATCGTGCCTTGCTGTGGGTCAAGCCGCTGGATCTTCAGATCTTCTTCAACTTGCTTAATCCATCCTTTTTTTGGGTGCAGTGCGCTGGATTCTCCACTGGGTTGGACGTTTCCTCCAGAGGACTTTTGTGGTATTCAATTTGCATCCATTCTGCACGTGTCCAAACATTTCACTCTATTGACTAGAAGTCTAAAGCAATTTTTAAGGATAAAAGCAGCCTTATCTTCTTTCCATTTTGTTTATGTCTGTATTGTATCGTATTCTATTAGTATTGCATTTGAAAATGTTTTGAATCGTGACTTTCACAGTTTATGAAGGTTTTTTTTCTCATTTTTTTTTTTTAAATAATTTTGTGAGCTATTTGGTACAACACCAATATTGTGCAAGTACCTGCTCATGTTTACTTTCCTTTTTTTTTTTTCATTTCTCCCATGTTTGTTTTGTCTTAACTTTTTCCACAATACAAGCACTTTTTTATGGTGCTTTGCACATTGTTTAATTGTGTGTCTGTCTGTATATATCAATCTTTACCCATTGAATGCGTTTTAAGAATGTTTACATTGAAATTTTTACAAAAATAAAACACGTTCAATATGTATATATCGTTCTTGAATAATTTGCTACCAAAATATATGCTATAAAAATTCTATAAAAACAGAAATTTTTGTATAAGGATTATCCGTGAATAGTACAGAAAATACGGAATTTTCCATTTTAGTTTTGACGGAAATGTCCGTCAATGGTACAGAAAAACTCATGTAAATCTACGGAAATATCCATTCTAAGGTTTACGGAAGTGCCCGTACAAAAACGGAAAAAGTGCTGGTAATTAATTACCAGCACTTTTTCCGTTTTTTAACGGAGATTTTTTTAACAGTGTAACAACATAATTAGATCTCATTAAACGACAAATTAAACACAATGTACTATTGTATACTATGTCGAATTGCCTTTTATTGTCATTGCCTATAACAACGAAATTTAAATTGCACTTCCCATGGTGGTAACACATAATATGACAAAAACAACATCAATACACACAATACATAAATACAATAAATATAGATAAAAACACAGAAATAGTCATTAAAAAAATTCAGAGCAATCTAGATGATCATGAGTTCAGGTATTTTATAGCATTTGGATAAAAACTGTTCAAAAGACTTGAGGTGCGACCCCGGAGGGATCTGTAGCGCCTCTCAAATGGCAGTAAAATAAAGAGTCCGTGATCTGGATGAGAACAGTCCAGAATTATATTTTTTGCCCGCTGCTTGCATCTATTATGATATATGTCCACAAGTGAGGGGAGCTGTGTGTGAACAATATTTTGAGCTGATTTCCTGACTCTATCCAGCACTTTTTTTTCAGCAGCAGTGCAGCTACCAAACCACACCAGAAATGTAACACGTCATGCCCTCCGTGAGTGGTATTTACGACAGTAACGTTAAAAACAAGTACTCCATAGTTACTCTAGGGGTCGCTGTTTGACAAAAACAGCATTCTTGCCTGGTGTCCCTTTATGTTTTTAGCGGAGTCATGACTGTAGCCACAGATGAGATATTACGAAGTGTGAGGGGTGTGAATTCCCAGCCCGGTCTCATCCCAAGGCATCATATAGGTGAGGCTTTTGAAATTGCGTCTACATCCGACGCACACGGCACCCTTTAGCGTCAATATGAAACGCAGATATATATGGGCCAGAAGGCACCTCCAAGTGGTCAAACCCTAACACTACCCCATACCTAAACCTACCCATAACCGAAGTGTGATATATTGACGCTAAAAGGTGCCATGTACACTGTAAAAAAGAATATGCTTTATCTAATCAATAAAATTGTGGCAACAGATTACAAGCAATATTGTTTATTAAAATGAACAAATTAGAATTGAGTAATAGTTAATCAAATTAACATTCTAATTAATTCTAATTTGTACAATTTAATTAATAATATTGCTTGTAATATGTTGCCACAATTTTATTGATTAGATAAAGCATATTATTTTTTTCAGTGTACGTCAATGTGGGATTTAGACGCAATTTCAAAATCGTCACCTATATCGACGCCCTGGGATGAGAATGCGTTGGAATTCCATAATTTAGGAGAAATAACACTAAATGACCTTCCACCTACAGTAGACAACCAGAAACGAGGGATGGACAATAAACCAAGTTTAGCTGATTAGGGACCGGGCAGGGCAGTAAAAGTAAAGTAGATCAGACAGATATAAAGGTGCAAGACCATTTAATGCCTTACACGTTAGAAATAATACCTTAAAGTCAATAAGTGATGCCACAGGTAGCCAGTAAAGGTAATGAAGCAGAGGAGTAATGTAAGCAGAACTGGCGGAGGTCAGAACTCTTGCTGCTGAGCTTTGAACATACTGCAATCTTTCAATACGTTTTTTTTTTGTTTTGTGGGCAGACCAAGAAATAGAGCACTGCAATAATCCAGAAGTGATGTGATTAATGCATGAATTAAGGTTTCAGCATCAGCTGAAGTGAGAGAAGTTTGAAGACGTGCAATATTACGAAGTTATAAAACAATTTGTTATTTGTTACAAAACAAGAGAAGCAATATAAGAGCCAAAATATGGAGTTGAGTCGTTTAAGACACCAAAGTTATGTATGGATGACAAAGGCTTAAAGGGATACTCCACTTTTTTTTGGAAATAGGCTCATTTTACCACTCCCTCCGAGTTAAAGTTAGTTTTATCGTTTTCGAATCCATTCAGCCGATTTTCTGATATTTAGAAGAATATCAGTAACCAGACATTTTCTGGCGTCATTGACTTCCATAGTATATTTTTTTTTTCTACTATGGAACTCAATGAGACCAGAAACCGTCTGGTTATCGGCTGAATGGATTCAAAAACGGTAAAACTCAACTGTTTAACTCTGAGGGAGTGGTAAAATGAGCCTATTTCCAAAAAAGTGGAGTATCCCTTTAACACAAAATCTATCAATATCAAAGAACAGGTCCATCTTACTGACTGAGGCAGCAGGGCCCATCACTAATAGCTCATGGTTTATTATTACTTTATTTAAGGAAATTCAGGAACTTATGTTTCCAAGTCTGATTCATTTAGCGCAAACACAAGACTTTTTTTTTCATGGCTGATCTAAGGTCACATTCACACTTATGTAAATTCAAATCTGTCAGTGAGGACATTCAGACTGATCTCATGAAATGGCGCGTGTATGACTCACCAATTCGTGTTTCCATTTTTGACGTGCTATCAAAACACATAAACGCTTTTCAGCGTTTTTATCAACGCCGTTGACTCAACGTTACATTACTGTATATACCCCAACTCGTCCCTAAACCTACCCGTCACTGGGGTTAATAACATTTATGAGTCTTCCCCTACCATCATAAGAAAAAAAAAAATATCGCTCCCCAGATGTAGTTCTACATTTTGCTTCGTTTCGCTCGGACATTTAACAGTGTGTACATACACGTGTAATCACTCGTACATTTAACTTGTTCAGCAGCCATATCACCCTGTAGCCCAAGACTGGTTGCCCACTGAAGCTAAGCAGGGCTGAGCCTGGTTAGTACCTGGAAGGGAGACCTTCTGAGAAAACCAGGTTGCTGTTGGAAGAGGTGTTAGTGAGGCCAGGAGGGGGTGCTCACCCTGTGGTCTGTGTGGGTCCTAACGCCCCAGTATAGTGAAGGGGACACTACTGTCAAAGAGCACCGTCCTTCGGATGAGACGTTAAACTGAGGTCCTGACTCTCTGTGGTAACAAAAAAATCCCACAATGTCTTTCGAAAGAGTAGGGGTGTAACCCCGGCATCCTGGCCAAAATTTGCCCAGTGGCCTCTGTCCATCATGGCCTCCTAATCATCCCCATATATACTTCATCACTGTCTCCTCTCCACCAGTAATCTGGTGTGTGGTGAGCGTTCTGGCGCACTATGGCTGCCGTCGCATCATCCAGGTGGATGCTGCACATTAGTGGTGGTTGAGGAGATCCCCCCACTATGTGAAGCGCTTTGAGTGTCCAGAAAGGCGCTATATAAATGTAATGAATTATTATTATTATTAACGGCGTAGACATACACGCAAAACATGACTGGGTTCGTTTCGTCATGGACATACACGTGGATAGCTCAAAATGTGTATAGATAACACGCCACTTGACTTGTGTGCGACATTGTGACATCAAACACCATCAGTGACCTGGTCCCTGTCAATTTTCAATGGATGGAAACTTGCAGTTTGGATTTCAAAATCAAAAATGAAATGAGGTTGAGTACATTTTTGGATTATGAGTTCCATTTTGCTGTCTATTCCAATTCAGTACACATCAATGATCACAAAAACAATACACCCTCCATGCCCAGTATGTGTAAACACATTACCGGTATGTAAACTCTGTGTCTTGCCACATTTAAATTCTCTTCAAGTCCAGGGCAGACTCTCTTTGTTAATGTATAACGCAGCGAGGTGAGGTGAAATCTGAGAGGAGGAGCAGCGGTCAAGATTTCCCATGCCTGACCTCATTCTAATGAGAAACACTAAAGCCATTTCTTGCTTACAGTCTGTTTTCCGTTCATTTTGGCATCTAGCTAAACACAAACAGAGAACAATGACGACCAGGCTAATCTCTGATCCTTTGGAACAGAACGTTCTCAACCCATCCAAACAACCACCGGCGGTACATTTACATTTACGCATTTGGCAGATGCTTTTATCTAAAGTGACTTACATTCCATTTCAAGGTACACATTTTTTACATTCTTATCAGTTCTTGCTTTCCCTGGGAATTGAACCCACAACCTATACTGGTTGTATAACCTATACACCACACAGTTGTTCAAGCACATGCAGGACTCTTCAAGAGGAACACTTGATTCAATGCCCATTATTTCTATAGCACTTTAAACAATACAGATCATTTCAACGCAGCTTTACAGAAAAGGCCAGATCTAAAGATACAACATAATCATACAGTATATGATATTCAGATACAGTATCAGGTCAACCAATATGTGACATAATTTGGTGGATTTCTAAAGAACATCACACAACGTATACTTTTAAGCTTAATACTTCACATAACATTATCCACACATTCCATACACATACACTACTCCAAATGCTGTTAAAGGGACACTATGCAGTTATTTTAGCTTAATTTAACAGCTTCAGAGTTATTGAAATGGTTATATGACTTCTTCCGGGTTGAACGATGGGCGTCTCGACCCCCCCTGGTACCTGTGAGCGGAAAAATCTCACTTGCAGTTTCAGGCCGCCGGCTCGCCGGCCTCAGTATCAGGAAGTATCGCGTCACGTGATATCAGCTCTCGCGATGTAACATATTATTTTGCGAGTCGCAACAACACAGCACATATCCAGGAACAAGGTCGAGAAGGATGGAGTTTGTTACACTATCGTCATGGCGGAGCCTGCATATAACATATAGAAACCTAGGAAAGCATTGTCGGAGGAACAGAGAAAGAGGAAAAAGCAGACTGACCGAGCGAGGAGTCAGACGCGAGCATAGCCGTAATGTGCGTGTGATATGTCCCCATTGAAACATCTCGCAGCACGGATGTACCAATACAATTAAATAAAACATCTCCAGGTAACTCTAGTAGATTCATTTATTTCGTTTGTTAAATAAGAGGCGATCTGAAATGTGTTGTTTTTGAATTCAAGTGACCAAAGTTCTCGTTGCCGCTGCGATCAGTTTCAGTGGATTCAGTGTTCTGTTGTGATATTCAAACGGACGTGCGCTCATTGCTCAATCCATTGCAGGGACTGAGAGACTCATTACGGTGAAATCACAAAACCCAATGCACAAAAAACATGTCCCTGCTTGAAATACAGCCACTAAGATACAATCGGTGTTGATGAGGAAAATAAACTATACTATTAGTAAGGATTAGAACCCAGAACCTGAGACACATGGCAAAAGTTCTTGGGGATATGTATTTAATCACGTGAAAATTCTCATCACTAACAACATATATTAGATCTCATTAAACGACAAATTAAACACAATGTACTATTGTATACTATGTAACACGTCATGCCCTCCGTGAGTGGTATATACAACAGAAATGTTAAAAACAAGTACTCCACAGTTACTCTAGGGGTCGCTGTTTGACAGCATTGTTGTCTAGTGCCCCTTTAAAATTCTCAACTCGGTAAGCAAATAATAATCCAAATGACTACAGTATGAAATGTGATTATTATGTGATTATTTTGTATTTATTATTATTATTTTTTAATTGTGATCTGTCTGTTTTATGTCTTTGGCTCACCAGCCATTAAAATAAATAGACAGACCGTAAAAAGACAAAGACATTACAATTACAATTAATTACAATTAATTATGCATAACTGAAAACAACGATGAAAATATTTTGATGGCTATATACAAACAACTGATAATATTAAAATGCATATATTATATTTTAATTGATGTTGAAAATTTGAAGGAAAATAAAGTTCAGCATATGGCTATTGATCACTTAGATTAATATTTTTTTATAATAATAATAATAATAATGAAGTAAACTACCAATCAACAACAATAATAATAAACACATTTAATATGTATATTTATCAAAAATATAAAAATAGATTCATGAAATATAAAATATCTATTTCCAAAAAATCTGAAATTGCAGATAAATTTCAAAGAATTAAGTAATGCAAAAAAGTTGGCCTCTGAAAGTATAGTTAATATATAGTTATAGGCCTATAGTTAATACAAAATATTAATTTATATATATATATATATATATATACACACAAACAACACTGGTTGATATCAAATTTATGAACATAAAAATGTGAAGTAAATGAGATACCCAACACTTGCTACACAATGAATTTAGGCTAATTCAGATGATGTTCCTGTCCTGCTACCATGCACACTGATGTTTACTTATATTTCTTAGGAATTCTTTGCAAGTATAGGAAATCAAGGTCAAAGTTTACAGTAGTAGTAAATGACGTATTCAGTAATGGACACCAAATAAGGGTAATGAGAGTAAAGTTCATCTGGAAGCAGCTGATGTTAGAACTTGACGTGACATTGAAACATGACAGGAGGAAGAATGGGCTTGGTGAACAGGAAGTGTCAGGAGGAGTGGAAAAACACTAGTAAAGATCAGTATGCCTTAAGAAAGAGAAGATGGGAGAGATCCTGAATCAGAGGCAAGCAGAAAGCCTGAAGTAAGAGGGAGAAAAACAAGAAAAAGAGAAGGAGAAAATAAGCTCTCAGACTGAGAGCAGTGCCTCGCACCCCTGTAGCTAGCGGAGGGTGGGGACTGTGAAGTCTCCTTCAGGCCTTCTCTAGAGATCCTGTCACAATAAACTGTCCTACAGCTGGGAGGCCCTTTGAGTTTCTCCACCAAAAGTCTCATATCTTCGATTCTCCTATGAAAACAAAAGGTCTTAAATGCCCACATCGGTCCATCCTCAAATGCCTGCTGCTGATAACAAATGACAAAGTGGAAAAGACAGAAAGCATGCGCTAAATCTTGCAGTCGCTAGATGAATAATATGTTAATAAACATGACCCAAAAGGGCTTCAGTGTTGATTTTCAGAGAAACTATCCTTTCGACTTGTTGATATTTTAAATACTGTTGGATGTAATGGCGAGAATAACAATGTGTTCAAGAACTTAAAGGGACTGTTTACCCAAACTGTTAATTCTGTCATTAATTACGCATGTTCTCGAGAGCGCCACAACGCATGTGTGGTGTTGACGCGAGAGTAGATGTTGCATGAATGCACATTGGAAATTATTATTTTGTTAAGTGGCATTTTTTTATTTTATTTTTTTGCGCTTCATAAAATTGAGTTCTGGGGCTTGAAAGTGGTAGTTGCGTAGTTGTCAATGGAGGGTCAGAACGCTCTCAGATTTCATTATAAAAATCTTTATTTGTGTTGATGAACGAATGTCACACGGGTTTAGAACGACATGAGGCTGATATTTTGACACCACCTTTAAAATATACCATGTTCCTGATTGATTAATATACCACAGTATCTATTTGGTATTCCAACTAGCTGTAGAGACTGTAGTGATTAGTCAACTACTTAATTAGTTGATTTTTGGTTGGGTTTGTGCCAACTTTTAATAACATTCTTTTATTTTTTTTAAGAAATTAATACTTTTATTCAACAAGGATGAGAATCACAGGTGAGAGTACAGATTTTTACAAAGATTTTTTTGATTTAATTTCAAATAATTTATGTTCTTCAGATCTTTCTTTTCATTTAGGTATCCTGAATGAAAATGTATCACTTTTTCAACTTTTTTTTTTTATTGCAGCACAACTGTTTTCAACATTGACAATCAGAAATGTTTTTGAGCAGCAAAATCAGCATTTTAGAATGATTACTGAAGGATCATGTGACGCTGAAGACTGAAGTAGCCTAATTCAAAATTCAGCTTTGCCTTACAGGAATAAATTACATTTTAAAATCTATTCACATAGAACAGTTAATTTAAATTATTTTCCAATATGATTGTTTTACTGTATTTTTTACGCAAATAGGCCTAATTGCAGCCTTGATGAGCACAAGAGACTTTTTTAAAAACATTGTTAAAAAAAACTCACTAACCCCAAACATTTGAGTATGTTATGACCTATAAGTTGTGATTGATCTATAAGGTGACAGCATGAAGAATAGCAAGTGCCTATTTGTAAGCAATTAGTTTAGTATGCTAATCTGTAATGACCAAATTATATGAGGAATTGCAAGTATTATGGGATCAACAAAGGAATTATAAAATGGTCGGACTAATTTAAAATAACCACATAAAAGGTTATGAAATGCTTTGAGATCCCTCATACTCGAGATGGGGCATGATGACAAAAGAGATTCATTGCAAAAATGTACCTCTATCCAAACTTTTGCAAACATAAACCATTTTTTTTTTTTTTTTTTTTTTGCAATCTGATATTTGCATTACATGGCCAGCTTCAGATGTTTGGCTTTTCTGACGGTGAACTTGCTCGGTAGCTCATTTTTTGAAAACTCTGGTACGAATCCCGTGAAACACAAGCCACGATAAAAGAGCTCAAAGACTTGTAGAAGCAAGCTAAAATGTCATGGTTGCTTTAGCAAATGGATTTTCATCCGTTTGCTTTTGTAAACACTATCGCTTAGGTTTAATGATAGAGGACATTATTCTTAAACCCAATTAGGGCTGGAAAGACGTAGCCTATCGAAATTAGTCGATTTATTTGTAAGTCACGTTATTTATGCGCAATAATGGAGGCTCCAACTCCGAGGAATATTACAAAAATATTGAGACTGAAGTGTGTTTTTTTACTTAATTTATTTAATAATAATGACGGTAAAACTTTTATGGACAGTTTTATGGACAATGCCATGTTTGATACGGCCACTATAGTTAATTAGATTAAATAAAGCTGAATGAACATATTCAAACAGTTAATCTCTGGAACGAACAAAACATTTCAGGACACACTTATGCAATATAGCATTTTCTGCTGTGACTGTATGTGACAGCCACATAAATACCTAATTAGCAAAAATATCTAATTAGCCCTACACTGCATAAACCTTATCTTTTGTGATAAATCGCTAGTTAAAAGTTCCGACATAGATTAATTATAGGTTATTAATTATCCAAAAGATTAATAAAATTTAAAAAACAATATATAAAACAATAATAATAGGGTTATTTTATGAACGTATAGTTTAAATTAATTAATTTTGTTTTAAATTTATTTTAATAAAATATTATGAATTAAACCGCTAATAAACACACATTGAAATAACCCCATATAGAACCTTTTTAGCATACAGTTAAGTGTTAACCTAGGCTTATATTTAGAATTAGATTGAACCACAACAACCAACAGAATAAAACATTGGCATTTGGCACATTCACATTATTCTGTTTCAGGTCAAAATGAAGGCATTTTTAGCACAGCGCATTGTACAAAACCATTGGGCACCACAGGAAGATTTTTCAAGCCCAGGTTGTACACAACACACATTAATACCAATTAAATACTAATTATTAAATATTAATATCAACTTCCTTTTACTTCCTTCCTTAGTAAAACATGAATTTTAAGAACAGACTAAGGTAACTAGGTTCAGGTAAAGCGGTTGTGTTCAGGACAAAGCTCTGAAAGTTACAAACAGGCTGATGTCCAGCTTTTGGCCTGAGGGAGTGAATAGAGCACCACAAAGAATGGCCTTTCTCTTCATAAATGAGCCACTCAGTGACAGAATGAACCACGGACAAAGCCCGATGATTCAGGGTGACGTAACGGAGAACTACAAGAACAAATAATCAACAAATTAGACTTACAACAAATGGTGAGTAAAAAGTGTCCAAACTGACCAATTCAGGCAATCAATCCAGTTCTATTGATGAGAACACAAATAGTTAATGTTCAGTCAGAGCTTTGATGATTACCATAACAAGAGGCTTGCTCATTCATGTCATTGCAAACAGTGCATAGTTGCCGTTCGGATGATCAAACATAATAGTGAATGACACTGAAATATTGGCAACTGAATTTTTTTTCCTAAATTAAATATTTTTTTGTGGATTCTATGTTTTGATTAAAAAAAAATGCATTTGGGTGCATCACTACAACCCACTGAAGCTTATGATAAATACTAGGGGCCATGGAGGGGGCTCTCTATCTTACAAAACATGCATGACTACAAACATGTCAAAATATATATAAAACTTGAGCAAATCTCTCTCAAGTAAACTATCAAAACATATGGGTTCAGTATAGACAAAAAAACTACACACACAACAC
The DNA here is from genome assembly GCA_038021265.1 of Cyprinella venusta. Taxonomy (NCBI): domain Eukaryota; kingdom Metazoa; phylum Chordata; class Actinopteri; order Cypriniformes; family Leuciscidae; genus Cyprinella; species Cyprinella venusta. The sequence continues at coordinate 12,911,095 of CM075869.1, read as the reverse complement.
ATCTCCTTCATCAACAGGCAGGATCACAGTCTTGTGTCTTGAGGTTAAAGTGTTTGCACCCCTTTTAAATCAGTCCTGTAGATAGATACATTCTGTTCGTTTGAGTTTGGTAGCGATGTTTGGTTATGTTCTGCTACCCTGAGATTCATCAGATAAGAGGCAGAAAGCTTGTTAGGGAATAAACGTCACGAGGAAAAGGCAGACTTCAAGGCGCTCTCAGAGCTGTGACACAAGCACAAACGCATTCTTCATTTTTCTCTCATTAATGGGACTCTTGGCACTCTGATGGTCTTCAATCTTCGAAGATACACATGACTTCAAGTTACCAGAGATTTCCAGGCTGTGTAAAGATCATTTCATATTAATATGCTACCTAATAATGTGTTTCACTAACAACCTGTTCACTGGAATAGATTTCAACCCACTAGGTAAAAGTGTAAGTGCTGTCTTTAACGGTCAAGTGAAATCAAAGTGGTGCCAAAGTCACAAAAGCAGTTTCAACCATTCTGAATTGAATTACCAAAGTACAAATTAGACAGATGTGTAAGAATTGTATCAACTGTAATGAAAGCAAACTAAAATTGTGATAATACAATGATAAATAAAATAGTTTTTACAATGTAGGCTACTACTATTTATAATTTTAGGCATCTCTAGTATAAATTTTAAATAATAATAAAAGCTTAGACACACAAGCGTAAAAAAAATGTTTTTTAAACTTAAAAAAGTAAACTGGTTGCCTAAACATTTTAAGTTAATTTAAATAAAAAAAAAAACTGTTGATACAACAGAAACTGAAAACATGGTATCTGAACCATATAATTTGAATAGACAGAAGATAACACAGAGTGTTTGACATTGTTTTTACAGTGTACAGAATTATATTTTATTTTTTAAAAAAGGAAAAATAAAAATAAATAGATTAAGATGACATCTTTAAAATGCGTTTAAACTAATACAAATATCTAGGTACAGTTTACCCAGCATGCACATTGGTAAACAAATAAATAAAATTTCTTTCTTTCTTTCTTTCTTTCTTTCTTTCTTTCTTTCTTTCTTTCTTTCTTTCGCTTATGACGTGTGAATAGTGAATTAAACAGTGAAAGTCTCAATGAAGCATCTGGCTTTAAGCGTCGGCAGCGCGTTTGAGTCTCATACCGAGATTTACTTGTTGCTACCGCCGCTTCATAAACCTGAACTTTGTGCAACGGTTTGTGTCAACAACATCAAAGTTTTGCTACAACAGAGTCGCATACAATATTACTCACTCACAGGCCGCTTAACTTACCTCTTCTTCTCTTTCTCAGCTGTCATCTCTCGGTCACTTCGTTATTCCCGCAGTTCGACAGCAGTCAAATCTGATCTCTGTGCAAACAGAACACGCTCCAAACACTCGCGTTAAATAACAACAAAACTGAACGTGAGAATGCAGTTAAGTCCACCAGCAGTCCAAAAGTGACTGTACAGTCTCAGAACACTGCCAAGGATCGTACAGTCTCCCACTTTCGTAAAAATCCAAGCGCGGTGAGGGAGTTTCTCGCTTGTTTTCAGGTCAGTGAAGTTCCCAGAACGCAGCGTCTCACTGAAGAGTGCTTGACAGCTGAGCAATCAATTAGAGCTCTCTGATTGGCTGGAGCTGCCATTGGGAACCGCCCACAGTCAGGGCTGACAAGACTTTCACTCCTGCATGTGTTCCTGCAGGTCTACTTTCTCCGATACCTACACTGTAAAAAATGATTGTTAGTTTAACTTAAAAAAAAAAAAAAAGTAACCTGGTTGGCTTAAAATTTTGAAGTTTGATTGATTGATTTTGATTGATTGATTTAATTTAATGACCACACAGCCAGGCTGGTGGAATAAAAAAAAGTAACCTGGTTGGCTTAAAATTTTAAGTTTGATTGATTGATTTAATTTAATGACCACACAGCCAGGCTGGTGGAATTTGTTTTCAGTACAGCTCATTTCTTGGGTGCAGGTTCCAGAAAATACATTAACATTGAACATTAAACATATATAATACTATACCATACATATACATACAGACAAAACACAAAAACATACATAGGCATAAGGGGTAACAGGTCATGCTTAATCGAGTCCTCAGCGTTCAGAGTTCAGAATGTTGATTGCTTTCGGAAAGAAGCTGTTCTTAAAATGAGTTGTCCTGTAACGCCTCCCAGAAGGCAGTAGCTGGAAGGCGTTGTGTGCAGGGTAAGAGGTATCAGCAATGATCTTTTGAGCTCTTCGTAGTGTTCGTTTGTGCTAGAGTGATTCGATGGATTGTAGTGGTGAACCGATGACTTTAGATGCTCTGTTGACGATACGCTGTAGTTTCTTCCGGGAAAGTGAGTCAAGACTGCCAAAACCAGACTGTGATGGATGTGGTGAGGATGCTTTCGACGATGGCCATGTAGAAGCGAAGCAGAAGATGAGACCTTACTCTGAACTTCTTGAGCTGTCGGAGATGAAAAAGTCTTTGCTGGGCTTTATTGTAGATATGATCTGTATTGATTTTCCATTTAAGGTTATTGCTAATGTTTATTGAAATAAATGAGTTAATACAATGAAGGAGATTAATTTAATCACCAGAAACTCAAAATATTATGTTATCTGAACTAGGCTGCATAAATTATCTAAGTTGATTTGACAAAAGAAAAAATGTTGTGATTACAAATCATGAAAATATTTTTTTTTACAGTACTAATTTCTTTGTGCAAATAATGCTACTGTCTTTCTAAAGTCGTTTGGGTCCAAATCTCATGTGGTAATTATCATTTTGACCCCATCAAAATAGTGAATTACTCAGAAAATATACATCTGTGATTTAATATTGTGCCTTATATCACTATTTATGTTTGTCTTTCTTCAGAAAAAAATATAAACAAATTCAAAAATTTGAGTTGAGGAATGACCAGCTAAAAATACATTTGAGTGTGTTGAAAGTTGTTATAATGTTACTTCACTCGGTGGATGGTATGACACTTGTTGCACACTGCATAGGCCTATAATCTCTAGCTTAGATCGATATTAGAATATAATTTTAATAGCTTGTGATGCATGCAGTTCATTTAAATATATTGCATGGTGGAGAAAATGCTGTATTAATGTTCAAACCCTAACCCACTTGACAAAACAGTGTTGTCTCTGAACTGGTACAAATGTTACTCACGGTAAATCAAGATAGCCATGCTGAAAAATAACAATTCGTTTTCTGTTGATTAAGGTATCCAAACATAGCCTGGTAATACCAGACTCTGCTACTTCACTTTGCTTCGTAGACAGAGTCTGGAATGGCATAATAGGCTCTATGCACAGCTCCACTACTTCCTGAACTTCAGCCAGCTTCTTGTTTCCTGTCTGGCATTATTGGACACATTGATTAATTCAGGTGTGTTTGATTATTGTTGCTGTGACTACTGAGGTCAAGCACACCTGAATTAATCAAATTGTCCAATAATGATAGACAGGAAACAAGGAGCTGGCTGAAGTTCAGGAAGTAGTGCAGTTGTGCATAGAGCCCATTGAGAAGTGTTTTCTCTCTCGCAAGGGGGCGCTTCTCTGAAGTTTAAAATCATTGGTTACCCGTAAGCCAATCAGTAAAGTTTATTTAGGCTTTGATCCTCTGGGATGGTAAAGGTATGTATTTATTTTTATTTATGACATCCCAATGTGATCACTCCTCAGTCCAGTAGATGGCGGTAATGCACAATGATTGCAAGCTGCCAAATAAAATTTACCGAAGAAGAAGAAAAAGTTTATTTATGACGTATGTTATGCGCCGACACAGCCGCATCGAGACATAATACATCGAACTCAAATCTATGAGCGAACTTCCACTGTAAACAGGGAGCGGCGCTTTTGTAAAGGCTGCAAAATGTGTGCCAACCGGGAATGAACAATTCACAAACTAGTTTATTTATATGATTTACTGAGTTGCGGCCGCCCCGCAGCGTCGGCGCGTGCCCTGCTCTCACGAGTCATGACTGATTTAGCTTCCGCCGTCCCGCAGAGCCTCGAGGATGAGCCCCTGCCTGCTTTCACGAGTCATGACTGATTTAGCGTCCGCCGCCCCGCAGCACCGCGAGGGCGAGCCCGAGCCCTGCTTTCGCAAATCATGAATAGGAAGTTCATTTTACTGATTCTATGAGTCATTTCGTTTATTTAAGTGGCTTAATGTTATAATTTTAACAGCAAAATTCCCCGATCACATCCACCTATGCAATGTTGATCATATTCTGAATTAAGAAATCATAATGCAGTAAAAAATGATTTACAGAGAACATAAATAATCACGTTACCTTCCGAGTCTTTTGTCACATGACATACGTAATGAACAGATTGTTCATGAATCACATATCTGGGACTAATGCAGCAGGATGTCGAAACGAAATATGGTGGATTGTTATTATTATGATAATAATAATATGATAACAAGAGCGCGCCAGGAGCGTTCACAACCGAGGAGACCAACGTTCTTGTCATGGCCGTAAAAGACAGTAGTGACGTTGAAACAGGTCTGATCCGTCATTACTACAATTAGCCTGAAACAATGGGTAGCCTAAATACTAAGCTTGCTAAGCTAAGTGTTAATATTTTTCCTTGTTATAGTGATTTGCAAAAATAAAAACGGCTGCATCTGTGTTGATGAGAGAATGAAAGTGTATGTGCGTTGTGCAAGCTACATAAGTTGGAATTTGCTGGTATACGTTGCAAATAGAGGGGCAGCAAATTTGTTTTTTGCCTAGAGCGGCAGAAGTGCACGCGCCGGTCCTGGCTGTAAACACTTGATGATGCGAGCGAAATACCGGAGTGAACATGGCTGTAAACGACTTTTGCTTCAGTTTGAAAAACCCTGGAATGTTCTCCATAACAGAGCGAATGGGCTTTATGCCCAGCTGCACTACTTCCTGAACTTCAGCCAGCTCCTTGTTTCCTGTCTGCCATTATTGGGCAAACTTGATTAATTCAGGTGTGTCTGATTATTGTTGCCATGACTACTGAGGTCAGGCACACCTAAATTAATCAATTTGGCCAATAATGGCAGACAGGAAACAAGGAGCTGGCTGAAGTTCAGGAAGTAGTGCAGCTGGGCATAAAGCCAATTGCATCCCGTGTCTTGTTTCCCATTTCTGCGGTCGTTTCGGAATCGGTTTTCGATTTCTCTAACCTACAATGTAAAACTCGGCGCTTAGCGTCTACGTCACGGCTCTCAGCCCGCCCTCTGTTCGTTGATTGGCCGGCTGTTTTCAGGCCGGTGGAAAACTGAAAGATAGGCTGCTATCTCAGACGGACTACAGGAGCAAAATGAAATTAGCGGAAGTAGGAAGTCTGACGTAGTCAGGCTAATCCAAACAGTGGCTTACCTGACTAATAAAACATAATATATTAAAGTGAATATATAGATGGCTCCTGAGTGGTAGAGTCTGAAAGCTCTGTATAGCTTTGTTTTGAATCTGTATTTACTATCATTCAACCTATTACATTAATCTGACATTGCTAGCTTTTAACTAAATTGTTATTGGCATATTGTATGTATGACTTTTCTAAGAAACAAAACTGATGGTGTTTATCACAGTCCTCCATGAAATATGTTTATTGTGTTTGGGGTGAATGGTGGACAGACTAGCATCACTCCTGGATTTGGATTATTGTATTTTTCTGTTTTGACCCTTAATAGTAACAGAATCACATTTTTTGGAAAAGTTTTGAGGAATGTCCAGCTAGAATAATATCTGTCCAATGGGTTTTCTGTATCAGAGGAAATTATTAAAATAATTTGAAAATATAACTTCATTTTGAAATGACTATTATCTGTAAATGTATTTAAAGGGATACTGCATTTTTTTGGAAATTGGCTCATTTTACAACTCCCTCAGAGTTAAACAGTTGAGTTTTACCGTTTTTGAATCCATTCAGCCGATTTTCTGATATTTAGAAGAATATCAGTAACCAGACCGTTTCTGGATTCGTTGACTTCCATAGTACAGTATATGTTTTTTCCTACTATGGAAGTCAATGAGACCAGAAACTGTCTGGTTACTGATGTTCTTCTAAATATCAGAAAATCAGCTGAATGGATTCAAAAACGGTAAAACTCAATTGTTTAACCCTGAGGGAGTTGTAAAATGAGCCTATTTCCAAAAAAGTGGAGTAGGCCTATCCCTTTAACTGTTTTGGCAATCTGCTTTCATTTTACTTGATGTTTCCCTGCTAATATATACTCACCTAAAGGATTATTATGGGAACATCTGTTCAATTTTTCATTAATGCTATTTTCTAATCAACAAATCACATGGCAGTTGCTTCAATGATTTAGGGGTGTGGTCCTGGTCAAGACAATCTCCTGAACTCCACACTGAATGTCATGGTTGTTGGTGCCAGACGGGCCAGTCTGAGTATTTCACAATCTGCTCAGTTACTGGGATTTTCACACACAACAATTTCTAGGGTTTACAAAGAATTGTGTAAAAAGGGAAAAATATCTGGTTACACTTTATTTCGTAATATTTAGTCATTTTAGACATTCTACTAACTATAAGTAACTTTTCAACTACATGTCAACTAACTGTCATTAGAGTATTAGTAGGCTGTAGTAGACTGTCAGTAGACTGTTAGCTTAGGGTTAGGTGTTAGGGTTCAGGTTAGGAGAAAAAGTTGACTTGTAGTTGCTAAGTTACTTATAGTCAGTTGAATGTCTCTTAGGGGACCAACAAAATAAAGTGTTATCAGATATTAAGCAGACAGTCTACTAATACTCTAATGATAGTTAGTTGACATGTAGCAGCAAAGTTACTTATAGTTAGTAGAATGTCTGAAGTGGACTATCAAAATAAAGTGTTACCAAATATCCAGTATGCGGCAGTCTGTGGGTGAAAATGCCTTGTTGATGCTAGAGGTCAGAGGAGAATGGCCGACTGATTCAAGCTGATAGAAGAGCAACTTGGACTGAAATAAACACTCATTACAACCAAGGTATGCAGCAAAGTATTTGTGAAACCACAACATGCACAACCTTGAGGCGGATGGGCTACAACAGCAGAAGACCCCACCGGGTACCACTCATCTCAAATACAGATTGGAAAAAGAGGCTACAATTTACAAGAGCTCACCAAAATTGGACAGCTGAAGACTGAAAAAATGTTGCCTGGTCTGATGAGTCTCGATTTCTGTTGAGACATTCAGATGGTAGAGTCAGAATTTGGCGTAAATAGAATGAGAACATCATGCCTTGTTACCACTGTGCAAGGTGGTGGTGGTGGTGTAATGGTGTGGCGGATATTTTCTTGGCACACTTTAGTCCCCTCAGTGCCAACTGGGCATTGTTTAAATGCCACGGCCTACCTGAGCATTGTTTCTGACCATGTCCATCCCTTTTTGGCCACCATGTACCCATCCTCTGATGGCTACTTCCAGCAGGATAATCCACCATGTCACAAAGCTTGAATCATTTCAAATTGATCTCTTGAACATGACAAAGAGTTCACTGTACTAAAATGGCCCAACGGTTACCAGATCTCAACCCAATAGAGCATCTTTGGGATGTGGTGAAAAGGGAGCTTCATGCCCTGGATGTGCATCCCACAAATCTCCATTCACTACAAGATGCTATCCTATCAATATGGGCCAACATTTGTAAAGAATGCTTTCAGCACCTTGTTGAATCAATGTCACATAGAATTAAGGCAGTTCTGAAGGCGAAAGGGGGTCAACACAGTATTAGTATGGTGTTCCTAATAATCCTTTAGGTGAGTGTACATATAGTTATAAATGACAGTATAGGTCAATAGTAAATAAATGACAGTATAGTTCATTAAGCACATGACTTATATATATATATATATATATATATATAGTCTGTGCTTAGACTTATAGTCTTTATATACTATATATACAGTATATATATAGTCTGATACTGTCATTTATTCATTTATTCTCAAAATACAGCACAATACAACTTTAACTTTTGCACTGTTGAACAAAGAGCAGTTCCGAGTTTTGAGCATTCCTGACGTGACAAGCATATGCATTTCCTCATGTCCTCGGACATCTATAGCCTCTATTTAGAATAGAAGGTCACATGTGACAGGACAGATCCCTCATTCGTTGTTTTGGTCATGATGACCCTTATTTTTGACCAAAATTCTCTGGGTCACAATCTCATTTTTCTTATCCTTAACTGTTTATTCTTCCAACAATTCCCTCCAATACAGTTCTTTAATTAATTATTTTATTTATTTATTTATTTAGTTATTTAATTAATTTATTTATTTCAATGATTAAATTCTCTCTTTTTCAGATGCTTCCCATTAGCCATCACAATGATTACATGAATAATGCCCTAAAATTGCAATCCAACGATGACAATCAGCCACTATTGTGTTCTCTTATATGTACAGCACTTTGGTCAGCGGAAGCTGTTTTTAAATGTGCTTTATAAATAAACATGACTTGACTTGACTTGACTCTGTAAAAATATAGAATATGCACAAAACATCTCAGCTACAGCATGCATTTGGAGACTAATTTGCAATTCAAACAGTTTGGTTAATTTATGACATCTTATTTATTAGGTTACAAACCAAACAATGGACATTCACATCCTTTGAGAACAGTACATTTGGCACATAGTAAAATGCAAATAACAACATGACAGTGACTAATGGTAAAGATTTAAAAAAAAAAAAACTAAAACAAACAAAAAAAAAACACGTCTTATGACATACTGTACATGAAGCTGAAAAATACAATACAAAAAAAGAAATACATACACATTTATGATACTTACAGTGACATAATACACTTGTATAACTTATATTAAAATGCACTGTACCTCTGTATATACAAATATTTATTCCTATGTGATACACAGATTCACTTTTAACCAAAGAGGTACTTTTTCATCTATTTTGCTTGAACATGTCAATGTGTTTCCTACTGTATAGTCATTTCAACAGTAAAAAGAAAAAATAAACATGTCATTGAGTGACATGAAGTCCAAAATAACATTGTAAAATGCTCATCAGGGCACACGTATTTGGCAGGTGCTGCTGTGTGTGTTTTGCTCCGTCGAGGCCTTTAGATGCCAGTTCAGAGAAAATAACCAAGCAAGTGAAAAGTAAAAAACAGAAATACAAAAAAAAAAGCCTCAAAGTCAACTTAAAACACTGTTCATAAGCCTTTTTTTTCTTTTTGGTGATCTTATATATGAGAATAAATGTAAAGGACATTAAATAAAATGGAATAAATATTATGCAACAGGAATTGATTGGACTGTGAAAAGTGTGTTCACAGTAAAATGAAGGTGTTTGGATGCAAGGAGTTAAAGACTTATAGGGCAAATAAATAAATAAAAAAAAAGGTTTTCAGAAGGGTTTTTTGTATTACTTCAAATTACAGATAAATGGTGCTCATTAAGATCAGGACCGGCTCATTTTTCCGCCCTCATGCCAGTAAACATGTCATCAGACAAGAGAAGAGATGTCTGCAAGAGGGAGGGGAAGTTATTTTGATTCAAATTTATGAGGGAACATGACTTTTAAAATAATGATGTGTGTGGAGAAATAATTTATAATAAATAATATTCTGCTAAATTCCATACAAAATAAGAACTGTGAATTTTGATTTCATGGTGACTTTAAAAAACATATAAAACAATCAGTCTGGATTTCATATTAAAGCCCGGTGTTGGCAAGACTGTGCAAATCTACGAAGAAAAAAATATCTAAAACAAAAACATACATAAACTTGCAATGAAATGTTTAAGATGTTGCATTTATTATAAATGTGGTCATTATTTATTCTGTTTATTATGAACTGATTGGATTTTCTTAAAAAAAAATGCATCACAGGTTGTGAGAAATTCTAAGGTTGTGCGATGTTTAGAATGGAAGATCATTTGTATGCATTTAACTCTTTTTGCCACAGGAACTTAATATTTGGTCTTTTGTCAAACTAGAGTACGTGAAAGACAGAGGCTGTAGCAGCTGAACTAAAGGACCTGTGCTGGAAATCACATGACCTGGCAACCCAACAATCAGCAAACAAAACAGTCCGACTAAAAGAAACAGTGGAAATCAGAGACATTGAATCAGAAGGTGAAATGGAGAGGGGGGAGAAAAAAAAAAATCAACGCTAGACCAACACACACACACACACACACACACACACACACAGAATATTGCACATAACTGTTTCTCATATTCTAATAATACATGAGAATATCATAGGCATAACCATGCAGTAGATGATTAGTCTATTTTCAAAGTTCACAGGCTAACAATTAGGGTACTCAGGACATGTATATGTACTGTAGAATGGAGCGACATGATTGGCTACTGTCCTGACCCGTTCGTTATGATGGGCTTCGTTGCATTTTAGAGAAATCAACAGGTTTCACGTCCTAGCAACAAAACAATCCAGTAATATATTGAACACACACACAAACCCACACAAACACACACACACACAAAAGAGGGACATTTTGTAACCTTATCCTCCAGTATGTACGCACACACACATACGACTTGTTTTGGTGACACGAGTATATGTCAATACTGCTGTTTCAAATGGAAACGGTGTGATGGTCTAATGAACGGGAGTTCTGAGTCTGTGCATCACCTTCCCAGTCCCCCCCATCTCTGTGATCAGATCCCAATGCTGAGTGCTTTAAAACTCCCAATTCACACGTTCAGAAGCATCACGTCTGTAATACAAACTGGTTCTTTACATTTGGTCTTTTTTGCATTTCCAAACGGTGCTCGTATAAATGTACCCCGACACAGTGCATTATGGGAGAAGAAATGAAACATGAAATGGCTTTCCATAAGATTCAAATGAGCTCAATCCATCTGCTTTAGTGATCTCACACGAGCTCCTCTAAGTATAGCTCAGTGTGTTTTACATACATGAAATGAAGATTACTCTGTTTCATTTGGTGGAGATGTTTGAGGATCTGTGTTTTTTGGGGGTTCAGCAGGAAACATTTTAATGCCTAACTGTTTAAAATGAAAGCATCTAATTCTTGGTGAATGATGGTCTACAGTGAGCTCGTGGGCGTTCACAGCGTTCGCAGCGCACTTGTGTGCGAAGTACAGCGCAAGAGATGGAGGTTTTAGTTTTAAGACAGAGTCTCGTCACCAAAGTAAGAGAAGCCTTTGAACTCGTCCTGGTTGATTTGCTTGATAATGGCGTCTTCTACCAGGGTGAGCACCGGCTCCTCACGGGTGAAGTCCTGGTCAAAATTGTTGACGTCTCTTTTGGTTTTCTGTGAAAGAAGAAGAGTGTGTGATTCATGAGAGATTTCAGGACAATAACGCACAAAAACACACTTGCACCTACAAACGCAGTGGGGACTTCAGCACTGACCCGAAAAACACTTTCCCTGCCAATATTTCAGCAGTTACTATGCGTGTCTCATATTTCTGTCGACTGAACCAATGACATCAATCATCTGTGAATTACTCTATTCTATTATCGTTATTTTCTTTTCAGTGAATTGTCCAAATTGGTTTGTAAAATGGTTTGAATCAATGAATCATCAGAAAAACTCACTCTGTAAAACACAGGATGGGGATTTAAGGAAGAGCAATGGAGTGGACATTCATCAACAAACATTTGAAACTAAAGGTTTCTTTTTAAGAGAAAACTTTGAGAAAATGCAGCTTCAGCCGTGCCATGTAATAAGCAGTCATTGTCCACCCATGCTGTTTTTCAGTTGTTTCTCTATTTGCACATATGCTAGATGGATATCTTTGAGCATTTTGTTTTAAATACTTTCTGTTTTAAATCATTTAAAACAGAAGGGTAGCTCACCAATGTAAATTCATGTCATTCCAAACTCCAGAATATTCATTCCAAAATAAGACTTTGGATAATCTTCAAAACAAAAATTAAGATATTTTTAACCAAAACATTAAATGAATCCATAAGAATCAAGTGGTTTAATCCAAGTCTTGTGAAGAGATTATAGAAAATAAGCATACAGTATAAACAGACATACTGTACATAGGCTGCATCTGAAATCGCGTTCTCTCTTGAGTCGGTACTTATTTTGAATAAGTACTTCACGACTGCTAAGAAAGTATGTTCTATATAGTACAGTAGCACCTCATTGCAGCACACAAGGTCCAGGGGGTGGAGTTGGATCCAAATCTAAGGGGTGGAGATGAGTAGGATTAGGGGTGGGGTTAGGGATCAGGGGCGGAGATGGGTAGGATTAGGGGTGGGGTTAGGGATCAGGGGGTGGAGATGGGTAGGATTAGGGTTGGGGTAGGGATCAAGGGGTGGAGATGGGTAGGAATAGGGGTGGGGTTAGGGATCAGGGGGCGGAGATGGGTAGGATTAGGGGTGGGGTTAGGGATCAGGGGGCGGAGAAGGGTAGAATTAGGGGTGGGGTTAGGGATTAAGGGGTGGAGATGGGTAGGATTAGGGCTGGGGTTAGGGATCAGGGGGGGAGATGGGTCGGATTAGGGCTGGGGTTAAGGATCAGGGGGCGAAGTTGGGTAGGAATAGGGGTGGGGTTAGAGATTAAGGGATGGAGATGGGTAGGATTAGGGGTGGGGTTAAGGATTAAGGGGTGGAGATCGGAAGGATTAGAGGTGTGGTTAGGGATTAAGGGATGGAGATGGGTAGGATTAGGGCTGGGGTTAGGGATCAGGGGGGGAGATGGGTCGGATTAGGGCTGGGGTTAGGGATCAGGGGGTGGAGATGGGTAGGATTAGGGCTGGGGTTAAGGATCAGGGGGCGGAGTTGGGTAGGAATAGGGGTGGGGTTAGAGATTAAGGGATGGAGATGGGTAGGATTAGGGGTGGGGTTAGGGATCAGGGGGCGGAGATGGGTAGGATTAGGGGTGGGGTTAGATATTAAGGGATGGAGATGGGTAGGATTAGGGCTGGGGTTAGGGATCAGGGGGTGGAGATGGGTAGGATTAGGGGTGGGGTTAGGGATCAGGGGGCGGAGATGGGTAAGATTAGGGGTAGAGTTAGGGATCAGGGGGCGGAGATGGGTAGGATAAGTGGTGGAGTTAGGGATTAAGGGATGGAGATGGGTAGGATTAGGGGTGGGTTAGGGATCAGGGGGTGGAGATGGGTAGGATTAGGGGTGGGGTTAGGGATCAGGGGGCAGAGATGGGTAAATTAAGGTATATGTAAGGTGGATCTGGATCCAACTCCTCCCCTTGGATTTTGTGTTCTGCAGTGAGGACCATCTCATATAGTATGAGTGTGTGAACACAGAATGTAATCTGGACATACCACATTCACCATGTTGCCCTTATCATGTGATCGACCAGCGTCAGTTGCATCGCTTCACTGGCATTCACAAATCCTAGTAACGTGTCCATCGTATGCACACTTCGGAATCTCGCCAGGAGTAATAGGTCACCAGGTATGTTTTTCCTACTCTTCAGTAGGTATTGTGAATTCGGACATACTTCTTTTGTCACATATCATATAGTAGGGAGGTATTCGATTTCGAATGCATCCATATAATGCATTACATATGTTTAAACACAGAAGCTGTGCAGGGGTCACGTGATTCCATTACATGCTATATGAATATTTATATGTAAGTATATGTAGGTATTAAGTATTTATTATATAAAACTTGGATTAAACCAAGGATTATGGATTGGTTGTATGACACCTTTTCTAAGTGTTTCTAATCTAGACATCCAATGGAGGGAGACACGGAAATACCTCTCAGGTTTCAATAAAAATATCTTTGTGTTTTGAAGATTAACCAAAATCATGAAGGTGAGTAAATGACGACAGAATTTCCATTTTTGGATTAACCCTTCAAATATGTCTTGAGACAATTGCTGTGATACTAAGTGTGTAATAGATATGAATGTCAGACATACATTTAGTTGAATTGTTACTTTTAGCAAATACATTTTTTCAACAACAACAACAACAACAACAAATCCTTCCCCACTGTGCGTACCCTCAGATGAAATCCTGCAGGTGCCCCTGTCCAAACATGCATTCACATACTTCCATCTGTTTATATCATGGATTGACAATCATTTTGACAATTTTTCTTGGTAATCACTGGCACAGTTTAGAAGTTTGTTCTTGTTTAAAACACAACACACAAAAATATATCTGCGCATGTTTTTTTTTTCCCAAACTCTTCAGAACTCTCCTTTCCTTCACACCTTCTAAGAGCTCTCATCAGCTTTGTGAGCAGGCGTGGGGTGGAAGGACAGACCCATCCTCACACTATCTGAGACGTATTCCACACACACTTACAGCAGCCAGCATGCATCTCTGTATCAAAGTACTGTGTCTGATGTGTGCTGAGATTCCAAGAGCATCTCAGATATCCCGCTGTTCACACTACCAAAAACAGATGTGACACAAACACTTCAAACAACCACGAGGGTCCAAGAACCGTGATGTTCTCTAGATAATTGCCTTTAGAGTGGCCCGTGTTTATATCTGTGCTGAACCAGCCAATATACAGAGTTAACCTGTGTCCTAACCAGACACAAAGTGATAAAGCGTCAAGCGGTATCCTAGTTGCTCAGTAATGATCAGATCTTTATTTCCCTTTCTTCCACTTTCTTAAACATCAAATACATTGTTATTGGCTGTTATTTTGTCATTTTGCAGCAGTGTTGACTTGTCCACACAAATGTATTATGTCATGCCAGGATAATGTTATACATAAACACACAATGGCTCTATTAGGAGATTTCAATGGTTCAAGTTGGTTGTGCGTAGGGGAGCGCGGGGCACAACCTAACGCGGGGTTAAATGTAACACGGAGCGTTTACATAGTTCGTCAGGATGAAGCAGGTTGTCTTTTCGCTATTTTTCTCTTGCTGCCAGAAGACGGTCTCCCGCGAATTTGAGGAAAGTTTTGATTATATTTCGTGAAGATACTGGACAAAGAGTGTTTTGACACCATGAAAGTAAATTTTTTCATCATAGATTTTTTTCGGTTTCTGAGATCTAACTTTATATTGCCTTAATCACTGTCTTGTTAGCTCAAACACCGCACCGTTTTGAAACATGTCAGTAATTCCTAGCGACTGTTAGCTAGGTTTAAAATATGTAATACACAGCGGGGTTAGTTCTAACACAGTGTTCCAACTAAGCCGCCAAGTTTACAATGATAATCAAATGAAAACGGAGCCACACAACTTTTCAGGTTTGAGTATACATTTAACTTTGTGAGACTTTCACAAACAATGTTGGAATTTAAAATGTTTAAAATTTAGTGTACTATGAATGATAATTTTTTTATTTATTAAAAATATGGCCTGTTTTTAATGTAATAAACCCTTTAATTTTTTATTCTAAGCTCATTTGTATTATTATTACTGTTATTATTATTAATAATAATAATTGTACATGCTGCTGCCACACACAAATCTAATTTAATTGCAATTACAATATTTATATATATTTTATTTTATTTATTATTATTTATTGCAAAACTGTGCAGCCCTTTTCCACGTCTCTATCCATGATATTGATCCATAACATAAGGATGATTGGATGAGGGATGGATGTATGGATATCTGTCCATACAGATGCACAAACAATATCAAACTATACAAATAAAATAGTATTGAATTATGTGTGTTACACACAAGTGTTACAACTTACCCCTCTGTCTGTTACAACTAACCCCGCATATGGGGTAAGTTGTAACATTTGCACTTCTGTCACTTTCAGTCCAACTGTACGAAAATGGTAGGTCCTAGAAAAAAACTTTAAGTGTTCATTTGTAGCATAGATGTGCATGTTGCTTGTGTAAAAAAATATTAATCTAACCTAATTATTTTTTTATTAATTGAGCCAAAACCAAAATGCGTTAGGTTGTGCCCCTCTCCCCATTCACCGCGTTTTGTTTGAAAGTGACTTCTGAGTGAACTGTGCTTCATAGATCGCTACACAACTGTCAATATACAATGTACCAATTTTGTCTGTGCAATTTTGCGAATGTGACTGCACCTTAAGGCAGAATCCTAAGTTAAATAGAACTTACAGTAAATAAATTAGCAATTCGGAATGCTTAGTTTATATGCTGTAGGTGGCAATTTTAAAGACTCCACTCACAACTGATTCCAGTTCAGCATTAACTTCAGTTATTTATGCAAAATGAGCAAGTTGCTAAGATAACAATAACTTATAAGCATAAAAAATATTGGCCTATACTGCATAGCACACACATACATTGAATAAAAGCCTGTTTTTAATTTAACAGCCATTTTAAATGACTCTAATTGATATTGAATACATATCTTGCCTTTTTGACACAATGCAAAGCATTCTGGGATTGACTTCTGTGGGAAGGATAAACGCACTGTCTTCCTTCGAATTTGCAGCATAGCAATTTTCGTCCACTTCGCCTATGATGCCTTAAAATGCTGCCTATGTAGGCAGCGCACTATGTTTCGTAACAGAGCGACTGTCCTCAATATCTCACACATATAAGGATACTCACAATACGTGGTTTGAATGGCGGCTTGATCTTCCTCTGTTCCAGAAGTACCCAATCAATCTCTTTGAAGAATGGATGCACTTTAATAGCTTCCTCCAGTCCTTGGGACACAACACAACCCAACCGCTTACTGGGACTCTTCGTCATGAACTAAACAATGGTGCGAAGAAAGAAGAAATGATTAGAGAAGCAAAATATCAAAGAGTTGGGCCATGATGCTGACAGTAGACGTGCTAACCAGAAGACATATGCATTATGTTGAGTTGAGATGGTCAATGATGATGTATGAGTGATGTAAGAATGCATCCTGTGGAAGATGACCTGGGCTGACCATAGGTCATGTGACCACAGTGCCAGTGAGACAGATCGCAGTGTGCACGACACTATCCAAGACAAACAGAGGAAAGCTTTTCCCACAAAGCTTTACAAATAGGCAAAGGACGGCCAAAGTAAATCTTGGACATGTGAAGGAAAAAGGCGACACACACACACACACACACACACACACACAAACTGATGTACCCGGACACTATGGTTACATTCATACTGTAAGCGTTAGTGCTCATTTCTGATTTATGGATTAGATATAATTTTTTCTGCAGGCTATTCACATTATTTTTTAAATGTGGCCAACGTCAGATTGGAGTGTGTTCACAGACCTAAACTGACCTGCATGTGCAAAAGAACAATAAAAAAAGATGACAAGCAGCACGCTGTCATTTGGAAGTAAACATACAGGCCATTGAAGTCAACGTTTACGTGTTCATTTATTAGGTGATGTGCCGCGTAAATTTGTGTGGAAGACAGACGAGAATGATATATAATGTGTAGTTTTCCCTTAAGTTTTGCTTGTATAGAGTTGTCACTGTGATTTTTTTATAAGCAGTATTGGGGGTAATGCATTACAAGTAAAGCGAGTTACGTAATCAGATTACTTTTTTCAAGTAACTAATTTAAGACATTACTGATACAATTACGACAAAATATCTGAGTTAGTAATGCAAGTTACTTTGTTTTCCCATTTATTGCCTGACACTGTCCTCATGTTGAGAGAAATCATGAGTAAGTGTTGTGTGCGCTGTGTAAACATGATGGTTATTATAATTCTAGACTAAATGTGAGCCTAGCACAAACCTCACTAGCACAAAAAAAAGATTCAGTATTCCTCAAAATGAATAAAACAGTGAAATGCAAACTCAGGATATTACACAAACCTGCAATAATTAAATAACATAAATTAAATATAAATTAAATATATACATAAATTAAATATAAATTAAATATCTTAAATATACTTTATTTATTTAATCTCAATTTATTAATCAATGTCTTTGCTACTGACCTTCGATGATCCAATTCAACCATGCAAATAAGCAAAAATGACTTTAGTTACATAGTTACTAATAGACAACATAGTTATTAGAAATTTCATAGAAATTTCTTCTCCTGTATCTTCTGGAATCCAGAATTACAGCACAGCTAAAAGTTTTGCTGTCCTCTACTGTAAAGGCGAGATTTTCTATTTCCTTCAGCCTGAGGCTTATTTATTTCACTTTTGTTGTGAAAAGGCCTTTACAACTGCCAAATCTAGAACTTTTTTTAAATAAAAAAAGCAACAAACAAGCCCAGGTGAGAGCAAGTAAAAAAAAGGAACAATGCATTAGTTTCCTTAGAAAGTAACTAATTAACAGGAGTAACACAATATTGCAATCCATTCCTTTTAAAAGTAAGAGGTCTATGAGGTTTATGAGGTCTAACACCTCACTGTCCCTCGACTAACAACCATTGCAGGTGTCTTTTTATATATTAACATATATTACTAATATATAATATATTTTATAAATTACTGTGACCAAAGTGTCTCCAGTCCACACAAAATTTTGATGAACATCGATTTAGACTGACGTTTAGACTGAAAAGTCACTTGAATTCCGACATGACTCTTTAGACTGAGAGAAAAGATCAGGTTCCATGTGATTTGTGCTGTTCACACACACACTATATATATATAGTGTGTAGTATATATATATATACACTTTATATATATAAACAATAAATAAACAAGTCAAATATGGGCCACTTTTGTCTGCATTTAGGCACTGTAGCCTATGAGTGTAACTCTAAAACAAAAAATGCTAAAGAACACAAGCAGTCATGCATACAAATACACACAGAGAAAGTCAAAACAAGTCAGACAAATAAATATGAGCAATAAGCATTGACTGAAACGACACTGCCCACTGGAACTGCTGCTCATCTTGAAATGAGACCTCTGAGATTACACAATCCAAAAATCCAGAAGGGAACACAAACAATCTGTTCTTTTCCCAGAAGAAGTGTAATTTTTCTAATCTGTCATCTTCTTTTGCTCTTCTATTACTTAAACACTCACGACTGTTATTCCCAGAAAAGTGAGAAAGCAATCTAAATTAATTCTTCGAAAAATTCCCTAAGAATGGACACGTACCGCTTTAAGAATGCTGACGGCCTCTTTGCTGAGCCACACGGGATATAGAACGTCATCATGGAGAATGGACTCAAAAAGGTCATCTTCGTTATCTGCTTCAAAAGGAGGCTGACCAGCCATCATCTCGTACATCAGCACACCTAAAGCCCACCAGTCCACTGATGGGCCGTACTCAAGCTCCTGCAAGATCTGCAATGGACACATCACAACAACGAGAATGTCATTTGAAGCTTACAACAGAGTAACTCAGGTCATATATATCAGGTCCAGATCAAATCACTTGTTCTGTGCTGATTTATAGAGAAAAAAATGGCAGTTGTCTGTATAGTTCTGCGGTCACTGGTGGTTATTATGGTAAACTAAATATGAAAACTCATACCTGTAGATCTAAAAAATGGAAAACACTGAAAGACGAAATCTATTTCATTGGGCAACATTAATTAAACACACATCTGTGTTCATAAAACCATTCTCAAGTAACATTAATTAAAATATCTCAAAATATGAAAGAATAAAAAAAACTAGCCATTTACTAAGGAATTCAGAGTATCTCGGCTTGTGCTATGTATTTTATTACTTAAAATTAATATTTTTATTCATGTACAAATATCGCTGCCAATTATCTGACTTATCCTCGTAAAAGGAGAATTTATTATCTTTATATACATGGGACGGGTATGTCCACAGAGGCTTCCATGTAGTTCCGCCATCTTGAAAAACTATAATATCAGAGAGGGACAAAAAGTACTAGGCCAACGTGATTCCACAATACGGTTTCGTTCAGAGCCAGCGCAACGTAACTGAAAGCAGCAGAAACGGAGGGGCAGAGCAGTGAGAGGCGCTTGTCACTGTCCCGGCAGGTTTAAAAGGCTGCATTGCACTGTTATTTTTAATGGCGGACCATACATATGCTGAGTCACAGGAGAAGAAATCCTCGTCCACCAAAAAGAAAAATAGATTGTAAATGGAAACATGACCGGAGATTACAAAAAAACATGAGTTAATGTCGGGATAGCTTTTTCCAGGTGGATAGAGCTAATGCAGGAGAAAGATTTCAAAAGAGATGCTGAAGTCCTGCTCTCTCGACAGATAAGTCAATGTTACAGTCTTAATTACAAGCTTTTTTTTTCTTAATTTTTTGGTTGTGCACTTGTTATCTTATAGACAGATGAACATTAGTTAAAAGTTGATGATAATATCTAACAATGCACACTTTAGAAATTATAATGAATAAAGAAGGCATACCTACTTATTACGGTAGTTCATGTTTTTTCACAGTCAGTAATACTGTAACATTCGTTTGTTCGTCAAGTTGTTGTTTGTTTGAATTAAAACAAACCTTTTTCAAAAACGTTCTGAAAGATGGGTCAATACCAACGCTTCGTGCCCAAACTTAAGATCCAGACAAAGTATCACATGTCATATGTTGTGATTCCTTCCAAATTGCCTTTCTGAAAAAGTTTACTCTATACGGCTAATGTTGCTAAATTTGTTATGCACAGTACAGTCAGATTACAGGTGACTACTGACTACCGCTACTGAGTTTCTAAAATTTTTAGTGTGTGAGATTGCCCTGTTTTGTTGTTGCCGGTGTGCCAAAGAATGAGCTCTTGAAGCTCCACTCCACCCTCTTCTTGAAAGGGGGCCGGAAGCACCAGCTCATTTGTATTTAAAGGGACAAGCACACAATACAGAGCATTTTTTCTCACCCCAAAAAGTGGCAATTTTAAAGGGATACTCCACTTTTTTTGGAAATAGGCTCTCTTTACAACTCCCCCAGAGTTAAACAGGTGGGTTTTACCGTTTTCGAATCCATTTAGCCGATTTTCTGATATTTAGAAGAATATCAGTAACCAGATGTCATAATGTGGGTTTTGTGTGTTTTCGTTATCTGTGGTTCCCCGTCTATTAATTATCCCAGGTGTTTCTTATTTCTCACGCCCCCTTGTTATCTAGTCTAGCTCGTTTGTCCTTGGTTATTTAAGCCCTGTGTTTCTGCCCTGTCTTGGTTGGTTGTTGAATTAATGTATGTGAACGTTTGTGTTTTTGTATTCTCGAGTCCTGTTCCTAGTTTTGTGTCCTGTTCCTAAGTTTGTTAATAAAGCTACACTGCGTTTGGATCCAGCCTCATTTCTACGCACAACGTCACAGAACAACCAACCGAAAGATGGGTCCAGCAGTTGTCAGCAACCGGGCTCCGGGAGAATACCTGTTGACATTATTGCAAAAGGGCCAGTCCGTCCAGAGGTATGCAAAGGATTTTCTGTCCATTTGCCATTTGGGAGCACTAGATGATATTCAGCTCATGGGCCTGTTTCTGAATGGGCTGGATTATGAGATCGCCCGATGGATGCCGCGGGACCTTCCCAACTGGACTCTTCACCGGTATATAGCTCAGGCTTGTTCCTTGGAGGACCTCTTCTCCGTTACTGGCTCTTTCTACTCGACACCTCCCGACACCTCCCTTGTTCCTTGGAGGACCTCTTCTCCGTTACTGGCTCTTTCTACTCGACACCTCCCGAGTTTTACATTACCCACGAAGCCCACGTCGTCTTCGCCGCTGGTTCACGGCAGCCACGACGAGCCCGTGCTTCACGTGTACATTAATGAGCCCGCACTTCTCGTCAGCCCAGCCGAGCCCGCGACTCCCGTCAGCTCAGCCGAGCCCGCGCTTCACGTCAGCCCAGCTGAGCCCGCGCTTCACGTGAGCCCCGACGAGCATGCACTTCACTCAAGCCCCGCGAGTGAGTCTCCAGTTCAAGTGAGTGATTCTCCAGTTCAAGTGAGTGATGAGTCACTAGTTCAAGTGAGTGAATCTTCAGTTCAAGTGAGTGATGAATCTTCAGTTCAAGTGAGTGATGTATCTTCAGTTCAAGTGAGTTATGAATCTTCAAGTCAAGTGAGTGAGTCGTCCAGCCCAGCAAGTGTGTCTAGCCCTGTGACGCGCGGCCGCAGGAGGAGGAGAAGGAGGACTCGTTCGGTTCACCAGGCTCCGGTGAGCGTACCCAGACTCCTCGCCCTGCCGGCCCCGCCTCTGCGCCTCGCCCTGACGGCCCCGCCTCTGCGCCTCGCCCAGCCGGCCCCGCCTCTGCGCCTCGCCCTGCCGGCCACGCCTCTGCGCCTCGCCCTGCCGGCCCCGCCTCTGTGCCTCACCCTGCCGGCCTTCAAGCTCCTGGAGGTCTTTCCTGAGTCTTTTTACTGCCCGGCGGTTCCTCCTGTAGATCTCCCCAAGTATGACATCGCCTCGTCCTGCTCCGCCCTGGCCCTTGCCTCGTCCTGCTCCGCCCTGGCCCTTGCCTCGTCTTGCTCCGCCCTGGCCTCCACCTCGTCCTGCTCCACCCTGGCCTCCGCCTCGTCCTGCTCCGCCCTGGTCTCCGGCCCAGTCTGGTTTGCCCGCGCTGTACAGCCCAGGCCTACCTTGGCTACCTCCTGGTCCCGTTCCCCTGCACGGGCCTGACCCTCCGTCCCTCCCCCAGGACTGCCTATGCTCCTCCGCCCTCCTGTATTTTTTGTTGTGTTTTTGGGCGTCAGGAGCTGCACTTAAGGGGGGGGGGGGGGGGGTGTCATAATGTGGGTTTTGTGTGTTTTCTTTATCTGTGGTTCCCCGTCTATTAATTATCGCCGGTGTTTCTTATTTCTCACGCCCCCTTGTTATCTAGTCTAGCTTGTTTGTCCTTGGTTATTTAAGCCCTGTGTTTCTGTCCTGTCTTGGTTGGTTGTTGAATTAATGTATGTGAACGTTGGTGTTTTTGTATTCTCGAGTCCTGTTCCTAGTTTTGTGTCCTGTTCCTAAGTTTGTTAATAAAGCTACACAGCGTTTGGATCCAGCCTCAGCATTATTTCTCCACACAACGTCACACCAGGCAGTTTCTTTTTCCTACGATGGAAGTCAATAAGATCAGAAACTGTCTGGTTACTGATATTCTTCTAAATACCAGAAAATCGGCTGAATGGATTCGAAAACAGTAAAACCCAAATGTTTAATTCTGAGGGAGTTGGAAAGAGCCTATTTCCAAAAAAAGTGGTATAATAATAATAATAATAATAATAACTTGGACTTATATAGCGCCTTTCATGGTACCCAAGGTCGCTTAACAAAAGTGTGTGAGTGTGTGTGTGTGTGTGTGTATCCCTTTAACATACTCTAAAAATTATCTGTGGGTTATTTTGAGCTAAACTTCACACAATAGGCACATCAGTGACATATTTTCCATCAAAGAGGGGCCTATGTCCCCTTTAAACAATATAAATAATAATATTAGATTTCTTGGCTTTGATGAGAACCAAGCAGTAGAAAATGAGAATATTGAGTGTTCACTGGGCATTTGTGTCTGTGAGAGTGTGAAATACTGTACCTCTGGGGCAATATAATCTGGTGTGCCACAGAATGTTGCGGTCGTGATGCCATCCAGGATTCCTTCCTTACACATGCCAAAGTCTGCCAGCTTACAGTGACCTTCTGCATCCAACAGAATGTTGTCAAGTTTCAAATCCCTGCAAAGAAAATTTAAGCAAACGTAACAAACAGCAATAAAAACCTTGCATGTTAGCATCGCATGAAAAACGGCACACAGGGATTTCTGTGAAGAATTGCATGATGGTTAACTTTGAATTAACTTAAACATCTTTATCTTTAAAACATACCCATCTTTATTATTTTTGCTTTTATTCTTATCTCTGCTTTGCATGCATTTTGATCCTCTTAACCATACATTGAAATTTAATAAGAGTAAAACATCTTGTCATATTAAGCATCCTGAAATAACTGATGTGTGATTCAGATTCTGGATGTCTGTCTCTATCCAAATATTAGGGAACACTTGCAAGACAGCAGGTGAATCATTTACTGACACTCATATCCCTGATATTAGTTTGATCAAGCGGACAATAATATCCTGATGTCTGCCTGTGCACACGGACATCATTTTAGTCAATAAGAAGGTCAAAGTATTGAGTCAAAGTTTTCGCATTTAATTGTATTAATATTTTAAATGCATTTTTCTTAGCTATTGAAATTGAATAAGTCAACAGAGATGTTCACGCAAAACTAACTTTGATATTTGAACTGTATAAAATAACATACTGAATCACAATTCTTTCAGTTGCGCACATAGTAAGACTCTAGACTGATTGACAACCATGTTCACACTTCAGTAAATTTTGTCAATTTGTCTATACATATAGCTTTTACAATACAGATTAGCTTACATATAGCTTGAAGGCAAAAACTGATAAGATGTCTCATCACTAGATGACCATAGTAGAGGTGAATAACATGGAGGTGGATGTAATTATAAGTAAAATTCATTGCAGTGTAAAAAAAAATTACCATCTATTCTTTATTATGTTACACTTTACCAACATGAAAACCCTTTTAAATGCACATAATCTGATTACGTGAAAAATTTTCATCAAATGAAATTGATTAATCTCTAAACAGTGTAAAGTACATACTGTACGTTAAATTCAGAACAACATTGAAGCGTTTAATTACAGTGAATTAAAAAAGTATGACACTTAGAAAGCAAAATGTGTAAGTTTTAATGCAGTTTACTAATACTCTAATGAGAATTATTTGACTCGCAGTTGCAAAGTTACTTATAGTTAGTAGAATGTCTACAGTGAACCATTAAAATAAAGTATTAAGTTTAAAAAAAATCAGGAGTATTTAAGCACTCGGGATGGGGCTTTACAAGTTTGAGAAACACTGGTTTATTGGGCTTGCTCTACTATTAAAGACTCGGGCACAGCATGTACCCGTGGAGTGATTTTAACCAGCACAAGAGGAAGGTAAAGAGAGACAGAGAGAGTGAAAAAAGAAAAGGAGAGAGCGAGATGATAAGGTGCCACTGATGAAAGACAACGAGGATTTGGATGAAACCAGTCGGATTGGGGTTTGATGGTTGATTGCAACAAGAATGTCAACATCACTTCGCAGGATGTCATTCAGTCAAAGGTGTTTTCATAAAACCATCCTCACCGAAAGGGAGGGGAGCGTCGGAACCCTTACGCAACTGTTCCCTTTCAGAAAGGCACTCTGGTGCTCGGCACGTTCCTGTTGGTCTGAAAAGTTGGCGAGAGGGGCTTCATTCCTCTCTGTCTATCCCCACCAAAAGAGGTCAATCACTTTTAACATGCAGAAGTGTGTGGAAAAAAGCTTTTAATGAATGTTGGAAAGATGCATGGGGAGAGAACCACTTCACAAATTTAAGATACACTTCTTGATTGAGGAGTTAAACCCATATTTGTTATTAATGACCCTACAAGTTTGATTAAACCATCAAAATATGAGGAAAATATTTGATATGTTTTTATATAATGGGTAAGAACAAAACACCAAACATGGTTAAGATATTAATCTGACAAAATGATTTAGCAAAAACCTATAGGTTTTATTTTACTGCAAAAACAAATTTGTAGAAGAACAAAATCTTGAAAAAAGCATGATAATACAAAATCTGAAGATAAATTTGACTAATATTTTAATAAAGAGCAAAGATGTCAATTTTAACAGGCCAGACATCACTTTTAGCTAGTTTTAATTATAGTTTTATTTATTTTTTTCATAGGCTATTTTCATTTGAGATTTACTATCATTTCAAAGTGTGTAAAATAGTACAAATAAAGAATAATTAGGTGTGCGTAACCTTTAGTGTAGGTGCACAAAAAGAAAGGGGTAGAAAGTTCATGAGATCTGAAGGGCTGCCCTATTGTCCTCTACCCACATGAGCGTCTACATCACAAGATGTTCCAGAATTGTCCATCTCTCCATCTGTCTCTCTTTTTTTCTCTCTATCCAGTCCTATCCTAAAGTAGTCTACTTTCCAACACATCCTGGTCACGTCGCTATTCCTCTCTTTTCCAAGAGTTTCATTTGCTGATACAGATTATATGACATTGCTACATTGGCAGCTCTTATCTGCCCCCTTTGAAGAGCATGAATGCTGCTCTCGTTTTTGCATTTATTTTACCAAGATGTTAGGTAACATACTCTTTGTGTTTTCAAGAGTTTGATTGTGATTTTCTGAGGTTGCAAGGTAAGGCTTTTGTCCAGAGGCAGCCCTCGCAATAGAGGCCTGTTTCAATGAATACATTTGGAAGCCCTCATATGGAAAAAAAAAAAAAGACAGACAAACATTTCATGCAAAGCAACTGCACTTATCTCTGTTATACTCAACAATTTGATCTTATATTTCACTTGTAATAGTCTATTTAAACGCATATAATCAACTACTATGCAATCTCTTTAACCATAATAAAATTGTACTTTGAAATATGCAAATAAACCAACAATTGTTGTCTTAACGAGTGAGTCATTGAATCATTAAAGGGATACTCCATTTTATTTGGAAATAGGCTCATTTTACCACTCCCTCAGAGTCAGTTGAGTTTCACCGTTTTTGAATCCATTCAGCCGATTTTCTGATATTTATAAGAATATCAGTAACCATACAGTTTCTGGTCTCATTGAATTCCATAGTAGGAAAAAAATATACTATGGAAGTCAATGAGACCAGAAACTGCCTGGTTACTGATATTCTTCTAAATATCAGAAAATCGGCTGAATACATTTGAAAACGGTAAAACCCAACTGTTTAACTATGGGGGAGTGGGAAAATGAGCCGAATTCCAAAAAAAGTGGAGTATCCAATCCAAAAGTATCCAAAAGTCAATCGATTCATTCAAAGCTGCTTCATTCAGGTATCGGTGAGTTCTTGAGTCAATTATTTGAATGATCCGTTCAAAAATGCGGATTCATTCGTTATATTCATTCGCTGTGGATGAAGAGTACGTGTCTACGTCCTCAGTTTCTGAGCTTTCTCTGGATTATTCATGAGAATGATCTAGTTTGCTGTATTAGGCATTAAATCACATTAGAGCAGATTATTCAACTGCGACAAAATACCATTTCAGCACAGTTCGTTCATCTCTGACTGTTCAGCTTTTGTGTTCGCAAAACACAACTCACCTTTTAAATATTCTTCCTCATTTTTCATATAGACCAATAGCTCTGCAAATTTATAATGCTAACTTGTATAGAATAATAAGAATAGCTTGAATAATTAACAAAACATATTTGATTTGACTCTGATGATAAGATTTTTGTTGCCTTGGCTTTTGGCTTGCTTAGTTGGGGACATTTAATATTTAACAATATTATTGATCTGTGTTGTATTATTTCTACCCTATCTCACGACCAATTCGTACGAATTCGTACGAGTGATTCAAAAGTGGCTAATTCGTACTAATTCATACGACCTCACTCGTACGAATTCGTACGAATTGCCTAAACCCACGTGACGGTTATGTTTAGGGGCGGGGTTAGGGGTAGGTCAATCGTATGAATTCATACGAATTGGCCAATTCGTAAAATATGTACGATTTCACAAAAATCGTACTAATTCGTACGAGTGAGATCGTTCGAATTGTTACGAATTAGCCACCTCGTAAAATTCGTACGAATTCCTGTGAGATCGGGTTGATTATTTTCATGTTATCACTATGAAGCTGCTTTGATACAATCTGTATTGTAAAAAGCACTATATACATAAAGGTTACTTGACTTGACTAAAAATCGATAAAAACAATGAATATTTTCTTTTTCATTATAGGTCGGTGTAAAGAAAACCTTAGCAGCAATTAACTATTGTATTACATTTTACT
Source organism: Cyprinella venusta (assembly GCA_038021265.1). Taxonomy (NCBI): domain Eukaryota; kingdom Metazoa; phylum Chordata; class Actinopteri; order Cypriniformes; family Leuciscidae; genus Cyprinella; species Cyprinella venusta. The sequence goes on along the minus strand of CM075869.1, from coordinate 12,883,512 downwards.
AGAGCTGCTTTCATTTGTAGGAACTACTGATATAGTAAGAACACAACAAGGCAGAAGACAGACAGAGAGAGGGAAACAGCAACAGACTCCATTTAGAGCTTTTCCTGTGTTTCAAGTGAATCCCGAGAAGCAATTTTTTTCCATTACGTACACAGCAACCTCTCTCTACCAAAATACGTGCTAAAAAGCTGAAAAATAGGCACTTTTTCAAATGCACAACAAGCTATTACATTACAACAAACTAATGAAGGACATAACACACATAATATAATGTTAAACTTTTACTATAACAATCATATTTTTGAATTTAATTTAATTATATATGCACATTGTTTTAAAATGAATACTTTTAGTCATCGTAGATGCATTCAAAGTGAGAGTAAAGACATTATTAATGTTACAGAATAATTCTATTCCAAATAAATGCTGTTCTTTTGAACTTTCTATTTTTAATTCTGAACGATCATGTGACACTGGACTCAGCTTTGCCATCACATGAATAACTTTTTTATTTTAAAATAAATCATAATAGAAAACAGTTTATTTTTTTAACTGTATTTTAAATGCAGTTGATGAGACTTTAATGCATGTTTGTTGATATCTTCTATATCTTCAGATGTCTGTATGCAGTGATTTATCTGGTCAGCATGAATGACGTTAGCTGGCACACATAGAAGGTTACCAGGCAACATCTGCATGACTATATTTGAATTTATAATGCATAACAGAGAAGCACAATTTTGCATATACGTGGATGGAAAGGAACAAAAATCAACCAATCATTGTGTTCTGCAATCAGTGCAAAACACAACTCAGGTTACAGTGATTAGTCATTATCGGGGCTGTAACTGAGCCTCTTAGTTCATACTTAGTACATAGAGGAAATTGTTTACTAAGGTAAAAGCGTATTTTTGAATGTGCTCTTGGGTTAATATCAATTAGCTCTTACACAATGTGGATCACAGTTATACTTATTCTAGGAAAAGGAACATTACCTCAATCGTATTGTTCCTTTGCAGGTGAAAGGTTACAGAGAGCACACAAAAGCAGATCTCGCAAGTACAAGGTGTGGAAATGCTACAATAACTACCAGCTCACGTGTTCCATCACAAGCCCTTCTAAGTCTCAGCACTTTTGTGCCTTCCATGTCCTGCCAAGAATACAGCTCCCATGTTACACCATTACAAAAATCCCTCAAGCGCCACAGGTCAACAAAAGATGGGTAATCAAGCAGAGGAGCCACATCTTTGCCACCTGCTCTTAGGCTACTATCTATTTTTAGATGTAGTGAATCTGAACAAATAACCACACCAGCCACTTGCAATCTACAGCCCAGAAGTCAGGATCAAACATGCCCTCTTTAACCAGATCAAACTTCAATCAAAACTGCTATCATGTCCTTCATCGATAGGGAGAAGACTACTACACCTACACATAGGCAAACATCGGGGGGGTCGGGGGGGTCAGGACCCCATCTGAGGGTTGTCCCCCCAAAAAAAACATAAAAATATGTGTATTGTAAATAATGTAATGATATATTCTTAAAATAATTAAGAAATAAAATAACACAAATGCAAATGAAAAAAGCGTTCTAAACATTTTGAGACCCCCCTCCCTTGCCTCACAGTGTGTTGGTCCACTGCCTCCACCCCTTTTACCTCAGACACACACATTCCGGTGGCGGGAGAGAAGAACATAGTTTTTGTGTAGCTGTGGAACTCCAGTAAAGGGGGTCGCACACCGGACGAGAAGCGCAGCGCAGCGTCGCGCAGCGTCACGTTTTTAAAATTCGAACACATTATTCTCTATGAGTGTGCACACACCGGCGGCGCCATTCGGCGTCTGTCCGCGGCGCCCAGCGATGGCTCAGGACCGTGTTCAAAACCCTGCTGCGCCACAGAGCGCCATTTACATAGTTTTATATACAGTTTAAATTATTTTTGTCTCAAATCGGTGCTGATGGATCCTGCCCTATGCTGCAATATACATTTAGTTTTGCATTCATTTACAGAAATCAGCTGCTTGAATGACAATTGCTGATGTTATTGGATTTTCAGGTGAGATTCTCAATTCATTCAGTTAACGGATGCTCTGAGGTAAAGTTTTCAGAATGCAGACTCAGCAACTATTGTATTTTAATTGTACAGTACAATAATAACATAGAACAGACATCATCTTCTTTTCATGCCATTAAACATTACAATATTGCTGGCCATACACTGATGAGAAAGTGCGCGTCTGGTGTGCGATACCTGGAGTTGTCCTAGACGCGACGCGGCGCTGCGCTTCTCGTCCGTGCTTCTCGACCCCCTTTATTCAATGTTATTTTATTCATTTTAAACATCGGATGAAGTGATTATTTTCTCTTTAATATAGATTATGCTGAGTCATTATATAATAAATCATGTCAAAAAAACAAATATATGATTGTGTAACCAATGTACTTTTGTCACTGATGCAGTCTGCTATGTTAGCGATTATAACGTTACACTTCCTTGTTTATAATAGTCTATGCGTTTACCTAGCTTGTTTAATACAGTATATCCCCACACACAAACACACAGAGTGTACACATACACTACTACGTGATGTAACGTTACGTTAGTCTTGTAGATTAGACTAGTCCAGGTGCGCTGTGCATTTAGATTTTAACGCTTTCACTGTGATTTAGTCGGTTTATATCATTTAATATAGTTAAAGAGTGAGTCAATGAATGAAATGACATGAGTCGCTCGTTGCGTGAGGAGAGTACGTAAACAGATTCACCGCTGGCTTAAACCAGAAATAAATTTTAAGAAGTATAATGAAATTTAAAATTAAGTATAATGAATTTGCTCTTCAGAATTGTTATGTTTATTGTCCCCCCCAACATTTTGATGAAATTTTCGCCCCTGCACCTACATGTTTTGTTCTAGAATGTTCCGCATTTTCTGTACTGGTATGTGTGGCAGGTCACAGAGAGGTGGAATTAGTTCACATGGGGGAAAAATGCAGTTCTTCCATTCGCTTGAAGCAGAGCTAACATGTCTTCTGACACACAAGGTCTTTCCAAAAATGAGGAAAGATAAAAGGCAGAAAAATTTGGAATCTTTATTTATTGCCGGTGGAAATTATTTTCACAAGTTTGAAATAATGCCGTCATAGAGCTCGGCCTTGGATTGATTACAGGGACATTATTACTTGAGTAACCTGATGTGAAGTGCTTCGTTCAAGGGTAAAATGATGATGGTCCATGATGGCTCCCCTTTTGGTGGTCAGATTTAGGGGTGACCAGAGCTAGTTGTCTTACTTTTCACCAAATTTCAACCTAAAATACAACAAAAAAGCATATATTTCATTGAACACATTGACACAATAGAGAGACACGCTCAAGTTCAGATTGATTGATTTGGTAAACCTTGGTTTACCAAAGTGCTGCATATAATACATAAACACAGTTACAGAAGGTTATATGCAGAAGAAAAGATGAGTTTTTAGTATAGATTTCAGCTCAGACACCATTGGAACAGCTCTAACAGATAATGGCATAATGGCAATTCTACAGCCTGAAGCCTTGACTGGCTGAATTGTTGGGGCTTTGGAAACAAATAGCAACATTTTTAAATCAATATCGGACTGGTAGCCAATGCAGAGGGTGTAAGATAGGCGTTATATGGCCACATTTGTGACTGCCAATGAGCAGACATATTTTGTTAGAGGAAACCCATTAAAAAAGTATATATTACAAGTGTGCTATATATACACACTCACCTAAAGGATTATGTCCTTTATATGATTATATTATGTCCTGAGTATTTCACAATCTGCTCAGTTCCTGGGATTTTCATGCACAACCATTTCAAGGCTTTACAAAGAATGGTGTGAAAAGGGAAAAACATCTAGTATGTGGCAGTCATGTGGGCGAAAATGCCTTGTTGATGCTAGAGGTCAGAGGAGAATGGGCCAAATGATTCAAGCTGATAGAAGAGCAGCTTTGACTGAAATAACCACTCGTTACAACCGAGGTATGCAGCAAAGCATTTGTGAAGCCACAGCATGCACAACCTTGAGGTGGATGGGCTACAACAGCAGATGACCCCACCGGGTACCACTCATCTCTACTACAAATAGGAAAAAGAGGCTACAATTTGCAAGAGCTCACCAAAATTGGACAGTTGAAGACTGGAAATATGTTGCCTGGTCTGATGAGTCTCGATTTCTGTTGAGACATTCAGATGGTAGAGTTAATTTGGTGTAAACAGAATGAGAACATGGATCCATCATGCCTTGTTACCACTGTGCAGGCTGCTGGTGGTGGTGTAATGGTGTGGGGGATGTTTTCTTGGCACACTTTAGGCCCCTTAGTGCCAATTGGGCATCGTTTAAGTGCCACGGCCTACCTGAGCATTGTTTCTGACTATGTCCATCCCTTTATGCCCACCATGTACCTATCCTCTGATGGCTACTTCCAGCAGGATAATGCGCCATGTCAAAAAGCTTGAATCATTTCAAATTGGTTGGGCAGACGGCTCGGCGTGGCTGACGTGGAGCGCGGTCTCTGTGCTGGATGGGACCAGCCGTGGGGGCTCTGTGCTGGACGGACCAGTGGTGAGGGCTCTGGACTGGACAGGACCAGTGCTGGACGGGACCAGCAGTGAGGGCTCTGGGCTGGACGGGATCAGCGGTGAGGGCTCTGGGCTGGACGGGACCAGTGGTGAGGGCTCTGGGCTGGACGGGACCAGTGCTGGACGGGACCAGCAGTGAGGGCTCTGGGCTGGATGGGACCAGCGGTGAGGGCTCTGGGCTGGAAGGGACCAGTGCTGGACGGGACCAGCGGTGAGGGTTCTGGGCTGGACGAGACCAGTGATGAGGGCTCTGGGCTGGACGGGACCAGAGGTGAGGGCTCTGGGCTAGAAGGGACCAGTGCTGGACGGGACCAGCGGTGAGGGCTCTGGGCTGGACGGGACCAGTGCTGAGGGCTCTCGGCTGGACGGGACCAGCGGTGAGGGCTCTTGGCTGGACGGGACCAGCGGTGAGGGCTCTGGGCTGGACAGGTCCAGTGGTGACATGGCGTACCATGGGAGGAAGCTCTCCAGACATCTTGAGAGCGCCTCACTCCAGTCCAGGATGGAGAGATCTGGGAGCTCCCTCTGATCTATCTCCTTAGCCCCCAGCAGATAACCTGCCTTAATCGCCTCATCACCAAGAGAGCATGAGGCAGCGAGAGGAACAAACTCTCGGCTATCCAGGTCCAAGGCCGCAATCCTGTCCAGCGAGCTGCCAGCTCATGATGTGGTTGGTTCTTCTGTCATGGTGTGGTGTGGATTGAAACAGACTCAAAGTCCAAAGGCTCTACAGGGTATATACAGTATTCCTTAAGTTAAATTTACTACTTTTTAATACCTTTTTTACTACCTTCAGAATTTTTTTTAAAACCATCACGACACTGAATTAAGTGTTAACCAACAGCAACCTTTCTATTATTTACACAGATTTTGACATTTATGACATAAAAATGGTAAAAGATCTGCTGCGTGACTGGATTTAATAGGGGAAACTGCGAAATGCGACTAAAACGAATAATTTTATCAATTTAAACTAAATGTTGGATTCAATATAGTGTTCCTCACAACTTACTAAAGATCCAGTGATCCGTGGATATTGACATGCAGTCAGGAATCGTGTTGCCTGACATTTATGTTTGCCTGATTTCGACACCGGGGAAATAAAAGCAATATAGACCTAAACATAAAGCAAATTTGCCTGTGAACGCTTTATGTAAATACAATATAGGTAGGTCTAAATCCGGGTGATCACTTGCTCACAGATGATGTCGATCGACCATTGAATATGGCGTCAGCATCAAACATAGATCGAAAGATCTTTGATTGTGCCCAGATAAGCTAAAGCCCATATTTAAAAGGACTAACGCAAACACAGAATAGGACACCTGACAGTCTGAAAAAAAAATAATACCTAATTTTAAAAAAATAATACCTCTCAGACTACATTTAACACTTTTAATGGCCTTAAATTTTACAATTTTGATTTATCACTTTTTAATACTTTTTAAAACCCCGCGGACACCCTGCTCTAATACAAACAATTTACTTAAAGTTTACTCACAGGTACATACAAACAGGCAGGATAACATACAGACAAACTCAAACACAAATATGAACAGTTACATGAACGCACCACATAAACGAGAACCGACAAGGACTGACTGAACAGAGGGATACAAAGTAACACTAACGAAGTGAGGACAGGTGACACAGATGATGATGTTGAGGATGGACAGGTTGGTAATGAGGGAGTGAGTTCAGGATTGGAGACACGAGGGATTCTGGGAAGTATAGTGAAAACGAAGACAGGATGGTGCAGACGATGACTGCGACACCATAGGTATAATAGTTTTTATACTGAGCTATTAACATTTTCTAGCCACTAATCCTAACCCTACGCCCTAAATCTTACAGAAGATTCTTACAAAAGCTCAAAAAATCTACCGACCACAGACAACTTTCTACATTTTTATATTTTCAAAAAAACAAACATAATTTGATATGATTTATAAGCTGTTTTCCTCATGTTGACCAAAAAATGTCCCCACAATGTCAAATATTTCTAGTATGTCCATCCTTATAGGGGACCACCTAAATATACTGTATACAGTACATACCTGAACCACACACACACACACACACACACACACACACTTCTGCTCAAAAGTTCTTTTGCTGAAAGAAATTTTATTCAGCAAGGATGTCTTCAATTGTTCAAAATTGACAGTGAAAAAAGAATAAGTATATTCAATTCCAACATAAAATTGTGAATTCAAATCTCCCTTCATAATACAGTTGAATCTTGTCTGGCTGTATGTCAGTGTGGGTTCCTTATAGTTAGAATTTGTATTGAACAAATTCCATTACACAGTATTTGCAAAGTTCACACAGACAGATGAGTGAAACATTTTTATGTCCCTAGTGAGACATTGGTGTCTCGAACACTATATTATTTTGTGATCCTCATCTCCTGTATGAAGTACCTGTACAATTTTAGTTTCCTTTGTTTTTTCCTGTGCTGAGCTAGAGCAAAGACGGAGCCAGATTACATGAGCACTCCAATCAATGCTTCCCAGCATGCTTTGCGCTTAAAATGACCTTCATTGAGGGTGGAGCACTAGACCAGTGATTCATGGTCTAGTCGTCATCATCAGGTAATCAACGGAACTGGCGCCTGAGCCGATCTGAGGTGGATGTGTGTGTACTGTTATTCTTATAACACACAATAAGCCATTCATATTGACCGAATCACATCCTGTCTACTTTCTTGCCAAATAAACATCATGTCAGTGATTGTAAGCCTAAACAAGGGGTCAGACGAATGGAAGGTGGGTAAGAGACATGAATGGATGTCATGGCAGTCGTCCAACACTGTGTTTTTAAATAGATCCTACTCATGAAGTGAATGGAGAGGGTTTTTTATAATTAAATTTCAGGGGACTCACTTGATGCTCTAAATGAGCAATGAACCTGATTTAAAAAAAAAAAAAAAATCTTTTTAGCACATGTAAAGGCTGTCATGTTGTAATGCTGAGTCCCATGTTGTATACGTTTTGGTTTCTTGTACCTTCCAATAATCCAAAAACAGTTCATATGATCATTACATTTTCAATTTGTGGAACATACCAAAAACATGGTGTATGAGTCTCTAGAGTAGCTAAAAGCAGAGATTACTGTAATTTTTAAGGGGAAAAATAATAAACTCAGTGTAATTAGAACCACCGGACCTCTGCTTGACCTATACGCCTTAAGTCTCCTACTTTCATAAGACCTCTCCATTTCCCTTCAGTCTCTGAAAGTCTGGGTTCAGGAAGGCCAGTGTGGGGAGGAGGTTGATTTAATTCAATACAACATTAAACTCCAAATGAGATTCTTCCTGCCCAAGACCAGAAAGAGCTCAGGACCAGGCCGAGAACGGGTGGGTGAGGAAACTCACAGGTCACCGGGTTCAGTGAGGGCCCGAGGGGCGACAGGAAGAAGGGGTCGTGATGACTTGGGCTCCCAGTGTTGTGTGACATTATTCTATTGAACCAGCTACAAAACCTGTACAATTGAATCTGCAAAATTGCAAATGAATCAGCATTACATTTTCTAGTCATACTGTCCAAAAAAATATCACAAGTTAGCATGTTGTTTACGTGAAGCTTAATTTTATATTGGTGTCATGCATACGATTTTAAAATCATGCAACATTGTCATTTCATTCTAAAATCGTATGCATGGCACCAATACAAAATTAAGCTTAGGTAAACAACATGCAGACTTATGATATTTTTTGGGCAGTGTGACTACAAATTTTGCAATTTTACAGATTTAACTTTAACATACTGTCAAAAAACATCATGTTGTTTACGTACAGTTTTATTTTGTACTGCTGGCATCATGCATACCCTTTCACACTGATATATTATATTATATTAATTCTATGCATGAGGTCAGCACTAAAAAATAAAGCTGCAAGTAAACAACATGCAAACTTATGACATTTCTTGACAGTTAAGATGGATTACACATTGAAAACGAGCCAGCGATGGATAAAAATGATCCCAAGAAAAGCCTGGCCTTCCAGCCCCAGAAGCACTGCCCGTTGTGTGTGGTTAATGACACACAATTGAGAGGGTAAACAAACTGTCTGGGAACGAATAAATCATTGCACATAGCTCATCAAAGTAAACAACCTGAGGTAAACAAGGCAGACAAGGGCTCCTGTCTCTAAGCAAAATAGTTCCTAAAGATACAACACACCATGCCAGAGCCAGTTCATGTGATACAGTCTGCATTTGATTCGCTTCAGACCTAATCTGTGAAGGACTGCGTGACAGCCCACTGAGAAAATAAATGATCTTGATTCCGGATTAAACTTGAGCAAACACTTGGAACGGATGGCTAATTTTCTATCCAAAAATGATCAGGCTAAAATTTCACTGAATTTGGAATGTATCTTTTGTGTGTTACAATGGTATTTTGGCTTGGAGGTTTCAAGACATTCCATTCTTCTGGTTACTTAACAATGATGCTGTGTCTATCAGCGAGACAAACAGAAGGAGTTTGCTGGTCGGAACCAAACAATGGCTGAATGTGATTTGACCTTTGGCCCTTTACAGTAGTAAATTGCCATGCAATGAATTTACCTGTAAATGACCCCGTTTTGGTGCAGGAACATGAGGGCTGAGGTCACCTCAGCAGCATAGAACCGGGAACGAGCTTCATCGAATTTGCGTGAACGCTGGATCTGGAACATCAGGTCACCGCCATTCACATATTCCATAACAAAGAACAAACGGTCCTGAAGATAATAAACAGAAGAAAAATGTTCATTACTGAATAATGCAATAACTTTTCTAAATATTTCATACAAACATTTCAGTTAAAATATTATTTTGAGGAAGTCTTACGGTACATTCACACTGGACGTGAATAGCGTGTCAGGAGCGAATGATTTCAATGTTAAGTCAATGCAAAGATGCATTACGCACGTAAAAAATTCCTGCAGCGCGAATGAGACGTAAAGCGTGGCGCGGTAGACATGAATACACCTCATGAATGAGGTATGAATTGAGTGTCTGGCGCGTTAAGCACGTTACGCGCGAACGATTTAGTTTTCAAAATTCACGCCGCGTTAACCAATCAGGAGCCTGCTGCTTGTTCACGTGGTGAAGTATCTGGATGCTTCAATAAATTATTTTGTAACATGACTAAATGTGTGTGGTTCTGATGCACAACAAAGCAAATATTTTATCACTCAAAATTTTATTTCAATATACGAGACATGTTCATTTTGCATTGAATGCTATTCATTCCATATCTAGATTATATTAAATTATTATGATATAAAGACAACCAACATATGTGCATAAGTTCGTGTCTGGACGTGAGAGAGAAAAAAAAAATCACAGGACAGGTTAATAACTTTTGGAGGCTGGCTCTTTTTATCATCAAAACAAAAATAAATGACAGATTATTAGATGGATGAGAGTGAGGGTGATCCTCGCTCCGATGCGGGATAATAGGTGATCAAACTGGGCGCGGGACAGGCGGAAGTACCGCTGACGCAGCTCCTGGAGCGAGCAAATGGTGAAACTCGCCAAACGGTTCGCCTCCGAAGGGTCAAGGGACAGTGGACGGTTCTACCTTGAATTACGCCCAGGGCGAGACCCCCTTTGAGCGCCCCCCGCCCCCCCCCCACCCCCCCCCCCCAAAAAAAAACAAAAAAACAACAACAATAAAATTACATATCGTTCATTTGAAAAAGACAGTTAATATAATCCAGTTATTTTGATAGATTTATCTAACTTTAAAGGGAGGAAGCACATTGGCCTTGAATTATATGCATGGCACACTTTTAGTCATGACTTATGACGTTAAACTATACTTTGTCATGATGGAGTTTTTAAAAGTAAAAGGGTCAGAGAGTTACTTATTTAGTGACACTATTTATCTCTTAAATAATTTTGAACGGCTCTCATATTAACAACTATCCAAACTGTTATAGACCTAAAATAGCTTTTGTAGCCTTATGCCACTCTAAAAAATGTCAGAGAAAGGGACAGAATCAGAGATTATTTAGAAAATAGAAAATTGTACTTTGAATATTATAGGCTACAGTAAAAACTCATAAAGTTGATCATTATGTAAATTATTTTCATTTCATGAATATATGTGACCAACATGAGCCCAATACACAATGAAATCAATTCACCAAGTTAATAACATTAAAGATATGTTTTAAATGAGTGTCTTTTATCTTACCTATACTAAACTTAAAGGTTAAGATTGACACACACAAAAAAAGATTTTATAAAAATACCTCATTTTTCAGCATTTAAATCATCTCTATAAAAAGAATGGGACAATAAAGATACATTCCTGACATTTATAATGCACAGTAGCTTATCTTTTATTATTAATAGTAAAATTCGGTCCGTTTTCCCCATGGCTGTCGTTGCTATACAACCATGCACTGCGCTCTCCACAATGACAAAGAAGTTTTAGTGATGTATTTCCACCACAGAAAAACGCTTGCTGAAGCTCTGCTAAAAGATTTATTTACGGAGAAGAGAAAAAACACCCAAGCGTTTGGGTGCACGTGCACTTCCATACTGAAAAGTTTATGAGCGCGCCTCCCGCGAGTGCGCAATGAGCGCACTTCCGTGCGCCTAATCGCCTATTTGAGGTAACGACCTCGAGCGCACAAAAGACGCGATACATGAACTTATCAAGAGACCCCCTTGACATCGCTTCTGTGCACGGCACCTTCTCGGCAAGCAGGGGCGCCATTGCCAATAATTGAATCGAAATGATGAAAAATAGAAAACCTTCGCGGCACAGAGGGTAATTTTTTTAACTGCTCGTGCCGCCCCCCATGTGACATGAAGAAATGCCGCCCCGGGCGACTGCCCGGTTCGCCCGTGCCTAGAACCGCTACTGCCGGTGGACACAAATATGGCGACGATGATCCCCAAGCCGCTGCTCTCCAGAGTAGAACGGTAACTCTCTCGATGAATGCTTGGTCGACTTAAAAAAATGGCCGCCAACGGATTTCGATTCTGACGCACGTCATTTCGCAAACTTTTGTTTTTTACGTGTGCCAGTTTCGCTCTTGAAACGCGAATGGATTCAAAGTGGTCAAGCGTCAAACTAGACGCGGTAGGCGCGTGACGTGCTATTCGCATCATATCGTGCTATCTTCGTGTGAACGTAGCATTAGGTGTAAACCTCTAATCTGCACCCCTATTTTTGAGAATTTCTTGCATGTTAACATGTTAACTTCTATTTTTGGTAAACACAGCTTTAGGTAATACATGTTATACATTTTGAGATAGACGTGATAGTGATAAACTGAGACAATAGACTGGTTCATATTATTTCAAAACTCATAAAGATGGAGATGTGTGGGTCTTTTTGACTTAACCATTACAAAGAATCGTTTCATAGGAGTACATTTTTCCATTCACACCTTAATAGAGTGATCTGCCCGCAACTCTCAAGATCCTTTAACAGAATCAAACACTGGAAAAAGAACAACAACCAAGCCTTACATAAAGGATTCAGACATAGGGGAATGCACTTTCAAAAGGAAATATGTTTTGAGAAATTACGAAATCAACCGATTAACCACAATGGGGGTTAAAAGAAAAACATTACACAGAATAGAATATAAATGTTGGGGAGTTCATAGAGGAGACACAGGCCTGGAAGCATCCATCCGTTCTCAGAAAACATGAAACCATTGCCCTGCTCGGCTGAATAGAATATAACTCATTATCTTCAGTGGGTCATGCACATCATTTCAAGGAATCAAGATGTATATCAAACCCACACATACTGCGAGTCCAGCTATGTGACTCTTGTCCTAGTCAGCAGACATACAGATTGGGTCATGAAATATGCTGAACTATGAACAAACATACTTATAATCATCGTTCATTAGTCTAAATGATGGGAATCATTGAGAAGAACTGGTTTACCTTCGAATTTGAATTCTCCAAAAAAGTTGCTAACAATGGAAAATGGTACATGATTGAATTGAGTTTTTTTTTTAAGAGTTCATAGTGTTATTTTTATTACATTTTGTGCATATTTTCTATGTTGTTTCTATGTTTCTATGTTTTTCAAATTTAGACAATAATGAAGTGTGGGTGATATTTTAAGACATTAAAAGCCTCATCCAACTGGGTCACTTGATTCACTTGGTGATATGAATGATATGCTGATTTTTTAGAATTGAAATCATGATTGCATTGTAATCTTGCGTAATTGTGGGTCCAGTCTGCCCTGCCTGTCCCTTTGCTATGAAAGTGAATTTAAACAGGATGCTGAAATAGTTTGTTTAAAATGTGCCCAAAGTTACAGCAAAGGCCCACCCAATCAAATGCCAATAAACATTTCCTGCCTCTAATTAGAAATGTACAGATACTGGCGTCTTGTGCCGTGCAAGAGAAAAGGCCTGATCGACAGATAACCACCAAGACCCAACAAGCCGGGCTAACAGAGTGTATCAGCCGGGCTTCATCTGCACAACAAATGACTGAGTGTTAAAGTACACATAACACAAACAAGACACACTTTAACCTTTTAAGAAACATGAAAAGTGTATCACCTAAGTGAATGTGTATAAAAACTGAGTGTGAGCTTTCTTCTGTTAGCTGGTGTGGACTGAAGTTGTGCCCCACTTTTCTTCAGGGTAATTGTCGTTCCCCACAGTGAGATTACCACACTCTGTACTAGCTTAACAAATGACCAGCTTTGTGAAGCTGATAGGAACAGGATATAATTATAATTTCAGTAAAGAGTGTATTGTGTGTGTGGCCCTGGACATTAATCAAGAATGTTTATCTCTAAGTCCAAAGCTAATAACCGACTCTGTGTTTCGTGTCCAGAAGTCTGAGAGCACTAATATTGTTCTTGTTTTGCATGCTTTAATTTAATGTGTTTGACTTGAAGTGGCAGACTGATTTGTGTACAACATCAAAGTAACGCGAGAGTGATAAGAGAACATTCGGCTCTTTATGCTTTTGAATCGCTCGGAACTTTGATGAAATAAACTGATCAGTCTGTGCACCGCAGTTTCAAGTTGAACACAACCTAACATTTTTCAGCTTAATGTGAGAGAATGATTCTATCAATGCCAAATTGTCTACAATTCGTTCATATCAATTAAAAAAATAAATTTTAATTATTTGTTTAAATTATTGTTTTGTTTGAATGTAACAAAATGTGAAATCCAAAAAAAATATTTAATTCATTCATTACACACAGGGCCTAAAATTAAAGGGGGGGTTGACTGCTTTTTTTCTTTGCATGATTGTGTTTATGGGGTGCAATATACCATGTATTTGTGGTTTTTCTTTTTTAAAAAGTCTTATTTTTCATAAATTTCACCTTTATAGTAAGCCGCGCTCACCTCTGTCCCATGAACGAACGGTTGACTTCCTGAGTCTATGAGTCTCCCTCAGAAACACGCAGTGGGCTCAGATTGGTTAGTTTTGGGCCGGTGTGTTGTGATTGGCTAAACTGTCGCTCACGTCGTCCGGAAGATTAACGCCCATTACCTTTATGGGCAAAACGTGCATGCCAAAGGTCCAACCTTGTAAATAAAGGTGACGAGTTGATACTGCAGTATCAGTTTGAGGCAGAATCAGACAGAGAAAGCGGCCATAAAGAGTGTCAAGCAGAACCTCACCACACACTGCTCTTACTAAACGTTTCTGAATGATAATTTGCTACATTTTTTAACTTCATACACATTTGTTTTACAAAATAGCATCTGACTGGCAACAATAGCAACTGACTGGCTACTAATGTTATAATCAAAAAGCGTTGGCAAGTTTACGTTCTTGATCAAATCAAAAATAACGTCATAAAGCATATATACATGAAAAATATGTTTAAAACATTAGTACTTATACAAAATTCAGGTACATAATGTTTGTACACGTTTGTCGTAGACACAAAATAGCAGAACTAGTAAAGCTATAAAGCTATAAAGCCAGCGCTGGCATTTGAAAAAAAAAAACAAGAATAAGACACAAGGCTACGTCTGGAATTATACATGCAAATACATTTAAAATGATTAAGTCTTTGCCTACTTACAGGTTGTGGCCCAACAACTGCTGCCTCTGGTTTTAAAGTTGGAACTGCTTCATGTTTAGTAACAGTTTCTTGTTGAATCCAGTGTTGAACTCGTGGATTCTGGAAGCTGTCTTCCGTAAAATTCGCAGCACAGAGAGCTAAATTACGATCGTCACTTTCAGGAACATAATCAAACATAAATTGTTTCCATTGTTGACGAAGTACAGCGTCCGTGGGAAGCTCAAACACAGAAGACCTGACAGCTGACAAACATAAAGTGTATCCATTGTTGACAAAGAAGAGGGTCCATGGGAAGCTCGAACATGAACACCACACACTCGATGAGCCGCTTAAATATGCGCATGCCCTTTTCTGCATATTCCGGAGGGAGGGTTGATGCAAATGTGTGGGTTAGTGACATCTACAACCCAGCTGTAGTTCCAATCGAGTCGTTTTTGTAGGCAATTATACTTCCTGTTATTTAAAAGACGATATCTCTGCTTATACTGAACTTTCAGTGCTGCAACTTTACAGATACTGTTCATGCACCAACAGCAACATTACACACTATTTAACATCAAAAAAGTGAAATCACAGTCAACCCCCCCTTTAACACTCGGCAAGAGCCGAAAGCGAGTAAAGATCGGCATTGGCTAGTAAATGAAACCATGTCAATCGGCAGTTGGCCGGTAACATTCTTCTAACAATAAGATATTGTGGAAACATGAACGTAAACAAATTCGAACAATGCTTGGGACAGTTGTCAATTTAAATATTCAAGGGCAAAAAGACACTCGCAAGGGCAATTTCATCACTCGCCCACTGTATAGAAAGTATTTCCACAGCGATCTTGCATAGGTATGAATGAACTGCTCGTAAAAAAAATCCCGTTTGACATTTGATAAGACATCTGCTTTACAATGCTTATGATAAACATTACAATGCTAATGTTAACTTTTGTTAACTCTACAATAAGTAAATCCACTTCACCAGCTAATTACTCCTCAACAGCGATGCCATTGAAATATACAGAAAACCGGAAGTTCAAAGACAATATTCTAAAGTTGACGGCGCCTACGTTTCTCTGGTGCATAAGGTCTATTAAAACTGGAATTCAGAATTGTGAATTTGTTATCTAAAAATTTTGGTGTCATAGGAAAATTTTTTAATTTGAATTTTTGAATTTTGTTGTTGAATTTGAATTTTTGAATTTTGTCGCAACCGCGCCCTCAGATCACTTGGATGTGGCTGTGATTACAAGAGGTAAAAACGATATAAATACTATTTGTTTTCTCACACAAACCACTCGTTTCGTGTCTTAGGCCATCAATGTGTACTTACATTTACGAGTCATTAAATCATGTTTAATTTGGACTTCTCTGTCCATGCTCTTTGAGGAAGACCCCATAGACAAGAATGGTTTGACCTAAAAATATCAAAATTGAAACTACTGTGGAAACAAAGACACCTACACCTTGGATGCCCTTGAGGTAAGCTAAAACATACCAAAAATTAATATCAAAGTTAACTATCCCTTTTAAGATCGTGCCATGTAGATCATGTCTACTGAGATACCTTCAACTGATCGATTTATTGAAGGCAGCATAGACGTGTCCTTCGCTGCCTATGACATCTCACCATCCTTTGCATAAATATGTCAACTAAAAGTTTCCGTTGGTGGTAATTTTGTGTGTAAAAGTTTGTTTTACACATTTGATGTCATTTCTAGTGAGAAATTAGTACAGTAATTAACTTTTCACATAGTTATCACCAAAGCTCTGTTTATTTTCTTGTAGCTCATTTAACCATTATGCTGCCTCATGCAAAAGTCTGACTGAAATCAGTTTTGTGAGATATCTTTGTGTGCAAACGCTGCCTGTAAAGTCATTGCCAAATAGGGCAGCAAGGCAACAAGTCAGCTAACTTTCGGAGGCAGCCAAAGATGCAACACATTTTCATTAATGGACTGATCCTAGTACATGGATTATATAATAATAATATGTGTATAAACAATATAACAACATTTTTAAATTGAACCTTCATTGTGTTTGTCATAAGGGCATTTTCAATGCAAACACAGTCATTTTCTCTCTCTTTGATGCTTGAGGTTTGGGTGAAGGTGAATTTTCCATGGACTGAGATGATGAAAGCTGGGATACTGAATTTCTAAAGCAAAGGTTTCATTCAGAACATACAGTCCTCTCTCCTCGCCCTTTACATCAATAGTAATCAGGATCAGAATTGATAGGGATAAAACCACCACTGACAAAAATATCCCTGAAATAGATTTCCATTTGATCTGTTTATTTGATTAAAAAATACAATAAAACCAGTGATATTGTGGAATTAAAATAATTATTAAAATCAAAATAATTGTTACAATTTAAAATAACTGTTTTCTTCAATATCGCATGATCATTAAAAATCAATATGCCGATTTGGTGCCCAAAAAAGTTCTTAATATTATCAATGTTGAAAACAGTAATATTTGTGTGGTAACAGATATTTTTTTTCAGGATTCGTTGAGGAATAAAAAGGTTTTTTTTTTACTGAATAGAAGTGTTCATTTCAGTCAAGAAAATTAAACTTTTGAACTGACGTGTCTCTGTAAATTTAGTCTCAAATGCGAAGGTTGTTGAATGTAAAGGTAATATTAAGTTGTTGTTTTTTTCATGAATAAAACTAAAATTAGCTAAAACTAAACTAAAGTTAATTTTAGAAAATACTCTTTTTATAATTTTATAAAATAACTCCAAAACCTAAAACTATGATTATACAGGTGGTTTAAAATGTATTTGCAGTATTGTGGTTGAACTGTTTTAAAAATAAAGCAGGCATTAATAATGCAGATATGTCACATAGTGACATAGCTACGTAACAGAAATAATGGCAGACGAGGCATTTCAGAAAGAAAGAGATGAACTCGTCAGCTGTGGACTAAAAAATATATTTTCATGATTTGTAATCACAACATTTTTTTCTTTTGTCAAATCAACTTAGATAAATTATGTAGTTCAGATGCAGTATTTATGTTAAATCAATCTCCTTCATTGTATTAACTCAATTTTTCAATTTCAATGAACTTAAAATTTTAAGGCAACCAGGTTAGGGGAGACCGGGGACAGTTGTAACACGGGCTTAGTTCTAACACTACCAATTCCACCAATCAGGAATAAGATAGGAGTTATGTGACAGTTTCAGTTTCCTCAGGCTTTGTTCACGATCTCACATGGAGGTTTTCAAGTCTGTGTTGCTATCTCTCATGAAGCTACAGCACAAAATCAAATTTTGATGTAAGAAAGTAAAAAAAAAACTTAAAAATAAATTATTATTTTTCTGCTACCGTTGTAGATAATGCTGTATGAGTTATATTAGGTCAAACTACAGGTTCTACAGTAAAAAAATGGTGCGTCAACCTCCTGCTAATTTTAAAGCACTCCACTGATACAGCTATTTAAACAATGGTGACAGTGGCGGGGTATGTTGTAACACGTGTTTTTAACATGCTACAACCATCCCCATACACACAATTATGAACATTTTTGTGATTTTGATAATTATACAGAATGGCTAGAACTCAGGTGAGAAATAATTTTTCCATTTTTACATTTAATGCATAAATGTTACAATGCATTTTTACATTTAAAATAATAATAATTCTGTATGATTTATAAGCGTGTTTACCCCTTGGGACTCACTTTAGGTCCCCACAGTGACACCAGTCCCAAAGAGTCTGTTTGTATTCAGGTTTAAGTCCCCACTGGGATAGAAAAACATGACCACACACACACACACACACACACACACACATGAATGAGCTCATACAGACATGCACACACAAACGCACATTTGTGCATGCACAAACCATAGACTGTCACAAACACACAAAATATGCATATACTGTACACTCTCCAAATTCACACATATTTTATTGTTGCAGCCATTAATTTAAAATAAAAATGTTGTTGTGGTATATGACTTGGAGTACCCTTAGTTATTGTGCATTTTGTCTACCTGTTACAACTGACCCCAGTATGTGTTACAACCTACCCCAGTGGTGGGGTAGGTTGTAACAAAAGACCACCTTGTATTCATGATCATCTCACAAAGTTTGTGATATTTTTGAAGAAATTTAAATTGTTGCAATTTGTAGTAGACAAAAATGGGTACTTTGCCTAAAAGTTTTAGACGTGTAGCTAAAAAAAGAGGTAGTTTTAGGTAATGAGAAAAAAAGTGTTACAACCGTCCCCGGTCTCCCCCTACTTATTTTTTAAGTTAAACCAACAATATTTTTTACAGTGTACATGTATAAACATGTACATTACATGCTAAAGAAAATGTAAAATTAAACAATATACATATATATATATATATATATATATATATATATATATATATATATATATATATATATATATATATCAGGGACGTGCGGTCAGGGTAGGCAGTGCCTCACCAAAGGAAATGTTGACATTACAATTATTAATTCCAAGAGCTTTTTTAATTCTCCACATTATTAATTGCATTTATTTTATTCCAAATATTAGTTTTTGTAACAAAAAAAATCAGGAATACTCATATAATACTCCTTTAGCCATAGTTTGCTCCTAAAAACCTTTGTTTCATGCAGGAAATTCAAGGCCACGGCCATTGAGGCAGAGGTTCGCAGTGCCTTTTTGGTCCATAGACCGTAGTTTACGGAGATTTGCGTATGCGCAGTCAGTTCTCATGCTGTCTTGAATTATCAACATTGAGGCAGAGACCGAGACTGCTTCATATCACATGATCCATTCGTTCTCACTCATTCTGCGATTCTGACTTTACTCTGAATGCAGGCTGCGATGTGATGATGCCTGATATTAACTTGGGTTGCTAAATTACCTGAATGAATATATAGTGGCTTAACTTTGTTTTAAAAAGTGGGTGGGACAGATATCTCTATAAATGTATGAATCACGTGAATAAATATTACCGATTATATATATCCCACGCTTTGACGTGAATCTTTGAGTGGTCTAGTGGTGGAACTTATGCCGAGCATGTCAGAGGTTCTGGGTTCTAATCCACAATCATATAGTTTTTTTTTTCATCAAAACCTAATATGTTCATCAATGGTTGTATTATATTAAGCAGGGACGTTTGTGTGCATTTTTGTTTCGTGATTTCACCGGAACGAACAAGTCTCAGATTGAAGCGCACGTGCATGTGAAGACTGCGTGAGCCACGCTGTACACGCTGTAATAGAGTGCCGAAGTTACGACGTCACTCTGTAGGCCAAAACGCGGAAGTGAGTTAGCATTTTAGCACTACGGTTCCCTCGCTCTAAAGCCTATGGGATTTTTGAATGGGTTTTTGCTAAATCGCCTGAAATAAGGTCTGTGGTGAACAAAGCCTCTAAATATTTTCACGTTTTGATCTATGACATAGAACACACAGTTATAATCTGCTTGTGGTTTTTTAAACTTTATTGTGTCTGATTGTGTTTTTTTAAATCTTTATATAGGCTTCAAAATGTATAAATTTTGGATTAACTTGTAAAGATTATCTTGCTAGACAAAACGTGTAAGGGTCACAACCCTTTGTTAAACACAGATCTTATTTTTTGCGATTTTCCAAAAGTCTATGGGGAAAATGCATTGCTTTTCGACCGAGGGAACCCATGCGCCGCTAGCTTCCGAGTTGTCCTACAAAGTGACGTCATCACTTCGGCACTCTATGGCTGTAACCGCGCCACCGATCGCAGCGGCAAATTTCGCCCCTGATAATATGCCACATTCACAATATTGCCACAATATGCCAATGTCACAGCCTACCCATGACAAGACTTCACCGCATGTTACTGATATATATATATATATATATATATATATATATATATATATATATATATATCTTATATCAACTCCTGAAAATCTACTACAGGGGGGAAAATTTGGCCTTAATCTACTGCAGTTCGGATCAATATCTCCATCATTTACAGCTGGCAATATTTCTGAGTCTCAATAAATATTGCAGCGATTGCCAGAAATATAACACACACATTTGGCATTCTACTGCACAACAGACCAAGTGAGCTTGTGTGAAGTAGTACACACATTGCAGTCACTCTTAACACACTCCTCTTGCCAAGAAGCTGTCACTCTTCACTTGACAATGCTTGTCATTGCAGTAGGAATTTCTCAGAACACACATATAAGCCTCCTAACACAGCAAATATGCAGAAACCTTGATGCTCTCTCTCACTCTGTCCATCATAATGTTCTTAAATGGCCTATTTGGATGCTTTTTCAGGTTCGAGCATGCCACTATGTTTCCAATAAAACACTGTGTTTAAGAACACATTTTTGTGAGGAATGCTTCAACGGTTTAATAAGTTTATTAAGTTCAGTGTAGCAGAGAGTGCTGAAAAAACACAGACGCTGGGTAAACAGGGCTTAGCATGTAAGTCAATGCTATGCATGATTTCTGATTTCCTTATGTAACCATGATACTACACAATTATGACAGCTGGGAAATGTATACACTGTAAAAAATGATTGTGATTTTAAAAGTAAAAGACAGTAAAAATACATTGAAAAACTGTTAATTGGTTAACAGAAAGTTTATATACTTTGCTATATATATAATGGTACATTTAGTGTATTTTTACTGTAAAATACTGTTAAATGTACAGTTTTTGGAAGTGAAAAATCGTTGTATAATTTACAGTGAAAAAATGTAAATTGGCAATCCCACAATTCCCTGCGTGACACTTCACATTTAATGTATTTTAACTGTTTCTTCATAATTTTCTTAGTTCTTTTCTAATCAATCATGTACATTAGGATTTTATGTTACATTTAATGTTGTTAAATTAATACTTATTGCATTTTTTTTAAATTTCAACATGTTACCATGATGGTGTTTATTGTTTGTGTGAATGACACTATGCTGCTTCTATATAATAGTATGAACATTCTTGCGGAAGAGCTGATTATGATGAGCTTTGATTGATCATTTAACTCTCATTACTGCTGTGATTGTTGGCTATCAGTGTATTACGATTGAACAAAACAGATATTAATCCTTCAAAAGGTCAGTAAATTAACATTATATCAGATTATGAAATACGGTTTATTGCTGTAAAATTAAATACGGTTAAAAGTCTGTAAACTAAAATGTTGCTACCATATTTTTAACAGGAAGCTGCCAGTTTTTTCCCATAAATTTAACAGATTTTTTTTTACAGTGTACTCTTAATGTACAGTAAGGGTACATGAATTATCATGAATTCATGTGTAAATTCATGTATAAATTATGCATTCATTCATGCATTAATATCTAATGAATCATCAGGAACTAACACAAGTTCAATATTTTTCATTCATGACTTCATGAATGAACAACACCTCAATTAAAACATTAACTAAGATACACACATCATCATGAATTATGATTTATTATGTATGATCATGATGTTTTCTTTGTTCTTTGTCTAGGTCAGTGACCTAGTCTAGTCACCACTTTAGTTGAGGGGCCACACATATGATAAAGTCATTAATAGATAATGCTTAATTAATGATGACTACCTTATTGGACGGACCCCAAAATAGACCAATCACAGCTCATAGCACACACATTCTGTTAATCAAATACAGAAGTCATCATTATAACTAAGCATTGTCTATCAATGACTTCATCATGTGTGTGGCCCCATAACTAAAGTGGTGACTAGGTTCTTTGAAACACTGATGAACAATGTGATATTAATGGTGGGATAACTGTGAACAAAGAAAATGTCATGATCATGTGTAATAAATCATAATTAATGATGATGTGCTCATCTTAGTTAATGTTTTAATTCAGGTGTTGTTCATCCATGAAGTCATGAATGAAAAACGCTGAACTTGTGTTCGTTCCTCATGATTCATGAGATATTATTGCATAATTCATGCATTAATTTACACATGAATTCATGATAATTCATGTACCCTATTGAAAAGAAAAAGAGAAAATATTACGTCCATCCAACCCTGAAATTGCACCCAGAGGAAGGAGAGGTCCACCTTATCAAGGAGTTGCGAATTTATCCTGAGCGATTCAAAATTTACCTCAGAATGTCAGTGGGACAGTTTGATGCTTTGCTAGCGATTCTGGAGCCACATATTAAAAACAAGACCACCAATTTCGGTGAACCAATCGATTCTGTACGGAGACTGGCAGTGTGTCTGGTATGGACCAGGTATGGACACACACACAAACACACACACTCACCCGCGCGCGGCCCGGTGGAAGCGCTGGGCAGACAGAACAGCTAGGCTGTTATTGTATATATATTGTGTATATATTGTGCCCAAATAATACATTAGTTATCGAATTGGCTGCTCAATCACACCTTACCCAGACAGCAAACAGTCATTGAAACAATGTTAAATCAATGTTAAATTATCAACATTAAATCATTGAATCAACATTGAACTCTGATGTTGATTCTACATCATTTTGCACCCTGTTTTAATATTGAAACAACATTGAAATCCTGTCCATAGATCAACAGAATTTCAATGGTATTTCAATCATAAGGAATATTGAAACAATGTTGAAATTTCAACTGAACTATGGATCAACGTGATTTCAATGAAATTTCAATCATTTTTAAATGTTAATTTTATGTTAATATAATGCCATAAATTAAATACCCTGCTTTATCTACAACCAGGATGTTAAAAAGTAATGGAACATCTGAAATCTCGTATAAAACACTGAACAAACCACACAAACAAATTAATTTTTATTAGCCTTTTTATTTAATTAATCTTATTTACATGTCCTCTGACGTCTGAATATTTTGCCGTCCAGTCCCTTCTGCCTGGTCTGGAATTGGGTGACGGCGCCTGTCCCCATCCGATGAGTAAGAGCACCTAAAACAGAAAATAAAATCACAACGCAAAAATTAGTTATAAGTTAAGTTAAACATGAGATTATATTTATTTGCATTGGTACATTCGCCCTTGTCCCCCTTGACGCGAGGCCTGGTTGTTAGGCAACAGTGCGCGCAAAAATTGTGATATTGCATAAGCATTAGTACATTCATATTTGGGATTTGCACGACGAAGTGGTCTAATCGGCATTCAGTTACAACTCGAGACAGTTCTGCATTGAAAAAAGTAAAGTAAGTCATGTCTTCTGTGCAATTCTGGCCCGCCGCGGTCACTTCTGGGGGTATACAGCGCTAGGTGGAGCACTAATATTAGGGTGCTAGCTAGTTGGTTCCGCGCCGCGTTCTCCGGTGGTCCGGGTGGCACCGCTATTTCTTCTGACCGCCGGAGAACGCGGCGCGGAACCTACTGCACCGCTGCGGTGCTGTCTGTTAATAGATTTCACGACACAAGCAATGAGTAGCAAGGCTACAGACATGTATTTTTAGCTAAATCACACTAATAGACTGGACTCGGGAGGTTTTGCAAACTTTATAACCTAGAAGAGAACTACAAAGTAGGCACTTTTGGCAGATTTTAATACAGTACGCGGTACAACAAAAATCTATTTATCGCTACACCAAACATCCTGTTAACGAACAGCCTATTTGATTTGGTACAATTCATTAATTTCAAACAAGGATAAGCAAGCTTACCTTTACACTTGTGCCAAGGGTCCAGAAATGAGCGTGTGTCCGCTGTCCGGTGCACGTAACACCCGTTGATCTCCCGGTCAACCAAAAATCTATTGATTTTCAATCATAATTCCCGGTCAACTATATGTCGATGCATTTTCAATCACATTTCCCGGTCAACTAAATGTCGATGATTTTTCAACAACAGTGTAGTTTCCCGGTCAACTATAAATCAATTACTTTTCAACACATTCAGCGATCGCCCGGTAAACCAAATATCAATGCTAAATCAATCATAAAGATAACTATAGATCAATGTTGTTCCAATATCGTTGCCATCAACATTAATAACATCAGGTTTTCATCGACAGGGCAATGTTGATTCAACATTAATTTTGCATTGAAATTTCGATATCAACCATAATGATGATTCAGATGGAAAAACAATGTTTATTCAATGTTGGCTTGCTGTCTGGGTATTCGATCCTAAATTTCAATCTGATTGAAAGGGGAGGTTTATTAATTGCATAATCCAATATAGAGAAGAGAACATAAACACTTGATCGAATTGAAAACCGAAACTGAAAGCACAGCGCATATGTGCAATGATTTGAGGACGAGCTCCCCCCGGCCCTGAATTGTCAAAAGACCTCTCAAAATGCTGGCTCTGGATGCGAAAAACACAGAAAATCGAACCTGGTCCGATTAATTTTATGACGGACGAAAGTTTCGGAGGCGGTGTGCAAGCGTGATTGACATAACGTGAGGTCGAATTTTTTTTTTAACGTGCGAAAATTTCGGATGCGAATTTCGGACTCAGTGTGCAATGGCCTTTACTGTAAAGTGTTACCCAACCTTTCTGCTCATGTCATGCCTTCACTTTACAAATAAGGCATTCCTCTAGAATATCATGGTTTAAATTTGTATAAGAACAAACAAAATAATTCACTGAAACTTCAGCCATCAATCTTCCAAGTGTCTGGAGACATTACACAATGTAAATAATGACTATTTAAGTTGCACATAGACATTACAAACTTAAATCCACAGTATACGAGGTATGCTCCCTGTTCTTCACATACATGCTTGGGGAAATGTCTTTTTCCTGTTATGGTGCCCTGCTTTGTTTCCGACAGGATCAATGTTCCTCCACAGGCTGTTGGACTCCAGATTAGCAAAAAAAAAAAAAAAAAAAAAAAAACACCTATTATATAACTACTTTTATTTTAATTGAAAAAAAATACCTCAAATGATTTAGATAAAAAAATAAAAACATTACTGAGTATTTATTATTAAAGATTGCAAACTGCAATGTAAACAATTTGCTGTCCGTCACATACAATCACATTCACTCTAAACTACTTCTCTTCTTTCTTCAGTTCGTGAAGCCTCTATGACATTGCAACAAAGAAGGCTCTCTATCCACATGATATAAGTCATCTAAGGGAAAGTTTTTTGCTTGATTAGCACACCAAATTCTATTCGTCAGGAATAAATTCCTCCTTCTATGAGGAAGAAAAAGACAGAATTAACTTCTCACTTTTAAATCACAAATTAAGGTGTTTAAATGAAAACATCTGTGATATGTGCGGACTGTGTGTATTCTGTTCTCTAGTTGAAGGAGAGACATGTACGGCTACCCACATGTCACAAAGTGAGACGCGGCAATCTGACTGCGATTAATGGAGCGACTGCAGAACATAAATGTGAGGGAGCCTGGCCAATACATCTGGGAGCGCTCCAACCTGCTGTCATGAGCAGATATGAGCCAAAGAGAGCAAGATGTTTCATTCCAAGACTTCAGTTGAGAACTTAAGTGGGGGAGTATGAACTGACCAAATTGGAAGTGACCATAAAAACGTTGAGAACATCCTCCAGAAACAAAGGGGAAAAAACAAATTGATTTATAAACAATCATAGAATTCCTCTCTCACTTCCCCAAGTATTCCAGCTCTATAAGTTTCCATATGGGCTTTAGCTGGTTGTATAATGTTATTTACATTGCTTAGCTGTAATTACAGGGATAAGAGCTGTACTGTGATCCTGAGGCTGATTGCGGTCTGAAAATCATGATAAAACTGATTCATTAGAGTGCACATTTTAGGAACAACCTTTCTGTTCATGTCATGCCTTCACTTTACAAATAAGGCATTCCTCTTGAATATCAATTTTAACATTTATACATTCTGCTGCCAATCCCCCCCCCCCCCCCCCCCCCCAAAAAAAAAAGAGGCTTCATGATATGCATTTTGTGTGTTCTCTGGAACTTACATTTACATTTAGCTGAGGCTTTTATCCAAAGCGACTTACAATTGCTATATATGTCAGAGGTCGCATGCCTCTGGAGCAACTAGGGGTTAAGTGTCTTGCTCAGGGACACATTGGTGTCTCACAGTGGATTTGAACCTGGGTCTCTCACACCAAAGGCATGTGTCTTGTCCACTGCGCCATCACCACCAGCCCAAACAAAAGACATGACATTGGTGTTGAGAACCTTCAATGTTTCATAAACATTCATACATAATGTGTTTTGAAGGGGGAAAGCCACATTCTTCTATAACTCTGAAAAAAAAACAGGGTCTATAGTCTAGGTTCATAGTTGGAACAGTAATGTTGGTAGTTTTAGCATCTCTTGAACACTTAAATCTTTATTAGTTATTGTGAATACCTTTCTTACTAACTTTAATTGAGTTATTTAATTTGATTTCATTTCAATTTAATTTGATCTCGTTAAAATTCATTTTAATCTAGTACTTCATGAAACTTTTATTTCTTTAATTTGTTCATTTTATTCTTTTCTTATTTTTATATACGTATAACATATATTTTTATATGTTGACTCCATATAAAACTTTTAAAAAGCATTTTCCAATTCTTTTATAAATGCATGCAATCTAATGAGATTATATTAATTGATTTTATTTCAACTAAATCTGTTAAACCTTCTGTTCTTCAAAGAATCCCATTTTTTTTATCAGTTTCCACAAAAAAAATAACAATTGCTAACATTGATAATAAGGAATGTTTCTTGAGCACCAAATCAGCATATTAGAGTCTTTTCTGAAAGATCATGTGACACTGAAGATGCTGAAAATTCAGCTTTGTCATCACAGAAACAAATAATATAAAACTGTTATTTTAAATTGTAATAATAATAATATTCCATAATTTTACAGTTTTCATTGTATCTTTGATCAAATAAATTCAGGATTGATGGAAATAAGAGACATCTTTTAAAAATGTCTTTTGAACTGTTGAACGGTAGTGTATAATGCCAATGTAAATCACTTACTAGCTTCATTTTATTGCAGTCTTTTCCTTCGTTCAATATAAATATCAAATAATTATAATGTGCTCTGGAAGTGATGGGTAATATGGAGAAAGTCTCTCAGAGGGTTACGTAAGTTCAAGAGTTTAACGCAGGACTTCGGCTCAACTGATGTTGAGGGGCTAAGCAAGTCCGGGCAAAGGCGTCCTCAGCAGTGCCTGATGGCAAATTAGGCATTGAGGGAACATGAAATGGAGCGAGAAGCTGAACATGTCAACAAGAGGTCAGCCTGCCATGCTACGTGTGAGGCAACAAAGAGTTGATGAGAGAAAACAAGGGAAAAAAAGAAAGGGAACACACACCTGCATTCAGTTTAAGATCTGATTAAATGCAAAATGCTGGAGAACACAAGTGTGTAATCTTTGTCCAAAAAGACATCTGTGGATGAATGTCAAATCTTTACTTAATCTGCAATCATTAGGCCTATAAATGTAAACATTTCATTTTTTTCTTCATATTTTTTAACATAGATGTCAGATGTGCTGCATTAGTCATTATATGTAATATGTAAAAAAAAAAGTGTAACAGATTGGTCAATGAGTATGAGTGTGTGTGTGTGTGTGTGTGTGTGTGTGTGTGTGTGTGTGTGTTTGTGTGTGTGAGAGAGAGAGAGAGGGAGGGAGTGTTGAAAATAAAACAAACAGCATATGGAATACACATCAGGTCCGATAAGCATCAACCACATTATGTAAGGCTTGTGGCAATCACCTACTTCTGGTACAAAATAAACACAAGAACAAATCCCTCCAAAACAAACTTCTTTTCAAAATATTACAAATACATCTGCCAATAATTACATTTTCTAAGCATGGTTAAAACACTACATTCCCTGTTTGGTTCGCACCAAAAACAAAATGTTTATTAGACTTCAGTGTCACATGATCCTTCAAAAATCATTTGAATATGCTGATTTGGTGTTCAAGAAACATTTCTTCTAAACGTTGAAAACAGTTGTGCTGCTTAATGATTTTGTGATCATTTACTTTGATGAATAGAAATTTAAAAAAAGAAAACGTTTGTCACATTGTCTTTACTGTAACTTTTGATCAATTTAATGCTTCCTTACAGAAGTAAAGTATTAATTTCTTCAGTAAAAAATCTTACTGACCTCAAACATTTGAATGGAAGTGCATGTATACCGGTCTGCGCATGACATCAAAGTACCACACAAGAACGATTAGAGAGCTGACTGTCAGCGTTGATTGCAGCAGTCTTTATTTAGAAATCAACTCAAATCTTCACAAAACGGAATCTCAGGAACAAGATCAGGAACTGAACAACCAATGTATCTGGAGAGAACAGAGGCGAACTGAACTAATTAACTCAGAAATTAACAAAAATAAAAACAGAAAAAAAATTAACTCAAATATATGAACCTCAAGATTGCTGTCCCTCATATAGATTACTTGAACTTGAACTTGAAAAAGTTCAAGTTCAAGTAATCTATATGATTTGAGCGCTCTGATCCAAATTTTCTTGAAGAAACTTGATTGCTTTATAACATGAACAGATTTAATTTATATGTTGATCAGCGAACATAAACATAAGCTCAACTGGACTTGCTTTAGGGGTGAGAACAAACCTCACTGGTTTTTGATGAAGCTAAAACGTGCTGTGTAACACTAGAAATGAACCTCATTGGTTGTTGCTCAAAGGTGCAGCGTGACAAACGAAAATTAACCTCATTGGTTCTTGCTGAAGGTCAAACATGTTGTGTAATACATGAGAATGAACCTCATTGGTTCTTGATGAAGCTCAAATGTGCTGCGAAACACAAGAATGAACCTCATTGGTTCTTGCTGAAGCTCAAACGTGTTGCGAAACACAAAAATGAACCTCATTGGCTCTTGCTGAAGCTCAAACGTGCTGCATAACAAATGAGAATGAACCTCATTGGTTCTTGCTGAAGCTCAAACATGTTGCATAACATGGGAATGAAAGTCATCGGTTCTTGCTGAAGCTCAAACGTGCTGCGAAACAAAAATGAGCCTCATTGGTCCTTGTTGAAGCTCAAACTTGTTGCAAAACACAATAATGAAATTCATTGGTTCTTGCTGAAACTCAGGGTGTATTCACACCTACCTTGTTTGGTTCAATTGAATCAAACTCTAATTCGTTTCCCCCCTTGGTGCGGACCTTTTGGGCAGGTGTGAATAGAGCAATCGAACTCTGGTGCGGACCAAACAACCAAACCGAGACCCAGCTGAAGAGGTGGTCTCGGTACGGTTCCAAACGAACTCTGGTACAGTTCGTTTACGGTGTGAACATGAACTGATCCAATTGCAAGAAAGCACTGTCGAAAGATAATATTCCGGCGCGCTGTCTGGCCACACGATACTGTTGCGTGTCTTTCTGCGTGTCGTGTGTGCATCATTGGAAGGGAATGAGTGTGCATCAGGACATTCACATATAGCGCGTTCTCTTTAGTCTAATCGCGCATAGATGCAAAAAAAAAAAAAAAAAGCATTAGCTGTTCACCACCTTTTGGTGGTGGTTGACGAGATTCCCCCTTCTATATAAAGCGCTTTGAGTGCCGAGAAAAGCGCTATATAAATGTAATGAATTATTATTATTATCATTAATGTAAGGATCGTTACAATACAAGGATTATGCTGCGTTAATTTACGTTATACTGACTAAACTTAATCGCAAGCGTTAACATTGACAGCACTTGTTAGCAGTACACAATAAGAATCTCATTATTTGAATGAGTGAACATAGCTCCTCTCTATGAATGAAAACTTTATCCGTCTTCTGCACAGTGCCACTTGTAACGCAAAGTTGAGATTTTGCCAGAGATAAAAAAAAACAGTAGATGGTTGAATGAAAAGATGCACGAGAGACGAGAGTTGTTGTATTTCCCCGCGTTTAATAGAACCACTCAAAAGTTACATTCGTCGTCTTCTCAAAATCCGAATTACAACATCGTATAGATGACATTGTATCATATGATACTCATAGTTTCTTCATATTGCGTTTGTACAGAATAACACAAAATAGGTAAAAGAACAAATATTGCAGTACGAAATTTCTCCATGCTGAGCCTTTTTTGCACTTCCTGATTTCCCTTGAGAATCCTTGTCCAATGAATGGACGACCTTAGCACACATGTGGTTTTGTTTACAATTTTTGGTTCACTTGCAAAAAGAGCAGTGTGAAAGCGAACCATACCAAAAAAAAAATTATAATAATTTATTTGGTCCGGACCAAAGCAAGTCAACTATCAGACTTTCCTGGTGTGAATACACCCTCAAACATGTTGCACAACATGAAAATTAACCTCATTGGTTCTCGCTGAAGCTCAAACGTGCTGCATAACAAATGAGAATGAACCTCATTGGTTCTTGTTGAAGCAAAAACTGCATATTCTCTGGATCTTGTCTTTTCTGACAGATAGACACAAGAGGGTCTGAGTCAACAGTCACCAGTTCGTCTAAGACAGTCTCCACTGGAGCCCCAGAAGGCTCTGTAATCTCACCGGTTCTGTATACACTACACTAATCACTGCAGGAGCAATAACCCAGGTATAATATGACACTAAATATTCCAACGCCACTTTGATCATGGACACCACTAATTCACTATGAGAGTTACAAACTGAGAAGAAGTGCAAGCAGGACTGTCTTGACCTCAGTCCCTCTAAAACTTGTTGTTTTACTTTTAACTTGTTGTTGACTTGCGTAAACTTGTTTCCATCTTCCTCACTCAGTTAGTCAACAACCAGCCAATTCATACTTTGCACGTGACGTCACAAGTACTTAACCTGGCCCTAGCCAGATGAATTTCGCTCCGCCTAGCTCCACTCATCCATCTGGAACCGATCCATAAATGGCGTTTCAGAAGGCTGGGCCTTATCAAAAATCCTTGCATATGATTGGAAAAGCCACTTGTCTGTCTTCTTTATCGATGTGCTATTTCAACCACTCACACCGAAGCCAACCCGTGACGCTGATGAGAGCGACGCAGGAAAAAACAAAACAGAACAGCCGACATCTTGGATATAGCAGCAGTGCAATCAGCGCTATGTCGGTAAACACGGATGAAATAGCAGCATCAATGTTAACGCTTGCTTCCTCGATGCGAGCCGCCATTGTTGTCTGAATCAAAACAGTCTCACGGTCGCTTCTTCA
The DNA here is from genome assembly GCA_038021265.1 of Cyprinella venusta. Classification (NCBI taxonomy): domain Eukaryota; kingdom Metazoa; phylum Chordata; class Actinopteri; order Cypriniformes; family Leuciscidae; genus Cyprinella; species Cyprinella venusta. The sequence continues at coordinate 12,851,847 of CM075869.1, read as the reverse complement.
CTACGTCACATCTATGAAACTCACGCCCTGTGTCCTGATTGGCTAAGCCAGAAAGTTGGTTGGAGAAATCACTCTCAATGGAAGAGGTTCCAGATGGATGTAAGTGAAGCTAGGCGGAGCTAAGCGGAACGACATTCATCTGGCTAGGGCCAAGTTAACAAGTACTGGCTGGCGGGCAAGAACGTCGTTCTCTAGCAGCGAAACGCTTCGTTCAAGCTGTAGGAATGATGTACCTTACATAGAAAAAGGTTTAGGTAGATAATGTCTATTTTTCACAAGCACAGTAGCCTACCACTGATATTTTTAAAGCTATACATTACTTTCCTTTTAGGCTACCATATGTTTACATGTGGCATCACGTGGGTAGACAAATCAGAAGAACTGCAAGTTATGACAAGATTATAACAGCGTGCGAGCCTCCGCATCCGCTAGACACCATTTACTACACACTCTCTGTGGTAGATTCTCTTCACGCTTGACTTAAAAGTCGAGCCTCCAAGATCAACTTGTCAACCAAGATCGACGGGTTGGTGATTCCTGTAACGTTACTGTTTTACGATCAATGACATGAGTACTAATCAGCTGTCTCACAAACGTAACCAGCACATTTATCCCCACATAGCAAAGCCATAACACAGCGAGGGAGAAGACCTAGGTTACATGAAACAATCCAACTACATATTTTATACCACTGACAAGGGAAAAGTCACTACTCATGGTGTCTATGGCTAGCTTCTGGCTTTCTGCTGCTTCTCTTTCAAGGTAGCGACGAAACGTGCTCTGTAGCGCTGTGTGTTTGCTGTCGGCTACGGTAGACTCACAATATGACCTTCAAAGAAGGCGGTGCCCTACATTTATATAGATATCAATGTCTCAATCTAAGGTAATAAAAACATTGCGGTTTGTTAAGTAAGTTCTTTGTTAATAGATACTCAAAAATTTTACACATTGCATCTTTAATTGATTGTAGCATTGGAAATTTGCAAGGCTGCAATTCCCCTGACTGGCCACCGTTTGTTGCCATTTTGTCAGCGTTTGTTGCCCGCCAGGTATCCATGGTAGTCACCTGACTACAAAGTGTGAATAGAAAGGGTTGAATCATATAGATACCTCGGGACAATACTTGATCACAAACTTGCCTTCAAACTAAACAGTGAAAATATTTTCAGAAATATTGAAAATAAGTGTCAGCAACGCCTCTTTTTCTTGATGAAGCTCCGTAGACTTCAGGTTCATCAGTCAGTCCTGATTGCTTTCTACGAATGCTTCATTGAGTCTGTAATAACCTTCAATATATCAGAATGGTTTGGATTACTATCCAACATCCATCGCAAGCAACACACTAAACAAAATCATAACAATGAGTAGTAAAATAATCGGACAGGTGCAGGAACCACTTATCAGTATTTATAACAGGAGGACAAAAATAAAAGGAATACAAATAGCCCCAGACACCACTCACACACTGCACAGCCAGTATAGTCTTCTAGCCTCAGGCCAGAGATACAGATCACTCGTATTTTGGACCAACAGAGCCATGACAAGTTTTGTGCCCACATCCATTAGAAACATGAATGGTTGATAAATGTATTCACCAAGGTGTATGTCCGTGTGCGTGGATTTGTGATTAATCTTTCTTTATTTATCTATTTTAATGCAACCTTTTAATGTTTCCTGCATATGTATCATGTAGGGCTGCACGATTAATCGCACGATGTTGTTATGCGCATCTAATCAGTAAAGCCGGTTCCTTGATTAGTAGTAAATCACCTTCACCTGCTTTCAGATGGAGCGGCATTTACTACAACGAGCCGTAGATCACTGACAAGCTGAGCCAAATCGAGTTAAAATCGAGGACAAATCGGCAACGATATTTAATGTGATTTGGCTCAGCTTGTCAGTGATCTACGGCTCGTTGTAGTAAATGCCGCTCCATCTGAAAGCAGGTGAAGGTGATTTACTACTAATCAAGGAACCGGCTTTATTGATTAGATGCGCATAACAACATCGTGCGATTAATCGTGCAGCCCTAGTATCATGTATTTATTGTACTTTGCAAGCTTTATTTATTACTTATTATTTATTTATATACAACTGTGTGTGGTATATTGTGCTGTAGATCCGTACACACGTTGATGCTCAGCACGAATGAAGTTCCTAAATAAAGTTCTTTGAATTGAATTGAATTGAATTGAAAGCTCAAACGTGCTGCGTAACACGAGAATGAACCTCATTGGTTCTTGCTGAAGCTCAAATGTGCAGTGTAACACAATAAAAATCATTCTTGTTGAAGCTAAAATGTGCTGTGTAACACAAGAATGAACATCTTTGGTTCTTGCTGAAGCTCAAATGAGCTGCGTAACAAACGAGAATGAGCCTCATTGTTTCTTCCGTAAGCTCAAACGTGCTGCAAAACACAAAAATGAACCTCATTGGTTCTTGCGTAAGCTCGAAAGAGCTGCGAAAAACAAAAATGAAACACAATGGTTGTTGCTGAAGCTCGAACATGCTATAAAACACAAGAATGAACCTCATTGGTTCTTGATGAAGCTCAAATATGCTGCGAAACACAAGAAAGAACCTTATTGGTTCTTGCTGAAGTTCGAACGTGCTGTGAAACACAAGAAAGAACATTATGTGTTCTTGATGAAGCTTGAACGTGCTGCGAAACACGAAGAATGAACCTCACTGGTTCTTGATGAAGCTCCAATGTACTGCGTAACACGAGAATGAACCTCATTGGTTCCTGATGAAGCTCAAATGTACTGCGTAACACACAAGAATGAACCTCATTGGTTCTTGATGAAGCTCAGATGTGCTGCATAACACACGAGAATGAGCCTCATTGGTTCCTGTTGAAGCTCAAACGTGCTGCGAAAAAAGAATGAACCTCATTGGTTCTTGCAGAAGATCAAAGGTGAAGCGAAACAAAAATTAACCTCATTGGTTCTTGCTGAAGTTCAAACATGCTGTGTAACACACGAGAATGAACTTCATTGATTCTTGCGTAAGCTCGAAAGAGCTGCGAAAAACAAAAATGAACCACACTGGTTGTTGCTGAAGCTCGAACATGCTGTGAAACACAAGAAAGAACCTTATTGGTACTTGATGAACTCAAATGTGCTGCTTAACACATGAGAATGAACCTCATTGGTTCTTGCTGAAGCTCAAACGTGCTGCGAAACACAAGATTGAACCTCACTGGTTCTGGATGAAGCTCAAACGTGCTGCAAAACACAAGAATTAACCTCATTGGTTCTTGATGAAGCTCAAATGTGCTGCGTAACACACGAGAATGAGCCTCATTGGTTCTTGCTGAAGCTCAAACGTGCTGCGAAACACAAGATTGAACCTCACTGGTTCTGGATGAAGCTCAAACGTGCTGCAAAACACAAGAATTAACCTCATTGGTTCTTGATGAAGCTCAAATGTGCTGCGTAACACACGAGAATGAGCCTCATTGGTTCCTGCTGAACTCGAACGTGCTGCTAAAAAGAATGAACCTCATTGGTTCTTGCGGAAGATCAAAGGTGCAGCGAAACAAAAATTAACCTCATTGGTTCTTGCTGAAGTTCAAACATGCTGTGTAACACATGAGAATGAACCTCATTGGTTCTTGCATAAGATTGAAAGAGCTGCGAAAAACAAAAATGAACCACATTGGTTGTTGCTGAAGCTCGAAAGTGCTGTGAAACACAAGAAAGAACCTTATTGTTTCTTGATGAAGCTTGAATGTGCTGTGAAACACAAAAATGAACCTTGTTGGCTCTTGATGAAGCTTAAATGTGCTGCGTAACACACGAGAATGAACCTCATTGGTTCTTGCTGAAGCTCAAACATGCTGCAAAACACAAGATTGAACCTCACTGGTTCTTGATGAAGCTCAAACGTGCTGCGAAACACAAGAATGAAGCTCATTGGTTCTTGCTGAAGCTCAAACGTGCTGCGAAACACAAGCATGAAGCTCATTGGTTCTTGATGAAGCTCAAATGTGCTGCGTAACACACGAGAATGAGCCTCATCGGTTCCTGCTGAACTCGAACATGCTGCTAAACAAGAATGAACCTCATTGGTTCTTGCGGAAGATCAAAGGTGCAGCGAAACAAAAATTAACCTCATTGGTTCTTGCTGAAGTTCAAACATGCTGTGTAACACACGAGAATGAACCTCATTGGTTCTTGCATAAGATTGAAAGAGCTGCGAAAAACAAAAATGAACCACATTGGTTGTTGCTGAAGCTCGAAAGTGCTGTGAAACACAAGAAAGAACCTTACTGTTTCTTGATGAAGCTTGAATGTGCTGCGAAACACAAAAATGAACCTTATTGGCGCTTGATGAAGCTTAAATGTGCTGCGTAACACATGAGAATGAACCTCATTGGTTCCTGCTGAAGCTCAAACGTGCTGCTAAACACAAGAATGAACCTCATTGGTTCTTCATGAAGCTCAAACATGCTGCGTAACATGAGAATGAACCTCATTGGTTCTTGATGACGCTCAAATGTGCTGCGTAACACACAAGAATGAGCCTCATTGGTTCCTGCTGAAGCTCAAACGTGCTGCGAAACACAAGAAAGAACCTTATTAGTTCTTGCCGAAGTTCGAAAATGCTGCGAAACACAAGAAAGAACCTTATTGGTTCTTGATGAAGCTTGAACGTGCTGCGAAACACAAAAATGAACCTTATTGGTTCTTGATGAAGCTCAAACGTACTGCAAAGCACAAGAATAAACCTCATTGGTTCTTGATGGAGCTCAAACGTGCTGCAAAACACGCAAGAATGAACCTCATTGGTTCTTGCATGTCAAGCAAACATGCTTGAGCTTCCGTTTACCACAACAGATGAGTGAGTTGATAAATGTGTACAGTAAATGTGAATAAAACCCTAAATGCAATCTCTTCATCATTTAAACCAATTGAGTTTCTTCAGATAATTCAGCCTAAACCACTCAATTAATATGAATTAGTTTTACGATCTCTTTATGAACTTTTTTGATGCCCTTAGTTGAGTTCATGGAACTCTTCCTAATGAGCTCCATGAGTTAAATAAGGAAGACATACATTACAACATATGTAGAGTGGCGGGTTCCCAGGACCAGGACTGTCTAGAGCAGGCAGTGCAAGTTCGAATCCAGCAAATGACATTTCCCAATCCTATTTCCGTGTCATTTCCTGTCATTGCTCTACTCACACTAAAAATACAGTGAAAGTAATTATATTATGGCGACTATTCTTAAATGTCACTTTCAGTTAAAACTCATCACTGTTATGGTGTTTTAAGACTATAAATTTTCAGTTTAAAGAGGTCATCTTGTTCTCCACCATTCTTTCATCCTACACTCGCCTTTTTCCTTCTCGCCCGAGCTCGTTCCCCTCCCCTTCCCTTTACCTCCTCCCACTCGTGTTCACAGTAAGGACACAATGTTCTTTTTGCTTGTTTGGGGAAACTGCAGAAGTAAATAAATTAGATGAGTGGAGGATGCCGTCATGATGGCTGACTCCAGGTTTTAGTGGAGGAAAATAAACATTATGTTCATGTGAGGTTAGGACTGCCCAGGACTGCTGTTCTTAAACAGTCGGCTCAATCTAAAACAATTATCACACCAGCAGACCGAGAGAGACTGAGCGAGAATTAGAATGGTGACCTAATGTGGAGAGTTTATCTGATGTGAGCTTATTATAGACTATAAAAGAAATGTTCCCTTCCAACAGGTGCCTGCCCTTCTGAGTCAGGGAACACACGTGCAGGCGAACAGATCAACCTGTTCCTAACCCGAGCGTTTGTGTGTGTGGTTCAGGTATATACTATATATATATATATATATATATAGTATATATATGTATGTGTGTGTATGTATGTGTTTCTGTATTTGTATGTGATCAGCTGCAGACTGTTTGTGTAATGGATAAGAACACAAATGTATTTGATATTCAGCATTATGACGAGTCATGATAATAAATAATCCCTTTACCGCCTATAATGTTTAATTGACTGAAACTGAGAGGCTTTACAGGAAAAAAAAAAGGTTTCCACTTGTTTTTAATTGCCATGACTGGATACTGGATTAGGAGGATATGTAAAAATTAGGGATGCACCGATACCACTTTTTTGGAAAACGAGTACGAGTACGAGTACTTGCATTTCAGTACTCGCCGATACCGATACCGATACTTAATAAAAAAAACATGATTTGAATATTTTTATATACAGGATTTTAGGTATTCCTTTTTTCAAATAGTTAAATAAAAAAAATTCAATTCAATGACTTATTTATGATGGTACATTTATGAAAGCATTGAAGGCTACATGCTGTTTATACGAAAATATTGATGATATTGAAAAATATTGCTTATAAAAAAATCAAGAGAAAAAGCAACCTTATGCACACATTATTAGTAGTAGTATTTTTAATTAATGGAGACGTAGTTAAATATATTGTACAGTAGCCTAATATAATTATTTCTGTCAATTTCTTACTAAACTTTTATTTTGACGGGTTGCCGTGAAGACCTTTGAGTTTCTGTGCGTGTCTGATACACGACATTGGGCGTTTCTCAATGTCAAGGAAGTATCCTTGACATTGAGAAACACCTAGTAAAAGAAATGATATGACGATCGTTTTTCTCAAATGAAACGGTAGAATACCTAATGTTACTCATGAAATGACTCTCGGAGATGAATGGAATCATGAATCATGTCATCATATCGTGAGGCTGCAGAGACGGAAAACAGCGCGAGCGTCACTTGTGCTTCAGTAGCTAACGTTAAATGGAATTGCGCGTCTGCGCGTTCATTCACAGGACAAGCAGAACATGCAGGTTTCATATTTAAACAGTCGTTTTGCAGTTTAATATACACAGACACACATCAGCAGCCCCGCCGGTCGCCATGTCTCAGCGCTTTCATGAAGATAACGCAACTTCACGCCCTTCGTGCATGCATGCGCAAACGGAACTGGGTTTGATCAGGTATTCGGTACCACCGGGACTTGGTACCGTGACGTTTACATTTTTTTAGTACCGAATATTTTGACAACACTATTTCCACACGGCTGACATGTCTCGTCTCTCCTCGCCTTCTCCCCGCTCTGAGCTGCAGCCGGGGCCTGGGGGCGGACACTCGGCGCCTGTAATTAACCCATTTCTCAGACCGTGGTATCGTTCTCTGGTATCGGGGGGACTTTTAACGAGTACGAGTACTTTAGAAAATGTGGTATCGAGGCCGATACCAGATACCGGTATCGGTATCGGTGCATCCCTAGTAAAAATCATTGCATAGAGAACATATTCACAAAAGTTCAATACCTACACAAAGAAATATTTCAGAACTGATCATAACTGGATAATTGTATGGTCAAAATAGAAACTACAATGACTTTTCCAGATGATAATAATAATTATTATTAATTTTTGTATTATTGTTGTTGTTGTATTATTATTGTTGTTTTCTGGCTATATTACGTTTATCTATATTTTTATATTTATTTTTAATTATTTTATATATTTGATCTTCTTTTTAGTTTGCAGTTAGTTATTTTAAACGGTAATAAACCACTCACAAAGAGCAATAATTACACAAATAAATATTTCAGAGCTGATCAAAACTGGATTTATTATCAGTATAGAAATGTGTATGACATTTTTTCAGACTTTTTACTTTTAAAACTATCTGATATTTCCAATATTGAAAATCTTAGGAACTAAAGTCCAGGACAAACATGTTTCTATTATACTGTATTCACATTATGCACAGATTTTAATTTAATAATTATTCATATGATTAATATTATAGCTTTTACTTTTTGGTCTTTATAATTTATGCTTTTATGTAAAATGTTTTATTTTGATCTTATTTGTTTATTTAATACAAGTAATTTAAGAAAAAAGTGTTGTTTTTTGTTTTGTTTTTTACAGTTCATCTTACAACAGTTTGTAAATATGTATTGATTTATTCAGATTTTATTTTGATTTATAGCAGATCATTTTAGCAGTTCACTTTTGATTTGAAGTGTAATTCTCATTTCAGTTTATAAACGTAATTGCTTTTCATTTGAATTAAGAGCCTTTTAAGTTTCAGCTGGAAAACTGAATAAACAAATTTAAGCCTTTTCTAAAATGTGCCCATGTTCTTGATGAACTGATAATTACTCCCCTCCACAACCTTGCCATCTTCAAATAAATAGCTAAAGCGCTGTAAAAGCTACGCACAAGCTATAAAAGCCATCCGAATACCGGACAGAATGTAACATTACAGCTCCATCTAGTGGCAATCTGCAAAACATTTTTGAATAAGGAGAATGTTTAGCTATTTAGTGCTTGACTGTCCATTTTGCTCATTATTTGAAAGTTTGCAATGAGGCTAAACTGAGTGTAGAGAAGAAACACTCCTGGCTCTCACCTTGGTCTGAAAGCAGCAGTACAGTTGGGTAAGATAAGGGTGTTTTCTGGCTAGGGCTAGGATGCGTTTCTCAGTCATGGTGCAGTCCACATCATCGTCCTGCAGGATGACGTCTTTTTTCAACACTTTCACCGCAAAAACCTCATCAGTGCCTCTTAACTCTGCCAGCATCACCTGTACACAAAGACAACACTGCGCTCAGACTGCTGGGCCCTTACAGTATTACACACCAGACAAAACTACCAGACATGATCCCCACCTTGCCAAAGCTGCCTTTCCCGAGCACTTTGATGAAGGAGAAGTCTTCCAGCATCATCCGTTTGGTCTGGACGGTCTTCACCTCTCCGTTCTCTCTCGCCTCCCCTGTGTCCTCTGACTCTCCCTCGGTCAGAGAGGAGGACGAGGCTGGCTTTAGCTCTTCACCTCGATGGTCAAACGAAAGTGCCTTCCTGATGTTCTCTATGTCCTTTGTATCTGCAGATCATAAAAGAAAGAGCCAAATCACATCACATTCTATCTGACCCCATATCGAGTCCCATATACTCACATTTAGATTGTAAAAAAACAAACATAATACATGTGCAATACACGTACAATAGTAGTCTAAGGGTAAAATACAGCATCGGATCTACAGAATCACACTACTATGTTTTAAAGATGTACTCTATTTTGAAAGAAATAGTTGTATTCAGCAAGGGCACAGTGAATTGATCAACAGTTAGAGTAAAGACATTTATAATGTTAAAGATTTCTGTTTCAAATAATTCTGTTCTTTTTACACTTTCTTTTCATCTAAGAATCCAGAAAAAATATATCACGCAAAAATTCTGTTTTCAGCATTGTTAATGAAAAAAAGAGCACCAAAGCAGCAAATGTGCCAGTGCATATAGTTATATAGTCATATGATGGATATCAGGTATAAATGACATAAAGCACTGGCTATCAAACGCATATTTATCAAATGCTGTTAAGCTTCAAAATGACAATAAACCATTATAAGAGTATTGTAACAGAAGTTGTAGCTTTTAAATTAAATACAGCCCTTTTAGACTCTTAGCCATTTGATTTCATTGATGACAATATCAGTTTTTTATCATACAAAGCCATGAAAACATGGCAAAATATAAGCTTCACATTTTGATACAATGGCCCCATAGACTTCCATTTTAAGTGAATTACAAACTTAAAGGAGTAGTTCACTTTAAAAAAAAAAAAAAAAAAAAAAAAAAAAAAAAAAAAACTTTTGCTGATAATTTACTCACCCCCATGTCATCCAAGATGTCCATGTCTTTCTTTGTTCAGTCGAAAAAAAAATTAAGGTTTTTGATGAAAACACTTTTTGATGAGGATTTTCTCCATATAATGGACTTCAATGGGAACCAAACGGTTCAAGGTCCAAATGAGAGTTTCAGTGCAGCTTCAAAGGGCTTTAAACGACACCAGATGATGAATAAGGGTCTTATCTAGCGAAACGATCAGTCATTTAAAAAATAAATAGAAAAGTTTAAGTTTTATAAGCACAAATGCTCGCCTTGCTCTGTTCTGTGATGAGCGTTCGTGACTCTCCTGTTCAAACTCGTTCCTCAAAATGAACAAATCTTTTTTCAAGTCATGATTCGAAGGTTCCTAGATAAGACCCTTATTCATCATCTAGTGTCGTTTAAAGCCCTTTGACGCAGATCTGAAACTCTCATTTGGACCTTGAACCATTTGGTTCCCAGTGAAAATGAAAATGAATGTTTCCATCAAAAACCTTAATTTCTTTTCAACTGAAGAAAGAAAGATGTAGACATCTTGGATGACATGGGGGTGAGTAAATTATCAGCAAAAGTTTTTTTTTTAAAGTGAACTACTCCTTTAAGATAATATTTATTTATGTGGTAATATGTTGTACTGAAAATAATAAAATAATGTATTTAACCCAAGAAGCATCGGCAGAGCTTTATATTTAGCTTCATTTGTTTACCCTGGTCACACGGTGATGTAGGTGCAGATCTGGATCGGTCCTCTTCTAACAGCGGGGATATGGGTAAGGGTTGTGGATCTGGACCCTGAGAGATCTGTGTGGAAAACAAGAACAATCATCTTCATCATTCTATCATCATTATGTTTCAGGAGGCCTGATCGAGTGCTCGCTATAAAGACCATTATGTCATCAGTAATCAGTGTATTTATCGTCTACAGCTGCATGGAGGAGAAGGAGGCTTTTGACCTTTCAGTTCTACATGCCTACTTCTCTAGTGGGAACACATAATTCTTGATGATTGTCGGTCTCTTACCTTTTTTCTCCTCTGGACGCTGCCGGAGAGTTTATCTGGAGTGACTCCGAGGTCGGACAGGACCTTTGCGATGCCCCTGGCGTCCACCCCACAGTTAGGAGCTACATTACTTTCACAACGCTTGTGCACATTCATCTTACAAACTGAGGACGGAGAAATGAAGGGAGACGGCATGAGAACTTACACTCTATCAATGCATGTTTGAATCTAGGAAGATTTGGGGATATAGCAGGGTTATTATCATTTATAACTATAAAATGAAACTACATAAAACTATATAAAACTACAACTAAAACCATAAGAAAACGTTACATAAGAAAACATTACTTGAAGTAAAATAGAATATGTAGACAAAATCCTTAAACATTTTTTTTTATTCCTAGTTTAACTTGAAAAAAAAAAATAATAAATTTTAAGCGTGGCATGGTTGTTGGTGCCAGACTGGCCTGTCTGAGTATTTCACAATCTGCTCAGTTACTGGGATTTTCATGCACAACCATTTCTAGGGTTTAAAAAGAATGGTGTGAAAAGGGAAAGACATCCAGTATGGGGCAGTCCTGTGGGTGAAAATGCCTTGTTGAAGCTAAAGGTCAGAGGAGAATGGGCCGACTGATTCAAGCTGATAGAAGAGCAACTTTGACTGAAATAACCACTCAATAACCAAGGTATGCAGCAAAGCATTTGTGAAGCCACATCACACACAACCTTGAGGCGGATGGGCTACACTGTTAGACCTTACCAGGTTTTTTACAGTAAAATAAAATTTACTGTAAAAATGCACTAAAACTAATCAGTTGTATTTATTAGTTAACTTGAGTTTTAGTGCATTTTTACAGTAAATTACTGGCAACAGTGTTGTAAAAATGCACTAAAACTAATAAGTTGTATTTTTTAGTTAACTTGAGCTTTAGTACATTTTTACAGTAAATTACTGGCAACAGTGTTGCCAGTATTTTACTGTAAAAAACCTGGTAAGGTCTAACAGTGTACAACAGCAGAAGACCCCACCGGGTACCACTCATCTCCACTACCGATTGGAAAAAAAGGCTAAAATTTGCAAGAGTTGCAGTTGAAGACTGGAAAAATGTTGCCTGGTCTGATGAGTCTCGATTTCTGTTGAGACATTCAGATGGTAGAGTCGGAATTTGGCGTAAACAGAATGAGAACATGGATCCATCATGCCTTGTTACCACTGTGGAGGCTGGTGGTGGTGGTGTAATGGTTTGGTGGACGTTTTCTTGGCACACTTTAGGCCCCTTAGTGCCAATTGGGCATTGTTTAAATGCCACGGCCTACCTGAGCATTGTTTTCTGACCATATCCATCCCTTAATGGCCACCATGTACCCATCCTCTGATGGCTACTTCCAGCAGGATAATGCACCATGTCTCAAAGCTTCATTTTAAATTGGTTTCTTGAACATGACCATGAGTTCACTGTACTAAAAAGGCCCCCACAGTCACCAGATCTCAACCCAATAGAGCATCTTTGCGATGTGGTGGAACGAGAGCTTCATGCCCTGGGTGTGCATCCCACAAATCTCCATCAACTGCAAGATGCTATCCAATCAATATGGGCCAACATTTGTAAAGAATGCTTTCAGCACCTTGTTGAATCAATGCCACTTAGAATTAAGGCAGTTCTGAAGGCAAAATGGGGTCAAGCACAGTATTAGTATGGTGTTCCTAATAATCCTTTAGGTTATATATATATATATGTATATATATATATATATATATATATATATATATATATATATATATATATATATATATATATACTCTAAATAATGGTGGGTTGTTTCGGCCCATATTCGGGTCAAATATGGACGAACCCAACTAGTTGTTTAATTTTTTTTTTATTGAAATTTGATCCACACATGGGATGAAACAACACAGCATTATAAAAAAGTATATATTTAATAGGGATTCTCAATTGGCAGTCTTGAATTAATATATTTAATAACAGAACAGAGCAAAAAAAAAAACAGAAAATACCATGAAATGACAAAATAATGAAAAAAATCCCTGAAAAATTGGCAGTTTTTCCATGACTGAGGGAACCCTCTATCTATATTTCCCAGAATGCCGCTCTCACCTTTGCACTGCAGCCCTTGCCGCAGCAGACCCCACAGTAATGAACCGCAATGGTCACAGAACGTGAGGACTTTGTAGTTGTGAATCCGGAACTTATGAGGCATATTGACGCTGAAGCGCTGAGATCCAACCTGCAGGGGGCAATAGAGGATCAGAAAGATGCCTGTGCAGTGACCACAAGCAGTTTAACAAAGGAAAAACTGCAAAACTCATTGTTAGCTTTTATTATTATTATAACTTACATCCAATATACTGTATATAGCTGTGGGTAGTGACACCCATTTAATAAAGCCTACACACACAGTGATGTCTGCTAACAGTAAAAACATGGTAGACTATGTTCTTTAAAGCCAGAGGAAAGTTTTATATCTCAGGTGTTGCTCTTTAAAGGGATACTCCACTATTTTTGGAAACAGGCTCATTTTACCACTCCCCCAGAGTTAAAGCTGCCGTCGGCAACATTTTTTTGATCATATTCAGTGAAATCGACACTATAATCCGACAGAACAACATAAATAAAGTGGTTTTAGAAAAAAACCCGAGCTTCTAACTCCATCTGGAGCGTGTTATTTGTTTTGCAAAAATCCTCCGCTCCCTGTTCACTGTGTCAAATCAGCGCAGGGGGGTGTGAGATCTGACTGTCAGTCACAGATCGGGCACACGCCACCCCTCGCGCACGTTACAATCACATGCGCACGCCTGAAGTTCGCGCAGTAAGGAAGAGTGATGGCGGAACACTAACAAACCAAGTAAGCTCATTTAGAGTATAAATGACGTTAGCAATTGCAATTTATTGGTATATTAGACAGGGCAGCATACCTCCAAATAATCCATGGTGTTGATGAATGCTGATGAGACGGTCGCGTTCACAGAAAACCTGGTGCGCACGCACTCGCGCATAAACTCTGTGGGAGGGTATTCGCTGATAGTGTGGGAGGGCCATATGAGTTGTAAACATTCAAAATGTTGCCAAAGTCCACTCAATCAGCCAGAGTTGCCGACGGCAGCTTTAAACAGTTGGGTTTTACCGTTTTCTAATGTATTCAGTCGATTTTCTGATATTTAGAAGAATATCAGTAACCAGACAGTTTCTGGTCTCATTGACTTCCATAGTATATATATTTTTTCCTTCTATGGAAGTCAATGAGACCAGAAACTGTCTGGTCACTGACATTCTTCTAAATATCAGAAAATTGGCTGAATGGATTAAAAAACAGTAAAACTGAACTGTTTAACTCTGGGGGAGTTGTAAAATGAGCCTATTTCCAAAAAAAGTGGAGTGTCCCTTTAAATAAACTTAAACTGAAAAAAATGACCCCCAAGTCCACTTTCCTGCCGAGTTTTTCTCCAACCCTAATCAAACTCAACTGAACAAGCTTTTAAAGGTCTTAAAGGAGAACTCCGGCGAACGATGAACCTTTGGTCTAATAAATCATCGGTACCTAGTCAATCGTTCTCTGAGATTTGTTTTCATGATAATCGAATGTAAAGAGTTTTATCTCTAAAAACTGTTTAGCGTATAATGCTAGTACTGGGGGCATTGACTAAGTAAAAAGAAATCGCTAGTTTATACCACTAACAAGGCTCAAAATAGCCCCACACTAACGCAGTAACATAATGAGGCTCCATACATGCAAAACGAAGCATTGACAACTTTGTAAGTGTACAGACCGTTTAATAAGAAGATAAGTTATAAAGATCGTTCACTTCGTGTATACATACAGAAGCCATCTTAGGAAATCTCGATAAGTCAAACCACGAACGTCGTGCTGAGTGAGCTGAACTGTATGAAGTTCAACGAACTTCTGAACTGTATTGAACGGCGTTCGGGGATCGACTTATCGAGACTATTTCCTAAGATGGCTTCTGTATGTATACACGAAGTGAACTGGCTTTATAACTTATCTTCTTATTAAACGGTCTGTACACTTAAAAAGTTGTCAATGCTTCGTTTTGCATTTATGGAGCCTTGTTATGTTACTGTGTTAGTGCGGGGCTCTTTTGAGCCTTGTTAGTGGTATAAACTAGCGATTTCTTTTTAGTTAGTCAATGCCCCCAGTAGCATTATACGCTAAACAGTTTTTAGAGATAAAACTCTTTACATTCGATTATCATGAAAACAAACCTCAGAGAACGATTGACTAGGTACCGATGTTTTATTAGACCAAAGGTTCATTGTTCGTCGGAGTTCTCCTTTAAGGATTACTTGAAATGTTGTTGGTTGCATCCGAAATCACATAATTCCCTTCTGTATAGTAAGCAAAAAAAAAAATATGTGGCAACAAAAGAGTAGGCAAAATGTAGCCGAATGACCAACTACTTCCGGTGAGAAGTGTGCAAACGATAGACACCTTACCATCCCATGAGGCAACAGGAGAGGATCTATGAAATGGCAGTGAAGTGACACAACTGATTCTGGTAGATCACATGATAATGATAACATAGTCTCGCATAGCCAGACCTTCAGACTGGCTGCGGAAGTTTTGGACCCCATAGCATCTTTCATTGACATTGTCATGGTTAGTGTGTGTGAAAATGTAATGTCATTGATTTTCCACTGTGGGGAGAGCGGGGTTGGTTGACACACGTTTCACTCTCTGTCATATTTCTCAGCATGCTATATGTTAAAATAGTCTAACCAGTAAAAACTGAAAGGTTAAAATCTCAGCTACTCAACAGATATATTTAATGTTAATAAATTATTCCTAAAAATGTCTTATTCATCATTAAAGTGATGTTGTGCACCTGTGCCAACCAGTCCCACTATGGGGGTTAGTTGGCACATGCAATGGGGTTGGTTGGCACAGATGCAATAGTTACAAAGAATGAGGTGACAAATATAAAAAATACTTGACCATTTAATTCAAACCAGATGCAGAATAACATTCAACAGAATTTCTGCCCATTTTTAACCAAACCAAAAACAAATACAGTTTGTAAAGTATACAGGTGCTGGTCGTATAATTAGAATATCATCAAAAAGTTGATTTATTTCAATAATTCCATTCAAAAAATGAAATTTGAATATTATATTCATTCATTACACACAGACTGATATATTTCAAGTGTTCATTCCTTTTAATTTTGATGATTATAACTGACAAATAATGAAAACCAGAAAATCTCAAAATCAGTAAAAATTAGAATATTGTGAAAAGGTTCAATATTGAAGACACCTGGTGCCACTCTAATCAGCAAATTAACCTGCAAAGGCCTCTAAATGGTCTCTCTCAGTCTAGTTCTGTAGCCTACACCAGACCCAATAATGCAGAAGAGCTGAAGGCCACTATCAGAGCAACCTGGGCTCTCATAACACCTGTGCAGTGCCACAGACTGATCGATCAATGCCACGCCACATTGCTGCAGTAATCCAGGCAAAAGGAGCCCCAACTAAGTATTGAGTGCTGTACATGCTCATACTTTTCAAGTTGATACTTTTCAGTTGGCCACATTTTTTATTTTTTTTTTGTATTGGTCTCAATAATATTCTAATTTTTTGAGATACTGAATTTGGGATTGTCATGAGTTGTCAGTTTTAATCATCACAATTAAATGAAATAAATATTTGAAATATATCAGTCTGTGTGTAATGAATGAATATAATATCCAAGTTTCACTTTTTGAATGGAATTACTGAAATAAATCAACTTTTTGATGATATTCTAATTATATGACCAGCACCTATATTTATAAATATACAACATATAATAGTATTATTATAATATATATATATATATATATATTTATATGTATATATATTATGTTTTAACATATGTAAAATGCATAAATTAATACATTTATAACCAATTGGCTATAATGACACATGTGCCAACCAACCCCCAAATCAGTGTGTCAACCAACCCCACCCATATTAGGACACACCTCTTTACTGAAATTATGTTAGCCACCTAGCATCACTCATCAGAGACTTTTAAATTTCATATCAAAATATAGCTGATCCTATCTATATCAACTGAAATCCTTACATTATATATTATCTCTATCTATCATAGTTCTAAAATGTATTTAGTGGGGAGAAGGTTTTTTTTGTTTTAACACAGTAAAATAGAAAAGTTATCCTCACCTCAACAGTTGGTGAAAGTTCAATGATTTTAGTAAATGGGTGTGTTCAGGTCAAGAGGGCAGTCATTTTAATGTCAGATTTTTGTGGCAGCACCCTCTGGTGTACTAGAATTGAACTGTGTGCCAACCAACCCTTGACCCAACCAGCCCCGCTCTCCCTACAACTCTTGGATGTATTTTAAAGAGTCTATGCCATAAACTTTAAGGCTCAGGGCTCATTGTCACAGTTGTAAACACATCGGCTTTCTTCTTCCATGAGGGGGTTTGGCATCATGGGATATTTGTTTACAGGCGGACAGGGGTTTACAAGGGTTTCCTGAGTTTACAGGCTAAAAAAAAAATAAAAATACTCATACGTTCCCGAACATCCCATAGAATTTAACCAATAAGATAATGATATGATTAGACATACAGCTAGCGGTTTGGAGCATGACTAATGACAACATGGCATATGTAGTAACTTAAGTAGGATTACATTCATACTACATACACTCATACCATATAGATAGAACATATAGCTGTCACAAAGTAATTATTCAAAATAAGTACCAAGCCCTACTCGATTTGGGACGCAGCCATAGGCAGGTGAGTTTGATGAAGGTTTGAGCTAAACTCTGCAGGAAGTGGACCTCGAGGGCCAGAGTTGAGAACCCCTGAGCTAGAGAACTTTGAAATTAAAGTGTAGATAGCATAACTCTAGGATAAATTCGATGAGAAATGTTTGGGTTTTTTTCATTGCATCTTTGCAAATCTGAATACAGTTTGAAACAGTATTAAAGGGATACTCCACTTTTTTTTGGAAATACGCTCATTTTCCAACTCCCCCAGAGTTAAACTGTTGAGTTTTACCTTTTTTGAATCCATTCAGCCGATCTCTGGTTCTGGCGGTACCACTTTTAGCATAGCTTAGCATACATCATTGAAGTGCATAAGACCATTAGCATTTCTCCCCAAAAAATTACCAAAGTGTTTCGATATTTTACTTATTTAAAACTTGACTCTTCTATAGTTACATCTTGCACTAAGACAGATGGAAATGTAAAGTTGCGATTTTCTAGGCTGATATGACTAGGAACTATACTCTCATTCCTGTGTAATAATCAGGAAACTTCACTAATGGTCAATGCTAATGGTCTAATGCACTTCAATTATGTATGCTAAGCTATGCTAAAAGCGGTACCGCCAGAACCGGAGATCAGCTGAATGGATTCAAAAAAGTTAAAACTCAACAGTTTAACTCTGGGGGAGTTGGAAAATGAGCGTATTTCCAAAAAAAGTGGAGTATCCCTTTAAGACCTCTTCTGTAATTCAAGAAAAGATTTATGTTTTTTTTTTTGTTTTTTGTTTTTTTTCACAGGATAAACATCTGAAAAGTAGAAAATCTAAGCAAAAGTTTCTATTTTGCTCGAATTGGTGAAAACATGAGAGTTTTGAAAGGGACATCATGTGTGATTTTTCTACAGGTTCCTCTCACCTCCTCTGTGGTGTCCTCCTGTTTCTTCAGACCTGCACATTTAGTGATGATCAGCTCATGGCAGCGTTTATGAACTACACAGGTACACACTGAGGGACAGAGACAAGGAGTCGACGAAATTAGCTTTACTTCACTTTTCGGATGTATTACTGTGAGCTCACAGATAAGAATGTTTTTCAGCTACAGTATAGATATGATATTTTTAGGAGGTTCCTGTCCATGCCAGAAGTCGGCTAGTCACTGCTTAAAGGAATAATTCACCTAAAAATAAATATTATCCTATTATTTGTTCACCGTGAATTTTGTTGTTTTGTGGAACACAAAAGGGGAATTTTGAATAAAGTGCTCGAGTTGAACTGACTTCTCCAATGATATTTCTGTTGCGTTGTTATCTTGATAGCTCTTTTCCATACCACATTTCAAAATGAATACATCCGTCACACCATTATTTTAAAATTTCTCTTTTTTTTGTGTTCCACTGAAAATACAATAAATATTTGGATAAGTAAATAATGACAAAATTTTAATTTTGGTTGAGTTATTCCTTTTCATAGGAATGTGTTTTGTTGCTAATATTTTCGATTAACAAGCAGCCCGATAAACCCGAACTCAAACAGAAACACTGATATGGAGAAATATTAAGAAAGCTGAATTTTATCTACCTACCTTGGCACTGATACCCTTGCTTTCCTAATACACCCCTGTGAAGAGAAGGAAGAAGTTTTGAACAGTGACACTAAACACAACAGCATTTATTTTAGTATGCATTAAACAGTTCATACATAAATTAAGTTCACTGAATTTTTAGAAAATCTGCTATGAGTCGTGGCCACATTACCACCTTAGGTGCGCATCGTCGCCAAATATTCCTTATTTAAATTCTCTGGAGTCAATAATTGTATCCCTTAAAACTCATATTCAATCACAAAAATTACGTTTCAACGTTTTTTTTTTCCCCTGTGAATAAAAAATTGTTGTGCCTTAAAATAGTTGAATGCAACCCTACACCATTCATTATACGTTGTATTATATGTGAACCATTAATATGCTAATTAGCCCCGCCTCTACTCACACCAGCTCAGAGATTCACTCGACCAACTTACTGAGGGAAATGCTGCACAAAGGTATTGCTCTTTACAACGTTGGACACATAACGGTAATTGACGGACTTTGAAAATAAAATAAAATAAAATAAAATTGAAAATAACGGACACATTATGATTAGCCTTTTTCTTTACTGTGCTATCAAACAGCTAATAATGTGTTGCATCTGTTACACAAACCATGTTCTCGTTCGCCATCTCAATCTGCCTTCTAACAATCAGAAACGCTGTGAACAACTCAGAACGTCAGTGGAGAAAGGCATATAGCTCATTGTAACATGGTTATATACATCATACACCTGCTAAATCTACGATTTTTCATATCAACAAAAAGACACTGGGATAACCTGGCATCTCATCTCCCCTGCTAGTTCACTGTTAATGATATGCTAAAACCCGCCGACAAGTTGACATGATTGGTTGCAAGGTAGTTTGTAACGTCAGAAACACCAGTGATTTGAAAGAGACTGTCTTTGGTTCACTGCAGCTTTAAGGAGAAAATACTCAGCAATAGTGTTGACTTATGAATTTGAACATAGTTTGTCTCATTAAAAACATCACATGGACATACAAACAACATTAAAAAGTTGATTTTCACCACAGGGGGACTTTGATGCATTAACTAATAATGTTAACAAACAAGGCCATACTGGAAAATTATTATGCAAAAAGGAATGCATATACAGTGTGTGGAAAAATACCCTCAAATGTTGAAAAATTGCTTACAGGAAGTGTATCCTGATAACTCTTTAGGGAGAAAAATAACTGTTCACAATCACAAATATAGATTTCATAGGGTGCGTGTTGTTATTCGCTGCCCTTTCCTTCAGTGTCAGTCCCACACATCATGTCTGCACCTTATCTTAAAGTGTGGAGGATGCCAGACGCACTCAATACACACATATTGTAGCACTGTCGCTCTGAGCCTCTGGGCTTTTCCTGAAGTTACCATGGAAACGCAGCCCTCTGAAGGGAAACCACCCGTGAACGGACTCGTGAGGAGGGACAATGTACACTTGTTATGTCAAAACTCAGACGCGGGTTTACCAACAGACGCAGCTGCACAAATGGCACTCTACACGGCTGTAAATATCAGCTGACAGTTGCTATGGGACTCACCAGATGAAGTCGCGGCAGTGTGAGCAGTAGGTGGGCTGTCTCAGGTAGGTGGCCATGAACTTGTGCCCGTTGACTTGATGCACTCTCCTCCGGACAGCTCCCTGCCTCTTCCTGGGACGCATGCGTTCACGAAACACACGCTCCTCATTTTTGCAGCTTCCTGCTGCAAAACACACACAAATGCACAAACAGAAGTTAGAAAATGTAAAAATTCAAAACCATTATTCAATAACCATTATTCACTCATTCATCAAGGTGCATGCAGTAACATTTGTCTATATACATATATATATATTACAAATTTAAGCCCACCAATGTCCGAGGCACTCAGAGCTACACAGCTCTAGGATGAAGACATCAAATCATATCAGTAGCTGTTTAATTCTACATGGGGAGGGGTCACCATTTTGAAATCACATGACCAGTTGAATACTATTCACTTTATAACCCCCTTATTGTCAGACACTTTTATTTGCTAAATTTATTAATCATCATGACAAACAAACATTTGAGAGGGTATTTGTTAACATATGTGACCCTGGATCACAAAACCAGTCATAAGTCACACAGGTATATTTGTGGCCATATATAGCCACAAATATAGCCAACAATACACTGCCAACAATTTGAGCCAACAATTTGAGCCAACAATAATTATGGGTAAAAATTATGGGTGTATGGCTCAAAATTGTAATTTTGAAAATTGTATGGGCCAAAATTATTGATTTTTCTTTTATACCAAAAATCATTAGGATATTAAGTAAAGATTATGTTCCATGAATATTTTGTAAATTTCATACTGTAAATATATAAAACATGCATGCAGCACAATCGCAAACATAAATGGACTTTCTCAATGTTTCGATATTTTTGCACCCTCAGATTCCAGATTTTCAAATAGTTGTATCTGTATAGATGTAATATTTAAATTTATTCATTTAGCTGAAGCTTTTATCCAAAGCGACTTACAATTGCTATATATAATGTCATTTAAAACATTCCTAATATTGTTCTGGGAGTCCCCAACAACAGTTTTACAAGCATGCAATGACAAAAAACACTTTTGTTGTCTTATAATATGCATTTATTTTTACCTGAATTGCCCACCGACTCCCATATGAATCGTTTTAGCGAGTTCTTTTCCAAAACCCGCCTTTGCGTGACGCTAATCTGCGGTGATTGGTCAGATGACCTAGTCAGTTGTGATTGGTATTCTCTGTGCAGAAAAACGGAACTCTTATTACCTTAAATGGGTTCTCAACTCCGGTCCTCGAGACCCAGCGCTCTGCATATGTCTCCCTCATTTAACACACCTCAGATCCTCAGCTCGTTACTATAGAGCCGGCTCGCGAATCCATACTTTATAGCGTTTAGGTTTGTGAAGCAATCATCTTCAAAATGACGCGAACACAGAACAAGGTTTGGGCTATACTTGTGTGGTATAGCAGTACTTGTATATATGAACTGCAGCCACTTAGTCTTCAAATACTTCTCACTTGGCTGGTTAAAAAAGTTCGTTTTTGCGTCGCACTTCAAAACACAGCGTCTCGTCGACATGGTTGTTTTCCGAAGCCCAGATCTCGAAAAACGACAGAGTCCAAAAAGGTGCGGTGGGTCCAAACCTCCATGCTCTCAGACCTCCCTGGCCAGCCCAGGCAGGGTGGCCCGTCCTGGGCCAGTTTCAGATTTGCCCGCCACCCCTGGAGCTCCGGTTTTCCCTAGCGTCTCCGAGCGCAATAAGTGGGCGTTTCTTATTCAAATAACTTGTCAAGTTGACGTCAACCAGACAAAGGAAAAGCATCGTTCTTCCAACGATTCATATCAGCGACTCAGAGTCGACTCTTGTTTTTGAGAGATAATAACTTTGTATACGATGAACTTTCATGTTTAAAACTTTGCACGATGTTTTCGTTCACTTAGATCTATGTTAAACACTACATGAAGGGCAATTTTCAAAAACCCAAAATAGGTACCCTTTAAGTGTCTTGCTCAGGGACATGTTGGTGTCTCACAGTGGATTTGAACCTGGGTCTCTCACACCAAAGGCATGTGTCTTATCCACTGCGCCATCACCACTCCAGTGCATACCATGTATATTCACCATTGTAATAGATGTATACCATAGATGTATACCATACATCAATGGAAAGCTTATTTAATCAACTTACAGGTTATGTATAAATCTCAGTTTCAAAAAATGTACCCATGTGACTGGTTTTGTGGTCCAGGGTCACATATAGACCCCTTTTCAGTTGGTAAACATGGTGACGTTTTTTTGTGGGTGGAGCTTAGGTGGAGGCAGAACGATCCCTCTAGCCGCTTCACTATTGCTAGGTAGCAAGTATTGTTAGCTTGTTTTCTTTAACAATGACTGGAGAAAATTTTATCTAATTTTAAATTTAATCCAATTTTATCTTAATGTGTAAGGTCACTCAGTGTCTAGGACCGCGATTTATTTCCAAAAGTTATCTTTAATGGACGGAACCAGATTGGCCGACCCATAGCCGCCTACACACTCACTGTATGGACGATATGACAGGATTAACGTTATGTTACCTCGGTTGAGTGGCCTGACTTCTACACCTATACCTTATAGAAAAAACGATCATAAAGAGAAACTGAGGGCATATAAATCTTTAGATGCCTATAACTACATGATCCTGTACAAGACTTGTGTGTACGATCCGCAGTTCTGCCGAGCCAGCGCCGAGACGACGACAATGTAAAGAGTGATATTACGGTGTGATTTTAATGATGTGAAAATTTTCTATAAATAAAAATTCCAGATACAGCATATTCATTTTTCATCAATTCTTGCACCAAACAACACAACAAGATGACATTTAATAATTGTAAAAATAATTTAAGCTCCTTATTATGTAGATTATTACAATTATTAAATGCTCCATCTGTGCTGGTTTGTATTGGCCACCTCCAGTTTTCACTTTGGGGCTGTTTGCACCTGGCCACTTCATGCGTTTTCTCAGATAGGATAGCTATCGGATTTCTCAAAACGATTCCATTTACACCTGGCCACATAAATGTGTTTTTGCAAAACTGATATAAATCCGATCTTCAATTCCCGCGTTATATACAGATTTAATGAAGTGCACGTCACCGAAAGCAACAGATATGAGCTGAATTTTATTGATCATCGGCTAATTTCAAAATAAGCAAAGACAGCAATAAGAGAGCGGCAACAGCCCTGGTAAGATCATTTCGTTTCTTTACTTTTAATGAAGATGGTAGTGTTAATCGTCTGCATCTTACTTTCACTTTGATTTGCGATAGACAGCGTTGGCTTGATAGGCGTTCAGCTGCTCATCTGAGGTGATGCGTGTCGCAGAAGCGTCATCATATCTGACTAAAATAACATGACATATAGCCTACAACACGCTCTCACACATTTATTTTTTTCGCATTTTTGGGAGGAGTAAAATTTACATGTGGTTCCAACATCCAGATGCATTTACACATGTCCAGTGGAATGGAATGCAGCCCAGACCACCTTCTGATGTGGTTTGAGCGATTGGATTCAAATCTGTCTCAAATGCGTTTCGGGGGGCATTTACACCCGGTCTTTTCACCATCGGATAGCTATCCGTTCACAGAAAACGCATGAAATGGCCAGGTGTAAACGGCCCCTTTGTTTTGCCTCCAGCTAGAGCCGTGACGTAACTGTGATGTTGGCGCAAAAGGAGTCTATATAGAAGACGATGTTAGCTGTTTATGTTAACATTTATACAAACGTAAAGTGAGAAAAACCTCAAAAGCAAAGCACTACCTGATATCACCAGAGAATTTTTAGAGACATGCCACTTCCTCAATCCTCGATACAACTATATAGGGAAAACCCGTTACGCCAAAAATGGTGGTTGTATGCACATGCCCCGCCCCTCCCGCTGGAAAGCCAATCGTCCACTTTTAACAGTCAAGCCGGGAAACATGTAAGCCTATCGTCTGGTTCCACCGAAGCGTGCGCACAGTTAATGTTTGCGATAGCGGAGACGAGAACCCTTGCACATGCGTAGAAGACGTATAACCTGTGATCTATGTGTCCTGAGATATCACATCTATCCCTATGACAGACACTATTGTTAAACCAATCAGAAGACTGATTGGTACTCTGTCGGCCACTAACAGTACTTGTAAGGGAATATTTCACTCAAAAATGACAATTTTGTCATCATTTGCTCGCCCTACTATCTCATGTTAAACAAAATGTTTGTTTGTTTGTTTGTTTGTTAGTAAACTAATCCATTAACTTTGTGTTTTTATGTTTGTGTGTTATGAGGTGCCGTGCAAAGGCAGTGATCAATAAACCGGGGGGCCACAGGGACACAGGGATGGAGCTCCACTCTTTCGCTCTCTTCTTCTTCTTCTCATTCTCTCTGTGGAGCATGAGAACTGTGTATTCACTCCTGAGTATTCCCTTATGTCAATGTATCCATCTGCTGCAGTCACACTTCTCAGCCCCGAGAGAAAGAGAACGAGATAGGCTGGGCTTGGAGTCACAAAATGACAAAGCAAGTTGTGTCAAACTGGCAGGCCGACAGTCATCTCCTGTTATTGATAAAG
Organism: Cyprinella venusta; assembly: GCA_038021265.1. Taxonomy (NCBI): domain Eukaryota; kingdom Metazoa; phylum Chordata; class Actinopteri; order Cypriniformes; family Leuciscidae; genus Cyprinella; species Cyprinella venusta. The sequence goes on along the minus strand of CM075869.1, from coordinate 12,826,719 downwards.
CCATTGTGTGTGTGTGCGTGTGTGTGTTCGTGTGTGTGTGTGTGTGTGTGTGTGTGTGTGTGTGCGCGTGTGTGTGCGTGTGTGTGTGTTTTAAAAGTCTTTTTGCCAGCCGAAAAAGAAACCAAGCCAGGCAGCACTGCTGTAAATAGCAAAAAACAAACCTCTTTCTTTCAGACTAAACAATCAGCGATCCAAAACATGACGAATACCATGCATAATTATATTAACATGCTATTTATTCAAATTAAATCACATCATTTTGGGAGTTTGACACTCTTTATATTTTCCCTTTTTCTGAGAAACTCCAGACGAACTTCGCTTTGGCCTGCTTTTGTTTGAAATTATGTCACACCAGTTCATTTGTTCGAATTTGCTTGAAGTATATCAGTGCTGTCACCGTGTGACTCTTTGTTTTCCCCTATCTTCTAGTTGTTTGGTTTAGTCCTGTTCTGTTTTCCCGCCACTCTTCAGTTTCCATGACTACCCTAATCAGTTTACCCTCATCACCTGTGTGTTGTTAATCACCATCATCTGTATCACCTGTTAGTGTTCATTTGTCTGTGTATTTAGTCCCCTCTGTTTCATTCAGTCTTGGTTGGTCAATGTATAATGTCACCCTGAGTTTTGTTCATGTTACTTTGTGTTTTGGTGAGCGTTCCTGCAAGTTTTACCTGTATCTGTTTGAGTGTTTAAAGGAGAACTCCGGCGAACAATGAACCTTTGGTCTAATATAACATCGGTACCTCGTTAATCGTTCTCTGAGGATTGTTTTCATGATAATCGAATGTAAAGAGTTTTATCTCTAAAAACTGTTTAGCGTATAATGCTAGTACTGGGGGCATTGACCAACTAAAATGAAATCGCTAGTTTATACCACTAACAAGGCTTAAAATAGCCCCGCATTAACGCAGGAACATAACAAGGCTCCATACATGCAAAACGAAGCATTGACAACTTTGTAAGTGTACAGACCGTTTATTAAGAACATAAGTTATAAAGAACGTTTACTTCGTGTATACATTCAGAAGCCATCTTAGGAAATAGTCTCGATAAGTCGATCCCCGAACGTCGTTCATACAGTTCAGAAGTTCGTTGAACTTCATACAGTTCAGCTCACTCATCACGACGTTCGGGGATCGACTTATCGAGACTATTTCCTAAGATGGCTTCTGAATGTATACACGAAGTAAACGGTCTTTATAACTTATGTTCTTATTAAACGGTCTGTACACTTACAAAGTTGTCAATGCTTCGTTTTGCATGTATGGAGCCTTGTTATGTTCCTGCGTTAATGCGGGGCTATTTTAAGCCTTGTTAGTGGTATAAACTAGCGATTTCGTTTCAGTTGGTCAGTGCCCCCAGTACTAGCATTATACGCTAAACAGTTTTTAGAGATAAAACTCTTTACAATCGATTATCATGAAAACAATCGTCAGAGAACGATTAACGAGGTTCCGATGTTTTATTAGAACAAAGGTTTATTGTTCGCCGGAGTTCTCCTTTAAGTAAATGATTGAATTGGAGCTTTTCCTCTTCCGTCTTCTTCTGCCTGCACTGCACCATAAACCGTGACAAGTGCCTTAAACAAATAATACAATTTCATGTAGTTTTTCGTTAGTAATAAAAGTTCTTAAGCTATTATAATTAATAATAATAGTCATCTTTTCAGACCATTAGTCAGCAAATATTCAGAAGAACCGCTCACTAACAGATTGTCAATGGGAAATAAGTTAAGCGGAGGAAAACCGAGGAAAATGGGATTATGGCAGGGTCTTCACAATTTAATGTCCTCCCGTCTTTGAAATGAAACTTTCATACGTTTAGATGTAATTTTAAAAAGAAACATAAACACAATGAGGGGTGTCTGTTTTGTCTGTTTTTGTGCCTAACGTTTCTGTAGTATAACCATGGAGTATAAAATTCAATATAAATTCTCGGTATTGCATTGGACTCTACGATCGGCGAAGTTATCGAGCATCCTTAAACCTTCACCGGAAATATCGCCGTGCATAGAGTCCATTCAAGTAATTGCAAGTTCATTTAGATTCAGATATGTCATAACGTGATAATATCCATTTAACCCATTAAACCATTCATTTACACCAGTTACAGGCTGATTTAGGCGCAGCTGTTGAGAGCACAAGAGAAGTATTATCGCATTGACCGGAAAATGATCATATGATCATATTGATCAAATGAACATTATAGACATTACTACGAGGAGGAGGCATGTGACTTTGGGAGGACATTTGGTCTGGCATCCCGACTAGCCTGATTCAGCAACATTGCTTCAACCAATGACAAATTGTTTACCCTACCAATGGAAGACAGATGGATTATTTAGAAAACCTGTTTGAAAACAGTCAATGTCTCAGTATAGGCACAGAAAAGCCGCTTTCCGACCGGAGGGACTTTTGCAGTTCCTACAACCTAACGTTCCTATAACCCTTTTTTTTCTCGTGTTCCGACCGGACTAAATTGGGGATTTTTTAGTTCCTCAGACCGTAGTTCATATAACTCTTTCAGTACCTAGTCTAGAGCGAGGACTTTTTTAGTTGCCTTTCTGCAGCCTCCCCATATAGAGCTTTCCCTAGGTCTACGTTGATTGGTTCAACTTATTTGGTCTAACTTATAAGTCATGCCCTCTGTCAACACGGAACTTGTAGCGCGCTGTCTGCCATATGCTGTGTGTTTTTGCAAAACATTACATTGAGGATTAAGACAAACATAACGCATTCAACCATTTGCGAATGCTAGCTAAACTTACCCGTCGTTTTGTTTGCCTCCTGCGCTCTGCTCTTTTATCTTCTTCAATCACTTAATATCATATTACGCTGGAGCCTTCGTCTTCTGTGTTTCTCTGTACAGAACTCAAGTATAATCTTTAAACGCTGCCGTTCGTTCTCCGTTATTAAGGTCCCGGCAAGGCAGAACAGGAACATTGCAATAGCCATGCTGGTTTGTTGTTGTTGTATGTGGCCGCGCTACGTCTAGGGGTGACGCTATAAAGACCATCGCCGTGCTTGTGTTACCCCTCCTACCAGTTCCTATGGCCATTTGGCAAGTGTGAATGCAAGGAGCAAAACCGAGTTTGGGGGAGAGTAGTTCTTAGAACTGTTTAGAAGTGGACAGTTCCTATAACTAAGTTTCTGTAACTACTTGGTCGGAAAGCGGCTAAAGTACACACTTCCCCTGTAACACAAAATGATACACTTCACATTTAAAAACGCTCCACAGTGAGTTTGAGTCTAAATGATGGGGATTAGATATGTGCTGCAGTTACAGGGCTGATCCTGTTCTAATCACCATCTAAGGACAATGGACCAGTGGCGCGTGTCTAGTCTCACAGGAGACTGAGGTGAGTCGGCCTCATCACCCACATCCTCCTCTCAACTGCTTGCAATGAGAGAGAGAGAGAGAGAGAGGGAGGGAGAGAGAGAGAGAGAGAGAGAGAGAGAGAGAGAGAGAGAGAGAGAGAGAGAGAGAGAGAGAGAGAGAGAGAGAGAGAGAGAGAGAGAGAGAGAGAGAGAGAGAGAGAGAGAGAGAGAGGGGGGGAAGAAGAAACAAATAGAAGCTCATACTATCTCAGTAGGATATGGCTGGTCATTTATCAGCTCTCACTCATTAACACTCGGTGAGGGTGAGAAGACCTCGGCACACAGAAGCCTTCAGATTCAAGATCATATAAAACCAAAGGATATCGTATTTACATTCTTAAATGGGTCATAAATTGAGCGATACAATTTACCTTGATCTTTTGAGATTTAAGAAGTCATTGTAGTATAAAAATATCCTGCAACTTTCAGAACTTAAAGGAGCTGTATGTAAGATTGCAGACCAAAACTGGTACTGCAATTACTTTCAAATTACTGTAGAGCGGTGTATCCCCTTCCCCTCCTCCTGACTCAAGGTTGCCAGATAGGCTGCAGGATACAACATTTTTTATCTGACACATTTGTAGCTGCAGCTGTGGTAACTAGAGCAGAGCTGGCAACCCGAATGCTGCAACACTACTGACTCCGTGATTGGTAGATCGGTGGAGGGTGGAGCATCAGACCAAAACCTAACATGACAATTGAGGGCTGCAACTTCACTTTTTAAATGATAATATCCTGGCCGGACTACTGTTGTCAGTGATATAAGTATTTGAAATTAACATGATTTCTTAATGTCTAGTGACATATCAGGGCCATTTTATGATTATTTGAAATACATTTCTTACATACAGCTCCTTTAAAACTTCCTTGTTAGTCTTAAAACAGCTTTTATTGAAACCAAGCTCAGAAAATGTTTAGTTTTGGATTTTGTGACATTATTACGTCATAGTGCAACGAAAGACAACTTCTGGAGAAGATCAATGCCTATTTCTACATCATTGCCTCTTTAGCCCCGCCCACCAATTCACACATGTCATGTAGTAGTAAGATGTGGATGTCATGTAGTATGAGACACAAATACAGGATTACTCCAGCAACAAAACGATAGAGATTGTTTTGGAGAACTACAGGACATTTTGAAGTGCCAAGCTGTGGAAAAGCAGTCTTTGCATTTGCCATCCATGTGATCCTCATAACATGAAGAAAGAGTGGATGAATTTTATTTTGACAAAGTTTCAATCAGATCGCATCAAATATGGCGCTTGGCTTGACTCCGCTCGCTTTTCGATCCGTTTTCCATTGCAGACAGTACCGCCACAAATAGTACCCGGTCGTCATAGCGACGCCTTTCGTTCCTCATTGCCCTATCAATCTCTCGCAGGATCCTCTCTTCGGCCACCAAACAAAGGAAATTCTGCACCTCCTCGTTTGACCACGGCGTATTCTTCCGAGTTGCCATAATAATAGTAGTTAGTTTAGTAACTATCTATGGCCAAACTATTTAAACATGGCGGGGTTATTCTGGATACTCCATCTGGCGCGTCTAATGATGACGCAGTGAATGGTGATGATTCTCTCCGACCAATCAGCAGTCTGCATTGTTTTCATGTGACATTTTAGTATCACCTTAGCTCACTCAGAACCTCGCCGGAGGTGGTACAAAAAAAAGTACCCGAAAGCAGGAACAGGCTCAACTTTTACACAGTTGAAAACCAAACAAAGGTGAGCCGAGTCGAGTCGAGCTGGTACTGTGTAGTGGAAAAGCGCCATAAGACACTGTTCGTTTGTTCACGTCATTTTTACAGCAGATTCATTTTTAAACTAGACACAATTCAAAGTAGATTTTTCAGAGAGACTGAAAATAAAAATGATGCAGTGCACACTATTGGATCCTACAGCAAAGTTGCAACACATGAGTGCGAGTAACAGTGTTTTTCCCTGTGTGTGTCACCATTGCTTTGTCTGATACAGATTGTTTGATATGTACGGAGTAATTATACTGTACTACTGCAGCCTGCAATTACCTATTTGTGTTGATTTGACTTATTGTGTAGTTTCATCATATTATTCTAAAATAAAAAGGGTATTAAAATGTAACAACTGTATCTTCCATTGAAACAACTTTTCTGCAGACCTACCCAAGGCTGTGAAAAAAAATTAACTAAATTTGTACAATTTACAAAGAAAATGTAACTGCTACCCTGCTTTTGCAAAAGTTGTGCTATTTTCACTTTTTTATTAGTGCTTTCAAATTGAGTAATAGCGATTAATCGGATCTAACATAAAAGTTTGTAAATATGAAGAGTTCAGATGCAAAAGCCTCTAAATGCCATTTGAAATTTTCTTCTAAAATGACCATTTTTATCAAGCTTGTATATTTAAGTTCAGTAATTTCACTTAAATGACAATTAATTGTGACGATCACCAGGTGGAGTGCCCGAGAAAACCACCAGAGGGCACTCCACATCAGAACTGTTCACTTCTTTCAAGAACTCCGTTTCCCATCATACACCTCCCTGGACTGATTACGCACACACCTGAACCTCATCAGACTTCCTATTTAAGCCACACCCATACACTGGTTCATTGCGAAGTATTACATTGCCCCGGCTGTAATTTCTGAGCGTTTCTCCCGTGCCTGCTTTGTCTGTATTCTGAACCCGGATTGTTTCTTGACTCCTGCCTGTTTGCTGCCTGCCCTGAACTCTTGCCTGTGACCTGACTACTCTCTGTGCTGATTCTCTGAAAACCCTGTTTTGCTGTTGCCTGACCCTTGCCTGTTTGACGATTCTCAATAAAGCTGCACTTGGATCTAATCTCGTCTACTGCCTCGTAACAGAATACTTCGCCACTTCAGATCCAGCAGCCGAGAGAGAATCGAGATCCATCATGGACCCACTTATCAGTCTCTTCCGTCTCAGTCAAGGTAATGGTTCCATAGAAGAATATGTTGAGGAGTTTTGTGAGCTATGCTATGGTGTTGACGTGGACGATTCAGTACTAAAAGATGCCTTCCGATATGGACTTAAGGACATAGTACATTATCTCATGCCTGACAATACCCCTCAATGGACTTTATGTCAATATATTGAATTCGCCCTGAGGATTAGTGGCTCATCATTTACTGTGGGCTTTGAGGATAAGGCCGAGGGGGTGTTCCTAGAGACCGTTCAGCCAGAGACCGTTCAGCTAGAGACCGTCCAGCCAGAGCTTCACCACAACATGCCTGAGCTTCATGCCGAGCCTGCGCTCACCGTCAGCCCTGCCGAGCCTGCGCTCACCGTCAGCCCTGCCGAGCCTGCGCTCACCGTCAGCCCTGCCGAGCCTGCGCTCACCGTCAGCCCTGCCAAGCCTGCGCTCACCGTCAGCCCTGCCGAGCCTGCGCTCACCGTCAGCCCTGCCGAGCCTGCGCTCACCGTCAGCCCTGCCGAGCCCGCGCTCCACATGAACTTTAACGAGCCCAAGGTTCACGTCAGTTCAGCCGAGTACACGATTCACATCAGCCCTGTGAGTGAGTCATCAAGTCCAATGAGTGAATCGTCTAGCCCAGTGAGTGTGTCTAACCCTGTGATACGCCGCCGCAGAAGGAGAAGGAGGAATCGTTCGGCTCGCCAGGCTCCGGTGAGCGTACCAGGACTCCTCGTCCTGCCGGTTCTGCCTCTGCGCCTCGCTCTGCCGGCCCCGCCTCAGCGCCTAGCCCTGCCGGCCCCGCCTCTGCGCCTCGCTCTACCGGCCTCGCCTCAGCGCCTCGCCCTGCCGGCCCCGCCTCTGCGCCTCGCTCTACCGGCCTCGCCTCAGCGCCTAGCCCTGCCGGCCCCGCCTCTGCGCCTCGCTCTGCCGGCCCCGCCTCTGCGCCTCGCCTTACCAGTGCCCTTCAAGCTCTGTTCAAGCTGTGCCCTTCAGATCCCTGGGGATTTTCCCAAGTATTTTTTTTGGGGGGGCAGTAGGCACTCTGTGAGGGCCATGAAGGCGTTGCAGACATGGCCTTCGTCTCATCCTCCACCGCCGTGGTCTCCTAAAGGGTCTTCACCGCCATGGCCACCCAAGGGGACTTCACCGCCGTGGCCGTCTGAGGGGTCTGCACCGCCGTGGCCAGCTGAGGGGTCGTCACCACTGTGGTCTTCTGAGAAGTCTTCATCACCGTGGTCTCCTGAGAGGTCTTCACTGCCGTGGTCTCCTGAAAGGTCTTCTGAGAGGTCTTCATCACCATGGCCTCCTGAGAGGTCTTCACTGCTGTGGTCTCCTGAAAGGTCTTCACCACCGTGGCCGCCTGAGAGGTCTTCACTGCCGTGGCCATCTGAGAGCTCTTCACTGCCGTGGCCGCCTGAGAGCTCTTCACCGCTGTGGCCATCTGAGAGCTCTTCACCGCCGTGGTCGCCTGAGAGGTCTTTACCGCCGTGGTCATCTGAGGGGTCTTTACCGCCGTGGACGCTTGTGGGTCCCACAGCTCCGCCCTGGTCACGTCCACAGCCTGCTCTGTCCTGGCCATGCCCACAATCTGCTCCGCCTTGGACGCCCGAGGGTCCGACAGCTCTGCCCTGGCCATGCCCACAGTCTGCTCCGCCTTGGACGCCCGAGGGTCCGACAGCTCCGCCCTGGTCTCCGCTTCGTCCAACTCCACCCTGGCCTTCGCCTGCACAGCCTACTCCACCCAGGTCGCCTGCACAGCCTGCTTCGCTCTGGTCACCTACTCCTCTTCTGTTCCGCGGACCTGGCCCTCCATCCCACCCCCAGATCCGCCTCCGCTCCACCGCCCACCTGGACAGTTTTGTTTTTCTTATTTTGAGCGTCTGGAAGCCGCTCTTTGGGGTGGGGCTATGTGACGATCACCAGGTGGAGTGCCCGAGAAAACCACCAGAGGGCACTCCACATCAGAACTGTTCACTTCTTTCAAGAACTCCGTTTCCCATCATACACCTCCCTGGACTGATTACGCACACACCTGAACCTCATCAGACTTCCTATTTAAGCCACACCCATACACTGGTTCATTGCGAAGTATTACATTGCCCCGGCTGTAATTTCTGAGCGTTTCTCCCGTGCCTGCTTTGTCTGTATTCTGAACCCGGATTGTTTCTTGACTCCTGCCTGTTTGCTGCCTGCCCTGAACTCTTGCCTGTGACCTGACTACTCTCTGTGCTGATTCTCTGAAAACCCTGTTTTGCTGTTGCCTGACCCTTGCCTGTTTGACGATTCTCAATAAAGCTGCACTTGGATCTAATCTCGTCTACTGCCTCGTAACATTAATAGTAGGGATGCACCGATACCACTTTTTTGGAAAACGAGTACGAGTACGAGTACTTGCATTTCAGTACTCGCCGATACCGATACCGATACTTAATAAAAAAAACATGATTTGAATATTTTTATATACAGGATTTTAGGTATTCCTTTTTTCAAATAGTTAAATAAAAAAAATTCAATTCAATGACTTATTTATGATGGTACATTTATGAAAGCATTGAAGGCTACATGCTGTTTATACGAAAATATTGATGATATTGAAAAATATTGCTTATAAAAAAATCAAGAGAAAAAGCAACCTTATGCACACATTATTAGTAGTAGTATTTTTAATTAATGGAGACGTAGTTAAATATATTGTACAGTAGCCTAATATAATTATTTCTGTCAATTTCTTACTAAACTTTTATTTTGACGGGTTGCCGTGAAGACCTTTGAGTTTCTGTGCGTGTCTGATACACGACATTGGGCGTTTCTCAATGTCAAGGAAGTATCCTTGACATTGAGAAACACCTAGTAAAAGAAATGATATGACGATCGTTTTTCTCAAATGAAACGGTAGAATACCTAATGTTACTCATGAAATGACTCTCGGAGATGAATGGAATCATGAATCATGTCATCATATCGTGAGGCTGCAGAGACGGAAAACAGCGCGAGCGTCACTTGTGCTTCAGTAGCTAACGTTAAATGGAATTGCGCGTCTGCGCGTTCATTCACAGGACAAGCAGAACATGCAGGTTTCATATTTAAACAGTCGTTTTGCAGTTTAATATACACAGACACACATCAGCAGCCCCGCCGGTCGCCATGTCTCAGCGCTTTCATGAAGATAACGCAACTTCACGCCCTTCGTGCATGCATGCGCAAACGGAACTGGGTTTGATCAGGTATTCGGTACCACCGGGACTTGGTACCGTGACGTTTACATTTTTTTAGTACCGAATATTTTGACAACACTATTTCCACACGGCTGACATGTCTCGTCTCTCCTCGCCTTCTCCCCGCTCTGAGCTGCAGCCGGGGCCTGGGGGCGGACACTCGGCGCCTGTAATTAACCCATTTCTCAGACCGTGGTATCGTTCTCTGGTATCGGGGGGACTTTTAACGAGTACGAGTACTTTAGAAAATGTGGTATCGAGGCCGATACCAGATACCGGTATCGGTATCGGTGCATCCCTAATTAATAGGTAATCTTCAATGTCATTTAAGTGAAATTACTGAACTTAAATATACAAGTTTGATAAAAATGATCATTTTAGAAGAAAATTTCAAATGGCATTTAGAGGCTTTTGCATCTGAACTCTTCATATATAATATGTGTATACATACACATAAGCCATGTCAGTGAGTATTTAAGAAATCTGAATTGTTGATGTTTGTGGATATATGCATGTATTTCTTTATGTGTGAGTGTGTGTGTATAGTGAGTGATATACATTGATCTGAAGGTCAAAGTTTAAAAAGCATGTGTACAAGAGAATTATTCAACAGGAAAACACTTTGCATGACCATTTCTACATATAATTAATGACTTAAATTTCACCCTCTGGCCCTACATAGCAACCATCGCCTGGCTACATGCAAAAGCTGCCAAGCAACAGGTGTAGGACAGGGACTGTCAATGGAATTAGACAAGTTAATTACAACATTAATCATATTGATATTTAACAGCGTAACTCTGCCTCTCTCGTTCATTCAAGTCAAGTCAAATTTATTTGTAAAGCACTTTTCACAATGCACATTGTTTCAAATAAGCTTTACGGAAAATCATGATAATGTTTATAATGCCTTAATATCTTAATACTTTATAGTCACATTTTACAGATAATATATTCAATATATTTACAGATGTATACCCAACTTTATCAACAGAACTGTGCTAAAACAGTTTACATTTTGTGACAATATAAATCGCTCAGCAGAGATATTGTTTTAGGTGAATGTGTTAGAATGTACTATAAATATATAATCAACTGATGAGATAATTAATATTTTTCAACAATAACAATCATTCAGTAATATAGCTCACATTTTTCAATGATATAACAATCCAGCCGTTGAAATTAGCTATAAATTAATATATGTCGTATGCTTCTTCTTGTAGATGTCACCAATCTTTGGAAATATACTATTGATTTCCACTCACAACCAAAATGTACAACATTAATCGCTAATTACACACACCTATACCAATAGTAGATAGTGAAAGAAAGAAAGCAGAGTTCACCCCGACTCACACCTCACTATTCCCAAGCACCCCATTTCACAGGACTTTAACACAGGACAGCAGGTCCAGCGCTATTAAACCTGCACTCATATAGCAGAGCAGCTCAATAGAGTCTGACCAAAAACAGTATGTTTCAATTACTATAATTTACTCTACGTGAAAACATGCTCAGTGGTCTTTAAAAAAAATTACCCGTGACAAATAATTATAAAATCAGCATTCAACAACTTTATGTAACATGTTTCAGGATATTGTTTGTAATTAAAAGGGATATGTAGTTGACGCAAAAATTACTCAACCTCATGTCTTTCCAAAGCCGTGAGACTCTTGTACATCTTCGGGACACAAAGTGAGATTTTTTTGGATGAAATCAGAGACCTCTCTGTCCTTCCATTGACAGCTACACAACTGAAACTTCAAACGCTTCAAACAGTTCATTAAAGGTGCCAGAATGTTAAATTTAATTTATTTTGGTATAGTTAAATAAAAAGAGTTCAGTACATGGACATGACATACATTGAGTTTCAAACACCATTGTTTTCTCCTTCTTACTTAAATCTTGTTTTTGAAAAACATCCCTGAAAAATAGGCGAATCTCCACATAACACCCACTGTGACGCAACAGTCGGGATCATTAATATGTATGACTCCAAACATTTGCATATGCCAGCCCATGTACAGGCGGAACTGCGCAGCCGAAGCTGGCAGTTGCTCAGTGTTTGGATGTAGACGTGAACACAAAAGTATTTTTTAGTTCCTTCATCCAAGTCTCTGAAGAAACAATGGGTTAATTTTATTTTCTCTAGAAATTTCCAAATATTTCACCGACAACTGTTTTAGGGCCAGACCGATATATCGGCCGACCGATATTATCGGCCGATATTAGGCTTTTTCCAAACTATCGGTATCGGCGTTTATAACGGCCGATAAACGAATATTTTTTAAAAAAACGGATGAAACACCATTCAACCATGTAATGAGTGTTGGAGTTATATTGTTTGTCCACCAGAGGGCACTCTACACCGTCCCCGCTGGCAACACACGTGTATAACGCGCCACGCGTCCTGCAAACTGCTGATCCAGCCAGAGTCAGAGTCAGCGAGATCATCGCATGAAGTGAATGGGAAGTTCATCACGAGACATACATTGCTTGAATAACAATTAAAAGAACATCCCCATCAGTTCTCTTAACTCAATTAAGCATGACAAAATTTTTGACTATCATGTCCAGTTTTGCTGCTGTTAAATAAGCCGAGAGTGAAGCGGAATAAGCTAGTATGGCTGGCGCTCAGCCAGAGACAGACGCACTCAGTGCTGTCATATATCACAACTATTGAGTGTTTTCAACCACATAATGTTTATTTTAGGTTTCAGACATTTAAATACACATATACACATACTAGCAAAAAAATGATTTTGAGTTTGTAAAATACACACAGCTGTCTATGGAAGAGGCAATAATAATCGACACGTTTTATTCATATCAAATACACATGTGTAAGTAGCTTAACATTTGACCCTATTCTTCTCCCAGTTCACCAGCCACTTACTTTCATGTATTTCGTGAGAAGTGGAGGAATTTACGCTATAAATCCAACAGATCCGATTCTCTGAACTGAAAAAGAAACTAAAGTGGCGCCGCCCATTGCGCATACAGCTCAACTATCGCGATAAAGATGTCTAAACCACAAAACCCTTCCACTTGCACATATTTGACAATCGGAATATCAGCGTTTCATGATATAGCTAATACATTTTTGAATATTTTTAATAAAAAAGGAAAAATGACATAAAAGCAGATCAGGTGTGCTGTGTCACGTGACAAGCAATGACGCGTCACCATGGAAACATTAAAGTGGCAAGTTCTAAATAACGGTCGTCTTAAAAAAACTCACGCTGGGGGGTCAGTTAGAATATTTTAAACTTACGTGTGAAAGGGTTAATGATAATGTAAATGATGATGATAGTAATAATGTCATCATTATTTTTTGTAATTATTACTGTCAATAATAATAATGTTGTTATTAATTCATTACATTTATATAGCGCTTTTCTCTGCACTCAAAGCGCTTTACATAGAGAGGGGAATCTCCTCAACCTTGTGGCTGTAGCAGCAATCATTTTATTTGTATGTTTAAAACTCATAATTAACTATAAATAACTAATGCTAGGGAAATCTGTTAATGTTTTGTTGCGTTTCTGAAAAAAAATAAAAATAAAAATATATCGGCCGATATATCGGCGTATCGGTTTTTAAAACCCCAAAATATTCGTATCGGTATCGGCCTTCAAAATCCCTTATCGGTCTGGCCCTAAACTGTTTCCTCAACTTGGGCCAAGAGCTGGCCTCGGATTTCTAATGTGTAATTGTTTTTCAAGTTCAGACAGGTAATCTTTCTATACTGTTAATACTGTTTATGCATCAGTAAGTCAAGCCAGTCACTAGAATATCAACTCCACATCGTTTCTTTTAGTAGGTTGGGAAAAAAGGTACTTAAATTGTGATCAAATTATACAGAAAGCGATCAAAGAACAATCTTTCCACTGTAGTATAGTTATTCGAGAGAGTTTCACATGTAATACATTGCTATTTCATATGCAAGCATGTTAGCCAATCTCAGCAGAGGCCAGTCACACACAGCAGACATGCCCCTTCAAACAGAGCGTTCAAATCAGAGGCTAAAATCAGGCTAGGAAAAATGCCTTTTATTTCTAAATAATGACTATTTTTGATCTAAAAAAACATACTAAAATTCAGGGCAAAGGGCAACCCAGGAAACATTATAAAATAATTAAAAAAAAAAACATTCTAGGGCACCTTTAAGAGATCGTAAAAGTAATACACTTATCATGTTGTGCACTCATGATCATCATCATCATCATCATCATCATCATCATCATCACCTGTATATGTTCAGTTTTCTGTCAGTTTAGTGTCCTGTGTCATCTAGTGGATGTGTTTTATGTTGCTCTGTTCCTGTTTGGATTACCCATTGGATTTATTAAATATTATCAATTTGCCTTCATCTTCATCTTCGTGTGTGTTTATACAACCACCCCTGTGACAGAACACCGGACCAACAAAGGTAAATATTGTGGTTTGTAAGATTTTTTTTTCTTTTTTCTGTGTTCTCTGTTTTCAACAGTTCTGTTGTGACCCCTGCTAGCGTTATGGACTTTCGAGCAGTTAAACTCTTGTGCCTTGAGCCGGGAGAATACTTCCTCGAGGAACATTTAAAGGAGTTTTTGGACCTCACCCATCAAACCATCTACCAGGATGACTGCTGATCTCAACGCCACCACACGAGCACAGTTGCCCGGGGAGTTTCCTCGAGGGAGCTTTGCAACAAATGTGGAGTTGGTGTTCCCCATCCAGTGCCCAGCCAGAACCACCCAGACGTACTAGCAGATGTACTCCCCACGCCCCCAAGTGTGACCGAGGATCACATCAGTTTGTCTTCTGCCAGTCTTGCAGGCCTCTTTTTATAATAGTAATAATAATTAATTAAATTTATATAGCTCCTTTCTGGACACTCAAAGCGCTTCACATAGAGGGGGGAATCTCCTCAACCACCACCTATGTGCAGCATCCACCTGGATGATGTGACGGCAGCCATATTGCGCTAGAACACCCACACACACCAGCTTACTGGAGGAGAGGAGACAGAGTGATGAAGCCAATTGGTATATATGGGGATGATTAGGAGGCTGTGATGGATAGAGGCCACTGGGCAAATTTGGCCAGGATGCCAGGGTTACACCCCTACTGTTTCGAAAGACATCCTGGGATATTTTGTGACCACAGAGTCAGGGCCTCGGTTTAACGTCTCATCCGGGACGGAGCTCTTTGACATTATAGTGTCCCCATCACTACACTGGGGTGTTAGGGCCGAACAAACCATAGGGTGAGCGCCCCCTGCTAGCCTCACTAACACCTCTTCCAGCAGCTACCTGGTTTTCTCAGAAGGTCTCTCATCCAGGTACTAACCAGGCTCAGCCCTGCTTAGCTTCAGTGCACAACCAGTCTTGGGCTACAGGGTGATATGGCTGCTTCTTTTTCTTTTTTTTAGCATTGGTCTTCAGTCTTTTCCCCAGTCTCCAGGCATCAGTGCCTCCCAGTTATCACCATCTCAGTAGCGAGGAACCACCTCAAACCTATTGGGAGCCCCATCACCTTCCCCAGCCTCTGTGCGCTATAATCTGCCTCGACGCGTCACCTTGGCTCCTGCACAGCTCCTTGCTCCCTCGACCTCAGCGTGAACCATTTGGCCTCACCGGACTCCCTCGGCACGTCGGCTCCACCTAGTTCGGGCATCCCTTCGTCTGCACAGCGGACCTGCAGACTGTCCGCTGCTCTCTGGTCCTCCACTCTTTTTGGCTGCGGCTTGCTCCGCCCTACCTCAGATTCTGCCTTCGCCTTCGGTCACTCCAACTTGCCCTCAGACCTCCGGATCCCCACCTCGTTCTGAGGAGGTCATCGCTCCGGCTCTGTCTCGGCCACATAGATTGCCGTCATCTGTCCACCACCTCAGCTCATTGGCTGCATGGTGGGCTCAATCTCTTCGTGATTATCTCCACTCATCCCCATGGTGGCGCTCATTGGTATTGCTCCACGGCTCCTCCATCAACGCTACCATGGAACACTCCCCTGGCCGAGGCCTGGATGAACAACCATCATCCCCTGCTCAAAGAAGACTTGAAATCTTGTGACTTTCTGAATACAGAGAGTAATTCAAATGGACTGTTCTTAGTGTTTTTTTATTGGAGTTGGACAGTAGAAATCACCTACTGTCCTTGTATGAAAAGAGAAGCTCAGACATTCTGCATAACATCTTTTTTTTTGTTTGTTTCACTGAAGAAATAAAATAAAATGTTCAGTTTTGGAGAGTTCATCTTTTAATAATTCACCTTCTGGATGCATGCGAGAGAAGGTAAAAGAGACTCTGTATCTGATTAATAGACTGAAGGTAAACTTCAAAGTTGTCTGAAAGACCCAGTGAGATAAAAACATCAAACCAGGGGACACTACAGAGGTGACATAAGAACGAGAGCACAAACAAAGCCTGCAAACACAGCAGGGAGTGGGGGTGTGTTTTAGTGAGCTGTCAGGTTGAGTACAGTTGGAGTAATACCCTCATACACTAAACCTGCTTTTGAAAAGGATCTGTGTTTTGTCCCACAGAAAAACAAAAATAACAAATAAATATAGATAAATCTGCATCCAGAAATTAAACTTTTCTGGTTTTCATTGCCCCTATACAGATATAAAAGCTGAGCAGCCTGAAACTGCAAACCATGTCAGTTGACTAAACAATCTGTTTAGATAATTTGATCAAAATTGATCCCTAAATCCCTAAATGAGAGGGACGTATCGTCCACATTTACAACATTTAGTTACTCACTCTACTGTTCAAAGGTTTTGAGTCAGTAAGATTTATGATGCTACGCTTAATTTATGTTTTAAAGGGATACTCCACCGGGTTTTCATATTAAACTATGTTATTCCCTTAACTAAGACGAGTTGATTCATACCTCTCTCGTCTCAGTGTGTGCACTCTATCGCTCTGTATTGCCGCAAAACTATGTTAGCACTTAGCTTAGCCAAGTGCATTAAATATGGGCCAAAAAGAGAAGCGACCAAACACTTCCTCATTTTCCCAATTTAAACACAGTTACTCGATTAGTGTAACTCGACCTAGGCTGGTGATACAAAATAAAACGTATTTTTCTAAGCGTTTTGATGACTATATTATGGCGGAATACCATAAAAAGTGCTTCACTCGTGAAAAGTCCTCTTACCGGCTCCCGCTTCCTCTCCCCCTCCCTCTTATTTCCGTCAATACTATAGGGTCAATACAACCAACGTGACATGCG
This sequence comes from Cyprinella venusta, assembly GCA_038021265.1. Taxonomy (NCBI): domain Eukaryota; kingdom Metazoa; phylum Chordata; class Actinopteri; order Cypriniformes; family Leuciscidae; genus Cyprinella; species Cyprinella venusta. Next base: position 12,809,994 of record CM075869.1, on the reverse strand, counting down.
ACAAGCGGGAGCCGGTAAGAGGACTTTTCACGAGTGAAGGTATTATTGCGTCAAGTCAAAGTGCTCTAAAGCACTTTTTATGGTATTCCGCCATACAATATTGTAATCAATTTTAAATGCTTAGAAAAACACAACGTTTTATTTTGTGTCACCAGCCTAGGTCGAGTTACATTAATCGAGTAACTGTCTTTAAATAGGGAAAACGAGGAAGTGTTTGGTCGCTTCTCTTTCTGGCCCATATTTAATGCACTGGGCTAAGCTAAGTGCTAACATAGTTTTGCGGCAATACAGAGCGATAGAGTGCACGCACTGAGACGAGAGAGGTATGCATCAACTCGTCTTAATTAAGGGAATAACATAGTTTAATATGAAAACCCGGTGGAGTATCCCTTTAAAAAAGATTTCTATTTCAAATAAATGCTGTTCATCAAACTTTAATCATAAAAGAATCCTGAAATATAATTTTTAATCAGTTAACCGCTAATAATCTGTTTTTTAATATGAAAATAAATGCTTGAGCACTAAATCAGCATATTAGACTTCTAAAGGATCATGTGACACTGATGACTGAAGTAATGATGCTGCTTTGATCAAAAATAAATTATATTTTAAAGTATTCAAACAGAAAACAGTTATTTAAAATTGTGATAATATTTCACAGTACTACAATTTGTATTTTTATCAAATAGATGCATTCTTAGTGAGCATAAGTGACTTTAAAAAAAAAAAAAAAAAAACACAACCAACCTCAACATTTTTTACTGTAATGCATCAACATGTGTACTGTTTATTTTCTCAATATGCTAGCCAATTAAAACTAATCTGTCATACTAATCACAGTTGGTTGCTGGTCGATTAGTGACCCATTGTGATCCATCCCTTCATTGAAAGCTACAGATGTTACCAAGTCTCTCAATCTAAAATCCCAAACAAACAGCAGCTGGATTACTATGGGAGAGACTTTATGATTCTTTTTATTGTCTGTCAATTCCCCATTGTGAACGACTTGCCACTTGCCACTTCTTTCAAATGAGACATCTGAGTTTCATGTACAAAAGATCTCTTTTCAAAATCAAGACCATTCAACGCTAATTCCCCCCTCTGACTTTTCAGGCAGTGAAGCAGATTTCACATAAAGAGATTAGATAACACACACTCACACACACGCACACACACACACACACACACACACACACACACACACACACTGCAGCGTACATCTGGAATGCATAATGACTCAGCACTTTCAATACTAAACATGAGCTGGCAGAGAGAAAGGACATGTTTTTCTTACATTCAATAGAGAAACACAAAGAGTAAAAGAGGCCGAAAACTCCCTGAGGATCTATCATTTAAAAATTACAGATTAAGTGAACTGAGATTTTTTTATTTGTATTTATTATTTTATATAATAATAATAATAAACCATTATACCTGTAAGACCACAGGTCATTGTGTCTCATTCATATCTGCATAAAAATGCATACAATTTTTTTTTTTTGAGTTTAAAATGTTTTTGTTTTGTTTTTTTGAGAAAAATTTCGAGATTAAAGTCGAAACATTTCGACATTAATCTAGAAATTTTTCGACTTTAATCTCGACATATTTAGACTTTAATCTCTAAATATTTAGACTTTAATCTCAAATTTTTTTCACTTTAATCTCAAAATTTTTCGACTTTATTCTCAAAATATTCAGACTTTAATCTTTATTTTTTTTTTTACTTTAATCTCGAAACATTTCGACTTTAATCTCGAAATGCAAGATTTTTTTTTTTTTTTTTTTTTTTTTTAACGTTGTGGTTCAGGGCTTCCATAGATGATTCATTAATAAGATCTTCCTAAAAATCTATTGTGAATTCACAACAAAATTTTAAACTGAAGCTGAAACAACATGTACACAAAAATCACATTCTCCAGATGGCAGTAAGTATATTCTTTTCTGTAAGTTGTATTTTGCTTTCATTTTCACCCTATTAGCTCGGTTTCTGTTTGCCTGAGTTCCTAGTATTTTCTGGCTGTTTGTTAGTTTCCACACATCTGTTTCTGTTCTCATTGATTATGTTCCATGTGTATCTAAGCCTTGAGTTCTTTCTGTTCAGTGTCCGGTATCGTCAGTGTTGATGTGGTTAAGTTATGCTCTTCTCCTGCAATCAGTGTTGTGTTTTTGGATTTATTAGAGACTGTTTTTGTTCCCTATTCCTTTTGTTGTGTGCTTCATCATCATGTCATACTTGGCATCAAAACAGCATTTTTTTCAAATATTTACTAGAAATATAATGTAATAAATAAGTAACTCTACAAAAGTTTGTATGTGCACCTGTTTTGAATCCGGCTGAAATGCTGCGTTCTGCAAACAAAAATCCGCAACTTATGATTGGTGAATGAGGCCAGTTGTGTCAGTCTATTCACAACAACAGAATTGTTCCAATTTTCACATTCAATTTTTCTGTTCAGAGAGATGCATAAAAAACAGCAAATTTTTATGCATCATAACAAAAAAAATGATGGCAAGCAAATGTTAGTGTTAGTCTGAACACTTACACAGCACTTTGTGTAAACAGGCCACTAAATTGTGAATTTAGTTTTACTGACTTGTGAGAATGTGAGAAATATTACACATACTTGTCATCACATGGATAAAAAAAAACCTACACAAATACCTGACACCCTACATGAATAACAGTAAAAAACAGTAAAAAAATTCCTGACTTTATTTTCTGTTTTATTGTTTGTGTAATTTCTAAGTGATATTGCCATTCCTAATAAAACTACCAGCCAACTGGTTAGTAACATCAACAGGCAATTTTTTCTAGCACTTGGTGAGTGTTAATTTTGGACTGTCTGTGCACTGAATGCAAATGACCGTCTGCAGTATTGATTATTACGCCGTTGTAATGATGAGCATGGGCAGATTCAGAGCTGTGATGGCTATATTTCCCATTGGGGTGTGACCTGATTGAAAGATCATCATGATGGACTGTGAACTGCCTTTGTCTGACTCCTGTGTGACTCACTTGCACTTGTGTCTCCAGACCGTCTCCAGTCGGGTGTCTTAGTACTCAGCGCGTGTGTGTGTGTGTGTGTGTGTGTGTGTTTTGTGAGGGCCGCTGATGTTAAGCAGGACTGACGCAAGGCAGTCAGCCAGCCAGCCTCCTTAAACACATGCACACACACAGTACTTATAGAACTCTGCAACTCCTGCCTTCATATTGACATTTGGATGTTTTTGCTTTAGTTTCTTTTTCCTGAAACAACTATTCTCTCATTTTTTTTTTCCATTTGATGGTTACATTTTTTTTTTCTCCAGAGAAAAACTGTTGCTTTCAGGTTGCTCTTTCAAACATGTTCCAGTTGTGTTTGGAGACAACTAATAATCGTTTTATTATTTTTTTGTACAACACATTTAAAAACATATTTAGGCATAAATTTAAAGGGCTCATGAAATGTAAAATCAACATGTTCTTGATATTTACAAATGTAAGAGATCACTCTACGATAAACACAAATGGCAAGTTTCAGAACTCAAAACTAACAGTTTTAAATATAATTTTCAACCCTCCTTAAACACCCAGATTTGAATTCAAGAGAATCCTAATGTTAACACATCTGTCCATCAATCACTAGAGCGAAAGTGCTGTTGGATAAAGATGATGAGTAAGACCGTCAAACTCAGATTTTATTCTCTCAGTGGATGTAAAGAAACTGCATCTCCAAAAAGTTTGTATACATTCCTAATGATCTGAGCATTACAAATCCATGGCTGAAGTTTACTTTTAAAGTCCCTGTAAAGTCAAAATTAAATATGTGTTCTGAGTTTGTCACACCACAGAAAAAATGTGTAATTAGCCACCCAGCCAAATTTGAATGATAAAAAAAGCCGGGAAGTACATAAAATAAGCTATCAAAATCATGAAAAAATGAGCAGATTCTCTGCTCTCAAACGCTGGGGGCGTGTTCGCTGGCTGCGCTGAGACCACGCCCACTCACGGGAAAGCTGTTGACGGTGATATTAGCCGATTAGCTTTTGGAGACGGGAGGATGAACACTGAGGCGGGAGATCGTCGTTTTGGCCCCGTTCACCAGTAACAGCGGATTATCCGTGAATTATCAGTGAATCCAAGTTGTCTCTGAGGAAAGTTTATAAAACGATCCAGTGTAAAACGATCACTACAGAGGCGGGTGTTCGCGGTGATCCTCAGCTCTTCATCAAGTAGGCTCTCTAAAAACCTCTTCTTGATGTGATCGTTTTAAGGGAATGTAAATGAAGATACCGATCTGTTTTGTACATGATCGCATCCAGGTAGTAGAACATGCATGTCCGTGTCGAAGGCATAGCTAGCAAGAAAACTGTAGGCTCAGCTGTAGTAACTAATAGTACTGACAGTCACTCGCGACAGTCACCACTCGAGTGGTGAATGCGAATGTGCTCGGGGAGTGTTATTGACTGCGTGTTAGGGGAGAGATCAGACTCTGTGCGTCATCAAATAGGGGGGTGTCCAGAAGCTCATGGGTTCCAATGCGTCATGGAGCCCTGTTTTAGCCCCGCCCAATCAATCCGTAAAATTGCAATGGTGAAAAACTGTCTAACTCCACATTTCAGTACTTCACAGTTCACAGACTTTGTAATATGTTTTAGCAATACATATGTAACAATTATAATGTGTTTAGAACTTTTTTGTAGAATTGACTTTACAGGGACTTTAATGACTTGAATGACAGAAAGATACAGTTTTCGTTTGTTCTGCACATTTGCAACAGACTTCTCAACATGCTCTCGTTTTCTCTTTTTTTATTGGTAGATACAACAATGCCAAGATTTTGTCTTCTGAGGCACAGGTAAGTACATTTCTTTTTAATTTTACAGTGTGTTTGTAATAAACATCAAACCGGTGTTTAACTTTATTAAGACATCAAGTGTATCATTGTTTGTGTGTGGCTAATAAAATCATTACATACCCAGATCAGAAATATTTACTTGAAATTGGTTTAATTTGTTTATCATGTGAGATGATTATATTTCATTATGGTTTATGTTACCATTGTTATTATTAACGCTTCAGTGTGTAGCTTGTGTTTTACTGTCGTCGTCTTTTAAGAAATTTGTTAACAGTAATCCGTATAAAGATATTGTCAGCATGTGGTTTTGCGACATGCACATAGACGAAGGAATTTCTAAACACAACAGTCTTTATTCTCAACACTCTAAACACTCAGGAGATCACTAGAGATAGGAATAATTAATGTAAGCCACACATAAAGCAAACAAGAACCGATAAAGAACTGAACTAAATTGTATAAATACAGAGGGCAAGCAAAAGAACTAAACTAGACACCGGTGTCACGTAGGGATGCAACGATTACAGATTTTGTAAGTACGATTATTGTCTGAGAAATAATCACGGTTTAATGATTATCACGATTATTATGCATCAATTAATTTCACAACGCTACTAATGTATAATATCACATGAACACTCAACACTAGATTTTAATGTGTTATTTATTGCTGCCACAACATGGTACAAATTATAAAATGATAAACAAAAATCAATCACCTTCTTTGGAATTAAAGAGAAGTGCTTTGTAGTGCTTACATTCAGTATTTTCTTTCTAAGGCTGCAGGGCTCTTTGAATGAAATAGATCAGCATTTAGTTTGTTCTAAATTTATTTTCAACCTGAGGTAGAAAGCAATCTACCTCAATATCTTGAAAACAACAATATCTTGTTGGTATTTGACTTAAAAACATAAATAATACAATAAAAGGATAATAAATCTCAATGAAAATAAGAATAAAAGTCTTTGGATCTGTTGAATTAAATGTAAGCTAAACCATGTATTTCTTTTAAAAGAAAACAAAATAAAACCACTTTACCTAAAGTAAAACACAGTCTTCTTTTCAATGAATGATATAGGCTATGCATTCTTTATAACTACATGCATACATCATTCTTTATTCTTTCAAGCAGACATCTTTATTTGTATGAATATAAATAATCCTTATTAAAGCTATCAACAAACAGTGATTGCTTTTCTCTTTTCTTTTGTTGCTTGATCAATATTAAGGAAACAGACCGCATTAGGTTTATACTGTAGCTTTAAGAAGTCGGATCATGCCCATTGACATGCGGATCCAATTGCACTGATGCACACGGTACACTCACAACTGTTTAAGACATAACCGACATAGTTTACATGAATACTGTCCAAACCGGGCATTTAGACATAATGTTGTGTGTATTTGTCTATTCAGACACGAAAGAGAGCTCAGTTCAGTACCCGCGCTATGCATCTATGAGCATGGCTGCATGCGTCGGGTCGGGTTTGTGCCCACAGAAAACCGTACCGAATACAGCTCTTTTGGCTCGTTTCCACTGAGTGGTACGGTACGGTACAGTTCGGTTCGGTACGCAATTATTTGCGTTTCCACTGTCAAAATTTGTGAATGGTACCAAAAAGCCGAACCGTACCGTACCACTTTTTGGGTACCCTTCCGTTGGGGTACCTAGCACAGTGAAAGGGTACTAAAAGGTGGAGCTAGACTCACTGCAGAACGGTGATTGGTGGACAGAGTATCGTCACTCGCGCGTGCTACAAGGGCATTAGAAGCATACAGTTGAAATAAAATTCTACTGTTATTGTGTCATAAAATGTAGTTTTAAGAGTATTTCAGGCGAGAAAGTAGTTTTTTAAAGCTCAAATCTGTGGTTTATTTATAGATTTATGATACTTTGACTGAGATCCATTCCAAGCGATCACCGGACGCTCGCGCTCGTGTCCCCAGCCTGGAGCAGCCTTTTCTCGGCTAGTCGTTCTGATGTTTGCCGCTGACTCGGCTGACAGGTCTCTGTAGTGGTTGAACATGATACTGTAGTTCGTCTTGTATAAACCTTGCAGGTGATCTTTGGTCTCGTGAAACTATAATTCGTTCCCTGGCCAATAGTTTTGGCAGAAGGCTACGTGAAGTTTATATCTTTGAGCGCTAGCTGAATTTGTATATTTCACTGACTGAATTGTTTCTTGATGTTATTTAAGCTTTACTGTATATCTTTTGTACCTTTTACTTATACTTTTATAATGGCTATTATTGATAAAACTGAAATTCAACAAAAGAGATAGTTTTGTCATTTTTTAAATTTTATTACAAGATCATCTGTAATGTTGTTTATTGCAACATTTGTACCAATGCGATATGGAATACATTACATTACATATTGCCTGGAATATGTTTAATATTTTTAAATTTTAACGAAAAGAGGCAGGGTTGTTTTATATTTAGTTTTGTTATATAACGTTAAATACATGCAGTGAATATAATCAATCGGCTATGCGTTGCCTGAACCACATTCGTGTGCTTTAGAATGTTTAAAATGTATTAAAATGAAATCGAAAAGAAGCAGAGTGGTGTTTTATAACATATTTCGTCACAGACCCAGAGCGAGCAGAGTCCCGCGTTCAAGAATGCGCTTTTCCATTAGCAGAATTACTGGACTCGCGTCCTCGGGATCATTCTCCTGTGTCGGATTTGGCTTCGGATTTTTTGCGTTGGGTTCTTGGAAACGCATAATGCCAGCGCTTATTTCTAGTATCAAACATGCCGAGAAGCACGAACAAGATCTGCTGTCTGTCCATTGTTGTTTACTATGTCGCTTTCTTCGCGCGAAAATGACGTCGATCGCTTCTTTCCAGCATACCACGCCTATCAAGTAAGGGTACTGTTGGCGGTGGAAACGCAAGCCTGATCATGGTGTACCCGACCCGACCCGTACTGAACTGTACTGTACCGTACCGTACCCCTCAGTGGAAACGAGCCATTTTTTTGCATCGTCACTCTTATTCAGATCTATAGACTATGTCTGCTCTACTCATTCTCCCAGACGTTTACATTTTTTTAACATGTTATGGCACGCAGGGTAGACCAACAGTACAAATGTGCACATCACACACGCACAACATCAGTTCTGACTGGATTGCTCCTCAGATCATCACTATCTAACATTTGGGTAGTTTTTATTAGTTTCTCGTTTTGTTTTTGTCTGTGAAAAAATGTTGTTAACGGAAATAATAAACAGAATTTTTTTTACGGCAAGTTTTGCAGACAGGCGATCCATCTTCTTCAATGGGCTCTATGCACGGCGGTATTTCCGGTGAAGATATAAGGATGCTCGATAACTTCCGCCGATCGTAGAGTCCAATGCAATACCGAGAATTAATATTGAATTTTATACTCCATGGTTATACTAAAGAAACATTAGTCACAAAAACAGATAAAACAGACATCCCTCGTTGTGTTTATGCTTCTTTTTAAAATTATATTAAATTAACATAACTATATATAAAATTACATCTAAACGTATGTACATTCCATTTCAAAGACGGGAGGACAGTAAATTTTGAAGACTCTGCCATAATCCCGTTTTCCTCGGTTTTCCTCCGCTTTAATCTACACAACCGGAAATGGACGAGCATCCTTGCGTCAAATGCGGAACTTATGCGTGCATATAGCCCATTACACCCTTGTTATTCTTTGTGTACGCAAAATCCTCCCACACTGTTGATTTCAGGCGTTTTTTCGGTGGAAAAGAGCATCGCTGCTCAGTCCTTCTACCATAGTGACTGATGAGCACTTTAAGCTGGTGCACCGCTGGTGTAACTTTGTTTTCGTTTTGTGTTAGTTGCCCGTGCAGAATACACGTTGTAGCAAAGTCTTTACGATTAATTAACCGTGACGTTTTAAATTGCGGTTAATTGTGAAATCCGGTAATCGCTGCATCCCTAGTGTCATGGTGTAGTGCAGGGTGAATGAAGATTCAAAGGCAAAAGGCTCCAAATCAAAAATTTACTAATATAAAAATAAAACAAACTGGTACTGGCAGGTCGACGGGCAGAAGATCCACAATACACAGAAAACATAAACATGCATTAACATTCATGACGACCAAGCAAGACTGAATGATCAAAGGCTAACTAAATACAGAGACAAATGAACATAATGATGATGATAACGGTGACACAGATGATGATAACGAAGAACAGGCTGGTAAGTGAGGGAGTGAGTTCAGGTGTGGTGACGAAGAGGATTCTGGGAAGTGTAGTGAAGACAAAAGCCGTTTCTCAATACCAAGTACGCAGACTTTGGACTTGCGTCCTTGGTAGTTCAGACTTGCCAAGTTCGACTCCGGAGAACGAACTCCCAAAGACGAGAGGACGCAAGTCCGGTTCTTCTGCAAATGGAACAGGGCGTACTTGATCGCGTCACTCAGCAGAACGCTCTACTCCGGTAATCTCTTTATATAGCCTAAGTTTGGGCAACAATAAAACGAAATTTGCGACAACTATGCATCTTTTCGTAAACAATAAAACGAAATATGTTATAAAACACCACTCTGCCTCTTTTCATTAACAAAAAAAAACAACAACAAAATATTAGCCTAATGGCCATGTGGTTCAGGCAACGCGATTCTCTTCACTGCATACATTTATAACAAAATGAACATGATCTTTTTGTTTTCATTTTAAAAATATGAAACATTGATTTTTATTGACATTTATCAAACAGAGACAGGGTTATGTCATTTTATTTTATTTCTCATATAGTGAAGATAATATACAAAAATGTTGTTAAAGTTAAATAGCCATAAAGAAACCTCAAAAACTTTTTTTTTTTTTTTTGCCATGGAACAAACTATAGTTCAATGAGACCAAAGATAGACAAGACGAATTATTATATGTCAAGGTTTATCCACTAGACTAGAGAGATCTGAGCCGGCGGCAAACGTCAGAAGCACTAGCCGAGGATAAGCTGTTTCAGTCGGGGTTGATCTCGCTGAGTGTCCGCTGAAGGCTTGGATGTCAGAACTCCGAAAACGTCAGATACATTTTTCAAATAGGTGCTATCTTTATAAATAAACTACAAATTTGAGATTTAAACAACCACATTCTCGCCTGAAACACTCTTAAAATTACATTTCATGACTCAATAACAGTGGTATTTTGATATTTCGCGGATTTTTTCATCTCCCATTGACGCTTGCTGGTTGGTGCGAGGTGCATTCTGGGTTACCCTGCTATCTCAAGTCCACACAAGTCACCTCTCGATGCATCCTCGGTAAACGGGGCGGATCAAGAACACATCCGGGGATTTGAAGTGGACTTGGCTAGATGTGAACTTTGAATTGGAACAGTACTTGGGCAGCGACTGATGACGTTTCACAAGTCCACAAGAACACAAGTACAGACAAGTACGCATATTGAGAAACGGCTAAAGACAGACTGGTGCAGACTGTGACATTACACCCCCCTCTCGGTAGGCGTGTCCTCACGCCTTAGAACAGGGGAGGGAGGGTGGGCATCCAGATGGCCATGGCGGAACAGGACTTGCAGGCGGTCTGGGCGGAGCAGGACGAGCAGGCGACCAGGGAGGAGCAGGACGAGCAGGCGGCCACGGCGGTGAAGACCCTTCAGGCGGCCACGATGGAGAGGACCCTTCAGGCGGCCATGACGGAGAGGACCCTTCGGGCGGCCACGGTGGTGAAGACTCTTCGGGCGGCCACGACCGAGAGGACCCTTCGGGCGGCCACGGCGGACAGGACCCTTCGGGTGGCCACGGCGGTGAAGACCCTTCGGGCAGCCATGACGGAGAGGACCCTTCGGGCGGCCATGGCAGAGAGGACCCTTCGGGTGGTCATGGGGGTGAAGACCCTTCGGGTGGCCGACATTTAGGCGGCCGGGGCGAAGACATATGCTTTTTCAAGTTCAAATCCTCCCATGTTAATCTACTAACTCTCCTGACTGCTCTGTCGGGAAAAATGGCGGATCGTGAAGTATGATAGGTCAGATCACCAGTCAATCAAGCTCCCTGCGAAGGGTCATTTCAATATATTTGAAATTTAGGCCTAAATATTTTAAATCTAATATTCTCTATTTGCTCCATGCGGGCTCCAAGTATTTGAGCCAGTCTGGATCTCTCCACGAACGCCCTCCATGAAATCCACTCCGATTCCACCCATGTCCTTCGGCCAAACAGAACAGCACCACTCCGCATGTGTGTGTGTCTAGTTCAGAGCTCTGTGATCTTCAAAAGCTTCTACAACATTAGGGATTAGGCTGACCTCTAGGTTTGTTCACTGTTTTGTCTCCTGTCATTAGTGATTTATCAGATGCCAAGTCTCCGTGGTTGTGCTAGGCTGCAGGCCAGCGGCTCAAAAGAACAACTTTTAGTTGAGCACTAACACTGTGGTTCTTAACTAGTGTTGCTTCAGGACCCAGTTTTTACAATGCACAAGACAAACCAAATGACTGATGGGTGATAATTATTCATAAAATGAACTTCATTTATATATAGCACTTTCAACAGACCCATGGCCACCAAAGCGCTTTACATAGTGCCTTGCGTATATTCACCCATTCACTCATTCATACACCAACGGCGGTGTCAGCCATGCAAGGCACCATCCAACTTGTCCGGACCAGCTGGGGTTAGGTTGCTCATGGACACCTCAACACTCAGGTGGAATAGGGAATGGAATCCCCAACCATCCGGTCTGTATACAACCTGCATGAACCACTGAGCCACTGCCGCCCCCCCATAAACATAGAAACAAACAAGGAGATTATCAGTAGTCAAAATGAAGGGACACATGAACTAAACAAAACACAGCATGATCAAAATAATAGGGGTGTAATGGTACTTCCTCCCAAACCGAGGTACAGATATTACGGTTTGGTGTATTCAGTCAGACAACATATACAGTCAGTCAAAGGCGATCCACACTCCAATCCAGAAGGGGTAACGTGGTAATGCAACGCTGTTTGCTAAATGGCACAACAGATAAAACAGCAGAAGAAGAGCATTGAGCACTTGAAACAAAACTTAAAAAAACATTGCTGATAATTTACTCACCCCCATGTCATCCAAGATGTCCATGTCGAAAAGAAATTAAGGTTCCCTTTCGTAGTCACTCCGAGTTACGTCAAGGAGTGACGGAGAATGGGGGTTTCGCACAGAAAGCCAATCCTCTTCGAGTATTTAACAACGAGCCAATGGCGTGAAAATGCCATGGGTCTGCGGAATTTGCATAGCGTACTCCGCCCACCCATGTGGGTATAAAAGGAGGAAGCAAACGCAACCGCAGTATGTTTTCGCTTCGGAGCCAAGAGCATTCTTCTCTCCACAAGCCATATCACTAAAAGCCTCTTCGAGACGAGCGTCCTCTTCAGTGTTGGTGTGACGGCGGTACCCAGCGAGATTCTGCATTGCCTGCGATCTGTGCAGTGGTCTGCCAGACTTTGCGCTTCTCCCTGGTCGCCTCGGCGCTGAAAGAGTGAATTTCCTCCTCTCCTCTGAAAGAGCTACACGCGGCACGTCTTTTTAAAGACGGTTCGCCCGTGTTCTTCTGGGTGCGGTCGATATCCGTCTTTCTCTGATGGGCACGATCGCTGCTTTGTATGTCTGGGCTTCGTCATGCTAAAGCAGCTTTCGTGGTTGAGTCATGTGCCTTTTGTGGTAATATGACCATCTCAGCACTTAGATCGAGACTCAATGATCTTACTGTGAGAGTCCCCGCCTCCGCTACCCGTTCAGCTTCCTCTACCCGGGGAAGCTCTTCGGCTCGCGGCCAGGGTGATCTGTCGGTGACGGTGTGGAACAAACCCCCGACGCTAGCTCCTCGGGTCCCACCCACCGCAACAGTGTTGCAGCCAGCGAGGGCCGAAACGGTTCAGACGTCTGCCTGTTCGCGGGTACCGTCTGGATCGTTTGGCGCTCCAGAGGAAGACGCGTTGTCGATCGTGGCATCACATGGCGGGCTTGATTCCTCGGGAAGTGAAGATGCGGATGCACGGCCTCCTTCGGGAGCGCCTGTTGCCCGTGTCGGATCCCGAGATGACGGCTATGCTCTCTCGGGTCGCCGTGAGTATCGGGTTGCACTGGAATTTTCCGGCCCACCCCGATCACTCACGGATGGATGAATGGTTTTTGGGCAAAGCCGCCGCCGCGAGGCCACAGCCGACCCCAATGCCATTCGTCCCCCGAGCTGCATGCGGAACTGACGAAGACGCGCTCGTCAGCTTCCCCCGCCTTCCCTCCCCTCGACGGCGCAGCTGCCCGTGGGTATGCTGGGGTTCCTCCGGTGGAGCGCTCTGTCGCGATGCAACTGTGTCCGCAGAGCGCCTCCTCCCGGGGGCCCCCCGAGCATCCCCCCAAAGCCTGTAGGTTTTCGTCGTCTATGACGGCGCGATCCTATAGCGCGGCGGGCGGCCGCCGCTATGCATGTGATGGGCATTTTTTAGGTCTGCCAAGGCAGACTGCTCACAGGTATGCACGAGGGCGGGACTGATTCCCTTGGATCAGGTGATGGCCACTAGTGTGGTCCAGGAGCGTCATCTTTGCTTTTCGGCGGTGCGGTTGAGGACTTTGCCCAGCAGTTCTCTACCGCCCAGAAACAGACTGAGGCAGTTAAACACTTTCTGCCCCGACGGCCAGCTGCTGCCTTCACCCAGCCGCCGGTGCAGCCGCCTCAGTCTGTTCGCCGCCGAGGACGAGCCTCTGCGATTCCCTTCCCTCCGGAGCGACCCCAGCAGCAGCCTTCACCCAGGTCGCGCCGTAGAGGCGGTCGCAGAGGAGCGTCACAGCCCCCTATGGGCTGCTCAGTGATGGCATCGAGTCTTTCCCAGGAGGAGGTAGCAGGGCCCCTCCTTCCCCCCGTAGAGGGCCGGGGGAGAATCTTTTGTTCTCCGCTCCCCGCTGCTCGAAAAAAAAAAATAATAATAAGACGGGTTGAGTGCGTTAAAGAAAGACTTTATACTATCACTGAGCACACAGACCGGAATGAGCGCGCACGACGCTCCACAGTGTCGCCCCGCTCATTCCCCTCTGTCTCTGAGGGCGCGGAGAGGAGCGCGCGTCGTCCCCGGACCGCACCGCTCCTCTCCCCCTCTGTCGCCAGACCCCCGGCAGAACAGACCCCCGTGGAACGCTGGTCCTTCCCTGGTCTCTTCTGTCGGGGAGAGGAGCTCGACTACGCACCCGCATGTGGTTCTCCCGTGCGCATGCCAGTCACTCCGCCCCGCTGCCCCTCCGGGGGGACGTCTGTGGCTCGTATGACCCCGCTGGTTCGGTTCCTCGGAGCTTGGCTCGAGCTCCCCGGTCTGTCCCGCTGGGTCATCAGAACGATCAGATTCGGCTACGTGATTCAGTTCGCACGATCTCCTCCCCGTTTCAGGGGAGTTCGCTCCACTATAATCGGTGGCAATGCCCCGGTTTTGAGAGCGGAGATTGCGACCCTGCTGGCGAAGGGTGCAATCGAGACGGTCCCTCCAGCCGAAGTGAAGTCCGGCTTTTACAGCCCCTACTTCATTGTCCCCAAGAAGACCGGTGGGTTTCGACCGATCCTGGACCTGCGCGTTTTGAACCGCACTCTGCATCGAATGCCGTTCAAAATGCTCACGGCCAAACGCATTTTCGAATGTGTTCGGCATCAGGATTGGTTTGCAGCGATCGACCTGAAGGATGCGTACTTTCATGTCTCCATATTGCCTCGACACAGACCGTTTCTTCGGTTCGCTTTCGAAGGCCAGGCATATCAGTACACGGTTCTCCCATTCGGGTTAGCTCTGTCCCCTCGCGTCTTCACGAAGATCGCCGAGGCAGCCCTTGTTCCCCTTCGCGAACACGGGGTTCGCATCCTGAACTATCTCGACGATTGGCTAATTTTGGCTCACTCTCGAGAACAGGTTTGCGAACACAGAGATCTAGTGCTTCAGCACTTAGCCCGTCTGGGCCTTCGGGTCAACCGGGAGAAGAGCAAACTTTGCCCCGTGCAGAGCATCTCTTTTCTCGGCATGGAGATAGACTCGGTCGCCATGTCCGCGCAGCTTACGAGCGAGCGCGCACACTCACTGCTGACTTGTCTTCGACAGTTCGACGGCAAGAGTGCGGTTCCACTGAAACTCTTTCAGAGGCTCCTGGGGCATATGGCATCCGCAGCCGCGGCTACGCCACTCGGATTGCTTCATATGAGACCGCTTCAGCTCTGGCTTCGCGATCGAGTCCCGAGGTGGGCATGGCATCATGGCTCGCTCCGGGTTCCAGTAACTCCAGCGTGCTGCCGAACCTTCTTCCCGTGGTTGAACCTCAGCTTTCTTCGGGCAGGTGTCCCTCTCCAGCGAGTTTCCAGGCATCTCGTCATCTCCACGGATGCATCTACCACGGGTTGGGGTGCCATGTGCAATGGGCATGCAGCCGCGGGTTCCTGGACAGGGCCCCAGCGCCTCATGCACATCAATTGCCTCGAGCTGCTGGCAGTACGCCTGGCCCTGCACCGCTTTCGAGCACTGCTCAGGGGTCAACACGTACTTGTCCGCTCAGACAAAACCGCTACAGTAGCGTACATCTACCACCAGGGGGGTCTACGCTCACGTCGGATGTCGCAGCTCGCTCGCCACCTCCCACTATGGAGTCAGAAGCACCTGAGGTCCCTTCGTGCTGTGTACATTCCTGGAGCCCGGAACCTGGCAGCCGACGAGCTGTCGCGGATCCGCCCTGTCTCCGGCGAATGGCGACTCCATCCCCAGACGGTCCAGCTGATCTGGGACCAGTTCGGGGAAGCTCAGATAGATCTGTTCGCCTCCCGGGACTCTTCCCACTGCGTCCAGTTTTATTCCCTGTCCGAGGGCACGCTCGGTACAGATGCGCTGGCGCACAGCTGGCCGCGGGGCCCACGCAAGTATGCGTTTCCCCCAGTGAGCCTCCTTGCACGGGTGTTGTGCAAGATCAAGGAGGACGAGGAGCAGGTCCTGCTGGTAGCCCCTTATTGGCCCACCAAGACGTGGTTCTCCGAACTCATGCTCCTCGCGACAGCACCTCCTTGGCCTATTCCTCTGAGACAAGATCTGCTCACTCAGAGACGGGGCACTCTGTGGCACCCTCGTCCCGATCTATGGAGGCTACATGTGTGGCTCCTGGACGGCACGAGGCAGGTTTGAGTTCGCTACCACCTGCGGTGGCAGCAACCATCACTTCCGCTAGAGCGTCGTCTACGAGACACCTGTATGCGTTGAAGTGGAACCTCTTCGTCAACTGGTGCTCTTCTCGCAGAGAGGACCCCAGGAGATGCTCGATCAGTGTTGTGCTTTCCTTCCTGCAGGATGGGTTGGAGCGTAGGCTGTCGCCCTCCACCCTCTAAGTTTACGTCGCGGCTATTTCCGCCTCTCATGATGCAGTTGAAGGTAAGTCCGTTGGAAAGCACGACCTGGTCATCGGGTTCCTGAGGGGAGCGAGGAGGCTAAATCCGTCTCGTCCTCCCCTCTTGGAACCTCTCGGTAGTGTTAAGTGCTCTGCAGAGGCCTCCCTTTGAGCCTTTGCAATCGGTTGAGTTTAAGTTCCTGTCTATGAAGACAGCACTCCTGGTTGCATTGGCCTCCATCAAGAGGGTAGGGGACCTGCACGCATTCTCCGTTGACGAAGCGTGCCTAGAGTTCGGGCCGGCTTACTCTCACGTTGTTCTGAGACCCCGGTTCGGTTACGTGCCCAAGGTCCCCACTACTCCCTTCCGGGATCAGGTGGTGACCTTGCAAGCGCTGCCCCTGGAGGAGGCAGACCCAGCCTTGGCACTGCTCTGTCCGGTGCGTGCACTCCGCACCTACGTTGACAGAACGCGGTGTTTCAGGACCTCAGATCAGCTCTTTGTCTGTCATGGGGGGAGCCAGAAGGGAAGGGCTCTCTCAAAACAGCGGCTGTCTCACTGGTTAGTGGACGCCATTGTTTTGTCTTACCAGCAGCAAGGTCGACCGTGCCCCCTTGGTGTGACAGCCCACTCCACTCGGGGTGTGGCTTCCTCTTGGGCTTTAGCGCATGGCGCCTCGCTAACAGGCATCTGCAGAGCTGCAGGCTGGGCGACACCTAACACCTTCGCAAGATTTTATATTTGCGAATCGAGCCGATTTCCTCTCACGTACTCGCCTCCGCTAGTGCAGGAACCGCTTGAGTGTCTTCGCTTGCTCGCCACTCCACTCCTCAGATTGGATAAGTGCGATATTTCCTCAGTTGTACCTTCTTTGAAGCCCTGAGTCCTCCAGCACTTATGATGCGGGCACCACTGCGCTTGCTCTGGTGCCGGCTAGGTGCCTCCGTGTGCACGGTTCCCCTTTGGTAACTGTCTCATGTGTATTATCCACTGTAAGCCTCTCTGAGCATGTGTCTTCCCTTGGCAAGCCATCTGCCACCCCTGGAGCTAGTTGCCACCTGCGGTTGGCGCTCCAGTATTCTCCATATGCAGCCCCAGTGGCCATATGTGTTTTGTAAGTCCTCCCTTCGGTAGGCATCTGGTAGCATGTCCCTCCCGGGATATGTTTCCCAGTGTACCTTGGTAATTCTGTGTCAAAGTGGGACCTTTTTGTAATATTGTGTTAGAGGTCTAGACTTTCGCAGAGCACTGGAAGACAGCTGGAAGATGGCGTGATGGCATAGACCCCCATTCTCCGTCACTCCTTGACGTAACTCGGAGTGACTACGAAAGGGAACGTCTCGGTTACGGATGTAACCCTCGTTCCCTGAGTAGGGAACGGAGACGTTACGTCTCCTTGCCACTTCTGCTGTACCGCTGGGTGACGCCTGAGATCAGTCTTGGCTCCTCAGCGAAGACATACTGCGGTTGCGTTTGCTTCCTCCTTTTATACCCACATGGGTGGGCGGAGTACGCTATGCAAATTCCGCAGACCCATGGCATTTTCACGCCATTGGCTCGTTGTTAAATACTCGAAGAGGATTGGCTTTCTGTGCGAAACCCCCATTCTCCGTCACTCCTTGACGTAACGTCTCCGTTCCCTACTCAGGGAACGAGGGTTACATCCGTAACCGAGACGTTTTTGATGAAAACATTCCAGGTTTTTTCCCATATAATGGACTTCATTGGGAACCAAACGTTTCAAGCTCCAAAAGACAGTTTCAGTGCAAACTGCAAACTGTTCAAAGGGCTTTAAGCGACTCCAGACGATGAATAAGGGTCTTATCAAGCGAAATGATCACTCATTTAAAAAAATAGCAAATTTTAGTTTTATAAACTCAAATGGTCGCCTTGCTCTGGTCTGTTATGCGCGTTCGTGACTCTCCTGTTTGAACTAGTTTATCAAAATGAACGGATATTTTTTGTGTCATTTGGTTCATTCAACGTGAATGAATTGATCATGAACGAATTGACTGAGGAAAAGATTCCTTCATTTTGATGAACGAGTTCGAACAGGAGAGTAACGAACGTGCGTCACAGAACAGAGCAAGGCAACCATTTGAGTTTATAAAACTAAAATTTGCTATCTTTTTTTAAATGAGTGATCGTTTCGCTTGATTAGACCCTTATTCATCGTCTGGAATCATTTAAATCCCTTTGAACAGTTTGCGCTGAAACTGTCTTTTGGACCTTGAACCGTTTGGTGCCCAGTAAAGTGCATTATATGGAGAAAAATCCTGGAATGTTTTCATCAAAAACCTTAATTTCTTTTCGACTGAAGAAAGAAAGACATGGACATCTTGGATGACATGGTGGTGAGTTATCAGCAAATTATCAGCAAATGTTTTTTTTTTGTTTTTTTTAAGTGAACTACTCCATTAAGCTTTGAATGTTTATAGTTTAAGTGGAGCAAATTATAAGACTTCTAATGCACATCTAATTTTACACAATATGCTTTTCATTTTTGTAGCTGATTGTGGCCAAATTCCTTGTGGTTTTTATTAGCCCTGCAAAAAAATCTGACCTAAACAAGAGTACATTCTGTAAACTGCTTAATGCTTAATACACTAAACTGCTCCAGAGGGGACAAAATGCAACTAAGTGCCACTGTCTGTTCAAAATAAATTAAAAGAAACCTAGCATAGTGGATTTGATGCTTTTTTTCTGGTAACACTTTAGTTTAGGGTCCAATTAATCAGTTTCTTATTAGCATGCATATTACTGGATATTACTGGTTTATTATTACTTATAGAGCACATATAAATACCTTATTCTACATGACCTTTTTCTATATCCCTTAATCCTACCCCACAACTAAACTTAACAACTACCTTATTAACTATTAATGAGCAGTAATTAGTGGTTCACTGAGGCAAAATCATAGTTTATTGTGAGAGTTTGACCCTAAGCTAAAGCGTGATTATTTTTCTTATTTTTTTTTTTACTTAACTCTCCATGATTATAGGGTTATTTCCATTTAATTATTTGCATTTTGCTTTGTTTTTCCCTGTCTGTGACCCTATTAGAATAAAAAGTTGTAACCCATTTTTGGACCATGACCCACAAACTGAAAACCACTGAAATAACATGTCGATATGTACATTCAAACACTGGCAAGCCACTTCCACAAAAAAGCAAATATACCAAGAGAGGGGTTTTACATGTTCACACTTGCTTTGTTTGACAAAAATATTCAAAAACACTCCATACAGTTACTGAAGATCCGTTCCACTTGTCCAAAAGCATTTGAAGTTTTCTAAATATGCTGAGTAAAAATGTTACCTCCTTCAGCTGGCATCTGACTTAATAAAGTCTTCATCAAATCATTTATTATAAGGTATAATAACCCTTAGAGATTCACACAAAGAACTCCAATCAGAACCGAAGAGGCATTTCTCCCAATTACAGTTCCAAGGAAAAGAAAGCCTGTGTTTTTAGAGGAGAACGCACAGATTGCTTGTGTTTTCAAAGATCTTTTTTATTCAGGTATTTAGATATGGCTAGGGTTCCTATCTTATGGTCCACTGGGGAAAAATCACATGTCTGATTGCTTCTCAACAAAGCAGCACATTGTAAAATAAAGGCATTATTCATATCCGTAGCATAAACACAGCATGACAACGTATGTACCATAGTTTAAAACGTAGTGTTCAAGGATTAGAAGAAACTTGACGCTAAACACAGATAAAAGAGGACAGAACGTTCTGTGTTCTGATCACTCCGACCACTTTTAGTGGTTTTGGGCAGTGGTCAAAAAGGTGCATGGCCATATCACATTTTTAACACAAACATTAAAGCCCATGACTACACTGAAGTACTGTAGCAGCTCCTCGTGAAACATCACATGAAATCATTATGGCAAAACAGACATTTAAAATTTTGCTGACTAGGTAGATACATAACACAATATATATATATATATATATATATATATATATTAAAGATCCTTAAAGAGTTTCGTAAAAAGTCCCTGTAAAACACAATCGCCAGGGTCAAATTCAGTCTCCTCAGCAACGTCTAAAGTTGTTAACAATGCTGAAATTGGGATCAAAAATTCTCATAGTTCTGTGTTGTTAACACACTTTGAACATGTTCAAAGGTTTGATTTCAACAGAAATCAATGATGATCAGTCTTCACACGATAGTGTTTTAACAGATTCTTGTGACAAATATGTTTACTTTTTACGATCTGGTGTCTCAATGAACAACATAACAACAGTATTTGGACCCACAAAAATAGCCTGAAATGTTGAGCCCACAACTGGCAAAACTACCATTACCTGGTCACTTGGTTGGAAAATGCAAACTTCAGCTCATTTTGAAGTCACTTGCACAGGCAGTTTTATTTGTGCACCATCCGCATGGACACAAAAATTGGGCTGCATGCGGACAGTTGTGCACAGACGTCCAAGGACCCTCCTGATGACGAAAATTGCTTGAAGCATCTGTTATGACAAATCTGCTCAAAGCCTGTGGGTTTTTGAGCTGAGTACCAGACTCCCAGGTCCCTCAACTGTCATACTGTAAAAAGACCCTGGCACTGGACGGACCATGTAAACTTCTGTTCGCTTCAGTACAGTGCTTGAGCATGAAGGATGCCTTGAGATCAATTTTAAAGGGGGGGTTGATAGCGATTTCACTTTTTTCATTGTAAATACTGTGTAATGTTGCTGTTGGTGCATGAACAGTATCTGCAAAGTTGCAGCGCTGAAAGTTCAGTGTAAGCAGAGATATTGTCTTTTAAAAATCAGGAAGTATATTGCCTACAAAAACGACTCGATTGGGACTACACCTGGGTTTTAGACGTCACTAACCCATACATTTGCATCAACCCCTCCCTCCGGAATATGCAGAAAAGGGCATGGCCATATTTCTGCGGCTCGTCGAGTGTGTTGTGTTCACCCAGTTGTCCGGTCTTCTGTGTTCCCACGGATGCTGTACTTCGTCAACAATGGATACAATTTATGTTTGATTATGTTCCTGAAAATGACGATCGTAATCTAGCTCTCTGTGCTGCGCATTTACAGAAGACAGCTTCCAGAATCTCCACGAGTTCAACACCGGATTCAACAAGAAACTGTTACTAAAACATGAAGCAGTTCCAACTTTAAAACCAGAGGCAGCAGTTGTTGGGCCACAACCTGTAAGTAGGCTAAGACTTAATCATTTTAAATGTATGTGCATGTATAATTCCAGACGTAGCTTTGTGTTTTATTTTTTTTTTCAAATGCCAGCGCTGGCTTTATAGCTACTAGGCTACTAGTTAGCCTATGCTATTTTGTGGCTGCGACAAACGCGTACAAACATTATGGACCTGAATTTTGTATAAGTACTAATGTTTTAAAGGTATTTTTCATGTATATATGCTTTATGACGTTATTTTCGATTTGATCAAGAACGTAAACTAATGCCAACGCTGTTTGAGAATAACATTAGTAGCCAGTCAGTTGCTATTGTTGCCAGTCAGATGCTATTGTGTAAAACAAATGTGCATAAAGTCAAAAAATGTAGCAAATTATCATTCAGAAATGTTTAGTAAGAGCCGTGTGTGGTGAGTTTCTGCTTGGCTCTCCTCATCGCAGCTTTCTCGGTCTGATTCTGCCTCAAACTGATACTGCAGTTCGACACCATTATTTACCTTATTTACATCTGGACAGGAGCTCATGACATGCACGTTTCGCCCGTAAAGGTAATGGGCGTTAACCTTCCGGACAACGTGAGCGACAGTTTAGCCAATCACAACACACTGGCCCAAACTAACCAATCTGAGCCCACTGCCTGTTTCTGAGGGAGTGGTTTCATAGAATAAGGAAGTCAACCGGTCGTTCGAGGACAGAGGAGAGCGCGGCTGACAATAAAGGTGAAGTTTATGAAAAATAAGACTTTTTAAAAAAGAAAAAACACAAATACATGTTATGTTGCACCCCATAAACACAATCATGCAAAGAAAAAAAGCAGTCAACCCACCCTTTAATCAACCCAAACCATAAGGGACAAAACCCCAAATTAGTCAAAGCCGCCTGTCCATCTGATCAGAAGAACCAATGCCAATATGGAGCTGACGCAAGCACAGATCAGATTTACACCAGTCAACTGCAGAATGGCAGTTTGCAAAACAGATTGGCATCTGCAAAATTTATGATGCACAACACACTTCAAAGGCCTATTAATAACCAGGAAATTTATGTTTTATGTCTCTTCT
The DNA here is from genome assembly GCA_038021265.1 of Cyprinella venusta. Lineage (NCBI taxonomy): Eukaryota > Metazoa > Chordata > Actinopteri > Cypriniformes > Leuciscidae > Cyprinella > Cyprinella venusta. The sequence continues at coordinate 12,787,568 of CM075869.1, read as the reverse complement.
TCAATATCTATTGTGGTTGTACATCAATATCTTTAACATCAGACCAGACTCTGAGAAAAATGAGCTCCAATTCTGCAACTGCTGATAAACACATCTTCTCTACCACCCTTTGATGAGTCATCCTCCAACTTTCATGAAAATGAAATGTTAAGTATGCACTTCCTGATGCAAATGTCGATTAAATGCAATGAAATATCAGTCACGTAGACTGTTTTCCAGTAAAATGAATAAGTATCCAATTAAAACATTCTGAAACAGAATGAGAGTGACAGAAACAAAACACACTTTTTTTTTTACCTGTTCTTAAAAGATGCAACTAATGCAAAGTTGCAGCTAAGGCTCAAAGTACACTTCATTTTTATGCGTACACTAGCATAATTTCTTCATCTGTATAGTACAAACATACATGGCCATTGTTTCTAACCATTTGCCAAGTGTACCACATGTGCAGTGAATATTTTGCAATTAATTGTTCCACAAGATGGCAACACTGGTCTGGGCTACAGTTTTCCTTCTGGCCATTGTTTCATGGTAAAAAGAAAAGGAAGACACCGAGGAAGAGACTACTGGAGACTGCAAAAATAATAGCTAGCCACATTGACAGCTGAACCCTGAAGTGCATGTTGTACGCATTTGATAACATTTGACAACATTTGCTCAAGTGTAGTTCCATTGGTTGCGCCATTTCAGCCATATCACCCTGTAGCCCAAGACTGGTTGCCCACTTAAGCTAAGCAGGGCTGAGCCTGGTTAGTACCTGGATGGGAGACCTTCTGAGAAGGCCAGGTTGCTGCTGGATGAGGTGTTAGTGAGGCCAGCAGGGGGTGCTCACCCTGTGGTCTGTGTGGGTCCTAATGCCCCGGTATAGTAATGGGGATACTATACTGTCAAAAGAGCACCGTCCTTCGGATGAGACGTTAAACCGAGGTCCTGACTCTCTGTGGTCATTAAAAATCCCAGGATGTCTTTCGAAAGAGTAGGGGTGTAACCCCGGCATCCTGGCCAAATTTGCCCAGTGGCCTCTGTCCATCATGGCCTCCTAATCATCCCCATATATACCAATTGACTTCATCACTGTCTCCTCTCCACCAGTAAGCTGGTGTGTGGTGGGCGTTCTGGCGCAATATGGCAGCCGTCGCATCATCCAGGTGGATGCTGCACATTGGTGGTGGTTGAGGAGATTCCCCCTCTATGTGAAGCACTTTGAGTGTTCAGAAAGGCGCTATATAAATGTGATGAATTATTATTATTATTATTATTTCTCTCCAAAATGTATGTGATGTAAAGAGTCGATTCTCATTTAAACTAGAGTTTTGTGCATCTCTTATCCCCCTCACACAAGCGCTTATGAAAGTCCAAGTCTATTGTTGTGCTCTCTAATAGTTTGTTTTCGTTCCATCCTGGCTAAAAAAAAAAAAAAAAAAATCAAGAATAAACCAACATGAACTCCATGTTGGTCCAGGCTAGTTTATGTTGGTTAGAGCTGGTATAGTGCTGGTCTAACTGCTGGACCAGAGCATAGTCATGTTGAACTCAAGCAAAATCAGTCAGCACTCACGCTTCCCTTGCTGGGGACCAGAAAATAAATAACCAGCGTCCCATGCTAGTCTCAGGATGCAAAACGTAACTTATTGTGCTGAACAATAATGCTGGATATTTCAACAGGACTCTCTTCCATTTCTTTTTCAACTGTGAAACAAAGGGTTGGACAGTATTGCTACTTTGTGGACAAATTCAAGGTGCATGAGCAAGCTGAGAGTACAGAGTATGTGTTGTTAGAAAAAATGATCTGTGCATATACAGTACGCAAATACTGATAATGAAATTTACATTGTAAAACTTAAAAAGTAAAAGTAAAAAACAAAGTATGCTTTGGGCTAAAGCAGTTGGCTTGTCCATGTAATTTAATTTAATAATGGTATAATAACACATTGGTACCTAGTCGACTGTTCTCTGAGATTTGTTTTCGTAATAATCAAATGTAAACAGTTTTATCTCTAAAAACTGTTTAGTGTATTATGCTAGTAAATGGGGGCATTAAATAAGTAAAAAGAAATCGCTAGTTAATACCACTAAACAGGCTCAAAATAGCCCCACACTAACACAGTAACATAATGAGGGTCCCTACATGCAAAACGAAGCATTGAGAACTTTGTAAGTGTACAGACCGTTTAATAAGATACTTTATAAAGACAGTCCACTTTGTGTATACAGGCAGAATAAGTCGAACCACGAACACCGTTCATACAGTTCAGAAGTTCGTGATTCGACTTATCAAGACTTTTTTTCAAAGATGGCTCCTGACTGTCTTTATAAAGTATCTTTTTTTAAAACTGTCTGTACACGATAAGTCGAACCACGAACGACGTGCCAAGTGAGCTGAACTGTATGAAGTTCAGCGAACTTCTGAACTGTTTGAACGGCGTTCGTCTTTATAATTTGTCTTCTTATTAAACTGTCTGTATACTTACAAAGTTCTCAATGCTTCGTTTTGCATGTAGGGACCCCCATTATGTTACTGTGTTAGTGTGGGGCTATTTTGAGCCTTATTAGTGGTATTAACTAGCGATTTCCTTTTACTTACTACATGCCCCCATATACTAGCGTTATAATCTAAACAGTTTTTAGAGATAAAACTCTTTGCATTCAATTATCATGCAAACAAATCTCAGAGAACGGTTGACTAGGTACCAATGTTTTATTAGACCAAAGGTTCATTTTGCGACGGAGTTCTCCTTTAATATATTGTGCCACTTGCAAAACACCAGAGCTACTGGCATTGACATGAATAGAAATGCTAACGGTTAAACTCTTTCCAGATTTATTAAACCTCTTTGGGTTTTGCTAGCTAAGATGCTTGGTTGCATCTTATCTCAGGGATAACCATTCAAAATACAACATATGCCTTTCCAATATATGACAATTGCTTGCCTCTCCTCATATGACTATTCCTGGAGAAATTCCTGGCTAACAGTTTTGCAAACTGTGCCATTCCACCACTGATGGTGCGGACACAAGGTCTGTGTAGACACGAGGAGATGTTTGATATGCAGCATCTAGATCAGTGTGAGAGGCAAGTGATCACATGTTCTGCCTCCAGGAGCAGGAGTTGAGCCGAGAGGATGAAGGAGCTCTTGATGTGGGCCATCTCTGATGTGTATCCAGGGAAGGCAGGGGTATGAAAGGATTTGGTCCGTAGCAAGTGTTCGTGATAGAAGCACATCTGGAAGGTTATCTGGGTGGAATCAATGCCACACTGGATCTGGGTCCAATGATCACACAAAAGTGTTTTTTTTTTCTTTTTCAAAATCCAGTTACACTGGAGGCAACATTACGATCAGAAAGTTGCAGCTCTTCATATGTTTTCCAGAAAGAGCAGAAGTCTGCATTTCAAACAATGGCATATGTCAGCGGTTCCCAAACTTTTTTTCTTGTGTACCCCCTTCGATGTCCCAACCGGGTTAGCGTACCCCCAACCCCACTTAAAAAAAAAAACGCAACAAAACTTCGTTTTATTGCCATATAAAGACTCATGTTTTAGCATGCTAAAATAACCAGAACACGCATGACAATTATAACATCAACAAAGTTTCAATGTAATGCAAGAAAGCTATGCACAAGCTTCCACGTTTAACTCTTTCACTTGTAAGTTTAAAATATTCGAACTGACCCCCCAGCGTGAGTTTTTCTCACACAACCGTAGAACTTGTCATTTTAATGTTTTCATGGTGACGCGTCATTGCTTGTCACAGGACACAGCGCAACCACACAGCACTGAAAGAATCTGCTTTTGTCATTTGTCCTTTTTTTATAAAAAAATATTCACAAATGTATTAGCTAGCTATAGCATGAAACACTGATATTCCGATTGTCAAATATGTGTAAGCGGAAGCGTGTTGTTGCTTAAACGCCTTCACAACGAGTTGAGCTGTATGCGCGATGGGCAGTTCAGAGAATCTGATCTGTTGGATTTACAACACGTAAGTTTCTCCTCTTCTCACGATTCACGAAATACATGAAAGTAAGAGGCCGGTGAACAGGGAGAAAAATATGGTAAAATGTGAAGCTACCTACACACTGTGTATCTGAAATGATAAAACGTGTCGTCTTATTATAATGAAAAAGATTATTATTGCCACTTCCATAGATATCAGTAAAATCAAAATCATTGTTTTGCTATTACTTATGTGTATTTAAATGTATGACATAAAATAAACATTATGTGGTTGAAAACACTTAATAGTTGTGATATACGACAGCACTGATATACGACTAACACTGACAGCTCAGTGCCAGCCAACCATAGACGCAGCCAACACTCGAAAGCACGTTTGAATTTAAAAGTTGATAATGCGGCAGCTATCTTCTACGTTCTATCAAAAACTGATAAATTACAGGTTTTTTTATTTAAAATATGAGCGATTACAAAGGAAATGTTTACAGTTCATGTTTTTTTTTAAATTCATTTAATTTTTTGTATGGAATAATACCACTTAAAAAAACAGACCGCCATTACATTTTTCCTCTCGCGCACCCCCTGGTGGCAGCTCGCGTACCCCTGGGGGTGCGCGTACCACAGTTTGGGAATCCCTGGCATATGTTAATAGAACTATGCCATTTTCAGCTTTGAGTGTTCATTTTATTTGAAAATAAATGCATCTCGAAGGCCTGATGCCATGCATAGTGTATGTCTATCGTTTTAATTTATTTTCATTTCAAACATCCAGTGAGTATTTACTGTGTCAGACAGCATAGGACGTCTGTGTTTATAAGAAATCGTGTATGAGGTATAATGGTTAACAGGGACATGATTCAAGCAGTCTTTAAATGACAGGTAGTTCAATCACAGAAAGTTTGCAAGGATGTCTTACCTTCACTGGATGATCCGGACAAGTCAATAATGACAAAGACCTTCCCCTCTGGCTCCAAGTCTATCTGTAAGGACCATCCAGAAAAGAAAATTATGTTTCAGCAGCAAAGCAAAGGAACATCTTCAGTAATCTTCACTGGCCACAATGCAATATTAGCATTGAGTCAACTTAATGTAAACATTATCATTATCTGAAAAGACAGACTGGATCTTTATAACAATAACAGGTGATACAATTTATCCCAATAAATTCCCAACACTTACAAATAAGTAAAAACTAGGAATTTATCACAAATAATCCAACTATATTAGCAGTACCAGACTACTTTTTTTGCTTTTTTGCTAATACATCATCTATATTTTTAAACTAAAATCTTTGTTGAGAGAGTTGAATATATTATAAATTGTATATAAATATGTAATACAAAATACATTATTTTTGGCTAACATGCTGGTGTTTTAAATAATCGGATTAATCCACAATGTCGGAAATGTGTGTGTTTCATGCCAACCAAGTGAATTTTGAAAGCCCAAAAGCCAAAACTAAACTGAAGGTTCAGTCATCATTTACACACTCTCATGAAGCTCAAAACCTTTTAGAATTTTCCCAGTGGAATAAAACACGATATTATCAAAATGTCGAAGCTGCTTTTTTCCATAAAACAAAAATGCATGATGATCACACTGTCAAGTTCATGTAATTATGTTGTATTAAAAAAATACATCCATGTGCATACTATACATTCAATAAATTATTGTCAGTAATTTCATGCTTCATTAGATTTGCACACCACCTGCGAAAGCCTTACTTTAATGATAATGGAAATAAAAAAGCACACATGGTCAGAATTACCCGAATAAATGCTGAATATGTGGCACCAGCAGAGGAAACAGCACAGTGTCTAAGTGAACATGAGCCCTGTGAGGGTTGTGCTGATGCTGAAATGACTGATATTAGGCCCAGTTCTCCTCTCAGCAGCTAATGACAGCGTAACGGCTGTTCCATCAAAACCAGATTAAAGCAGGAAATGGAGGGAGGATGTGGGGATGAGTGGAGAGATTTTTACATGCTATGAGAGTAAAGTGAGAGAGACAGAGAGAGAAAGAGAGAGAGAGAGAGAGAGAGACAGTGAGGATGTGTGTGGGAGTTGGGTTAGAGGCGAGCCGTATCATGTTAGTGCAGTCAACACAGGTTTTACACAGGATGCACCAGTGCAAAGAAGAAAAAAAACCTGCTGCAAACACACGCACACGCAAAATTCACACTCCCAATAGAAAAAAAAATGCCGATATAAAAAGTGAAATAGCTGAGATTCTTAAATATTCACTAAATCACATATATTATCATGGCGGAATAGATTTCATGAGACAAAACTGTTCGTTAGCAGGCAGAATGCACGTCTATTAAAAGTTTGGGGTCAGCAAGTTTGTTTTTGTTGTTTTTTCTATAAAGTCGCTTATGCTCACTAAGCCATTTATTTGATCAAAATATAGCAAAAAAGTAATACTGTGAAATATTATATCAATTCAAAATAATTGATTTATATAGTAATATATTTTAAAATGCAATTTATTCCTGTCCTTGTCAGGATAATGTTCTAGTCTATTTAGTTTTAATTGTGTTTTGGTTTCATTTTTCCTGTTCCTGTTTTTCCTGAGTTCTGTTTGCTACTCAGGGTACTTTTACACCACACCGATGTCCTAAAAGCATAAATGTTTTTCCTTCACATTTTTCACGAACAGATGGCAAGGTTGTCAAACCGATCCCCATTTACATGGAGACAATAACGGTATAGCTTTTAAAAACATGCATTTTAAAATCTGTTTTCAAAAGTCTGCATTTTCAAGTTTTCCATTTTTAGTTGGAAACTGCGTTGTGTCAACGGCCCCTTGCTCCCACAGTTACTGATTATGTCCACCTGTTGTTCATTGTGTTTCCTCGTTATCTCTGTATATTTAAGGGGCTGTTTACACGACATGGTTTTCAACTAATAACGAAAAAAATTGATGCGTTTTTGTCGTTCATTTACCCGACAGTTATACACAATCATTTTTGGGGTGCCAGAAAACTCAAACTTTTGAAAACAGGTTTCAAAGCACAAGTTTTTGAAAACGAACTCCATGGAGAAAAAAAAAAAAAAAAAAAAAAAAAAAAAAAAGTGAATCCCTGAAGATGATGGTGTCATTTACATGCACATTACGTGTTCAGTCTATAGTGTTTTCATCGTCATCTAATGGCCTGGCACGAAACATAGGTGTGGTTTGGGCGTAATGTGAAATAAACCAATCAGAGCGTCATCCAACATATCCTACATAATGGCTAAGCATGCGCGCTTAAAGTAGCGCCACAGACTTTAGACTAGGTTTAAAGAACTAGGTTTTAGACTAGATCTAATCAGTGGTGGAATTGTTTTCTGGAGCTGCAAAATAGCAATAGGGAATGTTTGCACCGAAACTCGCCCACGAAAGTTCATTTCCTAGTTTACCAACGTGCGTCTGTGGAGGGTAAAGCCCGCTTTGCACGGTTGCAAAATGGGAATTATACATGAGTTAGTGTACAGTCATTTGCGCCGGGTGCAAGATAAGTCTAAGATAAGGCCCTAAGTCTTCAGTTTCCTCTGTTTACTGTTCCTTGTCATCTTAATGTGGTTTTTACTTTCTCTCTGCTGTGTATTTAGATCATTAAATTGATAATAGTGTTGTATCCTTCTTCGTCTGATTTAGTACAGCCACCGATAATGACAGTGATGGCATTTTCTGAATTTTCAGCATTATTTCAGTCTTTAGTGTCACATGATGCTTCAGAAATCATTCTAATATACTGATGTGCTGCTCAAGAAACATTTCTTATTATTGATGTTGAAAAGTTGCTTTGCTTTACATTTTTGTGGAAAATACTATTTTTTAAAAGAACAGCATTTATTTGAAATATAAATCTTTTGTATTGTCTTTTACTGTCACCTTTGATCAAATTAATATATTCTTTCTGAATAAAAATGATTTTCTTTAAGAAAAAAAAAAATATATATATATATATATATATACACACACAGTATACTGTATCTCATGGTAATGTAAGTAAACTTGTTATGATGAATTGGTTCAAACCACTAATTTGATTATTCATTTGCATCATCACTCAAAACTGTTCATGAAACTGAAAAATACTAAAACATTTTAGTGAAAATTATGTGACCAAATTTTGTTGTGTATGATTTTTTCTTCAGCACTGACTTTTGTTCAGCACTGGAACTACAAAAGAAAATATATTGGAACAAATATATTGGATTTGGTTAAAAAATGGTTTTAGTTATAAACGGTGTCATGTAACGGCCCCTTAATATGAGAACTTAGAAACCATATAACACAAATCATCAAATTGTAATTAATTATTGTAAGTGTATAATAGTATATAATATCACGCCAAAGGTAATTTCTGCTTCCCCAAAGTATTTCATATCAACTACCCAAAGGCTGTTTGCAGAATTGGTGAATATTCAAATCAAACTTTAATTTTTCAAAGCATAACTTGTCTTTGAATGCCCTAAGGCTGCTGTGGGGTTTCTTCACTCCTTGCATGATAAAGGATGAATGAATCAGGATTTTACAAAATCCATATTGGAGGCCCTCCAGAACATTCATGATGCAGTGATTTACTGTTCTTTAGAATACTTGCTATGATGTTTGTTATCCCAAAATGACCTTGTGACCTTCTCCTTGCCTCCCACTTCCTGTGATGTCATGCTGAAGCTGATCTCTGAATGCTTTTTGTCTTGCAGGTGTGACGACACAATAAATATAGCAGCTAGTTGAATCAGGAAAGGAGAATGAGTGAATGCTTAAGTCTGGAAATACTGTTTGTATGTTTTGCACACGTGTCTATGTGCAAGCATGTACACAAGGGTGAGGAAGTAGCCTAAATATTTGCCTTTAGTTTAGATCAGTCTTTATTGTGCTACTGAGGAAATGGGACATCTGCACATTACATAAAGGCAGGTCAAGAAATATATGCTTGATCATAAATAAGAGGCAATGTTGACTTTTTTAGAATAAGTGATTAGATCAACTTTACATTTATATTTATTCATTTAGCTGACGCTTTTATCCGAAGCGACTTACAATTGCTATATATGTCAGAGGTCGCACACCTCTGGAGCAACTAGGGGTTAAGTGTCTTGCTCAGGGACACATTGGTGTCTCACAGTGGATTCGAACCTGGGTCACTCACACCAAAGGTATGTGTCTGTGGCATCAACTGATTTTGGTGTGCAAAATCTAGGCATGAAATCCGTTCAGGGTGATCCTCTTGTTTAGAGGTTGGTTTGAAGTTGACGCCATCCTTAAAGGGGTGGTCTAGTCCTCTTTTTCTTTGCATGATTGTGTTTATGGGGTGCAATATAACATGTATTCGTGGTTTTTCTTTTTTAAAAAGTCTTATTTTTCATAAACTTCACCTTTATTGTAAGCCACGCTCTCCTCTGTCCCCTGAACGAGCGGTTTACTTCCTGATTCTATGAAAACACTCCCTCAGAAACACGTCGTGGGCTCAGATTGGTTAGTTTGGGCGGGTGTGTTGTGATTGGCTAAACTGTCGCTTACGTTGTCCGGAAGGTTAACGCCTATTACCTTACGGGGAAACGCCAGCTCCGGTCCAGATGTAAATAATGGTGTCTAACTGCAGTAGCAGTTTGAGGCAGAATCAGACCGAGAAAGCCGCGATGAAGCGAGTCAAACAGAACCACACCACACACGGCTCTTACTAAACGTTTCTGAATGATAATTTGCCGTATTTTTTTAACCATATACACGTTTGTTTTACACAATAGCATCTGACTGGCAACGATAGCAACTGACTGGCTACTAATGTTAAGCACAAACAGCGTTGGCAAGTTTACGTTCTTGATCAAATCGAAAATAACGTCATAAAGCATATATACATGAAAAATACGTTTAAAACATTAGTACTTATACAAAATTCAGGTCCATAATGTTTGTACCCGTTTGTCGTAGACACAAAATACTAGCATAACTAGTAGCATATAGTGGCTATAAAAGCCAGCGCTGGCATTTTGAAAAATAAATAAATAAATACAACACAGGCTAACGTTACATCTGGAATTATACACGCAAATACATTTAAAACGATTAAGTCTTAGCCTACTTACAGGTTGTGGTCCAACAACTGCTGCCTCTGGTTTTAAGGTTGGATCTGCTTCATGGTTTATTAACAGTTTCTTGCTGTATTGAACTCGTGGAGATTCTGGAAGCTGTCTTCCGTAAAATGCGCAGCACAGAGAGCTAGATTACGATCGTCACTTTCAGGAATATAATCAAACATAAATTGTATCCATTGTTGATGAAGTATAGCATCCGTGGGAAGCTTGATGGCTGATGAGGGATTGAGTACGGGATAGGGTGACGAGAGAATCCTGGGAAGTGTAGTGCTGATGACAAGACAGACTGGTGCAGACGAAGGACTGTGACAGAACTCCCACCTCCCGGAAGGCGTGGCCTCACGCCGCAAAACAGAGGAAGGAGGGGGGACGATCTGAGGGCTGAGCAGGGCGTGGCCATGGCGGAGCAGGTTGAGGGCGTGGCCAGGGCGGAGCAGGTTGAGGGCGTGCCAGGGCGGAGCAGGTTGAGGGCGTGGCCAGGGCGGAGCAGGCTGAGGGTGAGGCCAGGGCGGAGCAGGCTGAGGGCGCGACCAGGGCGGAGCAGGCTGAAGGTGAGACCAGGGCGGAGCAGGCTGAGGGCGAGACCAGGGCGGAGCAGGCTGAAGGCGAGACCAGGGCAGAGCAGGCTGAGGGTGAGACCAGGGCAGAGCAGATGGAGGGAGGACCCCTTGTGGAGCCGATGGAAACTGGGCTGACGACACCAGGGGGCCGACTGACAGGGGCGGAGCAGATGGGAGAGGAGACCAGGGTGAAGCTGAGGGACAAACGATACAAGGTGCTGACGAGGGACCAAGGGACCATGGTGAGAACATAGGCTCAGGTGACCAAGGTGACGACAGGGGCACAGAGGGACAAGGTGAGGACAGAGGGAGTGAGGGCTGACGGGTGACTGGAGGGAGTGAGGAGTCCAACTGAACCGGGGGGGGACTTGACGGGGCGGAGCCAGAGGAAGGAAGTCCAAAGGTGAAGGGAGGATGACGAAGGAGTGAAGGGAATCCGGAGGAATGAGGGAGCCTGGCCGAGCTGGTGGACTGAGGGACCATGGAGGAACTGAGGGAGGTAAGAGCCACGGGGGAGCCGATGGGACCGGGGGCCAAGGAAGTGTCCCAGTGGAGGAGGTGTGAGGCGAACACTGAGGATCCGACAACCAGGCAGGTTTCGGGGGGCTGAAGGGCAGGAGAGCAGATGGAAGACAGATGAGAGGAGGCGGGAGAGGGAGGCTAGGTGGGATCCTGGTCTCTGATGCTGGCTGGAAGATCTCTGGCGCTGGCTGGACGGTCTCTGGCGCTGGCTGGACGGTCTCTGGCACTGGCTGGACGGTCTCCGGCGCTGGCTGGACGGTCTCCAGCGCTGGCTGGACGGTCTCTGGCGCTGGCTGGACGGTCTCAGGCTCGTCCGGGCTGACGGTGAGCGCAGGCTCGGCAGGGCTGACGGTGAGCGCAGACTCGGCAGGGCTGACGGTGAGCGCAGGCTCGGCAGGGCTGACGGTGAGCGCAGGCTCGGCAGGGCTGGATGAAACCAGTGGTGAGGAGCGCTCGGTCTCAGCAGTGCTGGACGAAACCAGCGATGAGGAAGGCTCGGGCATTGACTGGACCAGTGAAGAAGGGACCGAGCAGGTGGTCATGCCTGGAGAGGGTGGTTGAGCGGCGACGTCCTCAACCTCACAAACGGTGAAGGTCGAGCCGCTCAACCACAGCACATGGTCCAGATATGCGGCAAAGGTTCCTGGGAACGCTGCTGCTGGGGCTTGCTGGTACAGATGATCATCCAAACCCAACCTAAAGACTGACTTTAAGACGTCATCTGACCAGCTTAACCCCGCAGATAGCCCCAGGAACCTGACGACATACTCCTCAACAGAAAGTCCATCTTGAAAGATGTTGTGGAGGGTGAGAGCTGGGGTGAGGAGAAGTCCCATGCTGTCACTATTTATTGGTCGGTCGTTCTGTCACGAGATGAGTGTTGAGTGCAGGCAGAAGAAGGAGACCAGGAGAGGCAAAGCTCCAATTCAAAACTTTACTTAAACTTTAAACATCCAACGGAACAGGAACAGACAGGAAACACTCTCAAACACTTGGTAACATAAGCAACGACCGTCAAAGACTGAATGAAACAGAGGAAACTAAATACACAGGGAAATCAAACATAACGAGGTGAAAACCAGGTGAAACAGATGATCAAGACGAGGAACAGGTGGCTGATGAGGGAATGAGTACGAGATAGGGTGACGAGAGGATCCTGGGAAGTGTAGTGCTGATGACAAGACAGACTGGTGCAGACGAAAGACTGTAACAATTATAACATGTTATAATTAGGGCCCGAGCACTAACTGTGCGAGGCCCTATTGAAACTGTTGGGATTATTAGGGCCCGAGCACTAACAGTGCGAGGACCCTCTTGAAACTGTTAGGGTTATTTTTAGGGCCCGAGCTCTAACAGTGCGAGGACCCTCTTGAAACTGTTAGGGTTATTTTTTTTATTTTTTATTTTTTCTGCAAAGTGAGCGCCATTTTCGAGGCCGCAACATGCTCAAAAACTCACCAAATTTGGCACGCATGTCAGGTCTGGTGAAAAATTTCGTATTTTGTGGGTTTCGCGGATGGGCGTGGCAAAATGGCTTGTTAGCACCACCTAGAAAATTGGAAAAAATTAGCCCCTCGTCCACGTTCAACCTACACGCACGAAATTTGGTGGGGACGTGTATCATGTCAAGACGCACAAAAAAGCCTCAAGAACCCATACCCTAAACTCGACAGGAAGTCCGCCATTTTGAATTTGACAGCCATTTTTGGACGATTTACACACTCCGTACTTTAACAAACTCCTCCTAGGGATTTAGTCGGATCGACTTCAAATTTCTGCTGTGCCTTCTAAAGGCATTGACGATGTAAAGTTGTGCTATCTGCGCGTTTTCGTAGATGGGCGTGTCCGTGGCGTCGATGATTCGCCATGAAACAGGAAGTTGTAGTAACTTGGCTGTAAATGCTCAGATCTGCACAAAATTTTACACATTTGACAAGAGTCCCACCCTGAACAAATTTACACACCGACATTCACCCACAGTCATAGCGCCACCTGCTGGCAACAGGAAGTGACCTTTAACGAAGCAGCCCCCGCCGCATGTTTGACTGACATGTACAAAATTTCTGTGGTACATCTACCATGTCCAGACGCACAAAAAAGTCTCTTGGAGTTATGCCCTAAACTCAACAGGAAGTCGATCATTTCTAATTTTACCGCTATTTTTGGATGATTTACTCATTACATACTTTAACTAACTCCTCCAAGGGATTTAGTCGGATCGACTTCCAATTTCTTCTCTGCCTTCTAAAGGCATTGACGATGTAAAGTTGTGCTATCTGCGCGGTTTCGTCGATGGGCGTGTTCGTGGCGTCGATGATTCGCCATGAAACAGGAAGTTGTAGTAACTTGGCTGTAAATGCCCAGATCTGCATGACATTTTACACATTTGACAAGAATCCCACCCTGAACCAATCTACAAGCCAACATTCAACCACAGTCATAGCGCCACCTGCTGGCAACAGGAACTGACCTTTAACGAAGCAGGGTAGCAAATTCACAGCGGTACCAGCTGAGCTACAGAAAATGCAACGCGGCCGCCTCACACCCCGACGTGCTACAGGTGCGAGGGCCCGCCCATCGCTGCTTGCAGCTTTAATTTTCTTTTTTTCCCTTTTTTCTGCAAAGTAAGCGCCGTTTTCGTGGCCTCAACACGCTCAAAAACTCACCAAATTTGGCATGCATGTCAGGACTGGTGAAAAATTTCATATTTTGTGGGTTTCGCGGATGGGCGTGCCAAAACGGCTCGCTAGCGCCACCTAGAAAATTGGAAAAAATTAGCCTCTAGTCCACGTTCAACCTGAATCCACGAAATTTGGTGGGGACATGTATCATGTCAAGACGCACAAAAAAGCCTCAAGAACCCATACCCTAAACTCGACAGGAAGTCCGCCATTTTGAATTTGGTGGCCATTTTGGGACGATTTACACACTCCGTACTTTAACGAACTCCTCCTAGGGATTTAGTCGGATCGACTTCAAATTTCTGCTGTGTCTTCTAAAGGCATTGACGATGTAAAGTTGTGCTATCTGCGCATTTTCGTCGATGGGCGTGTCCGTCGCGTCGATGATTCGCCATGAAACAGGAAGTTGTAGTAACTTGGCTGTAAATGCCCAGATCTGCACGAAATTTTACACATTTGACAAGAGTCCCGCCCTGAACAAATCTACATGCCGACATTCATGCACAGTCATAGCGCCACCTGCTGGCAACAGGAAGTGACTTTTAACGAAGCAGCCCCCGCCACATGTTTGACCGGCATGTACGAAATTTCTGTGGTACATCTACAATGTCCAGACGCACAGAAAAGTCTCTTGGAGCGATGCCCTAAACTCAACAGGAAGTCGGCCATTTCTAATTTTACCGCCATTTTTGGATGATTTACTCATTACATACTTTAACTAACTCCGCCTAGGGATTTAGTCGGATCGACTTAAAATTTCTGCTGTGCCTTCTAAAGGCATTGACAATGTAAAGTTGTGCTATCTGCGCGTTTTCGTCGATGGGCGTGTCTGTGGCGTCAATGATTCGCCATGAAACAGGAAGTTGTAGTAACTTGGCTTTAAATGCCCAGATCTGCACGAAATTTTACACATTTGACAAGAGTCCCGCCCTGAACAAATCGACATAACGACATTCACCCACAGTCATAGCGCCACCTGCTGGCAACAGGAAGTGACCTTTAACGAAGCAGCCCCCGCCGCATGTTTGACATATACGAAATTTCTGTGGTACATCTACCATGACACAGAAAAGTCTCTTGGAGCGATGCCCTAAACTCAACAGGAAGTCGACCATTTCTACTTTTACCACCAAAAAGTAGAATCAGACAGCGAGACACGCTGCGTTTTCCGGGCGACCGGTATTTGTGTTTGTAGCTCCAGAGAATTTCTTCATCAATCCTTGATTTTCTTCTTTTCCACTCATTTATAAACAAGCACTTTCGATTTTTATATCATGTTAACTTATCCTCGATACTATTCCTCATAAAAAACAATTGGATTGCTTTGATATCGCTACTTATATCCTAACTTCCGAATCTCGGCTACTAGCCTTTAGCCCGCTAGCATTTCACGCGTGGCCTCTCGCCTATCGGCCGTCTCCTTTTACACCCGTTTCACTGAAAGGATACGGGTTATATCCGGCATTTCTGTCCTAAATTAGTAGTGATATTTGTAGTATCACTACTGATTTACTGTTCATCTGTTATAATGGCGAACGTATCAGATGCGTGTCTAACTTTACCTTTGAGTGCAGGTGAAGACACATTCGAGCTCTTCTCGGTGAAGCAGGAGCTGGAATACGTCGAGACACAGATCCGTGGTCTGCTGGTGAAGAAAGCCGAGCTGTTGGAACGGCGCTCAACGCTTGAAGCATCACGCGCCGACGCTCACAAATCAGTGGTTAGTAACATTAACTCTTTGACCCCGACTTCCTCTACTCCGCGTGTTCCTCTGCCCAGGAGGACGCGATCATCTCAGGCTTCATTCACTCCGGCACCGACACAACACCATGGACCATGGATCACACAGCGGAAGACACGAGACAGGACCAGAGCTGCCTCTCCGCCCCTCCCGGTCTTCGAGATCTCCACTCGGAACCGCTTCTCCCCTCTTCGCGAGCCGGAACGCGACTACGCCGTGATCATCGGCACGTCCATGGTCCGTCATGTCCGTGCTACCTCGGGTAAAGGTAAGGTGCGGACTCACTGCTTTCCTGGTGCTTGTGTTCTTGATGTCGCTGCACAGGTTCCCGAGATCCTGAACGGTGATGAGCGCGTCGGAGCTGTTGTGCTGCACGCGGGAGCGAACGACATCAGGCTGCGGCAGACGGAGGTTCTGAAGAAGGACTACATGAGCCTGATCGAGACGGTGCGCAGCACAGCGCCTGAAGCAACGATCATCGTGTCTGGACCGCTCCCCACGTACTGACAAGGACAGGAAAGGTTCAGTAGACTATTTGCATTAAATGAATGGTTAATGTCACTGTGTAATGAACAGAAACTGCTCTATGTAAATAATTGGAATCTGTTTTGGGAGAGACCCAGGTTGTACCGTGCAGATGGTCTCCACCCCAGCAGGATCGGAGCGGCTGTTCTGTCGGACAGCATCTCCAAGACGTTACAGACCAGATGACTAGTAAGTCAAAGTCCAAATCACACCCTTTGTTGCCCAAACTTAACTAATATGCACAGTGTGGAACATTATATAGAAACTGTGTCTATTCCTCGTTTAGTGAAGCCAAACAATAAATGTAGTGTAGGATCTAGCAAAAATCTTATTGTAATTAAACCAGAAAATCTAAATATCAGTGAACAAAAACAATCTCTAAAGTTAGGTCTTCTAAACATTAGATCACTCACACCTAAGGCGGTTATTGTAAATGAAATGGTCACAGATAATAATTTCGATGTTCTGTGCCTTACTGAAACCTGGCTTAAACCAAATGAATATTTCGGTCTAAATGAATCTACTCCGCCAGGATACTGTTATAAACATGAGTCCCGTCTGATCGGTCGTGGCGGCGGTGTTGCAACAATCTATAAAGATATTTTTAATGTTATTCAGAAAACAGGTCACAGGTTTAATTCATTTGAAGTACTTGTGCTAAATGTTACGCTCTTAGATGTAAGAAGGAAATCCATATTATCTCTAGCCTTGGCTACTGTATATAGAACTCCAGGGCCATATGCTGAATTCCTAAAAGAGTTTGCAGACTTTCTCTCAGATCTATTGGTGAATGTCGATAAAGCAATAATTTTTGGAGATTTTAACATTCACGTAGATAATACAAATGATGCTTTAGGTGCTGTGTTTACAGACTTATTAAACTCCTTTGGGGTCAAACAAAACGTCAGTGGTCCCACTCATCGTCTAAATCATACACTAGATTTAATTATATCATATGGAACCGATCCAACTGATATAGATATTATACCGCAAAACAATGACGTCACTGATCATTACATGGTGACTTGCATAATACGCACTGCTGAAATATGTCATGTTGCGCCACGTTATAGACCAGGCAGAACAATCCTTCCAACCACTAGAGATAGATTCTCAAATACCTTACCTGATCTATCTAAATTGCTAAGTGAACCCAAACAAACAGATGAATTAGAGGAAATGACTAGCAGTTTGAGCACCATTTTCACTAGTACATTAGATATTGTTGCACCAATTAGATTAAAAAAGGTTAGAGAGAACACTAAAGCACCCTGGTACAACAGTGATACGTATGCTATCAAAAGAGAAACCCGTACAATATTATGAAGCTGCAGACTCGGAGCCTGTATCTACAGTCCCCCACCGAGAGTCCCGCATTCTCAGACCCCTCGTTTTTCGAACACAGCGTCTCCTGCTGCTCGAAAGATCGTATAACACCCGCGCACGCTTATCCAAATACAATTAAAAACAATAGGATGCAATATTACGGTCTCCAAATAAATTATCCAATTATTTTTTTTTGTGTTCCCTGCTTAATGCATGTGCAAAAAAAAAAAAAAAAAAAAAAAAAAAGATTTGTTACTGATGGAATATAATATCACATAGGCTACTATTTTTCTGAAGGTAGTTCAATCTGTAATTACAGATTGAACTACCTTCAGAAAAATGGTAGCCTATGTGATATCATATTGCTACAATGTTTTTTTATATATTTTTTTAATTCAAATTCCAATTTTTCTTTCAGTTCAACCTACAGTATAATGGTCTAATTAACATTACGATGCTAACATTACAAAATCTGTTTTTTGAATATTTTGAATGTGAAGCAAAACAATTCAGAATAGACAAAACTAATAAACAATTCTGTTCTTTATTTAATGATCACCTAAACATCATCTTGCTGTAAAGAAAAAAGGAAGAAAAAACTGTGTTCGTGACTTTACTTTTCGTCTTCAATTGCATTAAAACACCTCATTTATAAGTCGCTTTGCATAATCATAAAATGATGTTGCTGGGTTCGGCAGGAGCAACTCCACCGATGTATGGTGTACCCTGGAATAGCCTACAACATAGGACCGAGAGCATGTCTTGTTATGATGTTTCAAAGCTAAATAAATTATAAAAGTTAGCTATCTAAATATTTTCGGGGGGAAGAGGGCGAAAAAACATACGGCTCAAATCTTACAAATGAACTTTACAAATATTCAATGGACTATTCAGGCTATCGATGAGCTAAAGTAGTTTTATTAAAAAATAAATCAAACGAGTAGGCTACGATTCGCTAAATAAAAATGAAGATAGCCTACTCACGTTTTGGCTTAAGTTCTTCACATGTTTATCCGATACAATTTGATAGGAGGCGCTGTCTCGAAAAACGAGGGGTCTGAGAATGCGGGACTCTGGGTGCAGGGGGACTGTAGATGCAGGTCTCCGAGTCTGCAGCTTCATACTACTCAACCCGTAAGTTAGAGCGTAAATGGAAACAAACTAACTTAGAGGTCTTTAGAATCGCGTGGAAAGACAGTATGTCACGTTATAAAAAGGCTCTAAAAACAGCCAGGGCTGAGCATCTCCGCAAACTAATCGAAAATAACCAAAATAACCCAAGGTTTTTATTTAACACCGTGGCTAGACTAACAAACAAACAGACATCACCAGAGCAAAATATACTGTTACAGTTTAGCAGTAATGATTTTATGAATTACTTCAACGAGAAAATAGAAAGCATCCGAAACACAATTATAAATGTACAATCCTCTATGGTGTCTTATGATTCAGCCGCAATTATGGCCCCTCTAGAACAACTACACCGCTTTACAACGATAGGACAGGAGGAGCTAAATAAACTTATCATTGCATCTAAACAAACAACATGTTTATTAGATCCAATACCCACTAAACTACTAAAAGAACTATTACCTGTAGCGGAAGAGCCTCTCCTCAATATTATTAACTCGTCTCTATCTTTAGGTCATGTTCCAAAAATATTCAAGCTGGCAGTAATAAAACCTCTCATTAAGAAACCACAATTAGACCCAAATAAGTTAGCGAATTACAGACCCATTTCAAATTTTCCATTTATGTCCAAAATACTAGAAAAAGTTGTGTCTGCTTAACTATGCTCTTTTTTGCAAGAAAATGATATCTATGAAAAATTCCAGTCAGGATTCACACCACATCATAGCACAGAAACTGCGCTAGTTAAAATTACAAATGATTTACTTTTAGCTTCTGACCAAGGCTGTATCTCAATACTAGTCCTACTTGATCTTAGCGCTGCGTTCGACACTATAGATCATAAAATACTCTTGGATCGACTACAAAACTACACTGGTGTTCAAGGACAGGCATTAAGCTGGTTCAGATCGTACTTATCGGACCGTTATCATTTTGTCTGTTTAAACGGGGAAGAATCAAAGATAACGTCAGTAGACTATGGAGTACCGCAAGGATCGATTTTAGGCCCTCTGCTATTCTCAATATATATGGTGCCACTTGGTAATATTATAAGAAAACATGGAATTAATTTCCACTGTTATGCTGACGACACTCAATTATATATTTCATCACGACCAGACGAAACACTAACTCATCTAAATTGACAGAGTGTCTCAAAGATGTAAAATGCTGGATGACGCGTAACTTCCTGCTATTAAATTCAGATAAAACGGAGGTATTACTTATTGGTCCAAAAAACCACACACAAAATCTCTTACAACAAAACTTTAGTATAGACGGATGTCCTGTTACCCTATCCACGACAGTAAAAGACCTGGGTCTTATACTAGACCGCAACTTGTCTTTCATCATGTTTCATATGTTACAAGGACAGCCTTTTTCCACCTTAGAAACATTGCTAAGCTACGTAACATGCTATCTCTCTCTGATGCAGAAAAGTTAGTTCATGCATTCATGACCTCGAGACTAGATTACTGTAATGCTTTATTAGCCGGTTGTCCTGCATCCTCAATAAACAAGCAACAGTTAGTACAAAATGCAGCTGCCAGAGTTCTTACTAGGTCAAGAAAATATGATCATATAACACTGGTTACCTATTAAGTTCCGTATCAACTACAAAGTACTACTACTGACCTATAAAGCCCTAAATGGTTTAGCTCCTATGTACTTAACGGACCTTCTCTCGCCCTACAATCCACCGCGTTCCTTAAGATCACTAAATTCGAGGCTTCTGGTCATTCCTAGGATATCTAAGTCCACTAAAGGAGGGAGGGCGTTCTCACATTTAGCTCCAAAACTCTGGAATAGCCTTCCCGATACGGTCCGAGGCTCTGACTCGCTGACACAGTTTAAAACTAGATTAAAGACGCATCTCTTTAGTCAAGCATTCACATAATGCTTACCTTTCAGTCCTCTGTTATGCCATACGGAACCGTTTGCCACTGAAACTGCTTAACGCACCAGTGGGGCTCGACAGCCTTTTAGACAAACGGGTCGGCCCGTATGGTTGGGTTGCATTGCGGAGAGTTTGGGTTGCGGAGAGTTCGTGAGATAGTGGAACACCGACACCCGCACAATGGAAATTATTATGAACATCAGCTATGCTAATTATTTCCCATCTGCCTTTCTGCTGTTATCTCGGGACGCTTGTCCCGAGAAAATTGGCGTTCGTCAGGTCCAGTTTGGTATCCAGCATCTCACGGGGGTTTCGGATGCCCCACCGCCTGTGATGAGAAGACCAACGCCTGTGAAGAGACGACTCACCGCCTGCGATATGTTATAGCGCCGTTTAATATATAAACAATATTTATATTTAATACTTATATATAAACAATATGAATGTAAGCCAGAGGAGAACTGGCCCCCGACTGAGCCTGGGTTCTCCCAAGGTTTTTTTCTCCATCCAATCTGATGGAGTTTTGGTTCCTTGCCACTGTCGCCTTGCTTTTGGCTTGCTTTTGGCTTGCTTAGTCGGGATTATTTAGTATTTAATATTTAACAATATTATCGATCTGTGTTGTACTACTTTCATGTTATCACTGTGAAGCTGCTTTGATACAATCTGTATTGTGAAAAGCGCTATATAAATAAATGTGACTTGACTTGTGACTTGACTTGACATTTCTGGATGATTTACTCATTACGTATTTTAACGAACTCCTCCTAGGAATTTAGTCGGATCAACTTCAAATTTCTGCTGTGCCTTCTAAAGGCATTGACGATGTAAAGTTGTGCTATCTCCGCGTTTTCGTCGATGGGCGTGTCCGTGGCGTTGATGATTCGCCATGAAACAGGAAGTTGTAGTAACTTGGCTGTAAATGCCCAGATCTGCACGAAATTTTACACATTTGACAAGAGTCCCGCCCTGAACAAATCTACATGCCGACATTCACCCACAGTCATAGCGCCACCTGCTGGCAACAGGAAGTGACCTTTAACAAAGCAGCTTAGCAAATGCAGAGCCGCACTGGCTGAGCTGCAGAATATGCAACGCGGCCGCCTCAGACCCCGACGTGCTACAGGTGCGAGGGCCCGCCCATCGCTGCTTGCAGCTTTAATTTGAATTTGTAATGTTCATTGTAATTTTACATATTCAATATCACTTTCAAAAAATGTCCCTCTGTTATTGGGCTCTAACCAAACATAACCATATCTGTAGTATTGCGAGAACTACTAGCAGTTCACATGACATGTGACATAATTCTCAAAAGAACTAATAATTCTTTCCTGTGCATTGGGTAGGGAAAAACGTCATTTTTGTGAGAACTTTGATGTTTCCCGTGCCATGGGGGAGGGGTAAAACATCATTTTTGTGAGATTGACCCGAAACATAACTCGTGTTACTATCCATGGGCGTCAGTTTGGTTTGAAATGTGCTGGGGACAGAGACGTATTCGGAAGGACATTTTCAAAAGTGCTGGGTACAATGACCCATTCATTCTTTTTTCTCTTTGGAGTAGGTCATGTTTTGAAAGACGATGTCCTGTAGCTTCCTGATGTACATAAATAAAAATGCGCACAATGTCCGAGTAGAGTGAGTATATAGAGTATTTATGACCTTTATTGCATATGTGCAGTGATGGTCCAGAGGTAGAATTTTTCGTGTCGGAACTCGGGAGGTTCGAGGTTCTAGTCCGCACTCATATTGTTTTCTTTTTCTATTATTAACTCAATATTAAAACCACCTATAACCCCTATTTGCTGCTCATCTTTGTCACTCTGTGAGGATCTTGCTGAATTCTTTGGCAATAAAGTTTCTAACCTGAGAGCTCAATTTCAATCCTCCGAACACGAAATATCTAAAGAGAGGAGTTTGTCTACCCGATGGTCCTCATTCAATCCGGTCTCCCTAAATTACGTAAAGGAATTAATGTTTAAACTTAAACCATCCTTTTGTATGTATGACACTTTACACCCTCGCTACCTGCGGAAACTATTTGATATTGTCAGCCCAGGGTTGAGTTCACTAATAAATAAATCTTTGCTTGAAGAAGCTATACCCTCGAGTTTGAAAATTTCCTCTATTACGCCTGTTCTAAAAAAAAACCTCAATTGATGCCTCTATCTTATCCAACTATCGTCCTATATCCATTGTGCCGTTTATTTCAAAGGTATTAGAGAAAATTGTATTTGAACAGCTTCAAACTTTCTTAAATTACAATTCTACATTTGAAAAGTTTCAATCAGGGTTTAAAGCACTGCATAGTACAGAAACTGCCCTTACAAAAGTTCTTAATGTTATTTACATGACTACAGATTCGGGAGAGTCTGTTATTTTAGTTATGTTAGATTTGTCTTCTGCTTTCGACAACGTTGAACACATGATTCTCATTTCTCGCCTTGAGTCTTATGTGAGACTAGGGGGTGTGGTCCTGAGCTGGTTCAAATCTTTATTAACAAATAGACGCTTCTCTGTAAAAATTGGAGGTTCTTCCTCCTCACTCCGATATCTAACTTGCGGCGTGCCTCAGGGCTCTATTTTAGCCCCTCTCTTATTCTCACTATATCTTCTCCCTCTGGGCTCTATTTTTAGGAAACACAATATCGCATTTCACTGTTATGCCGATGACATGCAGATTTATATGCCTTTGTCTAAGAAAAATAAGAGTACTCTTGACAGTCTGACAACATGTCTTGAGGAGGTAAAAACGTGGCTTGCTGGAAATTTTCTGTTCTTGAACTCAGACAAAACAGAAGTTATTGTTTTTAACCCTTCAGAAACTAAGCAAACCTATTTTGACCTGGGATCTTTAGAACAATCTATTGCTCCCCAGGTACAGAACTTAGGTGTTATTTTAGATAGCTCCCTTAAATTTGATAAACAAATTAGTGCTGTCGTCAGATCTAGTTTCTTCTATCTACGTTCTATAGCGAAAATTAAATAATATCTCCCTAAACGATCGCTGAAGCTGGCCATCGATGCACTTATCAATTCGCGCCTGGACTATTGTAACCTCCTGTATTTCGGTGCATCAAAGTCCCAAACGGCCCGCCTACAGTCTGTTCAAAATGCTGCGGCGAGATTCCTTATGGGAAAAAGAAAATTTGATCATGTCACCCCCCTGCTAAGATCACTTCACTGGTTACCGATAAATTTTAAAATTGAGTATGAAATTTTAATCCTAGTGTATAAATCCTTGAATGGTTTAGCACCTGCATATTTATCTGATTTACTTCATTACCACTCCTCCACGAGACGTCTTAGATCTGAAACTAAACTTCCTCTTCAGATACCTAAAACAAGGCTAAAATCAAGGGGAGACCGTGCCTTTGAAGTGGCTGGTCCCACACTTTGGAACAAGCTCCCACTTTATATTAGAACTACTTCCTCTCTGTCTGAGTTCAAGTCTTGTCTTAAAACTTATTTATTTTCTGTTGCTTTTAGTCTGGAATGAGTAGGCTATTCTGTTCTGTACTGCTGTAAATTAACTAAACAGTATTTACCTCTATGTGTACAGCACTTTGGTCGGCTAGGGGCTGTTTTTAAATGTGCTTTATAAATAAATTGAACTGAACTGAACTGATATTGTGGAGGTTTGAGGGTAACAGGAGGGTTAAATCTCCTGTTTCTCTGGAATGACCTAACTAACCTCATATGTTTTCTCGAGAGTGGCAGACGCACTTATGATTGTGTTCAGATTTGCCTAGATACCAAAGTCTGCAAGCAAAAGTAAGAGATCTCACTTCCAAGTATACTTTACTTATAGTATATAATATACTTGCAAGATTTGAAGTACACTATAAGTGCACATTCAATAAAATAAAGCAGACTTCTTTTTCAAAAGGGATTACACAGGTGTGTGTGTGTGTGTGTGTGTGTGTGTGTGTGTGTGTGTGTGTGTGTGTGTGTGTGTGTGTGTGTGTGTGGACTGATAACGGACAACATAAAAACAAAGAGGGTGTTTATTTCATCTCTGTCAAACATTAATATAGAGACAGCTGGAGGAACGGTCATTTGGGCCTCGACCCTAGACACACAACCTCTGACCATGATTCAGACTCAACCTCCTCCCTCCAGTTCTCTGATCCCTCATATTCAAAAATAAATATCACACTTGTGAAGTATTTATAATGTTATAGTTAAAGTATATAATGCTGACCAATGACAGTCAGGGTTGGAAATACATTTCTGCAAAGCAACCCCCCCCACACACACACACACACACACAGGGATGGGGCTGCACAGTTATCTGTTTTTGCTACGAAAACAGTTCCAATCAAAGCCACAGCAGAACTGTTTTCCATCTTCAAGCAACAGACAGCAGTGTTTTGATACTGAATAAATTAGTTGAAAAAACTGATTTAATGACTCATTCGTTAAGAAAGTCAATAGGCTTGATCGACCTGAAGCGGCACTGCACAGTGCCGATGTGATCGGTGTATCACATCCAGGTGCCAACGAGAGTGATTAGAGAGCAGAATGAATGAATAATGAGTGAATCAGCCGTTTGAACGAATCAGATGAATGAGTGACTCAATGGTTGCATCCGAAATCGCATACTTTCCTACTAAATAGTAGGTGAAAAAGTGCAGGCAAAATAAGCTTTAGCTTCCGCCTGCACCTAGTCATCTGTAGTGTTTCAAATGATTTGATTGATTGATTGATTGAATGATCAGTAAATGACCAAACTAAAATAAATGAAATGAAAAATGAAAAAACAGTAAGTGACAAATGAGGTATGTCCGAATTAATAGTACTCATTAAAGTACCCGTACCCTATAGTTCTGACGAGATTGGCATACGATGGGCACTTTACTATCCCATGAGGCCACAGAAGAGGTTTTGTCAATGTCAGTGAAGCGACACAACTGACATTGGTAGGTCACGTTTTACTTTCATATTTATCTTAATTTTTCAAAACTCATTTCATATTTAAATATTCAATGTTTAAAACATAAATCTGAAATGTAACTTTACCTGTAGGTTAAACAGAGTATGTCTAAGATCTAAAGTGGCAGTTTCTATGCCACCTCTGCATTGCTAAGAGATTTTTTCATTACGGATTTAATTTGATTGGTAACAGCTCTACAGTGTCTTTTAGTTCTAATTTAATTTATTGATTAAGAGTAAGAATCTGACATGAAAGAAACGCATGCATTTAATCAGGTTAAAAAAAAGAATTGTCCGAAATGCGCATAAACGATAAAAATCTATTTAAACTTCACAGCTGTGAACTAACCACACAGAAAGATAGTTAAAGCTTTTGGAGTCCTATCTGAAGGTGCCAATGAGAAGATATTTTCCTAATCATTATCAACAAAATATTGAAATAGAATTGTCCTCAATATCGCACACCCTTACTGTTGTGTAGACGTGATGTGATTGTGAGGAAAGAACATGGAGAATAATGAAAGATGAAAAGAGAGAAAGCAAGCGCAGGTGAAAGAGGACAGCTGTCCCGGCAGAACACAGGGACATGTTGTGTTTTATCTCTCGGATGACAGTGTGTTTAGCCGCTTGTGTTCATATGAGGGGTGACGCACACCAGATCCCTCAAGCTAATTGAGACTCCACTGAAACACAAACATACACATAAACCTGGACAGAGAGAAATAATATCCCTGTGATAACTAAATATTTTCATTTTTAAGTCTCTAAATACAAAACTTATTTATGCAGCAGCTAAATGTCCACAGTGTTTGTTTCAGGGCCTTTAGCATCGATCATAAGAACGGCTGTCGGCTGAAATATTTGAGTTTCATTTGGGTAATAAACAGGTTTAATGCTGCCAAGTTATGATCGATTGTAGTTAAAAGATGAACGCACATGAAAGCCGTGTTTACCATGTTAAAAAGTATTTTCTTTGAGTCCTGAGACTTTTAACTTTCCGAGTTGGACCGCGCAGTTTATAAACCTGTACTACTGAAAACATTTCCGATAACTGTGTGAGGCAGCTCAGAAATGATAAAATACCAAGATAAATCATTGATTGCACATATTTTTTTCTCTTCATTTTGTTCCATTAGAGTAAGTAAATGTCATTTCCCAACAGATTCATTTTGTTACGACTAAAATTGCTTGAAAGCACATTACAAAAGTGAGATCCTCTGAAAAGGATGTGAAGTCAGCATAAGTACTGCGTTATTAAGGTTGCCTCATGTACCACTTTCGAAAAATCCCCATATTTATTAATGAGCATTAGAAATTTTCTCAAATCTGTGCACTATAGCTAACAGATGGACACTGAAATTTGTGCAGGTGCCCATAAAGATTGTTCATTTGCAGTTGGTCTAGTCTTGCCCACATGATAAACCTCATTATGAGCCATATAACTTGCCATCTAAAATTGGAAAATTAAAATAAAATAAATAATATATAAAAAGACATAATAATAATATGATAAATGGCACAAAATGTAAATTCATTACACTAGTGCTGCTGGGATGACATATTTTTGTAGGGAAAATCCTGTAAAAGAATGATCACTTCCGGTTCCGTCGTACTGAAGTCAATAGGTTCAATAGGATTTTTGGTAAAGTGCCTACAGTAAGGTCTGTGTTGATCAACGGCTTGAGATATTTTTACATTTTATTCTATGACATTAAATACATTAATGATATCCCACTTGAGATTTTTAGTTTTGTTTTGTTAGTTAACAGTTGGTAAATGGGACAAAAGAGGTTGTCGGGGACATTTGACATCATCACGAGGAACAGGTGAACTCCACTTTTACAGCTGCATTGTGTTTATAATCATGCCCGTGCAAATTATTACTCGAACGTGTCATACATCATTTTACATTTTAGAGATGGCTGATTTCAAATCACAAATTTCTGGAAATTATTGCACCAGTCATGCAACTACTCCTGATGTAGAATAGTAATGGATTTCTCCAGGTATAATGGAAACAGTGCAAACTTGTAGTCCTGCCCAAAACTCACAACAGGGTGAGTCAGAAGTTGGACAAACACACTGATAATTTGACATTTCCACGTCGTCTCCGCTCTTATTTTGTCAAGGAAGAACTACAGGTGTGTAGCTGTAATGAAGCACACAACGACAGAAAGCAACTAGAACAATCTTTAAATACAAATATAGGCTATTGATTAAAATACGAATATCCTGATATAGTATTAACTCTACTTTGATCAATGTGGGCAGGCTTTATGTTCACAGAAGCTGCTGAGTAGGGGTGCAACGATACCCTCGTGTCACGATTCGATACATATCACGATACGATATCATTGCGATACTCCAAGACATTTGGTAAAAGGTAAACAAAAAATGTACTGTTGATTAAAATGCTAAATTTGATATTACATTGTGGGTTTAAATGAATAGGCTTGGACTTGGTGCTGGTAACCCATGGACAATGGTGACAACAGAATAAAAATATTCATGATTCTGAAGCTGAAAATACAGAATTATTTTAGATGAATATGCTTGCACTCTATCACTGACTAGATATATTTAAATTAAATGTCAGGTAACGTCAGACATTTGGCATTATCAGGACCCAAAATATTCCCCTAATGCATTATTATACATTATAATCAACATTATATATAGTAGTTTAATGTAGTACTGACACTAAAACTCTGAAATAAGTGTAATTTTTATTTTGGCATATCCACGAAACATATTGTCACTATCCACAATATGTATTGTTGCATTTTTGTATTGCGAATTTGCGATATATTTTGGCACGATTTACTGTTACACCTCTACTGCTGAGTTTGCGCAAATTCCAGTCCAACGCTTCAGTAAACGGTTAAAAAGTGTGAGATATCTAAACTAAACATTTCATACAGCTGTTTAAGGATATAAATGTTAAGTAACCGGCAAACTAATACAATTTTCTAATTTTGCGATTTTTAATTAAAAACAGGCTTATAATTTATGTGATTCATGCAATGTAATAATTAGTAACAGTCAATGTGGACAGCCAAGAAACATTAACAAAGCCGATTTCATCAGATGATGAATGTGTACATATTGTGATTTTTTATGGTCAAAATTTAGCCTGTTTTGTTTTAAGGCCAGATGATGTCATTTCCATCATGACATTATTTTCAACACAATTTAACATTTTTAATCCTTCATTATCATATATATATATATATATATATATATATATATACACACACACACACACACACACACACATACATAGTATACTGTACATACATAGTATACTAAAACAATTTAGATCAAAATGTTTGCAAGTGTAAAAATGTCAAAAATTACACATTTACTGTAAATTAAATTCAACTATTATGGTAGTAATACAGTATTACAGTAATACATTATTAAAAATAAAAGCTCAAACGTCATGAAAATCAAAAATTATATTATTTTATGTATGTATAATATAATTACTTTTTGGGGGGTTAAATGTGTCCTGAATGTTTTTGTGAGATTTACCTAAGAATATAATTTACCCATTCACAAGTTATTTTCTAAACAAGAATGTTTATTGTCACATGAGATTTATGTGCCAGTGTGTACGTGTGTTAACATGTTTACAAGCTTTGGTATGTGCATTAGCAGATATTTCAAGTGGTAACAGCCCTATTTCAAATCAGAGACCTAAACTTAAAAGCATTCCTGGGATGCTTTCTTGTGACTCTTCAACGCTGTTCAAATAGCACAATTTAAATGCTGAAAGAGCGTCAGGCATCAATGCCCATTCTTACACTGCATCCCTTCAAGACACTATTACATTAACATTAATTTACTTAAAGAGCAAACGAAGACAGACATCACATGAGTGTAAACTCGAGTCATGCTTTTGACCTACAACCTCTTGTCCATCTGTTTCAATTAGACGCTGCCTTTAGAACCAATGTGTAAACACACGCACTCACAAAAGGACTTCTCTTGAGCATTCCCATTTTTCTTCTTTTTAGTCTGAAGGGACTTTTATTATTTTGTTATTTAAGGAATGTGAATATGAGAAAACGTGTCCCTCCCTCTTATCACACCGGTGGGTTGCAGCTGGTCTGTCTGACTCAGAATCAACAATCAAGCAACTAGAAGAGGTTTGTGTCACATGGCAGGTAATAATCGCATCAGGTAAAACTCAAGCCACTGAAACATCACAATAGCCACTAAAAAGCAAATCAATATATTTGAATGACTCAAACTTCATCAGGATTGGATATTTTTCTAGTTTTTCAAAAGCATTTTTGATGTTGTTGCTGAGCCCTCATCATGTTATTAGTTGTCACAATGATTAAAAAAAATGAATTGTGGGTAAGTCTCCAAAAACTACAATGTGCACTGCATAAGCAATATTCATATTACTTGTTTCTGCTCCTTTTGTCTTGTGTTTTGATCCGGAGATTCTCTAGTCTACTTTTTTTTTAGATGCAAAATAGCGCCCCCTATCGTGTAACAGTGAAATCACAGCAAGCCGGAAAATTCCATCAATGGCAAGTTATATAACGCTTATAACGTTTATAACCCTAATTTTATTACATTTCAAAAAGAAAGAAAGAAACACTGCTGTGAGAAACACAATGACTGAGGGCAGAAACTATGATGACCTTCTGAGAATCCCTGAAAAAGATAACGAAAATGTCAATAGGCAACCAATGTGATACTGATACTGCGCAAATCTTTTTGCTGACAACAATAGATGGCCACTTAGACAAACTGTAAGGAGGTTAAGAGAACTGCATTTCTAGTTCAAAAATGTATGTCTCATAACTTCTGGATAGAAACAGTGCAGACACTGGACAAGCATGAGACTTTCTAGCGTGCATGTGTTGAGCACCTGTGATCACGCATGGCTATACGTTGAAAAACTATGCAGCTATTTGACTGTAGGCATATGCTTATACAGTACTTTGGCCTTAGTGGTTCGCAAGTTAGCAAAACATCTGAAATCATGTATAGCAGCTTTAATTAAAAAAAGACACTCTACAGCAATGTCTCTCACCTATACTGTACCTTTAGCCATAATGAAACACTATCTAGAGTAAAGTATAAATCCAGTTTGATATTTGTGCTGGCTACTGTATACAGGCCACCAGGGCACCATACAGACTTTATCAAAGAATTTGCTCTTTTTCTATCAGAGTTAGAATTCTAATTGTTGTTGGTGAATTTAATATATTCTCAGTTGTTTTTTTTTTTTTCTGTGGGAATCAAAATAAGTGAGCATGTGTGTCTTGATATCACTGAAGGCATCACCCTACCACCTCCTCTCTGTCCCTCCATCTCTCTGGGAAGTAAAAACAGGAGAGTGAAAACAGGAAGCCCAGGCTACCGTGCGACTCAAACGCACCGCTGGTATTTTTAGCTTCGGCCCGGCAGTACCCCGACCCCTGTTTCCTCCAGGGCCACCAGGAGGATACTACTGTCCGGTCCTATGTCGGGCCCCGTGGGGAAACAAGGCCAAGCTAAGAAAGGGTCCTGTCAATCCAGACAGCTTTTATAATAGAACTGCCTGTCAATCATTGCAGTGGCATTTAAAGGATATAAATACTAGTCCACTGCTGTGGGATATACACATGACACCAACATGATACAATGGCCCAGACAAAATACCAGAACCAGACTTCATCAAAACTGAATTATATATCAGCTATTTTACAACAGCTTCAAATATAATATAATCAAATATAATATAAGCTTATATAATACAAATATAATATAAGCTAATATAATCATACATATATATATATATATACACATATATATATATATATATATATATATATATATATATATATATATATATATATATATATATATATATATACACATATACTTGGCTGTGTTTAAATGGACCCTAATAATAGGTTTGTAAAAAGA
Source organism: Cyprinella venusta (assembly GCA_038021265.1). Lineage (NCBI taxonomy): Eukaryota > Metazoa > Chordata > Actinopteri > Cypriniformes > Leuciscidae > Cyprinella > Cyprinella venusta. Next base: position 12,756,275 of record CM075869.1, on the reverse strand, counting down.
TTAGTAGCACAGTCAGAATAAAAAATGTAATTGCAACAATCGTAATGAATTGGCCAAATCTGATTTAAATTTCACTCGAATTATAAAGGGATGTTTTAAACCTTTTCAAATCCATTTGATGTAAACACTAGATCTGATTGAAAGCATATCCATGTGCAATGATGAAGAAATGGTTTAATGATTGTATGACGTACGGAACAAGCTGTTGTTGTTGAATATAGTGTCATAAATGACCGCTGTGACCTTCTAAAATGTTCCTTCCATTCATCGTCTGTGAAGTGGTGCAGGATGACACCCACAAGTCCTTGCTTCGAAGCCTGGATTTGGGTGCGTTTTTACTGCTTGTTAAATAAAAGCAGCACTGCACAAAGTTTCATGTGCTCGCCGTCTCCCATAAATAGATAAATATTAAGTCTGCTTTTTAAAACAAAGAAAAGAAGCAATGGTAGGAGAATGCTTAGCAAGTACCAACAGCAGGAAACTCAGCATGTCAAAAGATCAACTCTGATTTCAAGCTTGTGACACAAATGCACATATGATTTCATTACGATGAAACAAATGGTGTTCATTGTGAACTTAGCTAATCAGTTAGCTTAGCTACAACACAAGAACAGTTTAAAATTGTTTCACATCCAGCTATGTGCATTCAGGTCATTACTTCATATATTTAGTCTATCATCAAGAGTCACTATTTGCATGTTATAAAAGCAGCAAGAGCATCTTAAAACAGACACTAAGGGCAAAGACAGAGGGCATGGATGTTAGGGATCGACCGATATGGATTTTTTAGTGCCGATACCGATTTTTTTCCCATCAGCCTTAGCCGATACCGATACGGGCTGCCGATTTTCTTGAGCCGATATTTGGAGCCGATACATTTTGCTCCCTCAATTTACATCATAAAAATACATGATGTTAACAAATGTTACAGGTCTCAATTTAATAAAAGTAACATTTAATTAACTTCAAAAATTAATATTTAACAAACAGTAAAAACATGTGAGGTAGAACAAAAAAAGTTCAGTGCTGAAAATAAATATTTAAGCATAAATTAAATAATTACACTATTGCACACAGTAGCAACCAGCATAAAGTGCACATTGTACTTCATTTTAAAAGAAACGAACTATGTACTGCCATGGTTTCATTTTTTCTACATAAAATAAAATGAGCATTTCTAGTCTCTAATATCACTGCGATGGCGAGGGAGACGCACACCACACGCGTCCAAACCTCAGCCAGGTGGGCTCTGAATAAATCTCCCACAAAAAGCACAGAACAGCGTTGGCATTACTTAATCCTATGACCAGTGTTCCTTACAGCACCCGTATGCATACTAGGGCTGTCAAAATTGCTCAAATGGCGCTTGCATATTCCCTCTAAAAAACATATTCGAACATCCCGTTGCGCATTTTGATGCGCATTACGTCAATAACAGAACACATTAATACAAAGAGACCAGACTGATCTCATGAAGTAGCGTGTGTATGACACGCCAATTCGTATTTGCATTTTTGGCGTGCTATCAAGACGCATAATCGCTTTTCAGCGTGTTTATGAACGCCGTTGACTTAACGTTATATAAATATATGACTTACCTCAACCCTGTCCCTAAACTTAACCGTCACTGGGGTTAATGGCATTTATGACTGTTCCCTTACCATCCTAGTGAAAAAAAAGATATGACTTACCTCAACCCTATCCCTAAACTTAACCGTCACTGGGGTTAATGGCATTTATGACTGGACATTTGACGCGCGTGTACAGACACGCGGAATGACGCGGACGTTAATGGCGTAGACATACACGCATACACGCGGATACACGCGGATAGCTCAAAATGCGTAGAGATAACACGCCACTTGACTCGAAAGTGGCGTGTATGTTTACGCAAAAGTCGTGATGTCATGTTGAAGAGACATAACTACTAGTATTAGATAGTTTATTTGAGTTTAAACATATTTGACAACGTATTAAAAAGCAAGTAAATCAACTAATGGCCAAAACCGCAGAGCTCTCTCGCTCACTCACTGTCTCGCCCTGGCACTCGCTCTCCCTCGTGCTCTACGCGCGTCAGTTAAATGATCAACAACAAACAAATGTTGAGTGCTTATCAAGAGTTTTGTGCAAGCAATTTAAAGTTGTGACTCGCGACTCTTGTCCCAAATATAGCAGGCTTCATTCATTGATTGAAGTTTCACAGTATTTTGAACCGACAGTGAGCGCTCCGAGCGAGCTGAGGGCTGTGGTAACGTTATTAGTCTGCAACCGCGGGCGTGTTTTTCCACATTCAAATATTAATTTTCACCTTCAAAATTAATACATATTCGAATTTAGAATATTCATATATTCATACTGAATGGATAGTCTACACCTTAGCTATTTGCAGCTCCCTAATACAATGGCAAGCAGTTAAGTTTTATAGACGAGGCATTCGCGTTTTCCATTTGGACTCACAAACTTGCTTAGCTATATAGTTGCAAGCACATAACAGTTATAGAGCAACGTGTTAACATTTTCAAAGTGTTTGACAATATTTCAGCTGTCAAACATTTAAAAAATGCTTTGAAAGTTTAAGTTACCGTTCTTGTGAAGAGCAGGTTGCACTGTGCTACCGGGGGAGGGCGGGGCATGTGACCTACAGTCTCCAGCAGCACAGAGCTGCTCATGAACGCCTGCTTATAAATAACGTCGGGAAAAAAAAGCACTATCAGCGAACGCGCAGCCGTGTATCGGCCGATTCCGATACACGTAAAAACCGCAAATATCGGCCCGATATATCGGCCGGCCGATATATCGGTCGATCCCTAGGTCGCAGAGGGTGTTGTGTCTGGCAGTGAGAAGAGCTTTGAGAAGCAGCCATGACACTGTTGTTTTCAACAAATCGACATCAGAAGTGTGAAGGTAAGAGGAAGATAGGTGCACACACCTATCCCTTAACCACACAACAAACAAACCAGTGTGTCTGTAGAAAATACAGATTACCTGCTGATTCATGACAATGCTAACACTAAAGCGCAATTTCATAATACATGATTCAATAAAACCATTCACCAAACCAAAATTTGAGGCTATCTATTGATGTTAAGAGTTTCATATCAAGTTAAGTAGAGGAACCAGGAGCTGAGAGAGACCATCCTGTGTGCTTAACCTTTCAGGGAAGCCAATCCTTCAGTGAGTGACACTATCTGTGGAGATATTGCTTACACCTGCTCCTGTGTCGTTTCAAGAGTTTACATACAGTTCACACACTATTCACAATGTTTCAACGGGGTGCTTCCCACGTTGGTACACTCCGAGCAGGCTCAGGTGATGGAGCAAGAAGTGAAGGCTCTGTTAGCGAAAGAAGCTATAGAGCAAGTGTATCCACCCGTATCCATCAAGTTTTTACAGCCGTTATTTCATTGTTCCAAAAAAGGATGGAGGGTTGTGTCCCATTTTAGATCTTCGTCTATTGAATCGTTCAGTTCAGAAACTCAAGTTCAAGATGCTGACACTCAAACAGATTGTGACTCAAATCAGATCCAAGGACTGGTTTGTCATGATAGATTTGAAAAACGCGTACTTCCATATCTCCATCCTCCCACAGCACAGGAGGTTCCAAAGGTTTTCTTTCGGGGGCAAAGAATACCAGTATCGGGTACTAAAGTTAGGACACGCACGCACTCACGCACTGTAAAACAGTTTGAGAGACTGTTAGATCTCTTGGCAGCAGCGTCCAACGTGATACCTTTTGGCCTGTTGTACATGAGACCTTTGCAGTGGTGGCTCAGGACCAGAGGGTTCTCCCCGAGGGGAAACCCACTTCGTATGATCAAGATCATGCGGCGGTGTCTCCGCACCTTGATTATATGGAGGAAACACTGGTTCCTGTCCCAGGGTCCGGTGTTGGGACCTCTTTGCCATCGAGTTGCTATCTCGACAGATGCTTCCCTCACTGGCTGGGGAGCGGTAATGGAAGGCCATTCAGCTCAGGGTCTGTGGAGGAGTCATCATCTCTCCTGGCACAAAAATTGCAGGAAGATGATGGCTGTGTTCAAGACTTTGAGACATTTCCTCCCAGATCTGAGGGGCCATCATGTGCTTGTCTGGACAGACAACACATTGGTGGTCTCTTATTTAAATCAGCAGGGGGGTCTGCGCTCGCGTCCACTATGCAGACTGGCACACCAGATCCTCCTGTGGTCCCTAGGGAAAGTGCTCTCACTGAGGGTGGTATATATTCCAGGGTTCCAGAATGTAGGAGCAGACACACTGACGAGGCAGGGGCTGAGGCCAGGAGAATGGAGACTCCACCCCGAGGTCCACCTCCAGATTTGGAGGGTTTATGACCAGGCAGAAGTGGATCTGTTTGCATCTCAGCACACGACACACTGTCCTCTTTGGTTTTACTTCACTCAACCAGCCCCCCTGGAGCTGGATGCTATGGTTCAGACGTGGCTGAGGCTGCGTCTGTATGACTTCCCCCCAGTAGCTCTGCTCCCAGGAGTTTTGGAGAGAATCCACCAAGATAAAATAAGTCTATTGCTAGTAGCACCACGCTGGCCAAGTCGATTTTGGTTTGCGGACCTCATTCATCTTCTCGACGGTCCTCCCCTGGAGGTCCCCACCAGGAGAGACCTTCTGTCTCAGGCAGAGGGCACTATATTTCAGCCCCAGCCAGAGATTTGGAAACTATGGGTGTGGCCTCTGAGGGGGCCCAACTTATAAATAGTGGTCTGTCAGCGTAAGCAGCTGAGACCATTTTAAGCTCCAGAGCTCCTGCTACGAGGAAACTTTATGCACTTAAACGGAAAGTTTTTACTTCCTGGTCTCACCAATGCCAGTGGGACCCGGTTAATTGTTCGGTTAACACAGTTCTCAAGTTTCTACAAGAGCGTTTCTCATCAGGTCTATGTCCTTCCACGCTCAAGGTTTACGTGGCCATTGTGTGGTGTGACAACAGGCTGACACTCAGGCATTTGAAAGTCTGGCGATTTGGGTATTCTCGATCCTAAAGCGTAAGAGTGACGCATCGTGAGTTCCCTCGAAAGGGAACGTCTCAGGTTACGACTGTAACCATAGTTCCCTGAGAAAGGAACAAGACGATGCTTCACCCTGCCATACTTCCTGCATCCCTATATCAGCTTGCTTCGGAAATTTGGAAGCTAATGCCCGTTTGCACCGGATGCTCTTTTATCATATCCTGGTCATGACGTCCAGGCATCCGCCCAAGATGGTCATGTTTCCTATTGGTCTAGTTGACATAGATGCTTCAGATGGAATCATGCTGGAAGTGTTCCCACAGCGTAACAGTGACGCATTGCCTCGTTCCCTTCTCAGGGAACTATGGTTACAGTTGTAACCTGAGAGGTTTTTCCTTTGAGTTTTCCACATACAGATGAAATCATTGTCAAAACGCTCCCCATTCCCACAGATCCACAAAAACTACTAAAAACGTTGTATTCTGCTGCCAGGCAATTAGATGGCGATGAAACACTTTAGTATAGACTGAACCCGATTCTGCCGCTCCGATTCTGCTGGGGTGGAGACCATCTGCACGGTACAACCTTGGTCTCTCCCAAAACAGATTCCAATTATTTACTGCTCTTTGTAAATAATTGGAATCTGTTTTGGGAGAGACCAAGGTTGTACCGTGCAGATGGTCTCCACCCCAGCAGAATCGGAGCGGCTGTTCTGTCGGACAACATCTCCAAGACGTTACAGACCAGGGGTCTCATTTATAAAACTGTGCATAGGATCCTTACTAAAAGTGTACATGCGCCCGAAAGCCAAAAATGGCGTACGCCAAAAAATATTCAGATTTATAAAACCGTGCGTACGCCAGAACCTGCGCAGAATTCACTTTATAAATCCCAGTCAGCCGAAGATTGTGCGCACACGCGTCTCCTCCCCGAAATAACCATATATGGAGCTTACAACGCCTAGTTTAAATATGCATATCCTCATCTGCATATCATTTGCATGTGATTATTCATCCACATGATACCATGTTAACGTACAAGACGTTAGGAAAATATGAAATACAGATGTGCCGTGTCACAATAAATTATTTTATTTTTTTCGTTGCCTATATCCTTGCCTTGTTTTTGAATGTATAAATCAAATATTGTCAAATACATCTCAGAGAAAGATCTTCTCAATCTTTTCCACTGGCCGAATAGTATTTTTAATGAATTTATATTTTTAATGGAAAGTGCATTATTTGCATGGAATTATTTTCTCAGACAATCTGCTATTATCATGATTAGCAATTATCTGTAGATAAAACATTAAAACACTGCATGCCAGAGGGAAAGTGTTCAAAAGCATTGCATCCACAACAAATATATATTTGTATTTATTGAATATATATATATATATATATATATATATATATATATATATATCGTAACTTCTCAGTAATGATTTCATGTAGTTTAAATGTTTAACTCCATTAATGAGAATGGCATATTTAATCTAAATGTTTATATCAGAAGTAAAACATAGTTTAAATCCTTATTTCATTTATTTAAACTGTTATTGAGAATATGCACTGTATTTATTAGCCTACTCATGAAGATATACGGTTCATCTGCAGTTAGATTATGCGTGTCAGTTTCACTAAACAGCCTAATGCGCGTGCTGGCGCAGACACTTAAGAAGGGATGGATATTGGCTTCAAGTGATTCGCTTGGTGAGTGAAATTTTATTTATAGGCTATTTTATTTTTGTAGTCTATAGATAGGCTATAATTTTCTTTAGATTTTCGGTCTAAAAGTGACCAAAAAGACATTTAACTACACCTCACCATCGGTGTCGCCAATTCCCTTTGTCTCCAGAATGTGCGTACGCACGGCTCAAAGTTTGCTTAATGGTGCGCACTTTCTCCCGTCAAGTTTGTTTTTTATAGATCAAAACCTTTGCGTGGAAACTGGCGTACGTACGTTTCCAGACCTGTTTTGTGCGTACGCACACTTTATAAATGAGACCCCAGATGACTAAGTCAAAGTCCAAATCACACCCTTTGTTGCCCAAACTTAACTAATATGCACAGTGTGGAACATTATATAGAAACTGTGTCTATTCCTCGTTTAGTGAAGCCAAACAATAAATGTAGTGTAGGATCTAGCAAAAATCTTATTGTAATTAAACCAGAAAATCTAAATATCAGTGAACAAAAACAATCTCTAAAGTTAGGTCTTCTAAACATTAGATCGCTCACACCTAAGGCGGTTATTGTAAATGAAATGGTCACAGATAATAATTTCGATGTTCTGTGCCTTACTGAAACCTGGCTTAAACCAAATGAATATTTCGGTCTAAATGAATCTACTCCGCCAGGATACTGTTATAAACATGAGCCCCGTCTGATCAGTCGTGGTGGCGGTGTTGCAACAATCTATAAAGATATTTTTAATGTTATTCAGAAAACAGGTCACAGGTTTAATTCATTTGAAGTACTTGTGCTAAATGTTACGCTCTTAGATGTAAGAAGGAAATCCATATTATCTCTAGCCTTGGCTACTGTATATAGACCTCCAGGGCCATATGCTGAATTCCTAAAAGAGTTTGCTGACTTTCTCTCAGATCTATTGGTGAATGTCGATAAAGCAATAATTGTTGGAGATTTTAACATTCACGTAGATAATATAAATGATGCTTTAGGTGCTGCGTTTACAGACTTATTAAACTCCTTTGGGGTCAAACAAAACGTCAGTGGTCCCACTCATCGTCTAAATCATACACTAGATTTAATTATATCATATGGAACCGATCCAACTGATATAGATATTATACCGCAAAATAATGACGTCACTGATCATTACATGGTGACTTGCATAATACGCACTGCTGAAATATGTCATGTTGCGCCACGTTATAGACCAGGCAGAACAATCCTTCCAACCACTAGAGATAGATTCTCAAATACCTTACCTGATCTATCTAAATTGCTAAGTCAACCCATACAAACAGATGAATTAGAGGAAATGACTAGCAGTTTGAGCACCATTTTCACTAGTACATTAGATATTGTTGCACCAATTAGATTAAAAAAGAGAGAAAAAAAGAGAGAAAACTAAAGCACCCTGGTACAACAGTGATACGCACGCTATCAAAAGAGAAACCCGTAAGTTAGAGCGTAAATGGAAACAAACTAACTTAGAGGTCTTTAGAATCGCGTGGAAAGACAGTATGTCACGTTATAAAAAGGCTCTAAAAACAGCCAGGACTGAGCATCTCCGCAAACTAATCGAAAATAACCAAAATAACCCAAGGTTTTTATTTAACACCGTGGCTAGACTAACAAACAAACAGACATCACCAGAGCAAAATATACCGTTACAGTTAAGCAGTAATGATTTTATGAATTACTTCAACGAGAAAATAGAAAGCATCCGAAACACAATTATAAATGTACAATCCTCTATGGTGTCTTATGATTCAGCCGCAATTATGGCCCCTCTAGAACAACTACACCGCTTTACAACGATAGGACAGGAGGAGCTAAATAAACTTATCATTGCATCTAAACCAACAACATGTTTATTAGATCCAATACCCACTAAACTACTAAAAGAACTATTACCTGTAGTGGAAGAGCCTCTCCTCAATATTATTAACTCGTCTCTATCTTTAGGTCATGTTCCAAAAATATTCAAGCTGGCAGTAATAAAACCTTTCATTAAGAAACCGCAATTAGATCCAAATATCTTAGCAAATTACAGACCCATTTCAAATCTTCCATTTATGTCCAAAATACTAGAAAAAGTTGTGTCTGCTCAACTATGCTCTTTTTTGCAAGAAAATGATATCTATGAAAAATTCCAGTCAGGATTCAGACCGCATCATAGCACTGAAACTGCGCTAGTTAAAATTACAAATGATTTACTTTTAGCTTCTGACCAAGGCTGTATCTCAATACTAGTCCTACTTGATCTCAGCGCTGCGTTTGACACTATAGATCATAAAATACTCTTGGATCGACTAAACTACACTGGTGTTCAAGGACAGGCATTAAGCTGGTTCAGATCGTACTTATCGGACCGTTATCATTTTGTCTGTTTAAACAGGGAAAAATCAAAAATAACGTCAGTAGACTATGGAGTACCGCAAGGATCGGTTTTAGGCCCTCTGCTATTCTCAATATATATGCTGCCACTTGGTAATATTATAAGAAAACATGGAATTAATTTCCACTGTTATGCTGACGACACTCAATTATATATTTCATCACGACCAGACGAAAACACTAACTCATCTAAATTGAAAGAGTGTCTCAAAGATGTAAAATGCTGGATGACGCGTAACTTCCTGCTATTAAATTCAGATAAAACGGAGGTATTACTTATTGGTCCAAAAAACCACTCACAAAATCTCTTACAACAAAACTTTACAGTAGTATAGACGGGTGTCCTGTTACCTTATCCACTACAGTAAACGACCTGGGTGTTATACTAGACCGCAACTTGTCTTTCGAAAATCATGTTTCATATGTTACAAGGACAGCCTTTTTCCACCTTAGAAACATTGCTAAGCTACGTAACATGCTATCTCTCTCTGATGCAGAAAAGTTAGTTCATGCATTCATGACCTCGAGACTAGATTACTGTAATGCTTTATTAGCCGGTTGTCCTGCATCCTCAATAAACAAGCTACAGTTAGTACAGAATGCAGCTGCTAGAGCTCTTACTAGGTCAAGAAAATATGATCATATAACACCGATTTTATAATCTCTGCACTGGTTACCTATTAAGTTCTGTATCAACTACAAAGTACTACTACTGGCCTATAAAGCCCTAAATGGTTTAGCTCCTATGTACTTAACGGACCTTCTTTCGCCCTACAATCCACCGCGTTCCTTAAGATCACTAAATTCAAGGCTTCTGGTCATTCCTAGGATATCTAAGTCCACTAAAGGAGGGAGGGCGTTCTCGCATTTAGCTCCAAAACTCTGGAATAGCCTTCCTGATACGGTCCGGGGCTCTGACTCGCTGACACAGTTTAAAACTAGATTAAAGACGCATCTCTTTAGTCAAGCATTCACATAATGCTTACCTTTCAGTCCTCTGTTATGCCATACGGAACCGTTTGCCACTGAAGCTGCTTAACGCACCAGTGGGGCTCGACAGCCTTTTAGACAAACGGGTCGGCCCGTATGGTTGGGTTGTGTTGCGGAGAGTTTAGGATTGCAGAGTTTGTGATAGTGGTTTTCTAACACCGACACCCGTACAATGGAAATTATTATGAACATCAGCTATGCTAGTTATGAACATCAGCTATGCTAATTATGAACATCAGCTATGCTAATTATTTCCCATCTGCCTTTCTGCTGTTATCTCGGGACGCTTGTTCCAAGAAAAATGGCGTTCGTCAGGTCCAGTCTTGTATCCAGCATCTCACGGGGGTTTCGGATGCCCCACCGCCTGTGATGAGAAGACCAACGCCTGTGAAGAGACGACTCACCGTCTGCGATATGTTATGGCGCCGTTTTATACATAAACAATATTTATATTTAATACTTATATATAAACAATATGAATGTAAGCCAGAGGAGAACTGGCCCCCGACTGAGCCTGGGTTCTCCCAAGGTTTTTTCTCCATCCAATCTGATGGAGTTTTGGTTCCTTGCCACTGTCGCCTTGCTTTTGGCTTGCTTTGGCTTGCTTAGTCGGGATTATTTAATATTTAATATTTAACAATATTATTGATCTGTGTTGTACTACTTTCATTTTATCACTGTGAAGCTGCTTTGATACAATCTGTATTGTGAAAAGCGCTATATAAATAAATGTGACTTGACTTGACTTGAACATGTTATATATGCATGTGCATGACGTCGTCGTCTTCAGAGATTCACATTTTTTATTGTTTACAATTGGAGACCATTCAAATGGAGACCATTTTCAAAAACTTGCACTTTAAAAACTTGTTTTCAAAAGTTTGTGTTTTCAGGCACCCAAAACGCCATTGTCGTGTAAACGAGTGGCCAAAACGCATACGTTTTTTTTAACCTTTTTAGTTAAAAATGGTGTCATGTAAACAGTCATGTATGAACGTCATAGGCGGGGTGACGTGTCGACCAGGAACCCATAAAGCACCCCAGAAACACAAACGCGATAGCTTCTGATAGACTGAAGCAAGCGCTTACGGGCATGCTGGGAGTATGGCATAAACACGCAGCGTCTCGTTCCCTTCAGGGAACTAAGGTTACATGCGTAACCAGAGACGTTCCCATTCAGGGAACTTCGAGCTGCGTGTAACCGCTATGGGGAACGCTAATACCAACGCCGCCATACGAGCAGGTGTCCGTAGCGTGAAATTATAGCGCACATTCGGAGGAAAGCACCTGCGCCCCTGGAGTGGAACTGAAGTCCAGATGATAGAACTTAACAATTGTGTGCGGTGAGGACCACCCTGCCGCATCACAAACGTCTTGAATGGAAACACCTGATAAAATAGCCTTAGAGGCAGCCATACTCCAGGTAGAATGAGCCCGGACAGCCAAAGGAGAAGGCCGACCGGAAGACTCGTAGGCGAGTGAGATGGCCTCGACCACCCACTTGCTCAACCTCTGCTTAGATGGCGGACAACCTTTATTAGGAGGTCCAAAACAAACAAACAACTGTTCAAACTTTCTCCACAGGGCAGCTCTGTGGACGTATGCATCTAGAGCCCTCACTGGGCAGAGCAGATTAAGTCTCTCCTGGTCCTCTGACAGAAATGGTGGAGGGCAGAAGGCCTGCAGCACAATAGGTCTGACCACACAAGTCGGAACCTTGGGAACGTACCCCGGCCTAGGGAGGAGGAAAGCCTTCACCATGCCGGGAGCAAACTCCAGACATGAGGGAGAAACCGACAAAGCTTGAACATCTCCTATTCTCTTTAAGGAGGATAAAGCCAGAAGAAAGAGTGAGGAATTTCTCCGGAACTTCCTCAATGGGCTCGAACGGTGCTAGACAAAGCCCTTCTAGGACCACCGCTAGATCCCACGTTGGTACCCTCGTGCGCACAGCTGGCCTCAGCCTCAGGATACAGAGAGGAAGCGAATTATTCCACACAGAGGAAGCGAATTATAAGCTGGTGTCTCCCGAGAGAGGCTCCACTCAAAGGGACATGGTAAGCAGATAAGGCCGCCACGTAAACATTTAGTGTGGACAAATAAATAAATAAATAATCATAAAAACATTTAGTGTGGAGTGGGATAACCCTGTGGAGAAGCGCTCCTGAAGGAATTCCAGCACCGCCGACACCGGGCAGTTAACTGGGTCCAACTGGTGTTCTCCACACCAAGAGGTGAACAATTTCCACCTCAAAGCATATAACTTCCTCGTGGAAGGAGCTCTGGATTGGAGGATGGTCTCAACGACCTCAGTCGAGAGACCAGATTCTATGAGCTGTGCCCCCTCAGAGGCCAGGCCCACAGCCTCCATAGATCCGGGCGGGGATGAAGTATTGATCCGCACGCCTGAGATAGAAGGTCCTTTCTGACTGGAATCTCCAGAGGAGAACCGTCGAGGAGGGAAATTAGGTCCGCAAACCAAACTCGGGCCGGCCAGTACGGGGCTACTAACAGAAGACTGACCCTGTTCCGGCGAACCCTCTCCAGAATTCCTGGGAGCAGAGCAATCGGGGGAAAAGCGTACAGGGGTGACCTCGGCCACTCCTGTACCATGGCATCCAACCCCAGAGGGGCTGGCGGATGTAGGGAAAACCACAGCGGGCAGTGAGACGTTTCTCTGGATGCAAACAGGTCTACCTCGGCACGACCGAAATGTTTCCACAGGAGCTCCACCACTTCGGGGTGGAGTCTCCACTCCCCGGGCCTCGGCCCCTGCCTCAACAGGATGTCCGCTCCCCGATTTAAATATCCTGGGATATAAGTTGCCCTCAATGATAGAAGCTTCCCCTGGGACCAGAGGAGGATTTGATGCACCAGCTTGTATAGTGGACATGAACGCAGACCTCCTTGATGGTTTATATAGGAGACCACCGAAGTGTTGTCTGACCTGACAAGAACATGGTGAACCCTGAGGTCTGGGAGGAAGTGTTTCAGGGCCTGAAACACCGTCATCATTTCTAAGCAATTTATGTGCAGGTGAAGATGATGGCTCTGCCAAAGACCCCGGGCTGAGCGACCACTCATGATCGCTCCCCAGCCTGTGAGGGAGGCGTCCGTCGTTAGAGTTACACAACGACACGGAGCTCCTAGCACAGGTCCCAGGGACAGGAACCAAGGTTCTTTCCACATAGCCAGAGCACGGAGACAACGTCGCGTGACCCTGATTTTGCGGAGCGAGTTCCCCCTCGGGGAAAACCCCTTGGACCTGAGCCACCACTGTAGAGGTATCATGTACAACAGGCCATGTGGTACCACATTGGACGCTGCAGCCATGAGACCCAGAATTCTCTGATATTCCTTTACAGTGAGCGACTGGCCTAGCTTTACTTGCTTGACAGCAGAGAGAATCGAAGCTATACGAGCAGGCGACAGACGTGCTTGCATCGTCATCGAATCCCAAACTACCCCCAGAAAAGTGGTTCTCTGTGCTGGAGAAAGCACACTTTTCTTGGCATTGAGTCTCAGCAGCAACCTCTTAATATGAGCGAGGACGACATCTCGATGCCGAACCGCCAACTGCTCCGATTGAGCCAGAATCAACCAATCGTCGATATAGTTTAGAACACGAATGCCTTGGAGTCGCAGCGGAGCCAGAGCCGCATCCATGCATTTCGTAAAGGTTCGAGGAGACAGTGCTAGGCCGAACGGAAGAACCCGATACTGATATGCTTCGCCCCAGAAAGCAAACCTCAGAAACTGTTGAGGAAGGATGGAAATGTGAAAATAAGCGTCCTTTAGATCTATCGTGACAAACCAGTCCTCGGACCTGATTTGTGACACGATCTGCTTGAGAGTAAGCATTTTGAATTTGAGCTTCCCTACTGAGCGATTCAAAAGGCGCAGATCTAAAATCGGACGTAACCCCCCCATCCTTCTTTGGAACAATGAAGTAACGGCTGTAATAACCCAGGTTTCTGTCGAGAGGAAGAACTCGTTCTATCGCCCCCTTCAGTAACAGCGAATTCACTTCCTATTCCATCACCAGAGCCTGATCGGGGCCCACCGCGGTGGGTAAAATCCCCCGAAAGCGAGGTGGGCGCGACCTGAACTGGATCGCATACCCATGCTCGATAGTCTGCAGGACCCATTGAGATACGTTTGGAAGTGTTTTCCACTCTGCCAGAAATTCTTCTAAGGGTACCAGTCTCTCTGGCCTCTGGAGATCTTAGAGAGACAGACACAGTGTCCAGTGATGGCACACTGGCAGGGAACAACTGGTCTGATAATACCATATCGCTCCTCAGAGTGAGCGAGCGTCCCTCAGGAAAACGCTCGCTGGGACCGTCTACGCCCCGACACGCAGGCGGGGTTGGCAGAACGGGCCCCTGAGGGCACAGAGACAGAACGGGCACTGGGTACAGCAGCGAACACCTTTCTGACTCGGTGGGGACCACCCTCAGAGTCCTGACACCAGTGGCGTCAGGGCTTCTTCGACGAGGCCTTCCTGGCGAACTGTCCTCAGATCAGTTCTGCCCCTGGAAGACCTCGTCTGAGAGCGCCGCGTCTCGGTCCAGTTTTGCTGGGGAGGAGCACGAGACGCGACGCTCTTCTTCTGTTGCGCCCTGTGCGAGGAGCTACTCGACGTCTGGGGCTGCTCCAGCCCAGCAGCCCCGGGGACATGAACCCGGAGGGGGAGGAACCTCTGAAGCGCCGCTGCCTTCTTTTTCTCTTCCTGAAACCTTTCAATAACAGTGTCGACCGAATCGCCGAAGACGCCAGCGGTTGACAGCGGCGCGTCCAGGAGGAAAGATTTATCTTTTTCCTTCATGCCGGAGAGATTTAACCTTAGATGTCTCTCCGTGGCCACCAAAGCTGCCATAGAGCGGCCAACAGATCTGGCCGTCTCTTTGGTGGCACGGAGAGAAATATCAGCTGCCTGACGCAGCTCTCTCATCACATCTTGATTTATTTCCCCCCCCCCCTCACTAATATCTCGCAGCAGATCAGCCTGATAGGCTTGCAGCACAGCCATAGTGTGTAGACATGAAGCTGCTTGTCCCGACGCCGAGTAAGCCTTGCCCACCAAAGCCGAGGTGTTTCTGAGTGGCTTGGTGGGCAACGCCGGTGTTTTGAAGGACGATGCCGTGCCAGGAGAAAGATGGCTCGCCAAAACTTCCTCCATCCTCGGCATCGCCCCATAACCATGAGCCCTAGCCCCCGACACATTAGAGTATGTGGAAGTTTGTTGTGTAAAAACTCTCACCGAAACTGGCTTATTCCAAGATCTAGAAACCTCTTTATGTACATCAGGGAAAAAGGGTAAACACCGGCGTGGAGGTTGTGAGTGTGATGGCAGAAATCTTTCATCTAGTTTACTCTTAACTCTAGCTTCCGGTTTTTCAACTGGCCATTCGATGTTTAATCTTTCAACAGCGCGAGTTAAAACCTCCATAAGCTCCTCACCAGCGGGAGACTGAAGTGACGAGTCCCCAGTCTCCGCTGTATCCACACTTACAACATCCAGCTCCTCAGAACTGGATAGCTGTAGTGATGGTGCCTCAGCTCGGTCGGGAGAAACCGCAGCGCGGACCCCCGAAGCCGAATCTGAGGCAATGGATCCCCATGATTGAAGTCTTCGCCGTGCCTCGGCAGCGGCGGGACCCGAACCACGGGGAGCGCGAGCCGAGCCACTCTCCTCAAACAGAGCTCGGCGGGAGCAGAGCGTCCTCATGGACAGACGCTCACAGTGCGCATAGCCAGCCCCCTCGAGACCCGACTGCGCGTGCTGCGCTCCCAAACAAACAACACACAGATTGTGTGTATCCCCACCCGTGATGTAGCGTGGGCAGGGATGAACACACTTTCTGAACTGCTGTTCACTCGCCATAATATAACATGTCTCTCAATAAACAGTTTTTCTTTTTAAAGTGAAAAAAACTCCTGCCTAGTGAAACTAAGGACAGACAAAAACCACTGTAGACACAGACTGATATTTTTTGACTCACACACAAAGAGCGCTTGCTGAAGATTTCAGAAGCTATCGCGTTTGTGTTTCTGGGGTGCTTTATGGGTTCCTGGTCGACACGTCACCCCGCCTATGACGTTCCGTCTCGCCATTGGACTGATTCCATACGTGCTTCATGACGCACCACGCAGGGGGCGTTCCCCATAGCGGTTACACGCAGCTCGAAGTTCCCTGAATGGGAACTAATGAATGATCAAAATACTGAATGAACAAATAAATGAACAATTTGAACGAATTTGAGCAAAGAAAAAAAAGCAGCAAAGTAAAACAATAGTTGTGGACAACAAACGAGTTACTGATTGGTGTACTGATTTCTTAGTACAACCAATCAAATGTCAGGAGAGCATGAAAGAATAACTGCATTGACACAGGAGAAAGAAAGAAAGAAAGAAAGAAAGAAAGAAAGAAAGAAAGAAAGAAAGAAAGAAAGAAAGAAAGAAAGAAAGAAAGAAAGAAAGAAAGAAAGAAAGAAAGAAAGAAAGAAAGAAAGAAAGAAAGAAACAAAAATAATGACTGGAGAGTTAATGGTTAAGAGGGAAAAGCTGGATAATGAGTCCATGATAATGACAGATCATGGTTAGAAAATGGGAGAGAAGGTCAAAGAAGGTCATCTTTTTGATAGATGGCCTGCACTTCAACTTATTTTGAGCCATTGCCTCTTAATTACAGTCATTACAAGTAAATGTTCAATTGAGCAGAAACATGCTTCTCTATTTCAAGGTAGCAATTTGGCTAATCAACAATCAACCATCATCTGTTAACGATTGGATAAAACGTTGGATGTTGACCATTAAAGGTGAAGTGCGCCAAAGCTAAACTAGGTTGATTCAACGAAAACTGATTCAATCAAAACATACAGAATACAAGTGAGTACAGTACAGAAATTACACACTTCACCTTTAGCACTTCACTTTGCAAAGGTCTTACCTCCATACTTCACATGGGAAATTATATTGAGCTGAATGAATATGGGTTAAGTGTTGGTACTTCACTTTCTAACCACAAACAAGCTAATAACGGTTGTTATTCCACTTTTGAGAGCTTAAATCTGTTCTTTACACACAGACCCTTTAATTGAGTGACAAAACAATTTGCTCTCAAAAAAAATCTGAAAATTGCCAAATTATTGATGCGTGCTATCAAAATACTGCTGTGTGAAGCTTCAAAACCTTTGTGAACCAGTGATTCAGAGAGTGCATAAGACTACCAAAGTCATGTGATTTCAGAAAACGAGGCTTTGTTATGATGTACGTTTCAAACATTTGGAAATGTCAATGGATCACCACAGCACTCTTAGAAATAAAATTATTTAATGTATGGTTACAGTATGGTTCGATGAAGAACCTTTAACATCAATGGAACTTTTCCATTGCACAAAAGGTGCGTTTATAGTGGTTGATGAAAACGCCTCAGGTTACGACTGTAACCTATGTTCCCTGAGAATAGGGAACGAGACAATACGTCATTGACGCTTTGGGGAAACGCCTCAGGCGTAACAGGTGTCTGAAATCACTATCAAACCACGTCAATCACATTGACCGGTGGCAGCCCGAGAATCATTAATGTGAATGATTAACGTGCGACCTGGAAGTATTTAAGGACGCCTTGAAACATGACAAATCACCTTATCGTCTGAAGGGACTGTACGGCAGGCAAGCCCCAAGGCATGGCAGGGAGACGTATTGTCTCGTTCCCTATTCTCAGGGAACATAGGTTACAGTCGTAACCTGAGACGTTCCCTTTCGAAGGGAACTCAACAATACGTCATTTTTTTGTATTCACGACGCTTTGGGGAACGATATACCCACGCCACCATGCTAAAGGGAGTGCATGCCCTCAGGCAGTGACAACTGTCCAAACCAGCAAATTCAAATGAAATGCTAGAGCCACTCACCCTCAGGTCACATTCCTAGTCTGGCCTTAGGAATATGCCTTAGGGTAAGGCATCCAAACCGAGGGACTGCGAAACTGGCAGTGAACCACTCGCCCCGGATCTCAGAGACAGGATATCCTGGAGAGTATGACTCAGCATAGTGCTTTACAACCCTTGCCAGTGAGGGGAGTTACTCTACTCGATCCATGGATCTACCCAGTGTTTGTGTTTCAAAACACTGAGGAGGCCTGTGAGGGCCTAGAAATGAAATGCCACCAGGCAGGCCTAACATGGTGTCACTACAGAAGACACTACAGTCTGGCCACTTCCTGTCTGTCTGAAGACAGAGCCTCTGGACAGTTGCCTCAAGGAAGGCATCCAACCCGAGGGACTGCAAAGCAAGCTGTGAACCATTCGGCCTGGATCTCAGAGACGGGATATCCCGGAGAGTATGACTCAGCATAGTGCTTTACAACCCTTGCTAGCGAGGGGAGTTTCTCTACTCGATCCACAGATCTACCCAGTGTCTGTGTTTCAAATAGGGATGGGATGATAACCGGTTTCACGATAAACAGTGATAAAATGTACTGAA
Source organism: Cyprinella venusta (assembly GCA_038021265.1). Classification (NCBI taxonomy): domain Eukaryota; kingdom Metazoa; phylum Chordata; class Actinopteri; order Cypriniformes; family Leuciscidae; genus Cyprinella; species Cyprinella venusta. The sequence goes on along the minus strand of CM075869.1, from coordinate 12,737,743 downwards.
GGTTAGTATTATCGTTTAAAATTTAATTATCATTAAAACCGTGTTTGATTATCGCGATTTTAATAACTCACTGAATCCTGTCGGCCAGTCTGACGCAGGCGCGTAGCACGCAATATTTTTTTAAATTACTATTCGAGAAGGAATGGCGGAAGGCAGTGACCGTGCTCAGGAGATTTTTCAGCCTTTTAAGAGGACCAAATCTGAGGTGTGGTCATATTTTGGGTTTAACAAAAGTCCTGAGGGAAACTTGATCGAGGATGGTCATCCTGTCTGCCGAACAAAAAGTCACTGCAATAGAAACACTTCAAATCTGCCGAGTCGTCTTGTGTGATCATCACCCGAACGCAAGGCAAGTTAACTTTGACCTTAATACCAAAACTACGTCTGGGAAACAATTGGGCACGAAATGTTGTTTTGAGTTGAAACATTTTATGTCACTCACTTGAAATAGACGTGAAGCTTCCGCGAAGAAAGTTCGTAGCAAGTTTTAAGACAAACAAACAACGTCAAACAAGACTATTATTAAGAGTGATATTTTAAGGGATAGTAAAGTATAGATACATCACGTATTAAACTGATTTTATTTTTACCACATAATTACGGGGACATATTAAATTGATAATGAGATTAGCTAATGTTTTAAATCTTGCCTGTTTATGAATTCATTTTGTAAAACAATCGTCCAGACAAGATATATCACACCAATATTATCAAACTCTTTAAACAATAAATCAACTCTGATTTCATTTTTGCAATACAATCAAAAACCGGAGACGCAAGACGGCAAGTTGTATTTGAATGAAACAAGAGCGCGCGTCCGTTGTGATATGGATGTGCACTGTGTATATGTAAATATGACATATGGATTTCATCTGTGAAATCCAGATACTGAACCCTCTTCTCTCGAGAAGAGGGACAGGTGAGAGCGAACACAATTGGCTTTATGCCAAGCTGCACTACTTCCTGAACTTCAGCCAGCTCCTTGTTTCCTGTCTGCCATTATTGGGCAAACTTGATTAATTCAGGTGTGTCTGATTATTGTTGCCATGACTACTGAGGTCAGGCACACCTGAATTAATCAATTTGTCCAATAATGGCTGACAGGAAACAAGGAGCTGGCTGAAGTTCAGTAAGTAGTGCAGCTGGGCATAAAGCCAATTGTACAGACAGTTCCCTCAAGAACTACCTGTGCGCATTTTTCTCCCAGACAGAAAAATGCACAGAACGTGTCACCCGGCTTCAGATATCTTGAGCACGGGTCTGCACACTTCTAAAGCATTTCAAAATTGATTTTCAAGCAGTTACAGACAAAACAGTCCCTGAAGACGAAAAGACGATTTGTCATGTTGCAAGGCGCCCTTATATACTTCCAGGTCGCACGTTAATCATTCATTAATGATTCACGGGCTGTCGCCGGTCAAAGTGATTGACGTAATTTGATAGTGATTTCAGACACCTGTCACGCCTGAGGCGTTTCCCCAAAGCGTCAATGACGTATTGTTGAGTTCCCTTCGAAAGGGAACTTATTTACTTCAAAAAATTCTAAGGGGGCCTCAAGATGACTTAAAATAATTTAAGATAAGACAAAACAGGCATGAAAATAAGGTAAAAAAAAATCACAATATTTCTTATTGTTAGGTTATTGTTATTTTTAATGTATATACATCTCTCTAGTTATTGCAAAGCTCTAAAATATTTTATTGGACTTTTTTGTAAATAGTAGTCTCTTATTGGCATGATTAACCAAGCTCTCTATAAAACAAACAGAACAAACCCTACAATTTATTAAAATAACTACAGCTGTCCCCTAATAGTCGACTAAATGTTTGTTTATTTGAAGAGGTTTAGTCGACCAAATTTGTATTAGTTCATTAGTTGCAGTGTGGGTTCCTCAGGGCTGCATGTTACCGCCCATTTTGCAAGACTTTCATTTGTATCTTTGTTCTATTGTATTTATCTATGCTTGTCATTTATTTATGATTTTCTAGTATGCAGATTTACTCCACTACAACATCAACAATCATTCTAGAATGATTCATTCTTTCCAAACAGAGCTTTTCAAGTCATATGGTGAAACTTTTTTCATATCACAATATATCGCAGAAAACGATTCGTTTTGTCTTGTTTTGTCTGTTTTATTGCAGACCTAGTTCAGCTGTATTTATTTATTTTGCTAATTTGTTTATTTGGTCTTATTTTCTTACTTGTCTGTAATAATGTTTGAAATGCAGTTGTTTATGCTGTGGTATTGTTAAAACAATATTTTTTGTATATGGTTTTCATCTGCAACAGAATGTTTTTCAGAAATACACAGTATGTTTGATAACTAAACTATTTTTTTTTTTTTTTTTTTTTTGGAATCGAAACTGGGAATCGATAAGCAGGATCAGAATCATAGCCTCTAAAATTCAAACAATACCAAAACCTAGTTCACAATCCTACTGAGGACAGACATGAGTGCAGGTGGATTCAGCCCAACCTCTAACTTATTCTGAAATTTACACAGCTGGCAGACCTCGGCCTTCACACCTCCAACTGGCCCAATCACGCAGCTCTTAAAGCAAATGGAGATGAAAAGCTCCAGCAATGAGCTTCCTAGGATGAACAACATAACACTGACATGCCCTTTAGAACAAAATAAGCCTGCAGCGTGCAAGTGTGGGCACGACCGGGGAGGAGCTGCCTTTGAAATAGGTGAGATTATGTTTGTGTGCATGTGTAGGGTTTGTGGGAAAATAGGTGACTGAGTAATTCTTATAGTCTGACCAAACTACCTTTCACTTCCAAATTACACAACCGCTTCTTGTGAGCCAAACCAAAGCCTGCCTCTGCACACATGTGTCCCACAGACTGATGCTCTTTTTCTCTTTACACTATCAAGCACTTGCCTGTCTTGACATATACTCACTATGACACACACAGAGACAACAGACATGCTCTGCCAGGAATCCTGCTTGCCTGAGGACCAAAGGCTTGGGTAGGGTTGCACCTAAAATGGTCTTACTTAAAATAGGACATTTACAACAGGGACTTAGTAGCTACTAGCTTGCTTATAAATACATTTCATGAGTTCACACTTACATATAATTTTGAGGGAGTAAGATTTAATGCGTATTTGGCTTGCTGTCCGGAGGGAGGGCTCCGTCCGAGCTCGAAATTCAGCCCGAACCCAGAGTACTCCTCCTGGTGGGATATATATATATATATATATTGATATATATATATATTGATATATATTGATATATATTGATATATATATATATATATATTGATATATAGAATCTATATATAGATTCTTAGATAGAACAGATTTTGCTGAAACATAAGATGCTGCATGTGTAGACAGTAGACAACAACACAGCTCAACAAAGCTTTAAAAAGAATTAGAGATCTACCAGCATTGAAATTGAAGAAATCTGTTTATATCTCTCTATGCATCAGTAATCTGTATAAACAAGCATCTATATACATGTTTATAGTTCAACTCAGATTTCAACTCAGAGATCAGATCAGGATGCCCAGATTTTCCACACAGATTTATAAGGCGCTCTGTCTTTAATAGCAGGGGCCAATCCTGCCGCAATCCAATCTGAGAAGGCAACATAAATGCAGGCGATTGAATTGGCACTGTACTTCTTAACACCACAACGGAGCTTATGATGGCACATAAATAATTCACATCTCTGTCTGTGTTAAACAGCAAAGAGCAGAGCAGTTTCTTGGGCTAAGTCATGTCACATACTGCACACCTGCCATATTAAAGACACCGAGATTGATGCTCTACATGCATATACTTATATTCAACAGTAGAGTATTAAATGATATACAATGCTATTCTATAACTAGATTGGGTTACACTTAATTTTTTTAAATGTCTTTGTTAGGTTAATTAATAGGGGTGTAACAATACATTATAGCGTGTCACAATATACTGCAATACAAAAATGCAACATGTATCGTGGATAGTGACAATTTTATTGTGTATAGTTAACCCAAAATGAAAATTACTGTGCGAGAAAAAAATAAGTTTACAGAGTTTTAGTGTCAGAACTACATTAAACTACTATATATATAATGTTGAATATAATAATGCAGTGGGTAATATTTGATAATGCCAAATGTCTTGTTACCAGTAAAAAGTGGCCGACATTATTTTAAAAAAATCTAGTCAGTGACAGTGAAAGCATTCGTCTAAAATAATGATGTATTTTCAGCTTCAGAATCATGAATATTGTTATTCTGGTGTCTCTATTGTCCTGTGCTTTTGGGTTTCAGCACTAAGTCCAAGACTATTCATTTCTACCCAGAATGAAATACCAAATTTTAATCAAAATTACTCAAAAGTACATTTTTTGTTAACCTTTTATCATATGTCTTGAAGTTATCGCATTAATATCGCATCGTGAGTTCAGTATCACGATATGTATCGAAATGTGACATGAGGGTATGTTTACACGCCTATTAATTTAACATTTAAAAGTTAAGGTTAGGGGTCCCACTTTATATTAGGTGTCTTTAACTACTATGTACTAACATTAAAATGAATTAACCCACCCTTACACTTACCCATACCACAAAAAATATGCATATGCGACATAACATGTTTTTACTTCAGAAAGTAGGCTACATGTAACATGTAAAAAGGTACTTAAAATAAATTGTTACCCTTTATTACTTAGTATACTGTTCACTGATATTATATTAATCTGGTATAATTAATTGTTTTGACTGATCTTAGAGCAGCAGGATATATACCATATATGCTCATCGTGTTTGCCAATGACAATCAAATACCGATTACAAGTTTTAGGACTGAAATGAAAATAAAAAATGGTGTAAAATGTCATAAATAGGTGTAAATGTTATAATAAATGCTGTATATTTCAGTTATAATGGTTCCTACTCTCCTGGTCAGGTTCTATATGGCAACTAGTGACTGTTTTATGATGGTTATTGGTTAGTGATGGTTAATGTTTCTATGAAAGTATCACTGAAATTTTGCTACAGCGCATATATTTTTAGCTGAAATGTAAGGGCAATAATCTTATATAGTCATCTCAGTTCAATTGTACTAAATTATTTAATTATTTTTAATAATAAATTTGTATTTAATGACATTTTTATCACGTAATTCAAAAATGTTAAGTTACCTGACAAAACATTTTACACTTTAGGGCTATGTGTGGAAACATTTATAAGATACAAAATATAAGATTTACAAATACTGCCCTAACCTCAGGCTCAACAGATTGAAAGATGCAAGTTGTCGGACCGTTTGGCATCAGATTATGTCTGCATTAATGATGGCTGCATGGCTCTTTTCAGCAGCAGAAATATTTATGACAGGCAGCCAACCTCTTTCATTCGCCGTCTCTATGCAACCGGGGTTATCTGAGCATTTATCTGAGGCCTTTGCTACAGAAATTATGCAGGTGGCTTCAGAGAAAGAGGAAAGTAATACAAACACCTGCTGCCTGCGCATGACACGAATGATGCGAAGAGAACGTTCAAGGGAAGAGACTATGTGTGTTCTCATTTAGGTGAGGGTTTTGTTTTGTTTTTTTTTGAACAATGAGGTTGTTTACCAAAGGCAATAATATATTGCACTGTGACATAATAAACTGACGTCTAAAAACTGACGAGACAGCATGTCTCGCATTCGGTGCCACTAGAACAGAACAGTTAAAAGGATAGTTCACCCAAAAATGACCCAAAAATCACCCTCAAGTTGTTCCAAACAAAGAGTTTCTTTCTTCTGCTGAACACAAAAGAAGATATTTTGAAGAATGTAAAAGTTGATGGTAGTTCCGTAGTCATTTTTTACCCGACTATGGAAGTTATATTTAAATTTTATATTCAATTTTTGGTTGAATTATACCTTTAACAGTCATAACACAGAGATTTTGGGGATGTTCTTATGGTGTAACTAAATCATTGATTTAAAAAAACTGACAGAAATTATGGAAAGATAGAGCAGATTACCTCATCAGGTTAACAACAATTATGTTTTCTAGCATTTATTTGAAGACAGGTGATACCCTCTGGTCAACCTGTTACCTAACTTGTATAGCTATAGAACATTTACTACAAAAACTGAAATGAGATTCATATATGTGTATGAAAAAGACAAATGAGGACTTCACCCTACAACATTTTACTTTAAACTGAAAACCCCAAGCTTTTAACCCCCCAACAGTTGACTGTGTTTTGGTACATGCAAGCTAGGTGGGTCAATTAAAATCGACCACATCGACCATTAAAATGGGTTAAATGGTTTGGGGGTTAGTCTACCCACTATAAGTCGCACCCTGAAAACAAACAAACAAAAAAAATCTATATTACCCAGTCCTCGAAGTGTTTACTGCCGTTATGCAGCAATTCCTCGAACTGAATGGTGCAGTTTGCTACAAAGTCGTCGTAGCCAATCGGCGCGTCATGAAACACCGACAGCTCGATCTTACGACCGTCGTGCACCTCCGTTACAAACTCATCTTGCCAGACGGGACTGTTGGTCTTCTGCTTGGTCGAGGTCTGACCCACGCGAAAATCATCAACGTTGAGTGCGATGTACGTGTCCAGCAGGAAGGTTTGCGTCTTGGGGCCGACGGCGTGTCTCAGAGACCAGGCTGTGGGCTTCAGGTCCAAAGCCTCGCTGATCTTAATCTTCAGCAGACCGTTAAAGACCACCATGGCCACTTTCGAGAGCTTTAGTACGAATATTCCACTTCAGCGCCTGGTTAATTATTCAACCAGTGTATGTCACGGTCCACCGGTTAGATTTCTGGATTGTTTCTCCTTCTGAAACAACGGTAAAATGCCCTTCGTCGTCCTCGTGGATCTGCATGCAAAGCGTAGAAGGTCCAGACAGAAAGGAAATCTAGCCTGTGACCTACGGATAACCTGCATGTGATCTTGAAGCTGTCCAAACACCCCTGTAGGCAGTCAATGCAAGTTGGAGCGAAAAAGGAGAGCTACGGTGTGTCAGCACCGATACGACCAGCATTCCACACCTCAAAATATGCCAGAATAACCTGGATCTCCTCAGGGTGAGCTTGTTCCCTCGTCTGGCTCGAGCGCTGCTGGATGCGTCTCCTCCGCGCATTGGGAGGAAAGTTATCCCCGCGAAGCGTCGTTCGATTCCCCCCAGACTGGAGAACGTGGACGAGTGTTTTCAAGGGTTCCGTACTCGCTTGCTTCTCACAGGATTCTTGTTTGACCGTCGGTACTCAGTTTCCTGCAGACCTGCCTCTTTTTCTCCTGACTGTGTGTGTCTGAAGGCTGGTCCAGGAAATGCGCAAAACACGTCAGTTAGTGCTCGGAGAGGGTTGAGTGTGTGCGGCGCTGAAGCGACCCTTCTGGACCCGCTCTCTGGTCCAGCATCATCCACTGGGCTGTAAAGATGTGTGTGTGAATACCAAGTGTGAATAATGCACCCTGCTCAAAGTCTTGCAATGCAGACGACCATGTTCTTAGTCAGAACCGAAAATTTATTTGCCCAATTTGATCATGAATGATATTTGAACAGAATGGTATGGCCCCATAGTGATATAACCATTTCTAGAATCTTGAATTATTGGTCTTTATGGGTATTATCGTCATCTTGCATATGGATGTTTACAATGCATAGCATACTGACAGTACTACACTGTAATCAATCCTGTTTTTTTATCACCCCTTCCACCAATTTTACTGATGAAGATAGAGTTGCATATCCAAATTCCGAAAATGACAGATGTTATAGCAAGTTAAATGGATGCAAACATTGTGTTATGACATACGGGAAAAAAACATGATGTAATTGCAAGTGAAAACTTTTCTTCAACCAGATGAAGTTGAAAATGTGATATTTTGAGGTCCAGTTTATCATTAGTCAAGCAAAGCGCCATCTCGTGGATGGAATTTCCATTACAGCAACAGGCATAGATGATGCTGCATGATCAAATATAGCCTATTATATATGAGTATTATGAAAGAATTGTAAGGAACGTGTACTGACCACTGAACTATCATTCATTTAAATGTCCGAGTGTTGTCAGTGGCGCATATGAAAGCACATAGAGCCTACAGATTTATTGTGTTTTACAAAAGCTTTCCTGTTGCTCTTTCTGTTGCCTTGAGCTGCCCAAAGCCCAATAGAGCAGACATTTTATTTAGGAATACATGATCCTGGTGAAGGGAAAATTGAGGTGACTGAGGTACTCGGTCTGTTTATCATTTAAACAAATTTTACTTTTATCATAACGTTTAAGATTACATGATAGTTCGCTCAAAAACGACAATTCTGTCACCCTTTAGCCTACTCACCCTCAGGTTGTTCCAAACCTGTATAATTTCTTTTTTCTTCTTCTTCTGAACACAAAAGAAGATATTTTGTAAAATATGGGTAACCCACCAGTTGATGGGCAACATTGTGGGAAAAAATATGGGGGGAAAATACTATGGAAGTCAATGGAACCTATCAAATGTTTGGTTGTCAAATATTCTTCAAAATATCTTTATTTTGTGTTCAGCAGAAGAAAGAAACTCATACTGGTTTAGAACAATTAAACGTTGACAGAATTCTCATTTATGGATGACCAATTCCTTTAAATCATATTTAGTGAGTCTTGAAGTCCAGAAGGTGGCAGTGTCCTTATACAAGACCGTAAATACGTGCATCATATTGCTTTGCCTTTCTAACTGTAAGCTTCTTTTGAGAAGATTGTTTGATTTATTCGTTAACACAAGCGAACAATATGGGCATTTATAAAAATGGGCACTTAAAAAAACACTATTATTGCAGCATGCTTTATTACAAATACTTGATTTCATCGACATTATCTAATAGCTTTGTGTTTGCTCATGATTACACCCCACTCATGTATATTTGCTCAGTACACACACCATTACAGTTTTACAGTGACTAAAAAGGCCACTGTCCTCAGATTTTGCAGAAAAGCTGTCTCAAATATCAGTTATTGATTTAAACATCACTTTATGAACAAAAGCAACTGAGGCAAATCTGAACACTAATTGAACAAATGTATCAATTTATTTCTATAAATTGTAGTTGAGCGTTTTATATGTAAAGTGTTTCATACTCAGAAAAGCGAGATGTAACAAATAAGTCTTAGAATCAATAAAGAGCTGGATAAGCTGGATAGCTGGATTCTGCTGGATAATATTAAGATAATATCACAAGTTTTACTTATCATTTGTTAAGTAAAACTTGTAATATCTATCTATATCTTAATAATATATCTTATCTATATCTTAATAATGTTTTTTTATATATGAAGAGTTCAGATGCAAAAGCCTCTAAGTGCCATTTGAAATTTTCTTCTAAAATGACCATTTTTATCAAGCTTGTATATTTAAATTCAGTAATTTCACTTAAATGGCAATGAAGATTACCTATTAGTTGTCATTTAAGTGAAATTACTGAACTTAAATATACAATTTTGATAAAAATGATCATTTTAGAGGAAAATTTCAAATGGCATTTAGAGGCTTTTGCATCTGAACTCTTCATATATATATTCTGTCACCTGATGGAGTTTTGGTTCCTTGCCACTGTTGCCTTGGCTTTTGGCTTGCTTAGTTGGCGACATTTAATATTCAACAATAAATTGATCTGTGTTGTATTATTTTCATCTTATCACTGTGTATGTATATATATATATATATATATATATATATATATATATATAAATGGTAAAGAATGGCTTAAACTTTCGAAAACTCAAATTAATGCAATTCATTTGGAACTGTGTTCTTTTTGTCCCAGACACGAAAATTAGATGAGTGATATCTGCTGGAGGATGAATGGTGATGTTGTTTGGACATCAGGACTTTTCCCCGAGGCTGATTCTCATCCTGCAGTGACATTAGTCAAAGATGTTCTTGCTCACACACTATGGCCTCACACGACACGAGTCTAGCATGTGGTGTGAGTCCAAATGATGACATCACCAAATGAATGCCCCTTTGAATGCAGGGTTTATAAGTGTGTATAGGCTCTGTGTTGCAAGAATAGAAGCGGCCGTTTAGGGCTCTTTGAGGGTCTTAAAGCTTACTTCATTCCACCCCCGAAATGCCAGCGTCGATGTTCATATACTTAGTGCATCAGAAATCACTGTCGGCAACTGCCAGTAGACATCAGACCTCTGTGGACAATGCTTCTTTGTTTGGACATAAATAGATGCATGAGAGGCCATTCTCAACAAACTTAAACCCCATGACAAGAATCATAAGTAACATGGCACATTCACTTTTGTGCATCAGTTTGAATTTGTATATGTAAATAAATAAATAAATAAATAATGATAATAATAAAAGCTTAACATGCCCCATATGTCAAACAAAACACACGTGTCTTTTCTAATAAAGCATATAGGCCTACATTTATGGCTGAGCATTTTTAGTCCAGTGGACTTTTAGTGTCCCTTAAAACAGTTTTTGCAATCTGACTATGCACAATGTCAAATAGTGGATATACATTTATCATTTTGACATTTCCCTAAAATATCATGTCCACCACACTTTCCTTTCCACCATATCTCAAATTAATTGTATAATTTCAATAAACGGCATGTGGTGCAAAATTACGTACATTTTAAACATTTTTGTAATATAATAGCAATTATGGTTTTAAGCTCATTATCAGGTTTATTTTACACACTTGGTAGTTTGTGTCTCCTAAATAACAAAAAGAAAACTTTTTTTTTCACAAAATTAATTTCACAAAATCACAGCTTAATCAATAATGATACACAATAAAAATATTCTGACTCGATTATAACATTATACAATATTTTAATCAAAAACACTCAAGATGTGTATGATATTTATTTCAGTGCTTCAGCAAATAATTTTTATTTATATAGCAAACCTATTTGTATATTGTATTATTATTTTTAGCCTATTGAAATATTATACATAGGCTTGCTATATCACATTAATAATTCATTAGGCTACATTAATTATTTTTTGTGATATTTTCAAAGTTTCCTTTTAAGAATTAATGACGGCATGAATCACTTTCCTATTGATAAGCAATACACACACGCGGTGCGGTTAAAGGCAACAGATGGCTACTTTGTCTGATTGACTATAATCATTAATCATTCATCCCTTCGCACTCATGCATTATCTCGGGTCTCCACGTTTTCAGGGTGGCAACCGAGGCAACGCTCTCTCGAACTGCACTCTGATTGGTTGGCCACCACGTTCGTCACTCCCCCATCCGTCGGAAGTGCTTTCTCGCCCTGCGTCTCGCTACAGTCTCAACTCGCTGCAAGCTCGCGCTGTCGGCCTGTTCTTCATGCGTTTGTTTGGCTTGTCAAGAAGAAGTATGGGCTCAGTGGATCGGACATTGGCCTTGGATTATGCTGCCGTTCCAGCCGACCAGAATGATGCGGGATTCGGTTGTTCTCCTGCTTTATAAAAGCAAACCTCGGGAATGAGCACTTTTGCTTCTTCGCTCGTGTTTTATTCGTCAGGGCTGAGCGTAGGCTATATGGGACAGTAGCGAGTCTAACAGCTTTAACAGCCTTCTTTTGTAGACAAAAGAAGGCTGCGAAGTAACATTAACAAATTCAAGAGGTAAGTACGCCGATTTGCGTTATGCATTCTCTGGATTGCAATGTTTTGCGAATTTTAACGCGCTTTTATTTGTATACGCGATTTAATGTAACGGAACGCGTGTGATGTCACCGCTGGTTTTGCATGTTTCCCCTCTACGAATGTTACAATGTAGCATTCCAACATCCTCCCGTCTCTCTCTCTCTCTCTCTCTCTCTCTCTCTCTCTCTCTCTCTCTCTCTCTCTCTCTCTCTCTCTCTCTCTTCCGTGCGCGCTCGCGAACGCTCGCTCCCTCTCCACGTTGCTCATTCACTCGATACCCGGGCACCACTTAAAATACTCTAAAAGAGATTTAATTTACCAAAGTGTTGCTGAGTGCTATATATCATTATGCGTTGAATAAAGTGAGCAGCGATATTTTGTTAACACAGAGGACAAACTATACTAAAATTTGCAATTGTTCTCCACTGAAAATTTAAAGGGTTAGTTCTCCCAAAAAGGACAATTCATCCTTAACTACTCGCCCTTATGTCGTTCCAAATCTTCTGTTCATCTTCGAAACAAATTATTATGGTTTGATGAAATCTGAGACTTTTCTGTCCCTCCATAGAGGGCTACGCAACTACCACTTTGTCGCTTCAAAAAGTTTATAAAGAGATTGTAAAACTAATCTAAATGGATTGAGCGGTTTAGTCAAAGTTTTCTGAAAACTGAACCGCTATGATGAACGGATTAAATGAAGGCTTTTATTCACATATAAACATTGATCAGTGAACATAATCAGAAGCTCAACCGAACCTGCTTGATGGGTGAACGCAAACCTCATTGGTTCTTGGGAAGCTCAAACGTGCTGCATTATGCATGAGAATGATCCTCATTGGTTCTTGAGCTTCTGTTTAGCACAACTGTGTACACTCACTGCACTGATGAATTTTTATTTGAATAAAAGCCTAAATTAAATCTGTTCGTCATATAAAAGCAACCGTGTCTCTTCTAAAAAAAAATTAACCAAACTTCTCTAGCGTCTAGCGACTGTCAAAGTGGTAGTTGCATAGCTGTCTATGGAGGGACCGATAGCTCACAGATTTAATCAAAAAGATTGTCATTTGTGTTCTGAAGATGAACGGTGAATGATCTTACGTGTTTGGGATGACATGAGTGTGAACAATTGATGACAGAGTTTTAATTTCTGTGTGAGCTATCCCTTTAAGAGCCAGTGACAGATCTACTTCAGAGCAGTCAGGTGGTTCAGTTTCTTATCTTTCTCAGCAGCATCTAGTTTGTAGCTTACTGATATAACTTGAGTCCTAGTTATGGGTAGTTATAACGTTTCCACCTTCAAGATGTTTGGTGGAAATATATAGGACACTATAAGGAAAAGTTTTTAATGGCTTGCGACTGGTCACTATTTCTTTACCATTTCCCCACATTTTTAATCCACTTTTTTTCATTTGTTTTAGATGGACATTGTGGCAGATTTTTTTTTATAAGGAGACACATTCCACATAGTTCCCCATATATTTTAAGAAGAGTGATTGAACTGTGTATTCATTTCTCTTTTGCTTTATTGTGTGGGACTCATTTAAGTTATTTCATTTGTTAATAAGGTTAATCAGGGTTAGCTGTTGCAATAAACAGAGTTTTTGTCTCTGTACGTAATGGTCTGCAAATAGCTATCCCTAACTTTTACATTTTTTTCTCCTCTCTAAAGAAAACACACTTCCGCCCTTTAATGTTGTCCAAAAGCCAGGCCACTCATCTGGACCCCATGAGAATAGGCGTGTCGAACTGAGAGAAAATTGCAGAGGATGCTTTCTGGGTTTAATATGGGCTCCTTAACAGACTTAGTCTAATGTTATCGGTCCAGTTTTCTCTTTAGAGTGAAACACTAGCTCAGCTCTATTTTCATGAGGTTCTGTTGTACATTTTCTCTGATTATAATGTTTCTTTGTGTGTTGTCATCTCAGTAGTTTAACACCCTTTTTTTCCTCCATTTCTCAGTCTTGCTCGACACACTTTGCTCTTCCCACACATCGCAATACATTCAACCCATCCATGCATTAAGTTTTATTTTCAAAATCGTATTAGCATACAGTATATAATCAATAAACTCTTCTTTTGGGTCACTTCAGTGGAATACTTAAGCATCTTCTTTGGCTATGTATATCAGTCATAATCCGATTTTTGTGCATCGGATCAGATTTCGCAAGTGTGCACGGCAAAAATATCACATGAAATCCGTTTCGAGCTACATTCATATGTGAAATCCAGCTTAAATTGCATTTTTCGCATGGTTTATTTGACTTTCTCACACCACCAGATGTTGTTTTAGGAAACATGCTAAAGTCGCTGAAGAAACTAGGTTGTGTTGTTGCAAAGTACTGGTTGAGCAGAAAATGACAATATAACTTATGCCTGGTCCAAATTACACGATTTTTGGCCGATTTTGGCACAATCCGTTTGACGTAGGGTGCGTTGGGATTTGTAAATAACAGGCGTTGGGACGCAAAATTCGATCGTATCATCTCGTATAGTGTGTCATAGTGGGCTACAACCTTCATCGCCTTTGCGATGCTTCACGACAAAAGGACTAGCATGTTTAATGAGGTTTTATGAGGTTGACCAATAGGAGCACAGAAGCTTTTCCATACACAACTTTCAAAAATGGCGAAACGAAAGAGAGACGATAGTGCTAAAGTTAAAACTAAAAGTAAAAATATATATAAAAAAACAATATTTTACCTCAAGTTCTCTTTGGAGGATTGACAGCCCATACTGTCCTCTTCGAGTAGGGTTCTCAAGTCTCACGCAATAGCCGTGAGACAGACGCGTCGCAATTCAACCAGTTGCTCATGCTCACAAGCCACACCGTGTATTTCTCACGCTGAAAAGGCAATGCCGACCAATACAGGAACGTGTCCATTGTCGGGTTTTCTTGCTTTTTTTATTTTTTTTTTCCTTTTTTTCTGAACACAGGACAGCCAATACAACACTCACCGCTTCATCCATTGTTTGTTTATGTTCGTTTCCGGAAGTCACTCGCTACTAGCTTCGCCTTCTCGATGACATCACGTGCGCTGTTAAAGACGGCATACGATGACTGGTCAGGAGGCAATGTCTATTGTATCTTGTCCACGACACGACAAGATTTTAGGAGTCAAAACGCGTAATCTGACACAGTGACTATCGTAACAGACAAAAAAAAAAAAACGTGTCATCTGAACCAGGCATTAGACACGTTTTGAAACCGGCAGAGATGACAGTACGGAATGGTCATGCATTACCCGGCGCCTCCTACATTTCTCCCTCTGCCTCAGAGGATCCAGTAGTCCAGCACAACAGCTACACATTGTCATGTTGTAAATAAGACAACATCTCTATTGCAAATGGAAACCCCTCCATGTTGCGGTTGTCGTCGTTGTTGTTTTTGGCGTAGACCTACCAACACAATGCTATTGTTGTTTTTACAGTTGTGGGGCACCTTTGACTTCCATAGTATTTTTTTTTCTACTTTGGAAGTCAATGGTGCCAAACAATAGGCTCTATGCACGATCGCTTCCATATTTGTCTCAGCACGCCCACCTACTTCCGGTGCTGCGTCAGTCTATGGTCAGAAGCCGGTTTTGCGATAGGTGGAGATAGTGTCAAATTACAC
Source organism: Cyprinella venusta (assembly GCA_038021265.1). Taxonomy (NCBI): domain Eukaryota; kingdom Metazoa; phylum Chordata; class Actinopteri; order Cypriniformes; family Leuciscidae; genus Cyprinella; species Cyprinella venusta. Next base: position 12,722,526 of record CM075869.1, on the reverse strand, counting down.
TTGCTGTTTATAAAAACGTCCTCCGGTTAACGTGAATGATGTTAACAACACTGTGAGGCAGTTAGCTGTCACACAAGAGTAAAAAAGAGAAGTTATTTAAATTATATATTTCGAGCCAAATCAACAACTTTGAGTGTTAGTATTCTCTCATATCGTACGAAATTCGACTAGCGAATCAGCGTTTCTTAAATCGTTCTCTCCGTTTCTGAGAAAACGGATTTTATTACAGTTTTGCCGCTATACAGTTGGCCTGCAGAACGCGCTTCCGGAAGTAAAGACGCTGACTGAGATTCGTTCGAACACACGTCAGCAGGGTTCGTGCATAGAGGCTATTGTTTGGTTCCAATCGTTCTTCAAAATCTTCCTTTATGTTCAGCAGAAGAAAGAAACTTAAATCGGTTTGCAACAACTTCATTTTTAAGAATATTTTTATTTATAACAAGCTAGTACAATAAATGATAACTTGCTAATTTGATAACATGTTATTAATAGCATGGTATAGCACTTGTTGAATGAGTGCAGCAATATAGAGCTTTTTACACTCTTGTTGTCCTAACTACACGCGACGCGATAAAATTCCAGCGACAGCAAGTGTGTCTGTCCACACTAGACGCGACGCGACTGTGAGATGCCACACATTCAGTACAGCGTGTGAGCGGAGTCTCTCTGTGAAAGCACACTGTTGGCCCGCACTTGCATTATAAATGGGTAAGGACATAATCAAATCAAGAAATAACATAATTAGAAATCAAAACATTAACAAAATATACTCATTGACTAATTTTGTTATGAAGTAACGTTACAGTTGTATGTTTGCATAGAATTCATTTTGAACGCTATATTATCTGCTTTCAAAATCTGAGGTAAATTATCCGTTATCGCTTGTGGCACAGTGACCTATTTTTAACTAAAAATAAATAGGCCTAATGTGTACTCATAACCAGTGTAATTTCTTCATTCTGTCAGCCGCGACGTCGCAGAAATAGGAATCGTTTCTAACACCGTGTCCTAACTACACGCGACGTCGCGACACGATAAAAGGTATGGTTTTTGTCCTAACCAGACACGAGGGCGACACGCGGAGTTTCGGGTTCCTATTTCTGCGATGTCGCGGCTGACAGAATGAAGAAATTACACTGGTTATGAGTACACATTATTTATTTTTAGTTAAAAATAGGCCACTGTGCCACAAGATAACGGATAATTTACCTCAGATTTTGAAAGCATGTAATATAGCGTTCAAAATGAATTATATGTAAACATACCACTGTACTTCATAACAAAATTATGAGTATATTTTGTTAATGTTTTGATTTTTAATAATGTTATTTCTTGATTTGATTATGTCCTTACCCATATTCAATGCGAGTGCGGGCCAACAGTGCGCTTTCAGAGAGATACTCTGCTCACACGCTGTTCTGAATGTGTGGCGACTCACAGTCGCGTCGCGTCTAGTGTGGACAGCCCCGTTCACACTACACGCGACCAAGCGACGCGATACCATTCATTTCATTGGTGAGCGGGCGATTGCCGGCGACACGCGCGACAGCGACCGTTGGCGACTAGATGGGGCGTGTCAAGAGACAAGCGACAAAAGTTGAGAAATGTTTAACTTTATGCAAATGAAGAGCGATGTTCGCGAGCGACAACCAATAGGAGTGGAGCGTGATCCTTCTCCTCAGCCCCTGCGCCTCAGTGCACGCACGTTAAAGCCCCGTTGTGTATATACTCCATAATGTTATTGAAATCAATGTATACTAGATATAAATAACGTATTACTGTATTGTACAACCTATTACATCAGTACTGTATACAGATGGACACATATTAGTATTCTATGAAATATTCAGTATCTTGAATCTGTACACAGATATTAATATTGTATTGCAACATATCACAGAATAAAATAGGCCCATATTATGCTTACTCATTGCATGATCATACTTTGTTATACATTTTCATAAAAGTAATATTTGTGTCACATTTGTGTGCTCATACATATATATCTGTTTAAAAAGAAACCAATTAAAATGACAATAACTTTTTGGTCATTCTTCAAATAAAATACATTTGTTTCAGAATGTGCAATGTTTCTTAATATATATATATAAAGATTGCACATATATTTAAGGGTAAATTTCTTCAGCACAACACAAGAATTTTGTCCATGTAGTAAGTCAGTTGGATCCAATACTTATTTCATGAAATTATTAAGTATATCTATCTATCTATCTATCTATCTATCTATCTATCTATCTATCTATCTATCTATCTATCTATCTATCTATCTATCTATCTAAAGTTTGTAGCCTTTCATAGTGTGATTAGCATAGTGCAGTCACTTATTATTCATATGTTTTGCTGTTATGTATATTGGAAAGAAATGTTTATTTAGGGCTGTCGCGGTTATGGAATTTCCCTTGCGGTAATGTTGAGTGGCTCAATAGCGCGATATGCGGTATTACCGCCATTTATTTATTTAATTTATATGTATTTGTTGCTGTATAAATAAAGTTTACGATGTGGACAAAAACCAGGACATTTTCAGTAAACAATGTAACCGAAACTAAACAGCGTCTACAGTATATGCGCATTGAAAGACTTTCACTCAGTGCGCATATTGTTATGACAACGGACTTTGAGCGAGTCATTGAACCGTTCATTCAACGAACACGTTTAAAAAAGCCGATTCATTAAAAGAGATGTAATGAAACAAGATGTTAATTATTTTTTAACTTTGAGGTTCAACTTTTCAAGGCTCAGCTGAGAAGCAATGCGTCGCATGGGCAACGCTGAAGCTGATGCTTCACTTATTAGAGACCAATATAGCATTGATTCAATGCGTGACTCACTGATTTTATTTCCCCGCGGCTTGTGGGGAAAATACCCGTGAAAAGAACGTTAAAATGATGATGCGACAAATATTTCGCTTCCCTTTGACACGACAAGCTTTTCACGACTTCAAAGACAGACGCAGGTAATTGCACGCGCTCTGCCGATCTCTCTCATTCACTGTCTGTTTGAAGCCTGTAGGCTACATATCACCATGATAAACAGTCTTGTTATCATTATGAACTTGTTTAACATTCAATACACATGTATTTAGTTCAAAACAAGAAGGGTATAGCCTTATAAAAAAAAAACAAAAAAAAAAACATGAATATCGCGGTTGCTGCGGTTACGTGCAATCCTCTGCGGTTGACTTGTCAGAAGCGCGGTACTACAATATTGCGGTTATCGCGACAGCCCTATGTTTATTGAGCATATCTTATAGTATAGCCATGCAGGATATAATTTAGTATTGAGAAGAGATGATGGAAACACACAGAAACATTGCTCTTTTATTTTAATGTGGGTGGCTCGGCGGAACCGTGTATTGTCCTTGCAAATCAGGGGACCAACCCTCCGCAGCAGCCCATCAAACTGGGTCCTGTCCAGCCTGAAGTACTGCTGGAACCGGACTTCATCCAGCCGCAGTTCCTGCACCAGCCGGTGGTACTCGCCGTGCTGTCTCCGAGCCCGAATGGTCTCGTGAACCCAGATAGACCGGCGTTTGCGCTTTTTATGCCGTAGATAAACGGCCGCAACGAGAAAAATCGACTTCTGTGTCTCGTTCATCTTCATACTTCACTACAGACGTTTTTATGTACGGAGTATATTTATATTTAGTATTTTCCCTCCAGAAATTGTGTTTTTTAGTGGCAAGAAAGCTGATTCGCTGTCTTTTGGATGTCCCACTAGCGACTAGTGATGGAACGCCCACTAGCGACCTCATCGCCAGTGATTGGCGACTTGCAGCGACAAAGTCGCGTGTAGTGTGAACGGGTTGCTGTCGCTGGAATTTTATCGCGTCGCGTGTAGTTACGGGAATAGAAACTTCGCGTGTCGCAGTCGCGTCTGATGGAAAAGATACCTTTTATTGCGTGTCGCGGCGTCGCGTGTAGTTAGGACGAGGACCAAGGCCGCATGCACCACTTGTCATCAGGATGGTAACTCACCTAAAACCAACATTAACAGAAAGTCTTCTAAATTAGCCTATAACAAAACATCAATCCCTACTAAATCGCCTTGTTAATGTTAACATTAATCTTAACCACACACACACACACACACAAACACATTTAATTTTAGCATTTACTCTCCCTTTTGAGTGCCATGGGCAAAGCATGCATGGTAATAGAAATCCCAGCCCAGTTTCAGTTAAACTTAAGTGTGTATTAAACTAAATTAAAATAAATAATTTTATAAAACTCAAACCATAAATTCATAACAATGAAACGGTTGTTTACTTAAAGTAATATATCGGTTATGTAAACTTGAAAGAAAAAGAAATGGCTAAATACTCATAAGTTAATTTGACTAAACAAATTAGTTTAATTAAGTTTGTCCTACTCAGACCAATTAATTATTTTGAGCGTTAGGGTTTACAGCACGAGACGGGCTCAAACACAGGATTACTCCCAACAATACAACGATAGAGATGCCTCTGAGGATTCCTAGATGTTTTTCCTGTGCCAAGCTGTGGGAAAACACGGTCCCACTGTATATTAAGTGGCTTTAAGTACTGTATAGTTACATTTAAATAATTAATAATTTGATACAATGGACTTATTGTGTACATGTTTTACATTGTACTTATATTTTAAAAATACCAGCATGTAATTACAGCTATAAATATAGCTGCGAGCAGCGATTGCGGGCCCAAGCCGGTGGCACTGCAACCCCGGTGCCTTTAGTTACCTAAAGGCTCCGGGGTGGCGGTACCACCGCCTTTGGCCCTTTATCGATGCTCGCAGCTATATTTATATAAATATAGCCGGTGGCACCGCCACCCTGGTGCCTTTAGGGTTATTGTGCACAAACGTAACACTGCTTTGACTGTCGAAAAGAAGTGTGCCGTAGAGCTTGCAACAGTGTGGGCTCTGCAAAAGTGCGCATCGAGGACACTTATCAACCAAAATCTATGCGTGAGCAACCTTCTGAAACTTAAAATGAAAAATGAGACACCCTACAGACATTCATGGATTTAACGGACACATTACATAAGTACACAACACTGAAAATTCATATGAAGTGTGCCATTTGGGACAGGGCCTATGATCGCGAACACAGTTTAATGTTCCCTCTAATTTTTTTATATTTTTTCACCACCTGAGCAAAAATATTCTTTATACCTGACCTGTACATCATATGTAGAAACACAATGTTTTCAACATTCAGTTGTAACTTTTAACTTGAATGTGCCATTTATATTTTATTTGACCCTTAATGTAACGTATTGGTATTAAATCATATTTGTGAAAAACAAGCAGTTAATTAAGAAGTCACTAAATGAAGCACATTTTAGGTTATCCGATATTTTTTCCAGTGCTGTTAACTGTACAGTCTTTACCAATAAATACTATGAAAAATAGTTTACAAAATCTTTTGCAGGACAGTTCAATTCTTTACAATAAAAGAATATAGTAAGAAAGAAAAGTAAGCTGTTACACTGAGATGGTTTGGGAAAACCATAAAGTGTTTTTGTACAGTCAATGAATTGTGTACAGGAAGCATTAAACCATCAAAATTAAATGGTTGTTTGTTGCTTATGAATTTCCAATATTTTCTTTAGCAAGGGGTTTCAAAATTTATTGGCAATGAGCCCTAAACAACCCTTGTGAGGTACTTTATTTAGCCTTAAAATATAATAAAATATAGGCCTAATATAACCTAAACAATACCTTTGTTAGATTCTTTATTCAGGCTCATAATATAATACAAAAGAGGCCTAATATAATATAAAAAAACGAATTGAAGTATTTGAAGTGATATTATATATCAGTTCAAATGCTTCAATTTGTGCACATAATATATTATTATAATATGAAAACAAACTGAAGCATTTAAATAGATCTAATAGCTAAATATTTTCAAGAAAAGTGAATATGCGAACTCTTTAATAGTAATCATACCTACCCCCCCCACCCCACACACACAAAATCATCGATTTAAACAACCCTAAATAGCTGACTTCCTGTTGGGCTGGGGTAAAAAGTAAGAGTGTGAAGTATATATGAACCGATGAGATCTATATGTGTACCAAGTTTCATAGTATTACATGCAAGTGTGTTTGATTTATGGACCAAATTTTCAGATCAAGTTTATGGACCAAGTTAATTTAATTAATAAACTAATTATATAAAACTATTGTCAATGCACTACAATTAAACTTCGCCCTTTCAGGGCTTGGGCCCTAATTACTTTATGTAATTACATTTGTAATTATACAGTTGACCCTTCCCTCACACCTTAACCTACCCTTAAACCGACCCATACCACCACACCTGTCCCTAACCTTACCCGTATCACACCTCAATAGCAGCAAAAGTGTTTTACAATACAACAGGAACACAAAATTACATTGTACTATTCAATGTAAGTACATAGTACGTAAAGCCACTTAATATAAAGTGGGACTGAAAACACAGTCTTTGCATTGCCATCCTTGTGATCCTAACATTATGAAAACGTGTGGATGAACTTTATTTTAACAGTTCCGGATCGCGTCAGTAAGACACTGTTCGTTTGTTCACTTAATTCTACTGTGGATTATTTTTTAGACAAGAATAAACAGGAAAAAAAAAATATGATGCAGTGATGACTATATTATACCCGACAGCAATGTTGCAACACACGAGTGCGAGTATCAGTATTTTTACCATGCGTCACTGTGCTTTGTCTGATACAGATTATTTGATAAGTACCGAGTATTCTGTAGCACTGCAGTCAAACCGAATATTTCTAATGAGGTTTGTGATTTGCTATTCTTTCCTTTGCTTCTGCGTTTAATGGGTTAATACGCTGGATTCCCAGATATGGAAGAACTCGGGGAAAACGCTGTATTTGTTATTGTTTTGATCTCCCTGTAATCCTGAATAAAAGCTTCAGTGAGCAGTTTTCTGTTTTGTTATATGTAAGACATTACAACACGCTTCGTTCTATTTAAAACATGGCACTGTAAATGACAATGTACATGTTTTCTCTTTATGGAAAAGGATGAATGATGAATAGTCGTCAAGTCACCTTCATTTATATAGGCTAGGTATAGCCTATAAGAACTAGGGCTGGGCGATATATCGCACGATATTGTTATGCGCATCTAATCAGTAAAGCCGGTTCCTTGATTAGTAGTAAATCACTTTCACATGCTTTCACGATATGAGTGTTAAATTAAACTGTTATTTAGATAATTAAGTGATTAATTTAGTGATGATTGAGCATTATTGAAGACACCTGATGATCACAAGCAGAATCGCTGAAGGACAAAATCACAAATTGTAAGTCACCGTAATGGAGATCAGTGTCTGCTTTAGTTGGGCTCTTGACCCTTATATTTTCACTTTAATTTTTGTTTGCCTGGTGATATTGACTTATAACAGTCAAATGAACAAAGGCAACTGTGATCTGATAGTGTTGGTTATGTTTTGACATAATCATGCAATGATCTGAAAAATGAAACTTATTCAGGTGATTTGGTTATCTTGTTAGCTACAGTTTTGTGGTTATGCTACATATCTGTACTTTCTTAAAACCTCAAATATTTAATAAAATATTGTAATCAAATCACTGTCATCTTTATACAGAAACACAGAGATCAATAATCATTCTATCTCATCCATGGTGACATGTTGCCACCAATCACAACTCATTAATGTCTCCCATCATGCATTGCAGTATGAATAAATTATGATCTGAATTGTCTATGCAATTTACTTTTCCTACTTGAATATTCTACTCGTCACCGTTGTTGAGGAGCTTTGACTGAATCTTGAGGTCTGTGTGTGCCTTAAAGAAAGATTTTTTTAAAAAACAACTTTTGAGAAATTACATTATATTTAACATTCTGGATGTTTATGCAGAATCTCAGTTATACAGTAACCAACAAATTAAATCACAGACATAAATTTTAAATGATGAAAGTCATTACATAACAAACATCATTTTATAATTGTTTATCTTTGTTTATCTGACAGGATTAACTCAGATGCAATAGCAAATTAAATATAAAATTTTCAATATAAGGGTCAAGAAGCCCAACTAAAGCACTCATCTCCATAACGGTGGCTTAAAATTTTAGATTTTTTCCTTGTGATTCTGCTTTAGGTGTCTTCAATAATGCTCAATCATCACTCATTTAATCACTTAATTATCTCATTAACTTTAACGCTCTTGAGTGTGGACTTATATACACCCCCAGGTGTGTTAATTTAACACGGGAGATTTTGTCGTGACGAAGAGCCATAGTTAACTGACCAGCTGAGCTATATCGCATTAAATATCGCTATCGATATGTCCTCGATATTAACGCGATTTGGCTCAGCTTGTCAGTGATCTACGGCTCTTTGTAGTAAATGCCGCTCCATCTGAAAGCAGGTGAAGGTGATTTACTACTAATCAAGGAACCGGCTTTACTGATTAGATGCGCATACAATATCGTGCGATATTATCGCCCAGCCCTAATAAGAACGATAAACAATGGTACATATTCATTCATGATTCCGTTTACACGAAACGCTGAAAGTTATCCTGCCAACTGTAATTGTGGATAAAGCACATTGTTAAACAAAATTATTTTGATATACATAGCTATTACACAATTGCAGCCGTGGGCATTTACTTCTAAGTCTTGAATGTCGCTCGATCAAAACTAAGTGTTTGAAAGAGAGGGTCAAAAACAGGATAGAATTGCTTATTACTTAGAAATTATGGATTTTTATGCCAAAACCTTGATAACATTATAAGAAAATATCATGAATGCAGTTCATGGCCCCTTTAAAGCAGGAGAATAAAATGTCATTTTATCTCAATAGTTCACATAAAAATTATACCATTTCCTCATCATTTACTCTCTCCCTATGTCATTCCAACCTTTTAATTATCTACATTTTTCTTCTGTGAAACACTAACAAGACCTTATGTATTTCTGTCAGTACAATGAAAGTGAATGATAGTTTATAGCTCCAATTTATTTTTATTAATTTTTTTTTTTACTGAAATTGAAAGTATAATTGGTAATTGAACATGGTATGCCGTTCAGGGTGGTGTGTTCTTAGCTGAAAAATTATAACTCTGTTATAGTTATTTAAAGCCGCTTCCTGAACTAATGTTACATTTTGCTATAGCTTTGGCAGTAAGTGTTTCCACACTACTGATATTTTTATCTGGTTTAACTTATTCACATTGTGTGCATGAAATAGATGCAGTCAAATTTGTCACTGAAAATTGCTCATTAAACATCAGTGTTTTGGTTTATGATTTTGGGCTGAAACCCGCCTTTCTTTTACCCCTTTGCTGCCCTGGGACTCTTGGCCGCATATTTTCATTTGATGAAATTTGCATAACTACAAATTATTTGCATTCACTTTCATTGTATGGAAACCAGCGGCTTGAACATTGACGTATATCACCTTTGTTTTATAGAAGAAGAAAAAAAATAATACAGATTAGTCATAATGACATGAGGTTGGGTACATTGTCAAATGTTTCTTTTTTTCAGGTAGTGTATAAAAAAAGACATGCTCAGAAATATCCTTCAACCTTTTTTCAGCCCAGGAACAATGTTTGGAGACAATATCATCTCTGTGCATTTGTTCTTGGAAGACAGAGCTGTTTGTTTTTGTGAAGGTGATTTGCATAGTCAAGGAAAAAAAAATGCCAACTCGCGTGGAAAAAGACAAAGCCGATGCATCTGATATTGCGGTTCATTATGAATGTATCTGGAGGCTGAAAGAGCAGAGCGTGTGAAGTAAAAGAGCCCATGTCTCATCACGTCGTATTTGGAGTGTTATGTGAACATTACTCTGCAGGTGCAATGTTATTTTTTGGCTAGCGATCAGCAACAGTAAATGTGAAATTGTTGACTTAATATGTGTTTGCCAAAGATCAACTTTCAGCACATGGACATGTAATAAAACCTTAATAATTGTTGCTGCAGTGAAGCTGGATGTTTGGAATCGCTAAGAGCATTGATGTTTGAAGCGCTGGATCATTAGATGGGTTCAGTCCAAAGCCCTATCTCAGTGTTTAAGTGTTTCTACACTCTTATATAACTCTCTCCGCAACATCCTACTGCTCTTCACTGGCATATTTTTCTTTGTTTTACATAGGCTTAACATGTACCAAACAGTTTAGATACATTAGTAATTTGCCCATAATATGATGTAATTTTGGAATGTTGACAGATAATGTAAGAGATTTGTTGTCTTTATTAAATTATCATGTGAAGAATTGTAACAGATTGACCTAATTGGGGTGCCAAGCAGGTTTTTAAACCTACTATATTTTGTTGAGTCAGTCAACCATACAAAGGATTCAAACATTTAAAAATAAAAGTAGAAGACTTAATATATGTATGAAGAATTAACACACAAACAGCAATAGGCTCAATTCATAACTGTTATTAGTTTTTTAGCAAGATAATATTCAGTGAGGGAAAAGCATTAATAATTCACAAATACCAACACAAAAACGAAAACCTAAAAGTTCCCAGAAATGGGCTCTATGCACAACTGCACTACTTCCTGAACTTCAGCCAGCTCCTTGTTTCCTGTCTATCATTATTGGACAAATTGATTAATTCAGGTGTGCTTGACCTCAGTAGTCACAGCAACAATAATCAAACACACCTGAATTAATCAATGTGTCCAATAATGACAGACAGGAAACAAGAAGCTGGCTGAAGTTCAGGAAGTAGTGGAGCTGTGCATAGAGCCTATTCAAATACTCAATTCCCAATTCTGGGGTTCCGTTAACATGACGAAATCTTTCCAAAAAAAACAAATCAGTTCTTTCAAAAATTAAATCAATTCAAATTCAGTTAATTTCTATTCAACTCATTTAGGGTGGAACCCCCCCAGTTTCACAAGTTCACATTAGCCCTTCTTGACTGAGTTCTTGATCCAGAATAGTTGCTTGCAAATGCACTTAGACCTTTGAGTCCATTAAGACCAAAATATGTTTGATGATGATGCATTTGAAAAACTATTTTGTAGGCTGTGTGATTGCATGTGCATTGGTCCTGGTAGTGTGGTCCTTCTTAATTTGGGGAAGGGTGGTATTGTTTAAAGTAATTTCCTGTAGTAAAAGGAAGCAACACCACCTTTTAAATATGAAAGCAACACCTGATGCCAAACTGGACTCTGGTAATGCACTTTAAACGAAGAACTTTTGCAGTTGTACTGTGCACAGTGAGTGCTATTTAGATTTTCAGGATCTTCTTGGCGGGCGTTTTAAATAATGTCTCACTTTAACCCTCAGGTGCTCTTCATTTCGGAGTCACACTTGTTATCCTCCTGGTCAAAAGTGACCGGACACCTAAAAATTAAATTTCCTCCATCCCAGTAAAACCAATGCAATATATATATATATATATATATATATATATATATATATATATATATATTAAATTTAATATTAATGCAGTATTTTAGTTTAATATAGAGTCTATGCCTTCAGAATTTTTTTTTTTTTTTTTTTTTTTTTTTTTGAAGAAAATTAGCACCATCTGGTTACAGTATAGAGAAAAAGCGTAGAATCATGGTGTAACCACTAGATGGCATGTACAGCTCTCTATGGAGAAGCTGTGAATTCCCCAGTTGTTTATAAACACTTTTTTTGGTGGATTTGAATATATATTTGAAACAGTCATAAATGAATTGAAACAATAAAATGAATAAAAAATTGTTTTTTTGTGTGTGTGTGTTTTTGTCAATTTCCCATTCATTTCCTATGGGTCGGTCATTTTTGACTGAAGACAAGTGTGACTATTTTTTGTACGACCACTTAGCATGCTTGGATCATGACCTCATTTTTTTTTTTTTTTTTTTATTCACATACATAATGCCATAAAAGTCACCAAGTTTCATAACATTCTGATGAAGCTGTGATTTTTAGAAATTCAAAACAGAAAATTTTTTGGTCAGAAATGACCGAAGAGCACCTGAGGGTTAAAGTCAATATATGGTTGATTTGACTTAAAGCAATTCAGCTGATGTAATGCAGATAAGTTAGTAAGTTGTAATGCATTAGTTAAGAATTCAGTGTCATACATTGAATGAATTCATACTCCAACCAGTTTTTAGTTGTGGACTACAAATGTGATTGACAGAATGTTTACACCATGTAAAGTACTGTTTGATACTTCTACTGATTTCTGTCCCAGAATCTAATAAGGAATATTAAGTTTAGCCAGTTAACTGACATAGGCCTTGTCCCAAATACTGACCAAATCTATTCTCTGTTTGAGATCATTGTTGTATCTTGTAACTCCAATGGCGTTGTTTATGGGTTGTACATTTTTCTGTCTTCAGTGTTTTAGTGAATACTGAGTAAATATTGTCTTTTAATTTAATCAATTAAATGTTTCTCTTATCGGTTGATCACAGTTTGCGAGCACACTTCTGAATCAGTAGATGACAAACGGGACACCCTGCAGTCCCTTGGACTTCACGTGTGCATGAAAGAACGAAGGCCACGAGACTGCAAGTCCACATCAAGTACGCCATTTAAGATGGAGCTGTACTGTCATGACTCATGATGCTCTGAGCAAAATGATTGGAGTGTATTTTAACAGCTCATCTTTGTGGTTTTATTTGTGTGCCCTTGTAAAGAAATGCACAGTATATACTAGCTGTCAATCAATATATCACCAATACCGATATTTGGCCGTTTTTAATTATCAGTATTAGCCGATAAGTTTTTCCATTTGCCGTTTTCGCTGTGTGCTGAATGTAAAATTAGTGTCTTTGATAAACATGTGATACCAGTGCGCACAAACCTACTTGCGTTTACTTACTATTTATTTTCAATGTCTTTATTTGTGGAAAATACTGTACTAGGATCAAGACGTTGACACCCAAAGAATAAGTCTGTTTTTACAGATTATAACAATTAATTTTCAAATATTTTAATAAATAAGTAAAATAAGTATAAATTGTTTATACATTGGCCACCCCATTTTTTTAAGAAATCTGCAATGGCATTCCAAAAATTCTCCATCCGTTGACTACTAGTGCATACACAGACAAATGTAGCTTCTAGTGTTGGTATGAATTAGATATGGGAATTTTGAAATCCCTTAGTATTCAGTCTTTTGAGATTCTTTTGGAGTTTCTCTGAGGTTTATTGCAGGATCTGTTCAAATATTAAGTTTTCATTTTAATTTCATATGTATTATCCTGCCATTAGACTAGTCAACCAGATATTTTGCTCTGTGAAGATGATACGTTTGGTCTCCTCTTATAATGTGGAGATGTGAGCATGATCTAGCGGTGGCCTCAATTTAGCATAATTTGTGCAGTACAACCACAGTGTTTTTTTAGCAAGATCAGCATTTTTTTCTTTATGACAAAAAAGGAACAGTAACCGCCTTTCAGACAGGCCGTTTTTGTGTCTGCCTACATGTTCTCTGTCAGTGTTCCCCCTATCCATACTTCTGTCTTGTTTTACCGCTCTGTGTGTGTGTGTGTGTGTGTGTGTCTGTCTGCTACCATGACAGTGAAAGTTCTTGGTCAGGTCCAGACTGGCTCAGTAATACAGTACATACCAGCAGGTCAGCTGTGAGCAGATCCCTCAGTTCATTTATAGCCATGGCCTTGTGTCAATGCATATCTGCCTGGCAACTCTGTGCTAACTGTACCACTCCAGCACCCACCCACTATATATATGCTCTTTGTGTTTAACATTATGCAAACATTCTATGTGCTGACACACTTAACACGTTTTAGTGCTGTTTTATCTGTCTAAAATGTATCGCATTCCATTTTGTTAAAACTACAATCTTATCAGATCACCCCAGCTTACAGGTTTAAATGTTATTCTAACATATTATGCTTTCATTTCAGTCCCCTAGGAATGTACCTTTATTGACTATCTCCCATCCAGTGTGCACAAAAAGTCACATATTTCTTTTGTCCATTTTTTTCTTTTTGTCTGTAGTTTACAAACTGTCGCTGGTCTTATGTTTAAACAGCATTTTCATTGTTATTTTTTTTTCCCTGATAGGTTGTCTCCAATCTATGGAGAAAGTGGGCAAGATGTGGGGTAACCTCAGGAGTAGATGCCAAGCCCTCTTCAACAAGGATGGCACAGAGTCCAGTCTGTGCAGCCAGGACTTAGATTGTGTTCACTGTGTAGTGGACTTGGCCAGGGGAGCACATGCAGAACACTATGAAACTAGGTCTTCCACACCCTCACAGACTTTGTCACCACTCCCACTGGTTACTGGAGGACGCAGAGGCCATAACTGTGTGGCAGATATACCCCAGATAGTAGAAATCTCCATTGACAAAGAAAGCGATGATGCAAGGAGGGCCCCCCTTGTGCGTAGGGACTCCTACTCGCGTCATGCTCCCTGGGGAGGTAAAAAGAAACATTCTTGCTCAACTAAAACACAAAGTTCACTTGAGGCTGACAGGCGAATGGGACGCTCAAGAGGAAGTACAGCCAGGAGAGAGCGCCGTTATGGAGTTAGCTCCATCCAAGAGATTAATGATTCTGTAGGAGCTGGCAGCAGTGGGCGCAGCCTTAGTAACCGTTCTCTGCGGCAGCGACTTCGAGACACTGTAGGCTTGTGCCTTCCTCTCACCACACACAGCCGCTCTCAGTCAGCCAAAGGCCAGGTGTCCTCCAAACGTAAGATCCACCTGACGGAACTGATGCTTGAAACATGCCCTTTCCCACCCGGTTCGGATCTAGCCAACAAGTGGCACTTAATTAAGCAACATACAGCACCAGTCAGCCCTCATTCCTCAACTGCTCTTTTGGATGCATTTGATTCAGCACATTCTTCCCCTGAGGATGAGGAGGAGAGACTGCGTGAACGGCGTAGACTTAGCATAGAGGAAGGAGTGGATCCCCCTCCAAATGCACAGATCCATACACTGGAGGCAACTTCACAGACCTCTTCCCTCTATAAACTGGGACCAAAGATGGCTCCTGTTGTTGGGGAAGGACTTGTGGAGGGCAGGTGCCTGGGAACAGTCTCCTCCATTTCTGGGGGGTTATCGGGAATTGCCGCACAAGTTGCAGCGAGTTTGGCAGTGCCATCTCACACTGTTGACTGTGACTCTGAGGAGGACTCAACTACCCTTTGCTTACAGACACGAAGGCCCAAGCAGAGGCATGCCTCTGGAGACACCCACTGCTCCAAACAGCCAGGGCCTTGGAAGGTCCACACACAGATTGACTATATCCATTGTTTGGTTCCTGACCTACAGGCCATAACTGCACTTCCTTGCTATTGGGGGGTGATGGACCGGTACCAAGCAGAGGCACTGCTGGACGGACGGCCAGAAGGAACCTTCCTGCTACGTGACTCTGCACAGGAGGATTACTTGTTCTCCGTTAGTTTTCGACGCTACAATCGTTCGCTGCATGCACGCATTGAACAATGGAATCACAACTTTAGTTTTGATGCGCATGACCCCTGTGTCTTCCACTCCTCCACGGTAACAGGCCTGCTTGAGCACTATAAAGACCCCAGTGCCTGTATGTTCTTTGAGCCCCTGCTCACTGCTCCCTTACACCGGACTTTCCCTTTCAGCCTTCAGCACCTGGCGCGAGCCGCCATCTGCAGATGTACCACCTACGATGGCATTGGTGCCTTGCCACTGCCTCCAACCATGCAGGACTTCCTCAAGGAGTATCACTACAAACAGAAAGTCCGTGTGCGCTGGCTAGAGAGAGAGCCGCCATTCAAGGTCAAATGAGGTCTGGTTCTGTGCCGAGAAAGGCAGGAGTGTGGGCAAGAGCTTTACCGCCAGAGGAGTCTGTGTCTCGTATTATCAGTCAAACTGCTGGCTTTAGACACAAGGCATAAGGGGATGTTTTGAACTTCCGGCAGTTTAATCCTGCTAATACTACACGTGGAATCCATACATATGCTTCAATGCAGTACGTTCTGTCAAGCTAGCTTATGTGCTGAAGTGTTGAGCATGCTGAGAATGAGACGGTCTTATTCTCTCTGCTCTTTTTCACATGACCTTATATCCAGTAGATCTTCACTAGCATGCCTCCTGCATTTTATCTTCTAGTGTTTTACACTATTTTGAGCAGGTTAACTGAGTGTTGTTATATTAATTAGCCTCATTTGTAAGGCAAATGGATAATCTATATTAGCTTAGTCCAATGATTAAAATATATTCATCAAATAATCTTGGAACTCTTGATACCTGGATATCTGCTACTATCTAAACATAATGTTAAACATCTAGACATGTTAACTATATGACCATTTGCTAAATAATGGCTAATTTATCAGCAATACCTTCAAGATACTTTACAGCACCCTCCTACAAGTGTTAAGTTCCCAGAGACAGCACTTGTTGAGCCTTGTGTACATGGACTGAATCACAGTTATACATGCACTTCTCAGAACTAAGCATGTTTTATTTTTAAAATCAAGGCAGACAGAAGTAAAAGGCATGAATAAATTGTGTGAGGAGGAAGGAGCTACTATATGCAAAAAGCTACTTTTTCCTTTTACCCAGTGGCCCTAGAGTGGGAACACGGGCACAGTTCATCATGTGCCAGATTATTTAATACTGGGCCCTCCTGTTGTGTCATATCGTAACATAATTCTTGTTTTAAACTAGTTTTATCTATTTCATCTAATTCTATTTTCCATTTTTATCATTTACAGTCTAAAATGACATTTTAATGGGCACTTTAATTGCTGTTTGCGTACCACACAATGACTTAAAGACTCAAGTATGCATATAAACAGATTGTTTGTCTGTATATTTTTTTTTATGGACCTTATTCATAGGATATCAGTTTAATCCCCCATTTTCCCAGCACGAGTCACCCGAAGTTTATGTTAGTGTCAAGTATCTCTTACCTTGCCTGTGCATATGGTATTTGCTCAAAGCTATATTTTAGCTAACATGGTTACATATGCAACAACCGGAAATGGACCAAGAAAGTCCTCTGTAAAACTTGTATGGATGCCTCTAAGATTATTTTCCCTTGGAACACAAATGCCATTACTGCGTATATATTTTGTTTGTTGGATTGATGTCCAGTTCTGTTATAAAGTGTGGTGTTTCACTTGATAATGTTGCACTTTTATTCATTATGAAGCATGCAGCTATGCTTCCCTTGTCATAATTGTGTGCACTAGTGACTGAGATTCCCTGAACACTGTAAACAACATAGTTTTAAAACTCTATACTCTTGATGTTCTTGGCTTTACACACAAATTTCAATTAAGGCCAACAAATTCATACTCATGTTTAATATCAGATGTTCAGCTTTGCAATGGTAGACTTTTAAGTTCCAGGCAGACGTCAGACCATGCATAATAATGTAAAACTGATACATTTAGCAGAATTTTGATGATCAGTGACCAAAGGTGTGTATCTCTAGGTTGTTGTTGTGAATGAGAAATCTTCCACCATGCCTCTTGATTATTTATATTGAGCTCAATAGCTTAATTAATAGTGTCCAGTTTTCTGGCAGAATAGCACCCATTTTGAAGCCATTTATTTGAACTGCAATTAAATTATTTCAGAACATGCCTCGGTTGTTTCTGAAAGGAAGTAATTTTGTTAATTTAAGAAAAACAATCTCTCTACTTTTCCACTTTAATGTCCTGAATTAAAAATCAAAATAACCATCTTAATTTCTTCCACCCTGCACACTGTATGCTCTGTATACAGGCTCATGTTATGTCAACTGTGTAGTGGTACATGTCAGATGATGTCATCTGCTTTTAAGACTTTAGCTTTGAGAATAATATACCTTTCATTGAATCTACAGACAGAATATGAGCACTTAACCACCGCTAGCAGTTTCTCAGCTTCTCCCGAGCCTAGCCTGCTGAAGAAAAACCATCTGAAACCGGCCTAAGCCGGTTTTCTGCTTTTAGTTGGTCTCCCAGGTTGTAGGCACTTTTCTTCTGATCAGGCTGGGAGACCAGATTGACCAATTGAAGAGCAGCTTTGCCAGGCTGACACACCAGCTAAAACCACCTTAGGCTAGTTAAAGCAGGTTTTTATTTAAAAAAAAAAAAAAAAAAACTAAAAAAAAACAACAACAAAAAAAACACTTATAGTTTATATTTGACAACTATGTTTAATCCAGTTTTTCATGTTTGTAAGGATATGGTAATATTGTAATGCCATAGTGTTATCTTCTGGTGACAACACTGTAACCTACGACGAAAACAAAAAAAAAAAAACGAAATTTTAAAACATGAAGGCTCAACGATGCTGAAGGTGTTCAGCAGACATTCATGATGCTCTTTTCCCATTTCAGGAATGAGCTCAGATGTAAACAGCTGCATTTATGGCAGAAAGCAAAATTTTCAAGGGTGTTGGTTTGAGGGCTGTTAAATGCTTAGTGACAGCCTGTTCCTCACCAAATCCTTTGGATTTTTTTTTTTTTTTTAAACTCTGGCATACTCATGTAGTCATTTGGGACTTTCTATGCCACTGCACAGTGAGCGAGTCTCTCCTGGCAGAGTTACACCCTGCCCTGCCTTACAGGCACTAATCACAGGCTAAATTTAATATGCTAGCCTCTAAATTTACCACCTGCAAAAAGGACCACTCTGTGTTTCTTGATGGGTGCTGTGAAAATAGAGAAGTGAGGGACTTTTTGCTCTAATTTTTCCTCTTCCTTCCCAGTCTGACCACATCCTCAGCATCACCCTCTTTCTTGGATATGTAGCGCTGAAAGCAGAGAGCACATTGTTTGTCTAGTCTGGATGCTATGCTAAAGTTAGCGTTAGCAAGCAGCTAACACACACAGTGCTCCATTGAGGAACATGCGAGGAATGGGGCCGTGTTTGAAACCACAGTCGTTATTTAGTTAATAGTTTAGAGAAAGTTTTATGAGGGAAGTATAACACACCAAACTAATCCAACATAGTGTTCTCAGCAACTCAGGCCTGGTTCGTTGCCTTTAAAATAGGGACTGCAGAAGTCAACAAAGATTACAGTGAGGAGTGTTGTTTTGAGACTTCTATGAGCTGTCTTGTGCTTATGGCCTGAGGATGCTTCGTCTTTGTTATCATGGTTAACAATTAGATCATTCTGAAACCGCTTCTCTATACAGAGGAGTCTGATGTTCTTTCTGCCCTTTTTCCCCATGGGAATTTATGTCAGCCACTGTAGCACATACTGGCCATATGACCATGTCAAGTATAGAACCTGCTTGCAAACTAGTCAGTGAAAAAAAAATAATATTAATTCACACATACTCTAATGTACCCATATTTGTTTGATGTTGAGGTGCACAAGTAAATTATAGAGTGAACTTTATTCTACAGACTGTGGCAGGGCAGCCATTGATCTTGAACTTACTAATCCTTCTGTTTAGATCATAATTCTTTCAGCTCACTTTTAGTGCCAGCGTCTAAAGCTCTGGGGCCTCATTTATGAAACATGTATGATCATCCTAAATGTGAAAGCATGATCATTACCCATGATTAATAAACTGAAAATGAGATGATAAATTGATGAACTGGTTTCTGCCGTCATTCAGTGCAACAAAATTTGAACAGTGCTACTTTTTGTGTGTTCGAGTGTGTGTAAACATGACAATTTATTTATTCATTCAGTCTATTGTTCACTTTGCAATTGTATCAATAAAAAGTGTACAGAAAATTCAGCAAAAAGGTCATTATGCATGCTTTTCACTTGTACATGCAAGATTATTACCATGACAGTTTCAGCCTTCCTTGATCCTAATTTGTTCCTACGCAGGATCAAATCCATGGACTTTAGGATTAAATCTGAATTTAGGATTAAATCTGGTTTTATAAATGAGCCCTCTGATCTTTGCAACTTTGGTGCCAAAATTTGTTGCAAAAGGAGTTAGTTTTATGCAAGCAGAGTAGCACTTGATGAATTGTTATTTTTACATAAATTGTATCTCTAATACACAATGAGTGTGATGTAACCATGGTTGCAATCTAATGTCACTTTAATGCTATACGTGCACGCTTGTAGCAGTTTATGTGTGGGTGCTGTGGTGACAGGGCTTGATGATGATGGGGCCTAATGGTTGTCATTCTGCCTCCTTCACCGCCTTATACATTCTGACCAATCACAACAGCCTTCTCAGCTGCCACAGATTAACCAATCTCTAATCATACAGTATCACCAAATATTGTTCTCTGTTCCCTTCAATCTTCTTTTCTCATTCTGTTATCTAGTATCTTGATGGAAGAGGTGTTTAAAAAAATGTTCACTTGATAGTTTTTGTATTTTGTTTGTCCTCTCCACCTCTGCATATTTTCTTGGACTCTGTTATTTTATTCTTTGCATAATCTGTTTATTGTTACAGCCAATGCCCTTGTAGATGTCACTCTTGGTGCTTTGTGAATGCTTCATTGTCTTAATAATATTAATAAAATATTGAGTGTATTCCATGCAGTAAATAGATATGATCACAAATTGGTTTCTTTCATTTGGTCATTATTTGGATTATAAGTATGGAGTTAATATACATGCATCTTTTATTAGCTGTATTTGTCACTTTGTGACATTATGTCCCAGGTATGCTTTAAAGTCAATGTGAAATCAAAACAGTGGGGGAAAATATATATACTATGGAAGTCAGTAATGCCCCACAACTGTTTAGTATGGAAGCTTGATTCTGCCTCAGAATAAAATTAAAAAGGTATATTTTGACTTTTTATCTCACAATTGTGAGTTTACTTTCAGAATTGCATAATAAAAATTCACATTTGCGAGATATAAAGTCAGAATTGCATGACAAAATCACAATTGTGTGTAGAAAAAACAAATCTTTTTTTTTCTTCGAATTGGACTTTATAACTCGCAATTGTGTGTTCATATCTCAATTCTGACTTTTTTTCTCACAATTGCGAGTTTACATCTCGCAATTCTGACTATCTCAGAATTGAGGTAAAAAATTCAAAATTGCGATTATATCACGCAACTCTGACTTTTATATCTGACAGTTTATACCTCATAACATATAAAGATACATACTTAGATATATCAAAATTGTCTTCCATTGCGATTTCCTGTATATCTAAATATGTTTAGATCTTCACAGTGAAAGGTAAAACTTCCGAAATCTCTGTGTAAACAATGAGTGATGTACACACAAAGCGATCACTTCTGGCGGAACGTTGGACATGGTTCAGTTGGACATTGGACAACTGATTCAGATCACTTGGACGTGGCTGTGGTTACATGAGGTAAAAACGATATAAATACTGTTCGTTTTCTCACACAAACCGCTGGTTTCTTGTCTTAGGCCATCAATGTGTACTTACATTTATGAGTCACTAAATCATGTTTAATTTTGACTTCTCTGTGCATGCTCTTTGAGGAGGACCCCATATAACTTCATTATATGACTGACAGACAAGAATGGTTTGACCTAAAAAATATCAAAATTGAAAATACTGTGGAAACAAAGACACCTAAATTGTGGATGCCCTTGAGATAAGCTAAAACATATCAAAAATTTATTTTAAAGTGAACTGTCCATTTAAACAAGCTTCCATGTGAGGGTGAGTAAATGATGACAGAATTTTCATTTTTGGATGAACTATCCCTTCAACTTAGTGTACATTACTGACACTTTTGTGCACAGTTCATCAGTGCATGTCATTGCAATGGAAAATAATATATCTTTGAAAAACTTTTTTATCAGCCTCCACCTCCAAAACAACACTCATAGTTGGTTGACCTTCAATCAACATTTTACTATCCAATCCCATTGGATAAAATCCCACCTGACATTTTATAATAGATTGTTGGAAGCAATTGTGTATTCATATTGACTTCAATAACAAAAACTATCTAATCTTGTTCCATAATAATCCATCATAGAATTTCACATGATCTGGAGGTCAGCGGTATTATTTGTCCTTTTGAAATGAAATATAAATAGCATGCAGGTTATCAATTACACATTACCCACCCAAAGCTTGTGAATAATTGAATGTATCCTTTGGACAAGAGGGCTGAGCAGAAGAACAGAGGCCATTTATGTTTACTTTATTGAAAATTGCATTATTCAAATCGCAAACACGGCTGGACTATCGATGAAAGCTGATCTCTGAAAACAACACTCTCGTTTTCTGCTCTTTATAGCATGCTGCGTGTACAGATCGAGTTCTGTCCGTTGGATTTGATTGTTCATATTGTTTTTCCTCTTTGATGACCACGATCTGGTCAATGGGGTTAATAAAAAAACTGTCCTAGTTACGAGTCTCTCATTTAGATCACAGAGACATTCCCATCTCTGCTCATGCTTTCCATAGCCAGCATACCTCCTGAGCTCTCGCTCAAAACACGTGTGTGCGCTTTTCTCATGCCTCATATCTCCACACATCATCCCTAAGCAGAGCAGAATGAGAGGGGGAGAAAAAGCCACTGTCTCTTTTGCGCTGGATGGCCTCCAAGTCTGTTGCGGCAAAGTGAACAGTGACCTCTCTCTCACCTCTCCCTGCCTAAATGCACATGCACAGGCTCCCATCCATATTTCATACCAGAAATACATCCCCAGGCAGTATTTTACACCCAGTGTGAAAGGCAGCCGTCAAGTCCAGGAGGAGAGGGCAGGGCCTAAATCAGCTTTGTGCACGCCAGCCTGGCCACCAGAGCCAAGGAAAACAGCCATCACTATCATACTGTCATCTGGAGTAGCAAGCCTCACTGTTCTGTTCGCGTAAGCCACAAGCTTGTGAAAATATGATGACTCTGCCATGTACCAGTGAGATTAAACTGCTTGAAATGGGAGGTGTTCTTAAGTCCTTTTGGCACAGTTTTAGTCCTCACTAAACATGTCATACGCACGACTGGAGCAGTGCCTGTGTCAACTCAATGTGGAAAAACATGACAGAGAACCACATGTGTGGAGTATACAGGGTACAAATATTCATTGACATACTCTCGTCATACATAATAGGAAAAGTGGTCACACCAGCTGCAACGTTTCCCAACAGATTAGCCAGGGTATGAATAAAATATGGTGGGGGGGGGGGGGGGGGGGTCTGTCCAACCTAATTAAGGAACCTCCCCACAAAGGAAGTGAAAAGAAAAGTTGGGGGGTCTTAAGTAAGTTTGACCAAAAAATATCAAACTTGAAAATACTGTGGAAACAAAGATACCTACATCTTGGATGCCCTTGAGGTAAGCTAAAACATACCAAAAATTAATTTCAAAGTGAACTATCCCTTTAAGGGATACGGTACAGTCTTGCCAATAACACAGCATTTCGCCACGTAAGTAAAGATATTGATTTGAGATTAAGCTGTTTTAAAATCATACATTTTTTTTTATCTTACACTCTAAAAAATGCTGGGTTGTTTAAACCCAATTTTGGGTAAAATATGGACAAACCCAGCCATTGGGTTATATTCTTAAATTACATTTTTAAACTAATGGCTGGGTTTGTCCATATTTTATGGATTATCCAAAAACCCAGCATTTTTTAGAGTGTATAATCCAAAAGTTTACAAAACAATCACAAAATGGTAGCAGCTGTGTTTGTATGAAACAAGAGGAGTTCACGATACTGGATGGCATAACTGTACACACAAAAAGAGATTTGACTGAGTTTTAATATTTTATTAGCTCACCAAATGCAAAACTTCCTCAAGGAAAAATTGTTCGTAGCAAGCGTATAGCACTGCTGACTAGTAACCCGGATGAGCCTGTGTTATCTGTTTTCAGCAGTTTTTCTCTGTGAATATACCACTAGATTGTGCCATTGACCAATCGGATTCAAGTATTCCACAGAGCCTTGTAATAAAGCTGTGTATTCTTTTTACATGTAAGAAAACATTCAGTAATCCCCAAAACATTAGATTAGAAAGAAGTAATATTGCGCTAAACGGACAATCGCGAGCAGAACTTGCATTTGCTGCTCAATCTGGTAACGTTGGCGTGAAATGGAAATACTCCCTATTTTTCTTAATGCATCTAATTGATCTTTTAACATTATTACCGATTTACCAATGCATGTTTCATTTTTTTTTAGTTCAGTTTTAAGAATGTCATAACTTTTCCATCTTCTCTCTGGTTACATTGCATTATTTTTCCCAATTATTTAATCTGCTTAAACCCCACCCCTTTATTACAATTGCCTGCAAGCTTGCATTCAGATCTGCCTTCATCCAATCAACAAATGTTAATAAAAAAACAAAATCAATAATCTGTTTTACTCTGATATGTCACAGTATGAAAGAAATTATCTGTCACTACTTTCATTGCAACAAAATGTCCCATCACATTTTTTTTCATTGACTACGTTGCATGCACCCTTATAACGCAATTATAATGAAATTTAGGCAAATCTTTACCTCATGTTAACACAATACTTCTATCAAATTGATGTGATTTAGCTTATAATTGTAGCAACCATAATCGTAATAAAATACGAAACATATACCAATATTCATAATAAACAGGCATGTAAACAGTTTTTTTTTACATCTGTTGCACTCGGACCAAAGTGTGAATGTGCTTGTGACTTGACTTGTGACGCACACAGATGCATTTCATGCTCCTGCAGTTATGTGCAAATGTGTAAACATGGCGGGAAAGAAGGCATTTTTGTGGTGCTGCAGAAAATGAACTCAGTGTTGACAGCATTGTGCGACATGATTATAATACAGGGTATTGATGTTCGAAAACATTGAAATTGAGACAGAGACATATGTCCATATTTGAATGTTCTTAGCAATAATCAGAATAATGTAAAGCTCTGTAAAGCTGCTTGAAACAATCTACATTGTTTAAGGCGCTATATAAATGAGGATGAATTAATGGAAATTGCATGTAAACAGGACTGAAGAAGTTTGCTTTTTGTCATGTAAGCATCTTACTGCGATTTAGCCCTTACTCGGATTATTGGAAATAATCACATCATTGGTACACATGTAAATGTAGAATTTGAACATCTTGCATCAGATAAGATGGGTTTTGGAAGCAGCATTTAATGTTGACTTTAACCTTTAGTTGAATTTATTTCCCTTGGCAGAGACTTACGCATCTGTTGCTTTTCAGTACTATTCAATACCTGCTTCTTTTCCAATCCAGTATTTCATCTTTTTCCAATTGTTCAACATTTTGTCATTTTACACTCTTACCTGGCAAGTGAATGTAATCTGCTATTTTTGTGTTTTTTTCCATTATCTCATTCTGTCATAATTCATACTGGGTCCTACCAAGGGTCTGTGTTTAATTTAGCTGAAGTCATGCTAAAGTTTCCTCAAGCTGAATGAAATGTATAAAAAACAGTTTCATCTTATCATCAAGATCAGCATCTGCTTTGGATCTTCAAAATGTATTTCCACAAGCATTATTTCTTGATATTTGTCTCTCTCTCTGTTCTTTTTTTTATAGTTGTATCCACCTTCTCACTATAGTGTCATTGTTGTTTGGCTGGCCTTACTGTAAACCTAATGACTGGGGGCTCTGGTCTCTGCTCTCTCTCTCTCTCTCTCTCTCTCTCTCTCTCTCTCTCTCTCTCTCTCTCTCTCTCTCTCTCTCTCTCTCTCTCTCTCTCTCTCTCGCTCGCTCTCTCTCGCTTGCATGCAAGACTCAAACCAGCTCTGGAAAGTTTTCCTCATTCTTACTCCTGGCATAGTTATTCCACTCTATGTACGTGTTTATGAAGTCCTGACAAAATCCTTCCTCTTCAGCCTCTCCCTCTCTCCTTCACTTCCCCTCTTTCTCCCTCTGGGGCTCCACTCTCAGAGATTTAATTCCAGCTCTCCTGTTTAAAGGAGAAAGATTCTACTTTATAAGGACAGAAATGAAGCTGTTTTTAAACTTAAATGTGTGTTTTAAGTTTAAATGGATATTCTGAATTAAAAACAAGTTATAGACACCATACGCCAATGCAATTAAAATGTGTTTTTCCCCCTTCCATATAGACTCAGCTAAAATATTATAGAAGCACCATACTAATACTGAATTTGACCCCCATTCGCCTTCAGAACTGCCTTAATTCAATGTGGCATTGATTCAACAAGGTGCTGAAAGCATTCTTTAGAAATGTTGGCCCATACCAAAGATGCTCTATTGGGTTGAGATCTGGTGACTGAGGGCGCCATTTAAGGACCGTTAACTCATTGCCATGTTCAAGAAACCAATTTGAAATGATTTGAGCTTTGTGACATGGTGCAGTTTCCTGCTGGAAGTAGCCATCAGAGGAACATATGTGGCCATAAAGGGATGGATATGGTCAGAAACAATGCTCAGGGAGGCCGTGGCATTTAAACCATGCACAATTGGCACTATGGGGCCTAATGTGTACCAAGAAAACATCCCCCACACCATTACACCACCACCACCAGCCTGCACAGCGTTAACAAGGCATGATGGATCCATGTTTTCATTCTGTTTACACCAAATTATGACTCTGCCATCTGAAGGTCTCAACAGAAATCGAGACTCATCAGACCAGGCAACATTTTTCCCGTCTTCAACTGTCCAATTTTGGTGAGCTCTTGCAAATTGTAGCCTTTTCCTATTTTTAGTGGAGATGAGTGGTACCCGGTGAGGTCTTCAGCTGCTGTAGCCTCAGGGTTGTGCGTGTTGTGGCTTCACAAATGCAAAACCTTAGTTGTAACGAGTGGTTATTTCAGTCAAAGTTGCTATTCTATCAGCTTGAATCTGTAGGCAATCTCCTCTGACCTCTAGCATCAACAAGGCAAGGCAATGCAAGTTTATTTATATAGCAAATTTCACAATGGTAATTCAAAGTGCTTTAAATAGAATAAATTAAAATAATCAAGAATAAAAAATAAAATGAAGTACAGTAACAGTCGGACGGACAAGGCATTTTCGCCCACAGGACTGCCATTACCATTCTTTGTAAACCCTAGAAATGGTTGTGCATGAAAATCCCAGTAACTGAGCGGATTGTGAAATACTCAGGCCGGCCCGTCTGGCACCAACAACCATGCCACGCTCAAAATTGCTTAAATCACCTTTCTTTCCCATTCTGACATTCAGTTTGAAGTTCAGGAGATTGTCTTGACCAGGACCACACCCCTGAATGCTGTAACAGTTACAACCTGTTACAAGGCATGTTATCTCCTCTGGGGGCCATGTTCATCCTTGCCACAAGGGGTCACTAGCAGCACCCTGTGGTTATTATAAAAAAGGGAAGTAGTAGAAGAAGTGATATATGCAGTGTGATTTGCCACATGCTGTTTGCTGCTACTTTTGAAATCCTGGTTTGGGAAACTGTTTGTTTGCTGCCCAAATGTGAGTGATTCTATTTCATGTTTGTTTCAGTTGATCCGTTTTCTTTGTATATATATTGTTTGATTATGTAAGAGGGGTGATTTGTTGTATTTCTTGTTGTAGAGGATTTTTTGTGCTGGGTGACACTTCTGGATTACTTATCCGAGGACTTATTTCCTTGATGCCCTTGGGTGGCAGAAATGCCATTAGCCAAGAAATGAATGTGATCTTTCGTTTGGAAAGACACCGGTGTGATCTCTTAAAGACTGAAATCAGACCTGATCTCATCCTGAGGAAATGGACTTTTAATTGACTTAACTCATTCTCTAGAATCTTCTTCTGATCACCCACGGTTGCTATTAGGGATTGTTTGCTTGGTTGGTGTACTTGATTGATAAATGTTTGTCAATATTGTATTATATCAATATATGTTTATGAAAGAGTGTCTGATGTTTTGACTGTTTTCTTTTCCAATTTTCTTTGTTTGATTCTTGATTTACCCTTTATCCTTCCCTGGGTATTTTGCAAAATATGATCCCCCCTTTAATTTCTGTGACTCATCGGTTCTAAGTAGCTGGGACAGTTATAGAGTGGCGCCCGAACAGGGACATTTTGCAATTTAAGTATTTCAAGAACATTTTGTACATTTTTGTTTGAAAACCATGGAGTAAAATGTCAGTCTCTTCAGATGCTATAGGGGAGGAGGGCGAGCCCAATCCAGATTTCACTGCTGGACCTTTTGTCACACGAAGAGATCCACCTCATGTACGAGAGCTCATTACTACTTTTAGTGAACTGTACATTAACCATGAAGAGGATAATGACTCCGACACCCCGCAGGACGTTCTACTTCCTCCACCACCTCCTGAGGTACTTGATCCAGAATTCTCAGCTCAGTCAATTGATGGGATAGTTCATCGCATTACCACCTTGGAAGAAGCCCTTCACGACTGTGTACAAAAAGTGAGTTTATGCTACTTAAGTGCAGAGTTCAATGATCAACGTCGTCTTCTTGAGGAGAAATTAAACTATAAAATTGAACGAGAGTGTGAGAGAGTTAAAAACATTCTTGAGTTGAGTATTCAAGAAATGGGCAGGTCCGTCATGGATTGTTTGAAAAGGAGAGATAGGCAAATTGATGCCAAATTAAAATCTCAAGCTCCCTTAATATCTACTCCCATGGTGCCTCCAATGTTTGCTCCTACCTTATCACACCAAAGAACTTACAGTGCTCAGACTCAGCCTCCTGTACCTGTCAATCCAGATAGTGGTCATGTCTCACAATATCGTCCTCCTGTTAGAGTTGAATTCATACAGTTCGGCTCTGATGAAGAAAATGACCCCATATCATTCATTGAACATTGTGAAGATTATCTTGCTCTTAGACCTCTTACTGAATCTGAGATTTTAGCTTCTCTCACCTCAGTTTTGAAGGGAACAGCTAAGGATTGGTGGCTAGCAGAACGACGATTCGTCTTCACATGGAGCCAGTTCAAGGAAACTTTTCTTCAAGCTTTTTTAAACGACGACTATGAAACAGAAGCTGCTAAACGGTTGTTGAAGAGAAAGCAAGGTCCCAAAGAGTCTATTCGTGATTTTTCCTACCATTATAGAGCCTTGTGTCTACGATGGAAAAAGGAGATGACAGAGAAAGAGATTGTCCAGTCCATTTTGAGAAATTGCAACCCTCGCCTTGCCAGTCTCTTGAGAGGAACTGTAAAGGAAGTAGGTGAGTTGGTGAGGATTGGAACTCAAATTGAAAGAGATCTGGAAGAAGCTAAGAAATATTGGAGTCAGGCCAACGCAGATGTACAGAAATGGAAAATCCAAACTGACAGGGACATTCATACAAAGTCGAATCCCTCAAACACACGCGTTATTCAACCTATTCACCCCACTGCTCAAATCAACTTGAAGATGGTGACCCTACCGATGCTGATCCGTGGAAGATATTTCCAGGCCATGATCGACACAGGGAGTTCACTTACTCTAATGCAAGAATCTTGTTGGAATCAATTGAAGCACAGAGAGCAGTTGGATTCTAGTTGTGGATAAACTTTCCAACAAGCCAATGGACAAGTTTTAAGTGCTTTGGGATTGTGGAAATGTGATTGTGAGTTACAGCAGAGAAAATTTACACTGTCCATGTATATAATGAGGGATGTTGATCTCAGTGTGCCTATAATCTTAGGAATGGATTTCCTTATGTCGTCTGGAATTTGTCTGGATTTTCATAAGGTCCAATATACTCTGCATGCCACAAATGGATGCCAAGAAGAAATATTTTCATTTACCCCTGCTCATTCTTCCACAGCTTTGTTGTCATTCTATCTAGCCTTACCCATACCACAAGAGTCATCTGAAACCCACTCACTTATACATCAACTTGTGAACAATGCAGACACATCTCCAGGATTGAAGTTACGACTTGAGCAGCTTATGAAAGACTGGCCCACAGTGTGCACCAATGAAATAGGGCACACTAATATAGTAAAACATCGTATCATAACCACTAAAGAAGTACCCATCCGCCGAAAAGCCTATAAAGTGTCTCCTGAAAAACAGCTTTTCATTGATCAAGAGATAAAGGGGATGCTTGATAAAGAAATTATTCGGCCCTCAACGTCTCCCTGGGCTGCTCCAATTGTCCTTGTACCCTAGAAAGGAGGAGGGCAAAGATTCTGTGTTGACTTTAGAGGATTGAACTCAAAGACTTTCCTAGATGCGTATCCTATGCCACAAATACAGGACATTCTTGAGTCACTCCATGGAGCCGGAATCTTCAGTACCCTGGATCTAAAAAGTGGGTATTGGCAGGTGGAATTGGAGCCTGAAAGCATCTCCAAGACTTTTGTCACATCATCAGGCCTATTTGAATTTTTCCATTTACCTTTTGGGCTCAAAAATGCTGCTGCTTCATTTCAACGATTGATGGAGTTAGTGCTGAGGGATCTTAAGGGGAAGAATTGTTTTGTATACATCGATGATATTGTGATGTACTCCAAGACTGAAGAAGAACATTTGACACACCTAAAAGCAATATTTCATTGTCTCTACAAAGCAGGGCTCACTCTCAATCTTCAGAAGTGCAACCTCGTGCAGAAGTCTTTGATTTTTTTAGGACATGTGGTATCTAGTGACGGAATACAAACAGACCCTGAAAAGGTGGAAGCTGTTACTAAATTTCCCGTCCCTCAATGCTTGAAGGAGGTACAACGGTTCCTAGGTCTTGCAGGATGGTACCAAAGATTTATTGATAGATTTTCCGAGAAGGCTGCACCACTGCATGCTTTAAAAAGAAAAGGAGCAACATGGTCTTGGACTGAGGAATGTCAGAAATCTTTTGAATTGATCAAGCAGGATCTGACCAATGCGCCTGTCTTGATTGCCCCGGATTTGACAAAGCTGATCATGTGGCTTTTACGTGGGTGTTCAACCACCCAAAGCCGTCTTCCAGATTAACCCGATGGGCCATCCGACTACAAGAATTTGACTTAAATGTCAAGTATCGTAAAGGTCAGTGCAACATTGTGCCAGACACTCTCTCACGTAGTCACGCAGATGTCTCTTCACTTCCTCTGTTAGCCCATGTCAAATCAAAGGACTCATCTACCACTTTTTCCAGTTTTCCAATAGAATGGTCTGACATTGCCAAATCTCAAAATGATGATCTAGAAATTCAAGAACTCACCAACAAAGCCAGATCACTCACCGATCCTGACCCATTGCGTATACATTACCTGTTAAAGAATGGCTTTCTTTTCCGCAGCATGCCAGATGGACAGAAAGGGTCAAAGTTACAGCTAGTCATTCCTGCTTGTCTTCGGAAAGACTTTCTCAAATATGCGCATGACAACCCGTTAAGTGGCCACCTTGGTAGACTTAAGACTCTGCTGAGGTCAGTAGATATCTCTAGGCAGGAAATTGAAAGGACCTCTAGAAAGAGCCATTCAAAGACCACCAGATCCAGACAATCCTGCATACCCAGTGTTAGAAAGACAGGAAGACCTGATAAAAACTGTGCAAAGAAATGTGGAGCGAGCTCAGGAAAAACAGAGACGTTATTACAACCGACGGAGAAGACATGTGCAGTACCAGGTTGGGGATTTGGTTTGGGTTCGCACTCATCCTTTGTCACGTGCTAGTGATGGTTTTATGGCTAAACTTGCTGTGAAGTGGAAAGGTCCTGCTAGGATTGAAAAGTGTCTTGGTCCTGTTAATTGTTCCGTGTCATTTTTAAATGATCCTAATCAGGTTGATACGTTTCATGTACAAAATCTGAAGCCTTTCTATGGGACTGTTGATAATCCTTCTAATTAAGAGGGGGGGAATATGTAACAGTTACAACCTTTTTTTCTTTTCCAATTTTCTTTGTTTGATTCTTGATTTACCCTTTATCCTTCCCTGGGTATTTTGCAAAATATGATCCCCCCTTTAATTTCTGTGACTCATCGGTTCTAAGTAGCTGGCACAGTTATAATGCATTGAACCAACTGCAATATGATTGGTTGATTGATCAGATTATGACAAAATTATCATTTACACGAAGGGAAAACACAGATATTTGCCAGTAGTTTGGCCTCTCTTCATTACACGAAAACCCCATTTTTATCACAGAAAAAGATTATTTCTAAAAACTCCAGTCAAAATGGAGATTTCTGAGAATGCCGGTTACGTGTTGTCGTGTCAACTGGGAGAAACAGGGTTTTAGGTTCTCTCTTGTCGATTATGAGGCTTTGGATTGGCTTGCATGGCTTTACCCTTCTCCCTACATTGCCGCCCATAGGTTTGGCATAGATATGATGGCGCTCGACAGCGTTTTTATGCGGGTGTGTGCACAATGTTATTATTGAAAATGGAGGGGGAAATATTTGTTTCTCTAAATTCCAGGCTTTGAGTAAACGTGGCCTTAGAACATGTACACATTCAAAATGTACAGTCTCTACTGGGAAAGTATGGTCCAAAAATATTAATGACACATCTTTCACTCATGAGGGTGTCCAGACTATTTACCAATCAGATGCTGTCTAGAATGGGAATGTCCCTCCCCCTAATATCATTTGCCTTTCAATAACAAGAATCTAATCTTTATTAATTGACTGTGATAAACTCAAACCTATTGGCTATCTAAACAGGCATATGTCCTTCAATGTTCTGCCCCAACTTCCCTTTTCAATATGAAATACAGGACAGAAAACAGTGTCCAATCAAACACACATGTTGGTACAAAATAATTTGGCTACTTAGATGATTGCTGTAAAAAGGGCCACGAAATCGATCCAAATCGCGGGGTACGATTCGAGGCAAAGTGAATTTTAATTAAATGCAACACATTTAATCTTATGTATTAACTCGTTTCATCTGACTCCATAAAATGAAAAGGGTTTATCAATGATATCTGTGCATCATTTAATATGTTAATGCTTGACTATTCCTTTTAACTCTAATGAAAATAAAGTCAAAGTCTGTTAGAATAGCCAAATGTAACAATTTATTATGTCAGGTAAATGGGTAACACTTTACAATAACAGTACATGAATAATCATGTACTAATACCTGAATTAATAATTACTTTACTATGAACTAATGTTGAGTTAAGACATGTACTAATGAAGAATTAACCTTAACTACGACATGAGTCATATGAATTCCTGCATGAATATACCATCGTAACTACACGTTAGTACATGCTTGTTAATTAATGTATAAATTAACACTATGAGGTAAACTAAACTAAACATGCTCTAGATTAGACGATAAGACGTATTAAAAGGGCACACAATGTAAAATTGTTCATAAATTTGCCACCAGCAACGGTCACAAACATCAGTGAATGTCTTGCAATGCTTACATTTAACCTTTCTCATTAAACACACAAAAATGCATCAATAAAAATCTCATTCCGTTTTAAGTGATGCCACTTCTGCCATCAAGAGTGAAAAGACTACACTAAAATATATCCATTAAACAGATACAATTTTCAGAATTAAAATCAGTGGTAGCACAGATGATGGTTATTTGTGTGGTTATTTTGTGGATTTGTTTACTGTCTTTATATCATATTACAGTCGGATGTTGGTCTTCTTTTCTTTTCCCCTCAAAATGTGTCCACTTTCCTCCTACCGTACAGTTCCTTCTCCATCCAAATTCGGGCACAGCACTTCCACTTCTTTACAATCCACCAAAAAGTAGCAAATTATATCTGATTTAGAAGAGCTGAATATGTATAGCACATGTGTAATTGATCATTTTTAAAATAGGTTCTCTTGAAGGGCCAAGACAAGAAATGACATCGATACATTAACAAGTCATGAATTCATGTTACTTATTAAGTAATTAATGATGAGTTAATAATGATGTGCCTCCTCAAGTAAAGTCACGACATAATGATGCATTAACAAGCCATTAGTTGATGTTATTGTATGGTTAGTTAATAATGAATTAATGATGATGTGCCTCCTCAAGTAAAGTCATGACACAATGATGTACTTACAAATCATGAACTAATATATTAATAAACATATACGATAAGAGTGCCATCCTTATTCCTTTACACCCATGGTAAAAGATAAAATAAAAATAAAAATTATGTATTGTTCTTTTAATTTTTTTATGCAATTAAACATAAATGGACTTAAAAAAGTCCAAACAAACCTGTAAAGACACACATAAGACACGATTACATGTAAAATAGGGAATAAGCTACAAGCTAATGCTAATTGAAGCATATTTAAACAAAAAAATACAGGTAATTAACCATAACCTCCTGAAACCTCCTAAATACAACATACATGCAAACATGTCTTTAATTATTAATTCTGTTTACAAAAGAAGTCATCAATTATGAGATTAAAATGCCAGCATTACCATAAGAACACAACCACACAACCAACGTATCGAACGAGCACCGAGTGTGCCACTAATGAGTGTCCCACCGGAAACAAACTCTACATACTGTAGTTCCAGGAAGAAAGATTAGACAGATTAATTGACAAATTAATTAATTAATTAAATTATTTGTCACAATGCTTGCTGCAGATAACAGATTATGATGTTACAGTTTAAATTATGGCAGTATGAAATCAAATGTTTAATTCAAATTTAGATGACTTCTTATTTATTCATAGAGCTAGAGACTGATTTAGTTTACCCCTAAACGGTAATTAATGCATTAACTATCAAACATGTACTAACATGTTTAAGGCTGCTGTTATGCATGCATGAATCAGGATGACTCCTGTTGTAATTAAGGGTTGCTCTTCATTTGTTCATTATTAGTTCATATATTCACTAATCATGAGTACATGTTGAAGTAACTATTAATTCAGGTATTAGTACATGATTATTCATGTACTATTATTGTAAAGTGTTACTGGTAAATGTATCATTGGAATTCCACAAGATAATCAACGCAAACCATCAATGTTTCTAGAACAAAGAACTTTACCCAACATAGTACATGAGCTGAGTTTAGAAGACACAACATCATGGGCTGATCTGAATACAGAATATTCCTTAAATAGAGCTAGACCTGATCCAATCACCAAATTTACCTGATCTAATCACCAAACTATGGACTGAATCCCCCACCATGCTTACTGGGGGAAGGAGAGTTTGCATTCAGACAAAAGGTAGAAGGTGATTAACTGAAAGGCACACCTTTCTGTGTGCAAGATATTTCTATATTCTTAAAAACCTTATTGCCTTTTCTTTTACTTCTTTGAGAATGAGACATTATTACCAGTCACCCTGAGACTTTCAAAATGATATCAAGCACTTCACAAAGATTATCACATTCACATTAAAACTATCTTGTGTGAGTTTCCTCTGCAAGAGTGGTTGTGTGTGTGTTTTTCAAGCAAGGTCCTTTTGTCTTCAGAAGACACTGGTCAGACTGATTATATCAACCAGTTCCAGTTTTCCAGTCTTACAGATCCCTCCTTGACACCAATGGGTCAGATTCAGACACTTTAGGGGTCACAGACACAGTAAGACTTTTGTCGTAATCCTTGGTGTAATTCAACAAGTCTCTTTGCAATGTTGGCATCTGTAGAAGCTCAGAGGGCTTTGTTCACCTGCACAACACCTGTTCTCATCAGGTGTATGTAGCTTGAGTCCAGCAGGTGGATGAGGCATTCAGGCTTTCTTCTGGTGATGTGAGAAAAGTTCATAGAGTCAATCTGGACCTTTTGACTTCAGTTGGCGTGTCGTTCCTTCATGAAGACACTCACGTTTTCCTGGCACCTTCCCCATAACGATAATCTGTCCCTTCTCGACTAATCCTGTCACCTTCAGCAGTGTGGTTGTCTGGACAGACCTCAGTGGGTGAATGGGCTCTCTGTGAGACGTCTGAAAAGCATCTTAAATGTCCGCTTCGCGATTGAAACACATATGAACTTGGACTCAAGAAGAAATGCATAGAAACGCATAATACAACAAAACAAAATCATGTCATGTTCAATGTAAAATACCATGTTCTTTTCAGCAAGTCTGCTCATATTTTCTCAGGGTATTGAATGATAAGGATGTCTCATATTAAATATCCAATTCTTAAATATATATATATATTTTTGGTCTGAATTGTAAAAAGGAAATGCAGCAAGAGGTCAGTGTATTCAAAACAATCACATAGAATGAATCCATCAAGAAGTCATGTAGTAAAGCAATACATGTTCAATAAATTATATGTATATAATAATCAGTGTTTGTTAAGGAATCTTCCAATGCAAGCCACTTATGCAAATCTAGGAAGTGACTTGGACCATGTTTAAATCTATTCAAGAATGGAGATTGTTCATTCCTTGCAACAAGTGTGAGAGTGTGTGTTTTTGTGAGGGTATTAGTGCATCTCTGTGTGTGAGAGTTTGTGTTTGTTTGTCTGCGTGTGAGTTTGAGTGTTTGCGTGTGAGAGAGAGAGAGAGAGAGAGAGAGAGAGAGAGAGAGAGAGAGAGAGAGAGAGAGAGAGAGAGAGAGAGAGAGTGAGTGTGTTTTTGTGTGTTGTTGTTGTTGGCTAAGTCAAAATCAATGCCAGGGTTGAATTGTGAATTCTGTAATTGACTGAAGCGCTCACACTTCAGATCTATTTAGTTATGATGTTACTGATATTAGTGGTATGTTGAGAAATCAGGGGCCCTCTGATTTTCCAACCACCCTAACAACAATCAGAAAGTTTAAACATTTTGAAATTTAATGGCAAGTCTGCCACTGCTTTTTGATGCATTACATTGATTTGTGACTGTAGCCATTAATGTGTGTTTTCCAGTGTTTTCCATGAGTTTGCAGGGTGTGGTGAATAGCGTGTGCTATGTCATGGGATCAGCTTCCCATCCTTATGTGTGTGAAGCTATCCGGATCTGTGAGAGTGAAGATGCACAATAGATCTTTAGTGAAGTGACACTATTGGACTCTATGTCATCTTCATCTTATGATGTGTAATGTTCAGTCTGGATAGATTTGATCTATTCCAGGTGATGATGCCGTGAGGGTGTTGTGATGGAGGAGTGTGTTCAGTCAGTGTTTGTGTCTAGGAGATGGGTGGAATTCTACTGTATAAAAATTGTGTTGCAAATTTTAGTTCCAGTTCTAAACTGGGAGGCCATCTAATGTAGCGATGTGCTGTTGTGAGATGTAAAGGCCTCTTGAATTGTCTTTTCACCCATCTCCCGAATCTCAGGTTATGTTCTAACAATCATGAAGTCCAGCCGTCCCGGCGTCCGTCCTCCGAGGAATTGCAGAAGTAAACCTGACAGAAACAAATGGAGAGAGAATGTTTAGTTTACACCCTCCTTGTAAATTTACTTCCTTGGTTGGTTGGCAATTAACCTGGTGCCACACCACACTTCAGTGAGTGTTTTCCACCCTTTTGGCACTAGGTAGCAGGTCAACGAAATCAAATATAATGTATATTTCTGGTCTCTGGAAAAAAATGTTACAGATTCGTTAAATTTAGATGTTAAAACTATTAAGCTTTTTGCTATTGGGCTGCTACCCGACTAGCAAATGACGCTAATAGCTGAAGGCCTTGAGTGACCAAAGTTGTTAGCTCAGTGAGGGCTTTAGATGCATTTGATCTTTGGTTCCTTGCAGAGCGCTGGTTTGCTTCATCAGAGTGTGGTCGTCTGCGTTTTTTGAAATAGGGAGGAGGTCTGCCTCTGCCCAACGACCAGCACTTTTCCTCTGTATGACCTGTTTTGTGACAGGAATTACAGAATCTGCTCAGTTTGCCACCGTGTGGCTTTCTGAATTCTCCTGTGAATGAGGGATTTTCATGACATTCTAACACAGCTACCTCACCATGTATTTGTTTTCGTGACTCAATTCTTGTTGCCCAGCTAACAATTCCTTCGAATGTATTTTTTGCTGGAGAAGCACCATACATGAGCGATTGCTGCGGCCCTGCATTTATAACTAGTAATTCAAGGAGAGTTACATTGTTATGGTTAACACCCTCAATTCCAGAATACTCCTCAAACAGTTTAAAAATTTTCTCTGCATATGTCTCAAACGATTCTTCAGTACTCTGTTTCCGATTGAGAATCAGTTCCCATCCAACCACGTAGATCGCGCAGACATTGTTTTAATCTATTTAAGATTTCACTCTCAGGCTCGTTTTGATGCATTGACTGCACAATGGTGCCTGTCATCAAAGCCGGTGGTAT
The DNA here is from genome assembly GCA_038021265.1 of Cyprinella venusta. Classification (NCBI taxonomy): domain Eukaryota; kingdom Metazoa; phylum Chordata; class Actinopteri; order Cypriniformes; family Leuciscidae; genus Cyprinella; species Cyprinella venusta. The sequence continues at coordinate 12,684,641 of CM075869.1, read as the reverse complement.
CTTGTAGTTCAGGACATCTGGAATTGAGCTGATAACAATTTGCCAAATATCTTTTGGTTCAAGCTGAAATGCATCTTTTAGGTTAACAATGTGTATCCACCATGGCTCGAATGGCCCTTTCAAAGGGAATGGTCCGATCTCTGCTTTAAACAAGCTACATTCAGTTACCGTTAGAGGACGCCGAATTGTTGACTCTGTGCCGTTTGGGTGCCGTATCACCTTAAAGGCTGAAACAGACAGTTTGTTCAAAACTTTATTGCATGCTTCATCTGTCTGAAAAGGTACAGGGTTATTAGAGCAGGCTGACTCGTTTAAGAAGCGCACATTTTTAGTCCCATCGCTGTTAAGCGTTTTGGGAGAAATTGACTTTTCAACAATTAGTTTAGCCTTAAGATCTGCAATGGTGTGTTTGTGATTTTTACACTTTTCAGTCAGGGCTAACTGCTCAGCTAGTAATCTGTCTAGCTGTGTTTGAAGATCCTGGATCTTTGCCTCAGACATTTTTGCCTCTGCATTTTTAGAATGCACTTCTTCACATTTAGCATCCATAAGCGTAGATAGAAATGTTGTTGATTTATCTAGCCGTTTATAACTTATGAAGTTTAAAGCCTCAATTATCTCATCATGTTTTGATTTCTTCTGTTTTGTAAGAAATCTGGGCGGTCTGATCGAAGGGGGAATTTGCATATCATAATTAATAATTGATCATTAATAATTATTCATACAGATCTGGATCAGACCGGTCTTACATGTTAATAAATCTCCCATTTAGGAAGGCTTATATCAATTTTACCTATATGCATACATGTGTGTCTCTGCAATTAACCACAAATTAATTGTTATTAATTGCCAGGACCACGTTTTACAAGACAGGCAAAATCAAATAGCTCAATTAATTCATAGAGTTTGGAAAACAAATTCTGTGGCCACAAGAATTAGCTTTCCTGCTCCATAAAAACATACCCTTTTAGGTATCTTCAGTCATGTAAAGCGTGTAGCTTTTGATCAGCACTTCAGGGACTTATATTATGAGCAGACAGTAAATCAGTCAGAACTTAGTATATTTGCATTTAATATCTATATATATATTCAATAAGGCAACTACTTAAGCATTTACTACGTTACAATGATACATGTATTTACAAACATTAAACACAAAATAAGACGACGCGGGGCGTTAGACAATCATGGGTACATGTTTAGATGCTGAGTTTAAGAGAGAGAGAGTGAGTGAGAGAGAGAGAGGGTTATATTCATCTAAGGCAGTCCAACTTTCTGAGACACACGAAAACACATTCTCAATGCTCTGAAAATAGGGTAACCCTGATTTACTTGCATGTGAAAAATGGCCCTCATGTGTTGCTGCGTTCCTTGGGCGTCCTGCGGGGTCTAGCCGCGTTTTAAGCGGCTGATCCTTTGTCCTCCGTGAGTGTGAGGCCCGCATGGTTTAGATGCGCGCGTGCACTGCTCTTTTGTTCCGTGGGGTGTCACGTGCGAGGCGCGAGTCTGTGAAGCAGCGGTAGGAAGTCTTTGCGGTGAATTACCAAAGGAATAGTTCGACTCAGTTCATTTCACTTTGTGGAAGTAAAACGAGTTGAATACAAAGACATACTTTAGACTAGAAGGTAAAGAAAGGATCCAGGATCGGGTCACGTGGGCCGAAACATGGACTACATTTTGAAGGTAGACAAGGACGCGCTGGTGCGGGCGTCCGGAGCACGAAGGGCGGCCGATGCGTTTTTCCCGGCCCGTCCCGGCGCGTGCATGTTTGGTTGCGTGCGCGTGGCTCCTATGTTCCGCGGAGAGTCATGTGGCGTCCGTTGGCATTCAGCGCGAGTGTTGGAAAGGCCTAAAGGCTTTGAGGTGAAGTTACCCGATGAAATAGTTCGGCAAAGTCCGCTTCCTTTCCTGGGAGTTGAACTTGGCAGTCCGCTTGAGGAAAAGATGAAACTTTTAGACGAACAAAGAAGAGATCCAGATGGGATCGGATCTCCGTGCGGAGATCACAAGTTTACATGTTGCTTGGCATGATGTGTTTTCTGGAAGAGACTTACACAGGGCGGAGTTCAACATTTATACTGCTTGAAGACACTCCACCTCATCCTGTGGCTGGACCAATGGGCATGTGTAGAAGTTTGGGCATGTGTAGAAGTTTTCAGAGAGAACGCGCTCTCTTGGGAGGGGCGGTGTTACAGGAGGCTTAAAGTAAAACAGTTTGATCTTCATTGGCAGTAAAACATATTAAAAATACATTTTACTTTACATCTCTATGCATATTCGAGTGTTTCATTCAATAAGCATTCTAGACATATCAAGGAACATTATGTTACCTTAACGGAGTATACACTTAGGTATAAAATGCATATCAAAGGCATTTCTCATTTCTATTTATGCTGTGAACAAACAAGTTATTTCACTGTGACATGGGAAACACACATACATAGAAACACATTGAATATATTTCGTTGAATATTTTCAAAACACGAAAAGGAATGCCAACCTCTTCGCTCAAAAAGGTTTTGCGACATTCCAAAGTCTTGTAACTTGATACTCACTGGAGTGAGTGTGTGGGGGGGGGGGGGTTGTTCACGTCCTTGGTGGACGGTTGATATGCCTGCCGAAAATCCTTACATCTCTCCACCTTTTCGTTAGATGAAGTCCTTGCGTGGACTTCCAATCGAACGACACCCATCGCAATGGACGGATGGCAGGTGAATCATGAAAGTCAGGTAGCAGGTGGTGGCTAAGCTGAGGTTCGGCTCAGCTTGATGAGGTTGGACGCAGCGTCCAGTGTGGTACCCTCTTCCGGCGGGTCCCGTGGTGGCTGTTGAAGTTTGCATCCCGTGAGCCTGTTGTGCAGCGTGAATGTCAAGTGTCAGGATGTGGTTGATTACCGTAGCGGTAACCAGCGCAGAGTCAGCTGCAGTCCAGGATTGGACAACAGGTGAGGCAGTTGTGCAGTGCAACAGGTGTGCAGTTGAGACACAGCTGGGAGGGCTATGTCACTGGGAACAAGTTCAGTTCGGCTGGGCCCCCTCCCCCCCCCCACCCGATGGTCTGTGGCAGTGGTGGAATGTAACGAAGTACAAATACTTCATTACTTTACTTAAGTACATTTTTCACGTATCTTTACTTTACTTAAGTAGAATAAATAGTGCATACTTTTTACTTTTACTTCGTTACATTTTGCAGCAATTATTATACTTTCTACTTTCTACTTTCCGCTACATTTCTACAACTTCTGTTACATTTTCGTTACATTATCTGATCAGTTTTTCCCCTGCCAAAACGTAATCTGACCGTCCGTTCGTTTGTCTCACCGGTGACGTTTGGTTGCCATAGATACATCAACTAAATGCGTCTCGCACGCAGTGTGTTTATCATGCAATTTATACGCGAAAATTTGTTTTTACGTGGATAGGAAACACACCGTGTGTAAGTAATATGCGTTTGGTTAGGATTATGGCAAGCCAAGAGGTTCAGAATTACACCATAAATTAATCGCGTTTACTGCCAAACAGTTATTAACATATAGTGAGGATAAGCATGGTTTATATTGCCTAATTGCAAGCTTTTTTCAGAAATGTTTTTCCATCATTATTGAACAAATGAACATCATTATAGGAGTATTAGGTTGAATGAGTTAGAATTAAATGTTTTATTAATCATTAGAAAATGGTCATTAAGAGAATCAATTGTTATGCAAGTACTTTTACTTTCAATACTTAAAGTACATTTAAAATCAGGTACTTTTTAATTTTTACTTAAGTATGGTTGTCATTGTGTTACTTCTACTTTTACTAAAGTAAATATTTATCTGGTTATTTGTACTTTTACTTAAGTACTGAGATTCAGTACTTCCTCCACCACTGGTCTGTGGTGAGGTACTCTGTGTTGTGAGTTACCTTTTGGCTGTGGGATTTCAGTTCGTTTTGTCGCTGGACATGCCGGTGTTTGACTGCGTTCTGACAGCAGCGACGTGGGTGTCCATTTAGCTCTGCTTGCATGGCAGTCGACCATATGCTGCATGATGTCGGACCCGGCGGTAAGACGGTCGACTGCAGCTGTCCTCTGGTTGGCTGGAGGCACAGGAAGACGACGACAGCAGCATCCTGTAACAGAGATAGGGGAGAGAGAGAGAGAAAAGGGAGGAAAGAATTCAGCGGCTGTCGGCTGGGACAGTCTGATGCCCTTGAGGATGCTGAGATGCCCTGAGGCTGCGGTGTGCCGCCCACATGGTGCATGACTGGGCATACACTGGCATACCCCCTTTTTGCACTGTGGCAGCACGAGCCGTGGCGAAGTGGTGTCACGACGTGCATAAACTTCATGTGTAGGGCTGTTTAGCAGCATGTGCTAGGTGAGCTGCCGTAGTTTGGTTCGACGGCAGGCTTGGGTGGTTGGAGGGGTAGAGAGGTGGTTTTCTCCGAGTTCATTTGGTTAGTCAAAGTCTTTGGTACTCTGAAAGGTGCAGGGTAGCAAGTTCACATCTCCATTTGGTGCTGAGGCTGTGCCTTCATGGCTGGCTGCAGGAGTTCTTGTGCCTCTGTGACCTGCCAGTCAGGTTCTCTTGACCTGTGTGACTGGAGGGGGAGGGGTTCCGGAACTTGAGCTCAGGCATTCAGTTGTTTAAAGTCTATTAAAGGCTCAAAGCGATCTAACAGATCTTGGACAATTAGAAGTGGGTACTGGGTGAATCCGGCTCATGGGACCAATTGTGAACGGGAGCTGTTTTGGGCCAAATGTTGTGTTGGCTGTAGGATTGCACGTTCAGCTCAAATGTTTGGGATTTGAGAGTTCGTTCTTGACTCTTAGCTTTAGCGGTGAGTCTTTCGAAGAGTTGGGCTGGCAGTAGCGGGAGGTCTGAGCTAGTGTCTAGCAGGGCTTTAAGGCTCAAATCATTGTCTCTGTTGGTGGCTATGTGGAGTTTTTGTGCCACCCCCTTTTTGTTTAGGTTTCCCAGAAGTCTTGGCGTCTGGGCTGGTGTTGTGATCGATGAGCGGCTAGGGCCAGTCTTGTGTGGGACACCGTACTGTCATGCTCAGGTTGTGCAGCTGTCAGTTGTGGGGGCTGCTTGGTGCTGTCACTTTGTGAAGTGGCAGTGAGCTCTGTGGTCTGATGCTGACGAGCAGTGTTCTGGGTGTCTGTCTGGGTCTTGCACTGAGACATAGGATGTCTGGCTTGTTCTTCTTGTGCGGTGTTGTGCAGAAACTCTTTCAGTGCCTTCAGGATTTGTGCCGTCGGTGACGTGGCTGCACTGTTGTTATCTGATGTGTCCTCAAACTTGTGCTTACCAGGCGCGTGATGAGAGGGGTACCGCTCTTGGCTGGTTGGGCATGAGTCTCTTGGTGATGGGGTGCGGCTCATAGCTCCTGCTCTGGTGCGTTAGATGAGCACCAGACTGCTGGGTTGACCTTCTGCTAGCCTGGAATGGTTTAACTCTCAGTGAAAGTGTTTGTGATGTGTGGGGTGCCTTCTAGAGGCAGCTCTGACTCGTGCTCGGAGACAGGTTAGTTTGAGGGTTTTTACACAGTCTTTTCGGACAAAGTCTTTGCTTAATGTGAGCTTCCTGGGCCCAGTCTCGTAGCTGAGGTAGGCATGCTACCAGGACAGGCCAGGGTGCTTACGGAATAACTCACTGTGGGATGCAGGTTTTGAAGGAACAAAGTTCTGAAACTGGCATCCTTTCATACCTGGTGGTTTGCGTTTCAAAGTAGGCTTGTCGAAGTCAGTGGAGTTTCAAGTCGATCTTGCTTGATGTCCATGGCGGTGATAACCCTTGGTCTGATTCTGGATCAGGGAGTTAAGTGATCAAAGCTTATTGCAACAGCTTATAGTCCATTTTGACAGTCTCTGTCTGACGATCTAGGAAGCTGTGCACCTCACGACTGGACGTAATCCATATCAAGCAGAATCTGTTTCATGCGGTCAGGTTGGTTAGACACGTTGCAAGTGAAAGTCTTATCTGCATGTCGTGGTTTGATGCAGGGTTCTGAGCGAATGTCGGGACCTCTCTGGTTAGCTTAGTTAAATCCGTTTTGGAGCCATGCTGTGGTTTGGGGCAGCAGTTCCTTGGAAGGTTGAGGTCAGGTTAAGCAGGGGCTTTTGTGGCATTCTGGCACACTTGTTGTGTGTGACTAATGCATGGCCCTAAAAGTTCAGAACTACTGCTTAGTAGGTTCGTTAGGTATTTAGCATAAAGCTAAATGTCTCTTGTGTCCTTAGCTGTGAGTGTTAAGGGGGCTAAGTTTTGTGTGGTTCCGAGGGTATTTCCGGGAAAGGACATAACTGAGATGAAATAAATGATGTAAGGTGGTTCTTATGACTAAATTATTTCTCTGGACTTAGCTGGTGGTTCACTATGGTTCGACGAAGTGAACGATAATAGGGAAAAGGACAGCTTTCTTACTTAAATTATGCTTGTTGTCGATCCTCAGGACTCTAGTAGTGCCCTAGTAAATGGTTGAAATTACTTGTGTTGCAGGGTCACAAAACGAGTGCACTGGTTGACACTAAGCCAAAATAACAAATAAGGGTGTCTCTGTTCCCTTTCTGGGTCCTATGGGAAATGGAACCACACTCGGACAAGAGAGGAAATAAAATTACAATAAATGACCTAAGGGAATAGCGGCTTGCTATTATTATCAAGGTCAATGGAATAAAATAACTAATGAGGAAAAATAAAATCAAAATTAAAGCCAAAAGAAAATAAAACTGATCAAAACCCAGGAATGATCTGAAGTCGAGAGTTATTCAGTGGCATTAGTGGGTAAACTTTGGATTTGCTTTGATCGACACTCTATAATGGGTTGTAGCGGTTGGTCGTTCAAAACCACATTATGCGTGTCTTTCCAAATGTTTAGTCAACATGCCGATGAAAAGTCATATGGTTATACAAATTCTTCTGTAGTTGGTTACGCAGTTTACATGTAGTTAAACTTAAGTTTAATTAACAAGGTGTCTGCGAGGTTCGTCTTCAACGGTTAGCAGCATTCCTAACCCAGTGAAGGTGAACTTTAGTTAATACGAATTGTAAACATAGAAAAATGACTAATTAGAAACCCTAACTGGCGTTGAGAAAGTATTCTAGAATACTTTGTCCTGTGGAACACAAGCGATGATTTAGGGTTCACGTAAACGCAGCTAACTGCTAGCTAACTGTGGAGGTTATTCAGTTTAGCCTACGTTGGATGGGAGCTAGGTTAGGTTAGCTTAGCCTAAGTTAGCTTGATGTTAAGCTAGGTTAGCTTAGCCTAAGTTAGCTTAGTGCTGGGTTAGTTTAGCTTAGCCTAAGTTAGCTTGATGCTAGGCAAGGTTAGCTTAGCCACCCAGGCTGGTTTGTTTACAAAAGTGACATTAAGAGCTAACGCTTCCTGTGACAAGTTGTTGTCATGGGAACCAGAGCGTGTCAGAGCAATTCAACAGTACCTGAAGAATGCCTGTATATTTTACATGCATCATGCGCGTCTTAACGGAGGCGCCTATACTTTATGATTTTCAAGAACTCGGTTGCATCCAGTAAAACGCAAATGTGTTTTGGCATTTGCTAATTTTCACATGGAACTTTACTTTACACGTCTCCTATTTGTTTACTGAGTAAGGAAATAGATTTACTGCAAGTCAAAGCTTGTCTTGTTCCATTTGTTTACAGAGTAAGGAAATAGATTTGCTGCTAAGTCAAAGCTTGTCTAAGCACATATAAGTACGTCTCTCTCATGCGTGAATGCTGACTTTTCCGCTAGTTACTTGTTTTGATCATTTAGTGGCTTTCTGCTTGTAGATGCAGCTAAAATTTAGGTGAATTACATCAATCTAACAATAAAATTAAGGCCTTTACTTTGTAGAAAGGAAGCTTCACCCAGGTCTACATACATACATATAACTCTGTCCTGAGCTTCTTTCGTCAGAAACAGGTTTAATCATACCGCGATTTGGATTCCTTTTTAACCAAAGCGGAATAGATATCGGTACAGATTAAAAGCTGCTGAGATGAAAGCTTTGTTACACAGACTTACACTTTAATGCTGAAGTTCCTGATACCAGTTGGGAGTCTAAGGCCTAATTTTTCTTTTGAAGTAGAGACGTCAATTTCAGCTATTTGTTTTATCTGCATTTAGACAAGCCAGAGATCAAAATGCATATTGCACATTGTGTTTTAGTTGGATCACGAAGATCGAGTGCACGCCTGTTGATTAACAGTAGTTTAACTCGGGTGATTTTACTACGCTCTGTCGTCAAGGCAAAGTATGCCTCATTTGGAGTTGGTGTTTTCTGTAACTCTTCACTGTCACGAAACCTAATGTTTAACGGTGCTGATTTAAACAACATCTAGAAACTGTTTGTTTCAAAAGAGTCGTGCATAGTCTGTAGGCCGTTGAGGCTTACATGTCTAAGATGCCTTTAACTTAGTAAAATTCTAATTCTACAAACGCAGAGCCTTACAACTCCTTGAGCACACATTTTCATCTACCTTTTAAAAGTTCTACGTCCGGTGTTGATCACGGACCTTTTAGCAGAGTCTTGCACGGCGTTCGTGCAGTGTGTCTTCTAGGTTTGCAGTTCAGAATAATTTGGGGTTTTAGGAATTCTTACTGAGTGGGCCTTCACGCATCGTTGAGTGGGTATTGCGTGGGGCCAGGAGAACCGTGATGACTGACGGGTTTGAGGAAAGGTTTCTTGAAACTGGCATCCTCCTCAGTTACAGGTTCGTTGTAAGTTCCACCGCAAACTCGTTTGGAGCCGGTGGTGGTAGCACAGGCCCTCCTGGGTCTGTCCTGCTGGATGTCGGTGTCGTGTGTTCACCGGTTGGAGACAGCAGGTGAAAAGTCAATGTCTTGTAGATTGTCAGAGATGTTGTGGAAGGCGGGCTTTTCCACCCCCTTTTCCGGCTCTTGTGTGTTAGCTGAGATGTGCAGACTGGTCAGGGGAAGCTCGTGGTGTGTGTCCTCCCCTTTCCGGTCATGCTGCAGTCTATAAGAGTGTTGCCACTCTGTGGATCAAGTTCAGGTTCGAGATCTTGTCTCTGCTGACCAAGCTTGTGAATGGTCGTACGAGCCTCTTGCGCGTTTCTTTCGCAGGCCGTGGCTTTTGAATCTCTTTTCAGTTCAGTCTCTGCTCTTTGCAAGAGTCTTCACTTCGTCGGAGTTTCTCGTTGAATTCTTCTCAGTTCTTTTCTCTGACTATTCTTCTTCAGTCTGTGTAGAAAATTAGACAGGGCAGTTTGAAGTCTTTCCACTTCCTTCGGTAGCTCGGAGTCGTTGTCATCCTCGGCGTTGCAACCTTGTGCTCCAGGGCGTTGCGGCTCCTTTCGCGGAGGCGTGCGTGTGCGGTGAGCTGGTCAGCGAGGTTGTGCCGTGTCTGGCCCAGTCTTTTGGCGCTTTTCCACTACACAGAACCAGCTCGCCTCGGCTCGGCTCGGCTCGACTCGACTCGCCTTTGTTTGGTTTTCCACTGTGTAAAAGTTGTACCTGTACCTGCTTTCGGGTACTTTTTTTCGTACCACCTCCGGCGAGGTTCTAAGCGAGCTGAGGCGATACTAAAATGTGACGTAAAACAATGCTGACTGCCGATTGGTCAGAGAGAATCGTCACTATTCACTGCGTCATCTTGCACGCGCCAACCGGATTCGTCTCGTTTTTCAGCAGTGTTTCGTTTTGCTGCCCTCAGCCTCTCATGAAACAACGTTTGTCTTCTTGCTGTGAGAAACAGCCACATCCCGAGGATCAAAAACAGCATACACTCGATTTCCTCCATTGTCCTGTGTGTGTGGGTAGCGCGGATATGTGTCGCGTATTAGATTACGTCACGGCAGTTTACTGCGGCGTCGCTATGACAACCGGGTACTATCTGTGGCGGTACTATCTGCTATGGAAAACGGAGCCAAAAGCGAGCCGAGGCGAGGCGAGCTGAGGCGAGCCGAGGCGAGGCGAGCCGAGTCGAGCCGGTACTGTGTAGTGGAAAAGCGCCATTTGTCAGCTGCTCCTGGCTCGGGGCTCTGAGTCGCTGGTGACTTTGGGCACGGATGGAGATGTCATGAATCTCGGCCACGTCTCCAGGTTGTCCCAGCGGGTTGTGGGACTGTAGGACCGGAACATACTGGCTTTACTGCGGGCGAGAGGAACACAACACACACAGAGAGACCAATGCAAGTCCGTTCTACGTCTAGTGAGCTATATAATACAGGCTAAGCCGTGTATGAAAATTTTGGTTAACTGATTCAGACAGTTAAACCGTTTGGTGGGACAATTTGAGTAGGTCATCATGGGTCTGAATGAAGATTTTGTTGACAGGGCGCTAGCTTAGGGGTCACTTGTTGATGCTAAAGACTTGGTTGTCAAACTATTCTTCAGCTTTCCTTGGTGTCTCAGAGAGGTTCTGTCTTTTGGGTGAACTGAGAGGAACAGAGCACAACAGAACAAAGCAATGGCAAGCTAGCAGAGTTTGAAGTAACATGCAACCATCAAAGATGGGGAGATCTGTAATGAAATGGCATTCATAGTACACAAGAAGTGTCAGAAAGGGAAAGAGGAGGCCTATGCCTGCGGTTTGTGGCTTGGAGAGGCGGAGGAAGCCAACCACTTCAAATATCAGGGGAATCTCTAGATTCTGTGGCCAATATTAAGTGAATGGGTTTTAATACCTTTTCTTAGTTTGCCTGGGGTGACATGAGGTCATTCTGGTTGGAGTCAGCATTGTGGTTCGTCCTTCTGTCGCCCCAAACACATGACAGCAGTGTCCCGGGCCTTTCGATGCACCGGTAATGAGGTGCGCCCTCTCAAACAACCTGACTTCGAACCCAACCGGTGGTGCCAAATTGGTGATATCATGTTGCGGGCCGCACCAACAGAAAGATACAGGAAAGTCCGAGACCTGCGCTCAGTCAGCGATGGTGACGCAGATCAGACGAACCAGGTCGCCGGACCCCAGGCAGAGATGACTGTCAAAATCACCACAGCACGAGAGAGATTTCTACTTGCAAACACAAAACAGGATGAAGAACAAGTGTACTTCAATGTGAATTAAAGCTCCTTTATCTAAATCAAATTGAGTGTCTATTTTTGTAGAAAAATCAAAGGCCATGGCTTTGCTAGAATTATGGTATAAACAAAAAGGAAATTATAACAATGTTAATTATCAGAATAACCCAGCCTCCTTCAGTAAAGTGGTAGAGTGCAGCAATGACGAGCACAGGAGGAAGCGAGCTGTAGTGGCAGGTTTTGGCCACTAAGGGTGTGGGTCACTTCCTCCTAGTGGTCAATCTGGCTGACAGAGAGCTTGATTTGAACTGCATTCAAACTGATTTAAACACAATTCAAATTGAGCAAATGCATAAGGGTTAAGTAACCTTTAGATTAGTAAGGATACAGTAGTAATAAACCAAATCAAAATTATTAAAACAATTCGAAATGGAAGTATTGAAATAAAGCCATAAAGCAATACCCAATGGGAAATGAGAGACTTAATTCAATTTAACTTTGAAATTTGTTTGTTTCAAACCAAATTTGAATAAGTTTAGGAAATTAAAGGTTGGTGTTATATTTGATGACAATCACGATTACAGTGAGGGATCAGTGATAGTAACCAAAACAAAACCAGCTGGGAGAGAGAGCCATTCAGAACAGTGATGTTAGGTGATGGTGACTTAGAAAGGGGGCGGCCATAAGGGGCGCTTTCCTCTAAGTGGTCATCAGAAGCTGCTAAGACTTAATTCTGAATTTTAAATTCAAACGTGGTTTGAACCAAATTCAAAACAAGTGCACATAGTCAAGATAAGGAGAATCATGTTATTACAACGAGGCTGTAAATTGCACATGCATTGAAAGTTAGAGAAACTAGTTCAAAATTTCAATAAGAAAATAGGAATTTTCTAACAGAGAATTTTGAGGAAAAGATGACCTAGCTGTTAGTGTCCACACGATGGCACCACTGCGCTCACACGGGGTAAAGTCAGGACACTGGTGGAAATTTGATACTGCAAAGCACTCAAGGGCGCACCCTAGTGTCTGGCAGTAGTATTACAACCAGCCCGCTGCCCCTGTGATTATACAGCACGGAGGAGGTTACGCTCCACTCCCTCTGAATAAAACACAAATATTACGGAATTTTAAATCTCGACGGATTTCTTTCCGGTACTATATTTTACAAGCACGTTTGGCAGGATTTTTTTTTCTTTTCGCTGCGTTGTGCAAAAGAAAACGTCTCGGTTACAGATGTAACCCTCGTTCCCTGATTAGGGAACGGACACGTTACGTCAAGGAGTGACGGAGAATGGGGGTTTCGCACAGAAAGCCAATCCTCTTCGAGTATTTAACAACGAGCCAATGGCGTGAAAATGCCATGGGTCTGCGGAATTTGCATAGCGTACTCCGCCCACCCATGTGGGTATAAAAGGAGGAAGCAAACGCAACCGCAGTATGTCTTCGCTGAGGAGCCAAGACTGATCTCAGGCGTCACCCAGCGGTACAGCAGAAGTGGCAAGGAGACGTAACGTCTCCGTTCCCTACTCAGGGAACGAGGGTTACATCTGTAACCGAGACGTTCCCTTTCGTAGTCACTCCGAGTTACGTCAAGGAGTGACGGAGAATGGGGGTCTATGCCATCACGCCATCTTCCAGCTGTCTTCCAGTGCTCTGCGAAAGTCTAGACCTCTAACACAGTATTACAAAAAGGTCCCACTTTGACACAGAATTACCAAGGTACACTGGGAAACATATCCCGGGAGGGACATGCTACCAGATGCCTACCGAAGGGAGGACTTACAAAACACATATGGCCACTGGGGCTGCATATGGAGAATACTGGAGCGCCAACCGCAGGTGGCAACTAGCTCCAGGGGTGGCAGATGGCTTGCCAAGGGAAGACACATGCTCAGAGAGGCTTACAGTGGATAATACACATGAGACAGTTACCAAAGGGGAACCGTGCACACGGAGGCACCTAGCCGGCACCAGAGCAAGCGCAGTGGTGCCCGCATCATAAGTGCTGGAGGACTCAGGGCTTCAAAGAAGGTACAACTGAGGAAATATCGCACTTATCCAATCTGAGGAGTGGAGTGGCGAGCAAGCGAAGACACTCAAGCGGTTCCAGCACTAGCGGAGGCGAGTACGTGAGAGGAAACCGGCTCGATTTGCAAATTATAAAATCTTGCGAAGGTGTTAGGTGTCGCCCAGCCTGCAGCTCTACAGATGTCTGTTAGCGAGGCGCCATGCGCTAAAGCCCAAGAGGAAGCCACACTCCGAGTGGAGTGGGCAGTCACACCAAGGGGGCACGGTCGACCTTGCTGCTGGTAAGACAAAACAATGGCATCCACTAACCAGTGAGACAGCCGTTGTTTTGAGAGAGCCCTTCCCTTCTGGCTCCCCCCATGACAGACAAAGAGCTGATCTGAGGTCCTGAAACACCGCGTTCTGTCAACGTAGGTGCGGAGTGCACGCACCGGACAGAGCAGTGCCAAGGCTGGGTCTGCCTCCTCCAGGGGCAGCGCTTGCAAGGTCACCACCTGATCCCGGAAGGGAGTAGTGGGGACCTTGGGCACGTATCCAAGCCGGGGTCTCAAAACAACGTGAGAGTAAGCCGGCCCGAACTCTAGGCACGCTTCGTCAACGGAGAATGCGTGCAGGTCCCCTACCCTCTTGATGGAGGCCAATGCAACCAGGAGTGCTGTCTTCATGGACAGGAACTTCAACTCAACCGATTGCAAAGGCTCAAAGGGAGGCCTCTGCAGAGCACTTAACACTACCGAGAGGTCCCAAGAGGGCACGAGGGGAGGACGAGGCGGATTTAGCCTCCTCGCTCCCCTCAGGAACCTGATGACCAGGTCGTGCTTTCCAACGGACTTACCTTCAACTGCATCATGAGAGGCGGAAATAGCCGCGACGTAAACCTTGAGGGTGGAGGGCGACAGCCTACGCTCCAACCCATTCTGCAGGAAGGAAAGCACAACATTGATCGAGCATCTCCTGGGGTCTTCTCCGCGAGAAGAGCACCAGTTGACGAAGAGGTTCCACTTCAACGCATACAGGTGTCTCGTAGACGACGCTCTAGCGGAAGTGATGGTTGCTGCCACCGCAGGTGGTAGCGAACTCAAACCTGCCTCGTGCCGTCCAGGAGCCACACATGTAGCCTCCATAGATCGGGACGAGGGTGCCACAGAGTGCCCCGTCTCTGAGTGAGCAGATCTTGTCTCAGAGGAACAGGCCAAGGAGGTGCTGTCGCGAGGAGCATGAGTTCGGAGAACCACGTCTTGGTGGGCCAATAAGGGGCTACCAGCAGGACCTGCTCCTCGTCCTCCTTGATCTTGCACAACACCCGTGCAAGGAGGCTCACTGGGGGAAACGCATACTTGCGTGGGCCCCGCGGCCAGCTGTGCGCCAGCGCATCTGTACCGAGCGTGCCCTCGGACAGGGAATAAAACTGGACGCAGTGGGAAGAGTCCCGGGAGGCGAACAGATCTATCTGAGCCTCCCCGAACTGGTCCCAGATCAGCTGGACCGTCTGGGGATGGAGTCGCCATTCGCCGGAGATAGGGCGGATCCGTGACAGCTCGTCGGCTGCCAGGTTCCGGATTCCAGGAATGTACATAGCACGAAGGGACCTCAGGTGCTTCTGACTCCATAGTAGGAGGTGGCGAGCGAGCTGCGACATCCGACGTGAGCGTAGACCCCCCTGGTGGTTGATGTACGCTACTGTAGCGGTATTGTCTGAGCGGACAAGCACGTGTTGACCCCTGAGCAGTGCTCGAAAGCGGTGCAGGGCCAGGCGTACTGCCAGCAGCTCGAGGCAATTGATGTGCATGAGGCGCTGGGGTCCTGTCCAGGAACCCGCGGCTGCATGCCCATTGCACATGGCACCCCAACCCGTGGTAGATGCATCCGTGGAGACAACGAGATGCCTGGAAACTCGCTGGAGCGGGACACCTGCCCGAAGAAAGCTGAGGTTCAACCACGGGAAGAAGGTTCGGCGGCACGCTGGAGTTACTGGAACTCGGAGCGAGCCACGATGCCATGCCCACCTCGGGACTCGATCGCGAAGCCAGAGCTGAAGCGGTCTCATATGAAGCAATCCGAGTGGCGTAGCCGCGGCTGCGGATGCCATATGCCCCAGGAGCCTCTGAAAGAGTTTCAGTGGAACCGCACTCTTGCCGACGAACTGTCAAAGACAAGTCAGCAGTGAGTGTGCGCGCTCGCTCGTAAGCTGCGCGGACATGGCGACCGAGTCTATCTCCATGCCGAGAAAAGAGATCCTCTGCACGGGGCAAAGTTTGCTCTTCTCCCGGTTGACCCGAAGGCCCAGACGGGCTAAGTGCTGAAGCACTAGATCTCTGTGTTCGCAAACCTGTTCTCGAGAGTGAGCCAAAATCAGCCAATCGTCGAGATAGTTCAGGATGCGAACCCCGTGTTCGCGAAGGGGAACAAGGGCTGCCTCGGCGATCTTCGTGAAGACGCGAGGGGACAGAGCTAACCCGAATGGGAGAACCGTGTACTGATATGCCTGGCCTTCGAAAGCAAACCGAAGAAACGGTCTGTGTCGAGGCAATATGGAGACATGAAAGTACGCATCCTTCAGGTCGATCGCTACAAACCAATCCTGATGCCGAACACATTCGAAAATGCGTTTGGCCGTGAGCATTTTGAACGGCATTCGATGCAGAGTGCGGTTCAAAACGCGCAGGTCCAGGATCGGTCGTAACCCGCCGGTCTTCTTGGGGACAATGAAGTAGGGGCTGTAAAAGCCGGACTTCACCTCGGCTGGAGGGACCGTCTCGATTGCCCCCTTCGCCAGCAGGGTCGCAATCTCCGCTCTCAAAACCGGGGCATTGCCACCGACTATAGTGGAGCGAACTCCCCTGAAGCGGGGAGGAGATCGTGCGAACTGAATCGCGTAGCCGAATCTGATCGTTCGGATGACCCAGCGGGACAGACCGGGGAGCTCGAGCCAAGCTCCGAGGAACCGAACCAGCGGGGTCATACGAGCCACAGACGTCCCCCCGGAGGGGCAGCGGGGCGGAGTGACTGGCATGCGCACGGGAGATACCACATGCGGGTGCGTAGTCGAGCTCCGCTCCCCGACAGAAGAGACCAGGGAAGGACCAGCGTTCCACGGGGGTCTGTTCTGCCGGGGGTCTGGCGACAGAGGGGGAGAGGAGCGGTGTGGTCCGGGGACGACACACGCTCCTCTCCGCGCCCTCAGAGACAGAGGGGAATGAGCGGGGCGACACTCTGGAGCATCGTGCGCGCTCATTCCGGTCTGTGTGCTCAGTGATAGTGTCAAGTCTTTCTTTAACCAACTCAGGGTGCTGCCCACGCGTGGGTGAGCAGCGGGGAGCGGAGAACAAAAGATTCTCCCCCGGCCCTCCACCGGGGGAAGGAGGGGGCCTGCTACCTCCTCCTGGGAAAAACTCGATGCCATCACTGAGCAGCCCGTCTCAGGAACGCCGCTTAGCCCGGCGTTTAGCGGGGGCGGGGCCTGAGGGGGCTGTGACGCTCCTCTGCGACCGCCTCTACGGCGCGACCTGGGTGGAGGCTGCTGCTGGGGTCGCTCCGGAGGGAGGGGAGTCGCAGAGGCTCGTCCTCGGCGGCGAGCAGACTGAGGCGGCTGCGGCGACGGCTGGGTGGAGGCAGCAGCTGGCCGTCGGGGCAGGATGTGTTTGATCGCCTCTGTCTGCTTCTGGGCGGTCGAGAACTGCTGGGCAAAGTCCTCAACCGCACCGCCGAAAAGGCCAGCCTGGGAAAGGGGGGCGTCGAGCAGACGGGTCCGCTCAGCGTCCCGCACTTCCGCCAGGTTGAGCCAAAGATGACGCTCCTGGACCACACTAGTGGCCATCACCTGACCAAGGGAACGAGCCGCCACTTTAGTCGCCCGGAGAGCGAGGTCGGTGGCCGCTCGCAGTTCATTGAACGACCCTTGATCAGTCCCGCCCTTGTGCATATCTCTGAGCAGTTTGGCTTGGAAAACCTGCAAAGTGCTCATCGCATGCAGAGCGGCGGCCGCCCGTCCCGCCGCGCTATAGGATCGCGCCGCCATAGACGACGAAAACCTACAGGCTTTGGAGGGATTCTTGGGGGGCCCCCGGGAGGAGGCGCTCTGCGGACACAGTTGCATCGCGACAGAGCGCTCCACCGGAGGAACCCCAGCATACCCACGGGCAGCTGCGCCGTCGAGGGGAGGAAAGGCGGGGAAAGCTGACGGGCGAACGCGGGAAGACAAAGGAGCCTGCCACGTCTTCGTCAGTTCCGCATGCAGCTCGGGGAAGAATGGTATTGGGGTTGGCTGTGGCCTCGCGGCGGCGGCTTTGCCCAAAAACCATTCGTCCATCCGTGAGTGATCGGGGTGGGCCGGAGGATTCCAGTCCAACCCGATACTCACGGCGGCCCGAGAGAGCATGGCCGTCATCTCGGGATCCGACACGGGCAACGCTGGCACTCCCGAGGGAGGCAGCGCAGCCGCATCCTCACTTCCCGAGGAATCAAGCCCGCCTTGTGATGCCGCGATCGACATCGCATCTTCCTCTGGAGCGCCGAACGATACAGACGGTACCTGCGAACAGGCAGACGTCTGAACCGTTTCGGCGCTCGCTGGCTGCAACACCGTTGCGGTGGGTGGGACCCGAGGAGCTAGCGTCGGGGGTTTGTTCCACACCGTCACCGACAGATCACCCTGGCCGCGAGCCGAAGAGCTTCCCCGGGTAGAGGAAGCTGAACGGGTAGCGGAGGCGGGGACTCTCACAGTAAGATCATTGAGTCTCGATCTAAGTGTTGAGATGGTCATATTACCACAAAAGGCACATGACTCATCCACGAAAGCTGCTTTAGCATGACGAAGACCCAGACATACAAAGCAGCGATCGTGCCCATCAGAGGACGACAGATATCGACCGCACCCAGAAGAACACGGGCGAACCATCTTTAAAAAGACGTGCCGCGTGCAGCTCTTTCAAAGGAGAGGAGGAAATTCACTCTTTCAGCGCCGAGGCGACCAGGGAGAAGCGCAAAGTCTGGCAGACCACTGCACAGATCGCAGGCAATGCAGAATCTCGCTGGGTACCGCCGTCACACCAACACTGAAGAGGACGCTCGTCTCGAAGAGGCTTTTTAGTGATATGGCTTGTGGAGAGAAGAATGCTCTTGGCTCCGAAGCGAAAACATACTGCGGTTGCGTTTGCTTCCTCCTTTTATACCCACATGGGTGGGCGGAGTACGCTATGCAAATTCCGCAGACCCATGGCATTTTCACGCCATTGGCTCGTTGTTAAATACTCGAAGAGGATTGGCTTTCTGTGCGAAACCCCCATTCTCCGTCACTCCTTGACGTAACTCGGAGTGACTACGAAAGGGAACAGGAATTACTTGTCTGTTTCAAAACTCCAAATAACATTTATCACAACTAGTATTAATGATTAGAATGTTTTCAGTTTTGGATTTTTTTGGTGCTATATTTGTTTAAAACACGTTTGCAGGATTTCTTCGCTGCATTGTGCAAAGGAAAACAGGAATTACTCGTCTGTTTCCTGCTCCAACAGGCATATATCACATAGCACTTATGATAATATGCTTGACGGTTTTATACATTGAGTAGCTAAGTCAATGTTTTTTTCAACCAGGAGCTTATCGTTACTCTAACGATTATGATATAAGGCCTTTTAAGAACAGTAAAAGAGCATCGTTTTACCGTATCTTGTCTTCAACAATGCCACAAGAATCTCGTTATGACAAAGGAGTTAAAATTATTAAAAATGTCGTTTACACGCAGAGGTTTCTCTTCCATCTGTGCCAGACAAGTTTAATACTATGGAAACTGCAGTTTACTTTTAACAATTAACAGTGACTGAAATGTTGACCATTTAGCAGCATGTTAAATGTTCTTTGACTGAGGCTTTGTGCCCAGATCAGTCAGATCGAGAGTGTAACAAGGTTCAGGGAAGAAGGAGGCAGGAACCGGATAATAATCAAAAAATAAAACTTTATTTAAACAAAATAAACAAATTACCTACCAGCAGCCCCTCACGGACGACTGCTGGCTACCCAAAATAAAACATAAATACCGGCCAGCAGCCCCTCACGGACGACTGCTGGCTTACCAAAATAAAGTACAAAATACAAACAAAACCAGGCCTGTTCCTCTCTCGATCATCCACTTCGTCGCTCCCCCTTTATAGCTCCGCTCCTCCGTGAGAGATGCGAGACCGGTGTGCTTCACAGGTGTTGCTCATTAGCAATCGCACCACCGGCCTCGCGACTTTCTCTCACGTCCCTCGGCCGTCCTGCTCACCACAGAGAGTTCGCAAGCGTTCACTCCGATGCGCGCGTGTAATATTAAATATTACATAAACAATATTAAATAACAATATACACATCTGACTGAAATTGATTGCTCATAAACAAGTTTGAAATGTGCCTGCATTCTCCACCATTTGTAAGAAATCTGGGCAGTCTGATCGAAGGGGGGATTTGCATATCATAATTAATAATTGATCATTAATAATTATTCATACAGATTTGGATCAGACCGGTCTTACATGTTAATAAATCTCCCATTTAGGAAGGCTTATATCAATTTTACCTATATGCATACATGTGTGTCTCTGCAATTAACCACAAATTAATTGTTATTAATTACCAGGACCACGTTTTACAAGACAGGCAAAATCAAATAGCTCAATTAATTCATAGAGTTTGGAAAACAAATTCTGTGGCCACAAGAATTAGCTTTCCTGCTCCATAAAAACATACCCTTTTAGGTATCTTCAGTTATGTAAAGCGTGTAGCTTTTGATCGGCACTTCAGGGACTTATATTATGAGCAGACAGTAAATCAGTCAAAACTTAGTATATTTGCATTTAATATCTATATATATTCAATAAGGCAACTACTTAAGCATTTACTACGTTACAATGATACATGTATTTACAAACATTAAACACAAACTAAGACGACGCGGGGCGTTAGACAATCATGGGTACATGTTTAGATGCTGAGTTTGAGAGAGAGAGAGTGAGAGAGAGAGAGAGAGAGAGAGAGAGGGTTATATTCATCTAAGGCAGTCCAACTTTCTGAGACACACGAAAACACATTCTCAATGCTCTGAAAATAGGGTAACCCTGATTTACTTGCATGTGAAAAATGGCCCTCATGTGTTGCTGCGTTCCTTGGGCGTCCTGCGGGGTCTAGCTGCGTTTTAAGCGGCTGATCCTTTGTCCTCCGTGAGCGTGAGGCCCGCATGGTTTAGATGCGCGCGTGCACTGCTCTTTTGTTCCGTGGGGTGTCACGTGCGAGGCGCGAGTCTGTGAAGCAGCGGTAGGAAGTCTGGATCCAGGATCGGGTCACGTGGGCCGAAACACGGACTACATTTTGAAGGTAGACAAGGACGCGCTGGTGCGGGCGTCCGGAGCACGAAGGGCGGCCGATGCGTTTTTCCCGGCCCGTCCCGGCGCGTGCATGTTTGGTTGCGTGCGCGTGGCTCCTTTGTTCCGCGGAGAGTCACGTGGCGTCCGTTGGCATTCAGCGCGAGTGTTGGAAAGGCCTAAAGGCTTTGAGGTGAAGTTACCCAATGAAATAGTTCGGCAAAGTCCGCTTCCTTTCCTGGGAGTTGAACTTGGCAGTCCGCTTGAGGAAAAGATGAAACTTTTAGACGAACAAAGAAGAGATCCAGATGGGATCGGATCTCCGTGCGGAGATCACAAGTTTACATGTTGCTTGGCATGAAGTGTTTTCTGGAAGAGACTTACACAGGGCGGAGTTCAACATTTATACTGCTTGAAGACACTCCACCTCATCCTGTGGCTGGACCAATGGGCATGTGTAGAAGTTTGTGGCGGGATCTCTTGGTTTATGGCTCTTTGTTTTCAGAGAGAACGCACTCTCTTGGGAGGGGTGGTGTTACAGGAGGCTTAAAGTAAAACAGTTTGATCTTCATTGGCAGTAAAACATATTAAAAATACATTTTACTTTACATCTCTATGCATATTCGAGTGTTTCATTCAATAAGCATTCTAGACATATCAAGGAACATTATGTTACCTTAACGGAGTATACACTTAGGTATAAAATGCATATCAAAGGCATTTCTCATTTCTATTTATGCTGTGAACAAACAAGTTATTTCACTGTGACATGGGAAACACACATACATAGAAACACATTGAATATATTTCGTTGAATATCTTCAAAACACGAAAAGGAATGCCAACCTCTTTGCTCAAAAAGGTTTTGCGACATTCCAAAGTCTTGTAACTTGATACTCACTGGAGTGAGTGAATGAGTGTGTTTGTGTGTGTGTGTGTGGGGGGGGGGTGTTCACGTCCTTGGTGGACGGTTGATATGCCTGCCGAAAATCCTTACAGTTTACTACCCACTGTTTTCCACCAAGTGAGAATTTCATTGTCAGTAGTGTCCACATTTTAAGACCCTTTTTAGTAAGTTTATGCAGTGTAGGCTCAACCTTTTCGGCCCATAGTGTAAACAGGACAGAATCTTTATACATGTTCCAATTTATATTTGGGGAAATTTCTTTCCCTGAAGCTTTGAATATAAAAAGGTTTTTGTTTTAGGATTAATGAGATGCGCGTTCACAGTTTCTGCTCAAAATTTTCGAGAATTAATGAGCACTGTGAATCACATTATAACCACATTCAGCATAGACACACACACACACACACACACACATGTTTAATTCAGTTCACAGGATACATATGGCCTTGAATACATCAACAGCCTTTACCTAAGTGTTCCAAAGCACTTACAGTAAAGCAATCCTGTGTTTAAAGAATAAACTTAGAATTAGCCTATGTGCACATATAGTAGCACAAACAACTATACAGTGTGTTCTATGAGTGCGTGACATTGTGTGAAGCACAACCCCAAATTTAAAAATACAAACTATTGCATTATTGCTTTTTAATCCCATCTGTGTTACAGTGGAAGCTTTCAAATGCAATATAAAGTTTGTCAAGATTAGTTTATGTTTAGAATCTTATTCAATGTGGCCTCTGGGCCTATATGGTGGGCTGGTCAAACAAAGGGTTAAGTGTTTTTGAATGCAGCATGTCCTTAGCATTAGCATTAGCCTAGAAGCCGCATGGCATTAGTGTTACGAGACGGTAGACGAGATAAGATCCAAGTGTAGCTTTATTTAGAATCGTCAAACAGGCAAGGGTCAGGCAACAGCAAAACAGGGTTTTCAGAGAATCAGCACAGAGAGTAGTCAGGTCACAGGCAAGAGTTCAGGGCAGGCGGCAAACAACGATAATCAAGAAACGATCCGGATCAGGACAGGCGGCAAACAGGCAGAGGTGACAAACAATCCAAGTTGATACACAGAACAGGCAGATCAGGAATAAACGCTCAGAAATTACAGGCCGTGGCAATGTAATACTTTGCAGTGAACCAGTGTTTGGGTGTGGCTTAAATAGGAAGTCTGATGAGGTTCAGGTGTGTGCGTAATCAGTCCAGGGAGGTGTATGATGGGAAATGTAGTTCTGGTGGGAGTGATCAGTTCTGATGTGGAGTGCCCTCTGGTGATTCTCTGGGGCACTCCAACTGGTTATCGTCACATAGCCCCACCCCAAAGAGCGGCTTCCAGACGCTCAAACCAACCAAACAAACAAAACTGTCCAGGTGGGCGGTGGAGCGGAGGCGGATCTGGGGGTGGGATGGAGGGCCAGGTCCATGGATCAGACGAGGAGCAGGCGACCAGAGCGTATCAGGCTGAGCAGGCGACCAGAGCGGAGCAGGCTGTGCAGGGGACCTGGGCGGAGCAGGCTGTGCAGACGACCAGGGCGGAGTTGGCTGTGCAGGCGAAGGCCAGGGCGGAGCTGGACGAGGTGAAGGCCAGGGCGGAGCTGTCGGACCCTCGGGCGTCCAAGGCGAAGCAGACTGTGGGTATGGCCAGGGCAGGACAGGCTGTGCAGACGACCAGGGCGGAGTAGGCTGAGCAGACGAAGCCCAGGGCGGAGCTGGACGAGGCGAAGGCCAGGGCAGAGCTGTGGGACCCTCGGGCTTCCACGGCGGTGAAGACCCCTCAGGCGGCAACGGCGATGAAGACCCCTCAAGCGACCACGGCAGTGAAGACCTTTCAGGAGACCACGGCGGTGACGACCCCTCAGACGGCCACGGCGGTGAAGACCTTTCAGGAGGACATGGCGGTGACGACCCCTCAGGCGGCAACGGCGGAGCAGGATGAGATGAAGGCCATGTCTGCATCGCCTCCATGACCCTCACAAGGTACCTACTGCCCCCCCCCCCCCAAAAAAATACTTGGGGAGATCCACAGGGATTTGAAGGGCACTGCTTGAACAGAGCTTGAGGGTCACAGGCAGGGTGAGGCGCAGAGGCGGGGCCGGCAGGGCGAGGCGCAGAGACAGGGCCGGCAGGGCGAGGCGCAGAGGCGGGGCTGGCAGGGCGAGGCGCAGAGGCGGGGCCGGCAGGGCGAGGCGCAGAGGCGGGGCCGGCAGGGCGAGGCGCAGAGGCGGGGCTGGCAGGGCGAGAAGTCCTGGTCTGCTCACCGAAGCCTGGCGAACCGAACGAGCCCTCCTTCTCCTCCTGCGGCGGCGTTTCACTTGAACTGAAGATTCAATCACATGAACTGGAGATTCATAACTCGTGAGGCTTGAGGGAAGTGCATGCTCGTCAAGGCTGGTGGTGAGCGCAGTCTCGTCAGGACTGGCGGTGAGCGCAGGCTCGTCAGGGCTGGCGTTGAGCACAGGCTCGTCAGGGCTGACGGTGAGCGCAGGCTCGGCAGGGCTGACGGTGAGCGCAGGCTCGTCAGGGCTGGCGGTGAGCGCAGGCTCGTCAGGGCTGACGGTGATGTGAAGCGTCTCTGGCTGGATGGTCTCTGGCTGGACGGTCTCTGGGAACGCCCCCTCGGCCTTATCCTCAAAGCCCACAGTAAATGATGAGCCGCTAATCCTCAGGGCGAATTCAATATACTGACATAAAGTCCATTGAGGGGTATTATCAGGCATGAGATAATTTAACATATCCTTAAGTCCATATCGGAAAGCATCCTTTAAGACAGAATCGTCCAAGTCTACCCCGTGGCATAGCTCACAAAATTCCTCAACATGTTCCTCTATAGAATTATTACCTTGGCTGAGACGGAAGAGACTGATAAGTGGGTCCATGGTGGATCTTGATTCTCTCTCGGCTGCTGGATCTGAAGCGGCGAAGTATTCTGTTACGAGACGGTAGACGAGATAAGATCCAAGTGCAGCTTTATTTAGAATCGTCAAACAGGCAAGGGTCAGGCAACAGCAAAACAGGGTTCCCTTTCGTAGTCACTCCGAGTTACGTCAAGGAGTGACGGAGAATGGGGGTTTCGCATAGAAAGCCAATCCTCTTCGAGTATTTAACAACGAGCCAATGGCGTGAAAATGCCATGGGTCTGCGGAATTTGCATAGCGTACTCCGCCCACCCATGTGGGTATAAAGGGAGGAAGCAAACGCAACCGCAGTATGTTTTCGCTTCGGAGCCAAGAGCATTCTTCTCTCCACAAGCCATATCACTAAGCCTCTTCGAGACGAGCGTCCTCTTCAGTGTTGGTGTGACGGCGGTACCCAGCGAGATTCTGCATTGCCTGCGATCTGTGCAGTGGTCTGCCAGACTTTGCGCTTCTCCCTGGTCGCCTCGGCGCTGAAAGAGTGAATTTCCTCCTCTCCTTTGAAAGAGCTGCACGCGGCACGTCTTTTTAAAGATGGTTCGCCCGTGTTCTTCTGGGTGCGGTCGATATCTGTCCTCCTCTGATGGGCACGATCGCTGCTTTGTATGTCTGGGTCTTTGTCATGCTAAAGCAGCGTTCGTGGATGAGTCATGTGCCTTTTGTGGTAATATGACCATCTCAACACTTAGATCGAGACTCAATGATCTTACTGTGAGAGTCCCCGTCTCCGCTACCCGTTCAGCTTCCTCTACCCGGGGAAGCTCTTCGGCTCGCGGCCAGGGTGATCTGTCGGTGACGGTGTGGAACAAACCCCCGACGCTAGCTCCTCGGGTCCCACCCACCGCAACGGTGTTGCAGCCAGCGAGCGCCGGAACGGTTCAGACGTCTGCCTGTTCGCAGGTACCGTCTGTATCGTTCGGCGCTCCAGAGGAGGACGCGATGTCGATCGCGGCATCACAAGGCGAGCTGAATTCCTCGGGAAGTGAAGATGCGGCTGCGCTGCCTCCCTCGGGAGTGCCAGCGCTGCCCGTATCGGATCCCGAGATGACGGCTATGCTCTCTCGGGCCGCCGTGAGTATCGGGTTGGACTGGAATCCTCCGGCCCACCCCGATCACTCACGGATGGATGAATGGTTTTTGGGCAAAGCCGCCGCTGCAAAGCCACAGCCGACCCCAATACCATTCTTCCCCGAGCTGCATGCGGAACTGACGAAGACGTGGCAGGCTCCTTTGTCTTCCCGCGTTCGCCCGTCAGCTTCCCCCGCCTTTCCTCCCCTCGACGGCGCAGCTGCCCGTGGGTATGCTGGGGTTCCTCCGGTGGAGCGCTCTGTCGCGATGCAACTGTGTCCACAGAGCGCCTCCTCCCGGGGGCCACCCAAGCATCCCTCCAAAGCCTGTAGGTTCTCGTCGTCTATGGCGGCGCGATCCTATAGCGCGGCGGGACGGGCGGCCGCCGCTCTGCATGCGATGAGCACTTTGCAGGTTTTCCAAGCCAAACTGCTCAGAGATATGCACGAGGGCGGGACTGATCAAGGGTCGTTCAATGAACTGCGAGCGGCCACCGACCTCGCTCTCCGGGCGACTAAAGTGGCGGCTCGTTCCCTTGGTCAGGTGATGGCCACTAGTGTGGTCCAGGAGCGTCATCTTTGGCTCAACCTGGCGGAAGTGCGGGACGCTGAGCGGACTCGTCTGCTCGACGCCCCCCTTTCCCAGGCTGGCCTTTTCGGCGGTGCGGTTGAAGACTTTGCCCAGCAGTTCTCGACCGCCCAGAAGCAGACAGAGGCCATTAAACACATCCTGCCTCGACGGCCAGCTGCTGCCTCCACCCAGCCGTCGGTGCAGCCGCCTCAGTCTGCTCGCCGCCGAGGACGTGCCTCTGCGACTCCCCTCCCTCCGGAGCGACCCCAGCAGCAGCCTCCACCCAGGTCGCGCCGTAGAGGCGGTCGCAGAGGAGCGTCACAGCCCCCTCAGGCCCCGCCCCCCGCTAAACGCCGGGCTAAGCGGCGTTCCTGAGACGGGCTGCTCAGTGATGGCATCGAGTTTTTCCCAGGAGGAGGTAGCAGGCCCCCTCCTTCCCCCGGTGGAGGGCCGGGGGAGAATCTTTTGTTCTCCGCTCCCCGCTGCTCACCCACGGGTGGGCAGCACCCTGAGTTGGTTAAAGAAAGACTTGACACTATCACTGAGCACACAGACCGGAATGAGCGCGCACGATGCTCCAGAGTGTCGCCCCGCTCATTCCCCTCTGTCTCCGAGGGCGCGGAGAGGAGCGTGCGTCGTCCCCGGACCGCATCGCTCCTCTCCCCCTCTGTCGCCAGACCCCCGGCAGAACAGACCCCCGTGGAACGCTGGTCCTTCCCTGGTCTCTTCTGTCGGGGAGCGGAGCTCGACTACGCACCCGCATGTGGTATCTCCCGTGCGCATGCCAGTCACTCCGCCCCGCTGCCCCTCCGGGGGGACGTCTGTGGCTCGTATGACCCCGCTGGTTCGGTTCCTCGGAGCTTGGCTCGAGCTCCCCGGTCTGTCCCGCTGGGTCATCAGAACGATCAGATTCGGCTACGCGATTCAGTTCGCACGATCTCCTCCCCGTTTCAGGGGAGTTCGCTCCACTATAATCGGTGGCAATGCCCCGGTTTTGAGAGCGGAGATTGCGACCCTGCTGGCGAAGGGTGCAATCGAGACGGTCCCTCCAGCCGAGGTGAAGTCCGGCTTTTACAGCCCCTACTTCATTGTCCCCAAGAAGACCGGTGGGTTACGACCGATCCTGGACCTGCGCGTTTTGAACCGCACTCTGCATCGAATGCCGTTCAAAATGCTCACGGCCAAACGCATTTTCGAATGTGTTCGGCATCAGGATTGGTTTGCAGCGATCGACCTGAAGGATGCGTACTTTCATGTCTCCATATTGCCTCGACACAGACCGTTTCTTCGGTTTGCTTTCGAAGGCCAGGCATATCAGTACACGGTTCTCCCATTCGGGTTAGCTCTGTCCCCTCGCGTCTTCACGAAGATCGCCGAGGCAGCCCTTGTTCCCCTTCGCGAACTCGGGGTTCGCATCCTGAACTATCTCGACGATTGGCTAATTTTGGCTCACTCTCGAGAACAGGTTTGCGAACACAGAGATCTGGTGCTTCAGCACTTAGCCCGTCTGGGCCTTCGGGTCAACCGGGAGAAGAGCAAACTTTGCCCCGTGCAGAGGATCTCTTTTCTCGGCATGGAGATAGACTCGGTCGCCATGTCCGCGCAGCTTACGAGCGAGCGCGCACACTCACTGCTGACTTGTCTTCGACAGTTCGACGGCAAGAGTGCGGTTCCACTGAAACTCTTTCAGAGGCTCCTGGGGCATATGGCTTCCGCAGCCGCGGCTACGCCACTTGGATTGCTTCATATGAGACCGCTTCAGCTCTGGCTTCGCGATCGAGTCCCGAGGTGGGCATGGCATCGTGGCTCGCTCCGGGTTCCAGTAACTCCAGAGTGCCGCCGAACCTTCTTCCCGTGGTTGAACCTCAGCTTTCTTCGGGCAGGTGTCCCTCTCCAGCGAGTTTCCAGGCATCTCGTTGTCTCCACGGATGCATCCACCACGGGTTGGGGTGCCATGTGCAATGGGCATGCAGCCGCGGGTTCCTGGACAGGACCCCAGCGCCTCATGCACATCAATTGCCTCGAGCTGCTGGCAGTACGCCTGGCCCTGCACCGCTTTCGAGCACTGCTCAGGGGTCAACACGTACTTGTCCGCTCAGACAATACCGCTACAGTAGCGTACATCAACCACCAGGGGGGTCTACGCTCACGTCGGATGTCGCAGCTCGCTCGCCACCTCCTACTATGGAGTCAGAAGCACCTGAGGTCCCTTCGTGCTGTGTACATTCCTGGAGCCCGGAACCTGGCAGCCGACGAGCTGTCGCGGATCCGCCCTGTCTCCGGCGAATGGCGACTCCATCCCCAGACGGTCCAGCTGATCTGGGACCAGTTCGGGGAAGCTCAGATAGATCTGTTCGCCTTCCGGGACTCTTCCCACTGCGTCCAGTTTTATTCCCTGTCCGAGGGCACGCTCGGTACAGATGCGCTGGCGCACAGCTGGCCGCGGGGCCCACGCAAATATGCGTTTCCCCCAGTGAGCCTCCTTGCACGGGTGTTGTGCAAGATCAAGGAGGACGAGGAGCAGGTCCTGCTGGTAGCCCCTTATTGGCCCACCAAGACGTGGTTCTCCGAACTCATGCTCCTCGCGACAGCACCTCCTTGGCCTATTCCTCTGAGACAAGATCTGCTCACTCAGAGACGGGGCACTTTGTGGCACCCTCGTCCCGATCTATGGAGGCTACATGTGTGGCTCCTGGACGGCACGAGGCAGGTTTGAGTTCGCTACCACCTGCGGTGGCAGCAACCATCACTTCCGCTAGAGCGTCGTCTACGAGACACCTGTATGCGTTGAAGTGGAACCTCTTCGTCAACTGGTGCTCTTCTCGCAGAGAGGACCCCAGGAGATGCTCGATCAGTGTTGTGCTTTCCTTCCTGCAGGATGGGTTGGAGCGTAGGCTGTCGCCCTCCACCCTCAAGGTTTACGTCGCGGCTATTTCCGCCTCTCATGATGCAGTTGAAGGTAAGTCCGTTGGGAAGCACGACCTGGTCATCAGGTTCCTGAGGGGAGCGAGGAGGCTAAATCCGGCTCGTCCTCCCCTCGTGCCCTCTTGGGACCTCTCGGTAGTGTTAAGTGCTCTGCAGAGGCCTCCCTTTGAGCCTTTGCAATCGGTTGAGTTTAAGTTCCTGTCTATGAAGACAGCTCTCCTGGTTGCATTGGCCTCCATCAAGAGGGGAGGGGACCTGCACGCATTCTCCGTTGACGAAGCGTGCCTAGAGTTCGGGCCGGCTTACTCTCACGTTGTTCTGAGACCCCGGCTCGGTTACGTGCCCAAGGTCCCCACTACTCCCTTCCGGGATCAGGTGGTGACCCTGCAAGCGCTGCCCCTGGAGGAGGCAGACCCAGCCTTGGCACTGCTCTGTCCGGTGCGTGCACTCCGCACCTACGTTGACAGAGCGCGGTGTTTCAGGACCTCAGATCAGCTCTTTGTCTGTTATGGGGGGAGCCAGAAGGGAAGGGCTCTCTCAAAACAGCGGCTGTCTCACTGGTTAGTGGACGCCATTGTTTTGTCTTACCAGCAGCAAGGTCGACCGTGCCCCCTTGGTGTGACAGCCCACTCCACTCGGAGTGTGGCTTCCTCTTGGGCTTTAGCGCGTGGCGCCTCGCTAACAGACATCTGCAGAGCTGCAGGCTGGGCGACACCTAACACCTTCGCAAGATTTTATAATTTGCGAATCGAGCCGGTTTCCTCTCACGTACTCGCCTCCGCTAGTGCTGGAACCGCTTGAGTGTCTTCGCTTGCTCGCCACTCCACTCCTCAGATTGGATAAGTGCGATATTTCCTCAGTTGTCCTTCTTTGAAGCCCTGAGTCCTCCAGCACTTATGATGCGGGCACCACTGCGCTTGCTCTGGTGCCGGCTAGGTGCCTCCGTGTGCACGGTTCCCCTTTGGTAACTGCCTCACGTGTATTATCCACTGTAAGCCTCTCTGAGCATGTGTCTTCCCTTGGCAAGCCATCTGCCACCCCTGGAGCTAGTTGCCACCTGCGGTTGGCGCTCCAGTATTCTCCATATGCAGCCCCAGTGGCCATATGTGTTTTGTAAGTCCTCCCTTCGGTAGGCATCTGGTAGCATGTCCCTCCCGGGATATGTTTCCCAGTGTACCTTGGTAATTCTGTGTCAAAGTGGGACCTTTTTGTAATATTGTGTTAGGGGTCTAGACTTTCGCAGAGCACTGGAAGACAGCTGGAAGATGGCGTGATGGCATAGACCCCCATTCTCCGTCACTCCTTGACGTAACTCGGAGTGACTACGAAAGGGAACGTCTCGGTTACAGATGTAACCCTCGTTCCCTGAGTAGGGAACGGAGACGTTACGTCTCCTTGCCACTTCTGCTGTACCGCTGGGTGACGCCTGAGATCAGTCTTGGCTCCTCAGCGAAGACATACTGCGGTTGCGTTTGCTTCCTCCCTTTATACCCACATGGGTGGGCGGAGTACGCTATGCAAATTCCGCAGACCCATGGCATTTTCACGCCATTGGCTCGTTGTTAAATACTCGAAGAGGATTGGCTTTCTATGCGAAACCCCCATTCTCCGTCACTCCTTGACGTAACGTACTCCGCCCACCCATGTGGGTATAAAAGGAGGAAGCAGACGCAACCGCAGTATGTCTTCGCTGAGGAGCCAAGACTGATCTCAGGCGTCACCCAGCGGTACAGCAGAAGTGGCAAGGAGACGTAACGTCTCCGTTCCCTACTCAGGGAACGAGGGTTACATCTGTAACCGAGACGTTCCCTTTCGTAGTCACTCCGAGTTACGTCAAGGAGTGACGGAGAATGGGGGTCTATGCCATCACGCCATCTTCCAGCTGTCTTCCAGTGCTCTGCGAAAGTCTAGACCTCTAACACAGTATTACAAAAAAGGTCCCACTTTGACACAGAATTACCAAGGTACACTGGGAAACATATCCCGGGAGGGACATGCTACCAGATGCCTACCGAAGGGAGGACTTACAAAACACATATGGCCACTGGGGCTGCATATGGAGAATACTGGAGCGCCAACCGCAGGTGGCAACTAGCTCCAGGGGTGGCAGATGGCTTGCCAAGGGAAGACACATGCTCAGAGAGGCTTACAGTGGATAATACACGTGAGGCAGTTACCAAAGGGGAACCGTGCACACGGAGGCACCTAGCCGGCACCAGAGCAAGCGCAGTGGTGCCCGCATCATAAGTGCTGGAGGACTCAGGGCTTCAAAGAAGGACAACTGAGGAAATATCGCACTTATCCAATCTGAGGAGTGGAGTGGCGAGCAAGCGAAGACACTTAAGCGGTTCCAGCACTAGCGGAGGCGAGTACGTGAGAGGAAACCGGCTCAATTCGCAAATTAAAAAATCTTGCGAAGGTGTTAGGTGTCGCCCAGCCTGCAGCTCTGCAGATGTCTGTTAACAAGGCGCCACGCGCTAAAGCCCAAGAGGAAGCCACACTCCGAGTGGAGTGGGCTGTCACACCAAGGGGGCACGGTCGACCTTGCTGCTGGTAAGACAAAACAATGGCGTCCACTAACCAGTGAGACAGCCGCTGTTTTGAGAGAGCCCTTCCCTTCTGGCTCCCCCCATGACAGACAAAGAGCTGATCTGAGGTCCTGAAACACCGCGTTCTGTCAACGTAGGTGCGGAGTGCACGCACCGGACAGAGCAGTGCCAAGGCTGGGTCTGCCTCCTCCAGGGGCAGCGCTTGCAAGGTCACCACCTGATCCCGGAAGGGAGTAGTGGGGACCTTGGGCACGTAACCGAGCCGGGGTCTCAGAACAACGTGAGAGTAAGCCGGCCCGAACTCCAGGCACGCTTCGTCAACGGAGAATGCGTGCAGGTCCCCTACCCTCTTGATGGAGGCCAATGCAACCAGGAGAGCTGTCTTCATAGACAGGAACTTAAACTCAACCGATTGCAAAGGCTCAAAGGGAGGCCTCTGCAGAGCACTTAACACTACCGAGAGGTCCCAAGAGGGCACGGGGGGAGGACGAGACGGATTTAGCCTCCTCGCTCCCCTCAGGAACCTGATGACCAGGTCGTGCTTTCCAACGGACTTACCTTCAACTGCATCATGAGAGGCGGAAATAGCCGCGACGTAAACTTTGAGGGTGGAGGGCGACAGCCTACGCTCCAACCCATCCTGCAGGAAGGAAAGCACAACACTGATCGAGCATCTCCTGGGGTCCTCTCTGCGAGAAGAGCACCAGTTGACGAAGAGGTTCCACTTCAACGCATACAGGTGTCTCGTCGACGACGCTCTAGCGGAAGTGATGGTTGCTGCCACCGCAGGTGGTAGCGAACTCAAACCTGCCTCGTGCCGTCCAGGAGCCACACATGTAGCCTCCATAGATCGGGACGAGGGTGCCACAGAGTGCCCCGTCTCTGAGTGAGCAGATCTTGTCTCAGAGGAATAGGCCAAGGAGGTGCTGTCGCGAGGAGCATGAGTTCGGAGAACCACGTCTTGGTGGGCCAATAAGGGGCTACCAGCAGGACCTGCTCCTCGTCCTCCTTGATCTTGCACAACACCCGTGCAAGGAGGCTCACTGGGGGAAACGCATACTTGCGTGGGCCCCGCGGCCAGCTGTGCGCCAGCGCATCTGTACCGAGCGTGCCCTCGGACAGGGAATAAAACTGGACGCAGTGGGAAGAGTCCCGGGAGGCGAACAGATCTATCTGAGCTTCCCCGAACTGGTCCCAGATCAGCTGGACCGTCTGGGGATGGAGTCGCCATTCGCCGGAGACAGGGCGGATCCGCGACAGCTCGTCGGCTGCCAGGTTCCGGGCTCCAGGAATGTACACAGCACGAAGGGACCTCAGGTGCTTCTGACTCCATAGTAGGAGGTGGCGAGCGAGCTGCGACATCCGACGTGAGCGTAGACCCCCCTGGTGGTTGATGTACGCTACTGTAGCGGTATTGTCTGAGCGGACAAGTACGTGTTGACCCCTGAGCAGTGCTCGAAAGCGGTGCAGGGCCAGGCGTACTGCCAGCAGCTCGAGGCAATTGATGTGCATGAGGCGCTGGGGTCCTGTCCAGGAACCCGCGGCTGCATGCCCATTGCACATGGCACCCCAACCCGTGGTAGATGCATCCGTGGAGACAACGAGATGCCTGGAAACTCGCTGGAGAGGGACACCTGCCCGAAGAAAGCTGAGGTTCAACCACGGAAAGAAGGTTCGGCGGCACGCTGGAGTTACTGGAACCCGGAGCGAGCCACGATGCCATGCCCACCTCGGGACTCGATCGCGAAGCCAGAGCTGAAGCGGTCTCATATGAAGCAATCCGAGTGGCGTAGCAGCGGCTGCGGATGCCATATGCCCCAGGAGCCTCTGAAAGAGTTTCAGTGGAACCGCACTCTTGCCGTCGAACTGTCGAAGACAAGTCAGCAGTGAGTGTGCGCGCTCGCTCGTAAGCTGCGCGGACATGGCGACCGAGTCTATCTCCATGCCGAGAAAAGAGATCCTCTGCACGGGGCAAAGTTTGCTCTTCTCCCGGTTGACCCGAAGGCCCAGACGGGCTAAGTGCTGAAGCACTAGATCTCTGTGTACGCAAACCTGTTCTCGAGAGTGAGCCAAAATTAGCCAATCGTCGAGATAGTTCAGGCTGCGAACCCCGTGTTCGCGAAGGGGAACAAGGGCTGCCTCGGCGATCTTCGTGAAGACGCGAGGGGACAGAGCTAACCCGAATGGGAGAACCGTGTACTGATATGCCTGGCCTTCGAAAGCGAACCGAAGAAACGGTCTGTGTCGAGGCAATATGGAGACATGAAAGTACGCATCCTTCAGGTCGATCGCTGCAAACCAATCCTGATGCCGAACACATTCGAAAATGCGTTTGGCCGTGAGCACAAAACGCGCAGGTCCAGGATCGGTCGTAACCCACCGGTCTTCTTGGGGACAATGAAGTAGGGGCCGTAAAAGCCGGACTTCACCTCGGCTGGAGGGACCGTCTCGATTGCACCCTTCGCCAGCAGGGTCGCAATCTCCGCTCTCAAAACCGGGGCATTGCCACCGATTATAGTGGAGCGAACTCCCCTGAAACGGGGAGGAGATCGTGCGAACTGAATCGCGTAGCCGAATCTGATCGTTCTGATGACCCAGCGGGACAGACCGGGGAGCTCGAGCCAAGCTCCGAGGAACCGAACCAGCGGGGTCATACGAGCCACAGACGTCCCCCCGGAGGGGCAGCGGGGCGGAGTGACTGGCATGCGCACGGGAGATACCACATGCGGGTGCGTAGTCGAGCTCCGCTCCCCGACAGAAGAGACCAGGGAAGGACCAGCGTTCCACGGGGGTCTGTTCTGCCGGGGGTCTGGCGACAGAGGGGGAGAGGAGCGGTGCGGTCCGGGGACGACGCACGCTCCTCTCCGCGCCCTCAGAGACAGAGGGGAATGAGCGGGGCGACACTGTGGAGCGTCGTGCGCGCTCATTCCGGTCTGTGTGCTCAGTGATAGTATAAAGTCTTTCTTTAACGCACTCAACCCGTCTTATTATTATATATATATATATATTTTTTTTTTTTTTTTTTGAGCAGCGGGGAGCGGAGAACAAAAGATTCTCCCCCGGCCCTCTACGGGGGGAAGGAGGGGCCCTGCTACCTCCTCCTGGGAAAGACTCGATGCCATCACTGAGCAGCCCATAGGGGGCTGTGACGCTCCTCTGCGACCGCCTCTACGGCGCGACCTGGGTGAAGGCTGCTGCTGGGGTCGCTCCGGAGGGAAGGGCGCAGAGGCTCGTCCTCGGCGGCGAACAGACTGAGGCGGCTGCACCGGCGGCTGGGTGAAGGCAGCAGCTGGCCGTCGGGGCAGCCTCAGCCTGTTTCTGGGCGGTAGAGAACTGCTGGGCAAAGTCCTCAACCGCACCGCCGAAAAGGCAAAGATGACGCTCCTGGACCACACTAGTGGCCATCACCTGATCCAAGGGAATCAGTCCCGCCCTCGTGCATACCTCTGAGCAGTCTGGCTTGGCAGACCTAAAAAATGCCCATCATATGCATAGCGGCGGCCACCCGCCGCGCTATAGGATCGCGCCGTCATAGACGACGAAAACCTACAGGCTCTGGGGGGATGCTCGGGGGGCCCCCGGGAGGAGGCGCTCTGCGGACACAGTTGCATCGCGACAGAGCGCTCCACCGGAGGCACCCCAGCATACCCACGGGCAGCTGCGCCGTCGAGGGGAGGAAAGGCGGGGGAAGCTGACGAGCGCGTCCTCGTCAGTTCCGCATGCAGCTCGGGGACGAATGGCATTGGGGTCGGCTGTGGCCTCGCGGCGGCGGCTTTGCCCAAAAACCATTCATCCATCCGTGAGTGATCGGGGTGGGCCGGAAGATTCCAGTGCAACCCGATACTCACGGCGACCCGAGAGAGCATAGCCGTCATCTCGGGATCCGACACGGGCAACAGGCGCTCCCGAAGGAGGTCGTGCATCCGCATCTTCACTTCCCGAGGAATCAAGCCCGCCATGTGATGCCGCGATCGATAACGCGTCTTCCTCTGGAGCGCCAAACGATCCAGACGGTACCCGCGAACAGGCAGACGTCTGAACCGTTTCGGCGCTCGCTGGCTACAACACTGTTGCGGTGGGTGGGACCCGAGGAGCTAGCGTCGGGGGTTTGTTCCACACCGTCACCGACAGATCACCCTGGCCGCGAGCCGAAGAGCTTCCCCGGGTAGAGGAAGCTGAACGGGTAGCGGAGGCGGGGACTCTCACAGTAAGATCATTGAGTCTCGATCTAAGTGCTGAGATGGTCATACTACCACAAAAGGCACATGACTCAACCACGAAAGCTGCTTTAGCATGACGAAGCCCAGACATACAAAGCAGCGATCGTGCCCATCAGAGAAAGACGGATATCGACCGCACCCAGAAGAACACGGGCGAACCGTCTTTAAAAAGACGTGCCGCGTGTAGCTCTTTCAGAGGAGAGGAGGAAATTCACTCTTTCAGCGCCGAGGCGACCAGGGAGAAGCGCAAAGTCTGGCAGACCACTGCACAGATCGCAGGCAATGCAGAATCTCGCTGGGTACCGCCGTCACACCAACACTGAAGAGGACGCTCGTCTCGAAGAGGCTTTTAGTGATATGGCTTGTGGAGAGAAGAATGCTCTTGGCTCCGAAGCGAAAACATACTGCGGTTGCGTCTGCTTCCTCCTTTTATACCCACATGGGTGGGCGGAGTACGCTATGCAAATTCCGCAGACCCATGGCATTTTCACGCCATTGGCTCGTTGTTAAATACTCGAAGAGGATTGGCTTTCTGTGCGAAACCCCCATTCTCCGTCACTCCTTGACGTAACTCGGAGTGACTACGAAAGGGAACGAGGGTTACATCTGTAACCGAGACGTTTTCAGAGAATCAGAACAGAGAGTAGTCAGGTCACAGGCAAGAGTTCAGGGCAGGCGGCAAACAACGATAATCAAGAAACGATCCGGATCAGGACAGGCGGCAAACAGGCAGAGGTGACAAACAATCCAAGTTGATACACAGAACAGGCAGATCAGGAATAAACGCTCAGAAATTACAGGCCGTGGCAATGTAATAC
Organism: Cyprinella venusta; assembly: GCA_038021265.1. Taxonomy (NCBI): domain Eukaryota; kingdom Metazoa; phylum Chordata; class Actinopteri; order Cypriniformes; family Leuciscidae; genus Cyprinella; species Cyprinella venusta. The sequence goes on along the minus strand of CM075869.1, from coordinate 12,648,340 downwards.
TTCGCAGTGAACCAGTGTTTGGGTGTGGCTTAAATAGGAAGTCTGATGAGGTTCAGGTGTGTGCGTAATCAGTCCAGGGAGGTGTATGATGGGAAATGTAGTTCTGGTGGGAGTGATCAGTTCTGATGTGGAGTGCCCTCTGGTGATTCTCTGGGGCACTCCAACTGGTTATCGTCACAATTAGCTTTAGCATCATTGTTTAAGAAGCATGGAAAATACTAGCATTTATCTTAGCCTCATTTTTTTAAGCAGCATGGACAATAATAGCATTTCTCTGCTAAACTGCTTCTTAGTCTGTAAATCATATCATTGTGTTTTTTCAAGGTTTTCCTTTCATAAACAATGCATCGTCTGCCTCATTTATAAAATCACGTGTTTTCCGATCGTTTACAAACTTAGATTTTATTTCCGTTGTTTGTCGATTCTCTTCACGTTGTTGGATTGTTTCAACAAAGCCACTACAATAATGAAGACAAACATGCAAATTTTGTTTTATAACTCCTCGAGTAACGTTAAGTCTACTCGAAAATCATTTGAAAAATGTTATTTCAAATTTAGATTTCTTTTCTTTTTGCCTAATCAAACAATGATATCTTTAAAATCTATTAAACACGGGTTTTACTCTTTTATCAGCGCACCGCGGCTGTTTTCATGTCCTCACATTTTAGTTTCGGACTAAACAAAGGGCTTTCCGATCCCTAAACACGGCAAACAACATTTTCTCAACACTTTTCAAAAGGATAGAAAAAGTTGACTTACCAGAGCAGCAGAAGAAAGAGAAGTTCAAACCACTTGTTGATTTTGGGTCCCCATATATTGCTGGAAAAGACGTTGCTCGCGAAATTCATATGTTGCGATCACGTCGGGGTCACCACTGTAAAAAGGGCCACGAAATCGATCCAAATCGCGGGGTACGATTCGTGGTGAAGGTTTCAAGCGTGTTCCGTTTTTTCCAGGCAAAGTGAATTTTAATTAAATGCAACACATTTAATCTTATGTATTAACTCGTTTCATCTGACTCCATAAAATGAAAAGGGTTTATCAATGATATATGTGCATCATTTAATATGTTAATGCTTGACTATTCCTTTTAACTCTAATGAAAATAAAGTCAAAGTCTGTTAGAATAGCCAAATGTAACAATTTATTATGTCAGGTAAATGTATCATTGGAATTCCACAAGATAATCAATGCAAACCATCAATGTTTCTAGAACAAAGAACTTTACCCAACATAGTACGTGAGCTGAGTCTAGAAGACACAACATCATGGGCTGATCTGAATACAGAATGGCAGCCCTGAACTCTTGTGCATTTTCCTTAAATAGAGCTAGACCTGATCCAATCACCAAATTTACCTGATCTAATCACCAAACTACAATGGACTGAATCCCCCACCATGCTTACTGGGGGAAGGAGAGTTTGCATTCAGACAAAAGGTAGAAAGTGATTAACTGAAAGGCACACCTTTCTGTGTGCAAGATATTTCTATATTCTTAAAAACCTTATTGCCTTTTCTTTTACTTCTTTGAGAATGAGACATTATTACCAGTCACCCTGAGACTTTCAAAATGATATCAAACACTTCACAAAGATTATCACATTCACATTAAAACTATCTTGTGTGAGTTTCCTCTGCAAGAGTGGGTGTGTGTGTTTTTCAAGCAAGGTCCTTTTGTCTTCAGAAGACACTGGTCAGACTGATTATATCAACCAGTTCCAGTTTTCCAGTCTTACAAAGGTGTTTTATTTTACATAAATGAGCCAGAGTCGTAATCAGGCTTAAGCTGCGTGTAACAGAATTGTATTTATTTGTTTGATAAATGGTATGAATTTTGAATTCTTTGGTATGAATTTATAGCTGCCACAGAGCAGTTGTGAAATATATAGCTGTGAAATATATATTGAAGAAAGTTTTGAGAGGGTTAGAAGGCTCTCAACCAAATGTGTTCATGAAATACAGTTTAGTTGCTCTTGTGGCATAATATATATATATATATATATATGATTGGAGATGGATTATTGTAAATCTCAAAATGGAAACCCGTGGTTTCTGAGATGAAGCTCTCATGGCCACAGTTTAGACCACTGTTAACCATGTTTTGGAGATGACTTGGCCTCGACTTGACAGGAGATGTTTTCACCCTCATTAGATTTTAGACCAAGATACTTAGAATCCACTGTGCCAAGTAATAGAGTTTAGAAAGCGAATTCTGATCAAATATTACAGCTCTGGCCACAGCTGAAATGATGTGATTCATAAAACCCCTGGTAGGTTATTTTACTGCTTTCATTAACATGTGAAATCACACTGTAAATCACACCTTTTTTTTACTTTACGTTTGTTTAGCATTTCATTCCCCATTGGCTGCATGTCATAATATCTGAAATCATGTGGAACAGCTCCATGAGCCGCAGTGGATTGGATGCAGGATTAAACCTCAAGGAGTTCTGGACTATCTCATTTTTTTAAAAGGCACACTTGAGCAATGACGGTTAAAGCACTTTCAAACTGCAGCTTTTTTGTAAGTCTGTTTGATGCCAGAGTTTGGCTCGTTTGATATGTGTCAAAGCATTTTTTCCGAACTTGGGTGCGCACCAACGAAACACACCAGTTTAGGGTTTGATTAATGTAAACTATGGTACAGTTTGCTATTAGTAGGAAAGCAATTGTCCATTGCAAAAGTAAAATTGTATATTGCAAAAGTAAACCCCTATTATCATTTGCATCCTTGCATGATTCCATTCACTCTATGCAAGGGTCAATAATTACCTTTCCATCCACACATTTTTTATGCAAATTTTGAGGTATCGCATAAAGAAATGCTGGATGGAAATGCTTTGCCTCAACAGATCAGGTGATTGGATAACTGGACTAACCAGTGGACTAATCTCATTGCATACCATCTAAAATATTGTTTTAGTCATTCTGAAATGCCTAAGCAAAATACAATGTATCCACTAACAAATATACATAATTGCCATTTGTAACTCTTGGTTACTCTATGTTAAAATGTAACAATAAATCATATGTAGAAGTTTATATCAGCTCAAGTTGCAGTGTGTGAATGTATTGTTCTGTCCTAGTGATTGTCTGTAACTCAACCTTGAAGGGAAAGGATATCGCCTATGTTTGTCTTTGCAGGGGTTGTTTAGGAATGTGGTAGGCAAGTGACAATGCCAAAGAAACAGTCTCCAGGAAAGTCTTCTAGATGAGAAGTGTCCTTCTTGACTTTTGGTCTTTTATAAACATATTGATCTCTCTTTATGGTGACAAACACCAAACTAACACATGGGATGGGAACAAATCCCATAGAGTTAAAAGATCTTGCTGTCTATCTTTGTAGAAGCATTGATCCGCTTTGACCAAAATTATTTTAACGCACCTGATGTGCTAATTACAACCAATGTCCCTTTAAGACAAGTCATTTCACTCAGCTGCCATCTTTGAAATGCCCCTCGGGCATGCAAGTGCAGCTCCTATCTCTTTAAATGTGGAAACATCAAATTCACCAAAATTGTTTGTCAACTATTAAAGGTGCTATCAGCGATGTCAGGCCAAAACAAAAATGATCACATTCATCTAATCTTTCCTAACAATCCGCTAGCTGCCCGCCCCATAAGCAGGCTGTCAAAAAACCGCGCCTCTGTAGGCAGCCTAGGCTCTGAGATCTGCACACAAAAACAAACGGGTAGAACCACCACTCATAATCAAAATAAACAGAGTTCAACCAGTCACCGACAGGGGCCGGTGTTGTTTGTTTTTGCGCTTGTGCACGGCGCCTGCACGCGAAGTCTGAGCTGAAGGCCAGCGCGTCTATCAACGGACCAGAAACAGTGAATATGGAAGATGCAATCCCCAAGAACAGAAGTAGGATTAGCGCGAGGAAATGTGTTTCGTCAAAGAAAAGAATAATAATCGGGAAGGCTTTCGAACGGTGGAGAGAACTGAAAGAATTGAAAAATTTTAAAACGGACGCCGAGGTTGCACTGTTTCTTCTGGACAGGTGAGTAGACCAAATAAGAAGTATAGTAAACAATAGATGATAATGACGGAGGCGACAGCGCGCAAACTGGACTTTGGTCTCATGAATGAAACTCGGATTAACGTTATGCCTAATCTCACAGGCCTGAGAAATATACATTAGCCCGAGCACGACCTCTCCCTCGCCATCTCCATTGTACAGAACTGTACAAGGTAAATAAATGATAATAGGCAACGTTCTGACAACTTGCTAGAAACCATTTATATTACAAATTATTCTGTTAGCTGGGAGAAAATCTGGAAGCTAGCTATGTAGTTTATTATAACATGTTCATGCATACGAACTAAAAAAAATATATATAAACAATTTAGGCTTTAGACTATTTTAAAATAAACAATATTGAAAGTGTAAGTAACGGATATTATATTTACTTGGTTATACAATTATGTTAGAAAACAACTATAATGACTTACCCAGCAGAATGAGCCATCATTGAGGTAGACCGTCAATCCGAATATAGTGATTTTGTCGCTTTAAGAAATGCGCGTGCATGATCATTTTTTTGATTATGCACGAAACGGGAGGGAGGGGCGAGCTAACTTTGTTTGTTTGGGATCTCGCTTCAAACACAAATAGAAGTCACATCAACCACAATCGCTGATACCACCTTTCATATTTTAAATCACCAATGAAATCTGAAAACAACTGAAAAAAGAAAAAAAGTTTCTAAACACTTGAATCTTGACAGAAAAGGACATTTTTCAGACTGGATCAAGCTAATGCTCATGCACAGTGGTGGAAGCGCGTCTGATTGTTTCTATGGAACCGGAGCTTCTAATGGCAGCTGCAGTGATGCACTGACTTTACCAATCTGCGATTGTCTCTTATTTAGAAGGCGGGACTTTCTGCCATATAGAGGGTTTTCATGATGCGTCATCAATCTGGAAGTCGGCCATTTTGGAGGTACTGAACATAAACAATGCCACTGAACTGAACAGACTTGCAAATTTGGCTGATTATTTCTGCTGAAAATAGTCAATATAGTTTTAGTCTGTACTAATTGGTCGCATCGGGAAAAAAATCATTTCGAGTTCTATAGACCACCAAAAGTTAAAGAGAAGAGTGCAAAAAACGGTAACACTTTAGAATACGGTTCCTTCGTTAATGAATAACTACACAAGAACTAATGAGTAACACAATATTAACAATCTAGTAACTATTATATTAACTAACAAGAAACTCTGATTAACGAACTAGTAAGTAATAGCGCACAGACGAAAGTGGTAGTTCACTATTAAGTAGTCAATAACTACTATTTTTTTAATACTTCCCAGAGAACTACTGAAAAAGTTTATTAACAATCTAGTAACTACTATTAACTTAAAGAAATTCTTATTAACGAATTAGTAAATAATAGCTCACAGATGAAAGTGTTACTAGATATTTCTGCGAGAATTACTAATTATTTGGATTCGTATTATAAAGTGAAGATCATTGGAACTAACTAGTAATTACTCAAGTGTTACTAAAGACATTTTCTAAAAGTATACTAAAGTTCACCAAAAATCTCAAACGTTTGCACAAATCATGACTAGATCATGTAGTAACACTTGAGTAATTACTAGTTAGTTCCAATGATCTTCACTTTATAATACGGATCCAAATTATTAGTAATTCCCACAGAAGTATCTAGTAACACTTTCTGTGAGCTATTACTTACTAATTATTTGGATCCGTATTATAAAGTGAAGATCATTGGAACTAACTAGTAATTACTCAAGTGTTACTACATGATCTAGTCATGATTTGTGCAAACGTTTGAGATTTTTGGTGAACTTTAGTATACTTTTAGAAAATGTCTTTAGTAACACTTGAGTAATTACTAGTTAGTTCCAATGATCTTCACTTTATAATACAAATCCAAATAATTAGTAATTCTCACAGAAGTATCTAGTAACACTTTCATCTGTGAGCTATTACTTACTAATTTGTTAATAAGAATTTCTTTTAGTTAATGGTAGTTACTAGATTGTTAATAAACTTTTTTAGTAGTTCTCTGGGAAGTATTAAAAAAATAGTTATTGACTACTTAATAGTGAACTACCACTTTCGTCTGTGCTTTTACTTACTAGTTCGTTAATCAGAGTTTCTTGTTAGTTAATAATAGTTACTAGATTGTTAATATTGTGTTACTCATTAGTTCTTGTGTAGTTATTCATTAACGAAGGAACCGTATTCTAAAGTGTTACCCAAAAAACTGATGAAAGAATGTGTTTGTGGTTGAGAGAGGAACAGCATCAGCTCACATGTGTAAATGAAGCATTGACTATGGCTAAAATGTTGACGTATAGTTAATCATGGCTACATTCACACTGTCAGTCCAAATCCGATTATCTTTGTATCCGATAGGAATCTGATCTAAAACGATGTCCACACTGTGTATCGCAACTGTTCAGATCCGATTTGAGTGTCCATGGAGCTCTTGAGCAATATGGCACTGACATTGCGTTGATGGAGGGGTTTGCATATGCAATAAAGATGTTGTCTTATTTCAATTTTACAACAAGCATGTGTAACCGCCGCCCTGGACTACTGCGTATTGAGCTGCAAAACAGAGGCTGGTATGTAATGTTACAGCATTTTTCACGCTCTTGTCTGGGCCGGTTTCAAAATATGTTTCAGTAATAATAATTTTCTGTTCGTCCGGCACTGCAACAACATTGCACTGTTTCGGCAGCAACTTGGAGCATGTTTCATCTAACAACGTCTGACGTTTACATTTTACGTGGCGTGAGAGTCACATACCACCAGAAATCCGATCGTTCAGACTGTGTTACGGCATCTAGTCTCCCTGATTCCACCATTCCTCAGCTACGAGCGCCCTCTCCCGAATTCTAGTGATTCGCACACTTTCTCCTTAGTATGCATTATTGGCTCCCTGATTTCTTTCACCTGTCCTGAATTATGTCTCATTACCCAGCCTTTATATGCCGCGTTCACAGAGCGTTCTGTGCAAAGTATTGCCCCTCTATGTTTGCATGTCCAAGCCTTTCTCTTACCTGTTTTCTCCGACCCACGCTGAACTAACCTCATCTGATTGTCCGCAGCCTGCCTCTCGACCTCCAGCCCGTCCCGGATTCTGATTCTCTGCCGCCTGTCTTGACCCTGAGCCTGTCCCTGGATACTGATGTTTCGCTTCCAGCCCTCGACCTCCTGTCCGGTTTGACTCACGTCTCAGCCTGCCTCCCAGAAGTATTGCTTTCCTGAGTTACCCTTTTGTCTGACTTTTTTTGTTCAATAAATCAGTTGCATATGGATCGGTCTCGGCCCTCTGAGTCATTACAGAATACTTCGCCTACCGAAGATCCAGCAACTATGTCTGCGATATCTGCTGGACTCAACGCTCAAGCCTCTCAACTGGCCTCTCATCATCGTCAGCTGACGCGACTAACTTTGGTAACAGAAGAACTGGTAACAGCTTTGCAAACCTTACAAACCTCGTCAGCGCCTGTGCCGCAGAACGCCGCGAGCCCTCATCTCGCACTACCGGAAAAGTTTGACGGGAACCCAGGCAAGTGCAAAGGCTTCATTCTGCAATGCTCTCTTTTTTGAACCAACAGCCCTCACCTCATACAACGGATGCTAGTAAAATCTCCTTCGTTTCCTCTCTGCTTACTGGTCGCGCTCTGGATTGGATCACGGCTGTGTGGAGAACGGATGGCTTGGCATTTCGTTCATATGACGAGTTTCTCCGTGACTTTCAAGCTGTTTTCGAGCATTCCAAAGGGGGAAAGGGGGCGGAGGATCTTCTGCTGGAACTCACGCAGGGACGGACTTCTGCCGCTGAGTATGCACTGGAATTTCGCACGTTAACTGCTCAGACTAACTGGACTGATGACTCTCTGAAGGTTATTTTTCGACGGGGTTTGAGTCACGAGTTACAGGCGGAACTGGCCTGCCGCGACGAGGGAAAGGACTTTAACCAGTTCGTCCAGCTCGCCATTCAGATCGATAATCTGATGCGCTCGCGCCGTCCTGGTGGTCGGTTAACATACTCACGCAACGTTCCCTTGCCCCGATATTACAGTCATGTGACTACCGAATCCAGCGAACCCATGCAAATTAACACTTCTCGGCTCACTGAAGAGGAAAAGGAACGACATAGGTCTCAAAGGCTGTGCTTATACTGCGGTGAAGCTGGTCATTTCCGTCAAACATGTCCTCATCGACCTCCACCCAGGGACAAAACTTCGGTGAGTCTGACTCTTGACTGTTTAAACCCTCACTCATGTATTACTGTTCCCATTGAATTAACTGTTAATGGAAGAATAGTCAAAATATCTGCTTTAATAGATTCTGGTGCTGCTGGGAATTTCATGTCTCAAGATTTTGCTATTCATTACGAGGTGGCTCTAATTCCATGCATTTCTCCCCTTTCTGTCGAGGCTGTCGACGGGCGACCACTAGGCTCTGGTCGCGTCACTCATCTATCTCAAAGTTTGCACATGCGTGCTGGTGTGTTACACTCTGAGACGATTCAATTCTACATACTTCAAGCTCCTCATACTCCCGTTATTCTGGGATTACCCTGGCTCCGTAAGCACGATCCGCTCCTGCAGTGGACATCCAGTTAGATCGTTAGCTGGGGAAAGAACTGTTTCTCCAACTGCCTGTCTACTGTTCAGCCCCTAGCCATACGAAGTATCCTAGAACTCCCAGATGACTCCGTGATGAATCGTCTGCCCTCCGTGTACCACGATCTGGCTGAGGCCTTCAGCAAAGCCAAAGCTACCAATTTACCTCCCCATCGTTCGTATGATTGTGCAATCGACCTCATACCAGGCTCCACGCCACCTAGGGGGCGTGTTTTTCCGCTGTCCCAACCTGAGACCGAAGCCATGCAAAAATATATCGAGGAGGAGCTTTCCAAAGGGTTTATTCGTCCTTCCACATCTCCCGCTTCAGCTGGGTTCTTTTTCGTTCAAAAGAAGGATGGAGGACTCTGTCCGTGCATCGATTATAGAGCGCTCAATGACTGCACGGTCAAATTCCGTTACCCACTCCCCTTGGTGCCCGCTGCTTCTTCGTACAGCAAGATATTATACCAAATTGGATCTGCGATGTGCTTACAACCTGGTCCGTATCCGCGAAAGAGATGAGTGGAAGACGGCCTTTTCTACATGCACCAGGCACTACGAATACCTCGTCATGCCTTTTGGGCTTTCTAACAGTCCAGCTGTTTTCCAGTCCTTTATTAATGATGTATTCCGGGACATGCTCCAACGCCACGTCATCGTCTACATTGACGACATTCTTATTTACTCAGAGTCACTAGAGGACCACATTCAGCACGTACGGGCAGTTCTCGAGAGGCTCATACAGCATCAGCTCTATGCTAAGATTGAGAAGTGCGATTTCCACCAGACCTCCACGACTTTCCTGGGCTACATCATCAGTCCCGGGGGCGTAGCGATGGACGAAGGCAAGGTCAGGGCGGTAGTGGATTGGCACCAGCCCACTACGTTGAAGGAGTTACAACGCTTCCTCCGGTTTGCGAACTTCTATCGCCATTTCATCAGAGGTTTCAGCATGGTGGTGGCGCCCCTCACTGCACTGGTTCGTAAAGGCACCTCACGTCTGTCCTGGAATGAAGAAGCTACCCGGGCCTTTAGTCTTCTCAAGCAAGCTTTCACTTCAGCTCCCATTCTGCGGCACCCCGATCCAGAATTGCCTTTTGTTGTGGAAGTGGACGCTTCTAATACCGGCCTGGGCGCAGTCTTGTCACAGCGACAGGGGACGCCTCCCAAGTTATACCCCTGTGCTTTTTACTCCTAGAAGCTCAGCTCAGCAGAAAGAAACTACGACGTGGGTGACCGAGAGTTACTTGCCATGAAGGCCGCGTTAGAAGAATGGAGGCACTGGTTGGAAGGTTCTACTCATCCTTTCGTTGTCCTCACCGACCATAAAAATCTTGAATATCTTCGCACAGCTAAGAGGCTGAATCCCCGCCAGGCCAGATGGTCCTTGTTTTTTTATCGTTTCCAATTTTCGGTTACCTACCGTCCAGGCTCCAAAAACACCAAGGCAGACTCCTTGTCTCGCCAGTTCGACTCTGAGGGTATCACCCGGACTCCAGAAACCATCCTTAACCCTGATCTAGTTATCGGCCCCGTTCAGTGGGATATCGAGACCGAACTCGAGCTGGCCAACGCCAATACTGAGATCCCTCCAGACTGTCCTCCGGGGAGGATCCATGTTCCTGAAGCCCTCCGTGAAAAGGTGTTGAAACAGGTCCATGCTCTTCCAAGCTCGGGACACCCGGGCATCACGGCCACCATTCATCTCCTGCAGAACCGCTTTTGGTGGCCAACATTGTCTCAGGACGCCAGCCAGTTTGTAGAGCGTTGCCAGACCTGCAATATCCAGAAGTCATCCCGTCTCTTGCCCGCCGGTTTACTTCATCCACTACCCATTCCACAGCGACCATGGTCCCATATCGTCGCTGTCCGATGAAAACCGCGTATGTCCATTTTGCTGATTTTGAGATTTTTTGACTGATAGAATGTCCAGGTTCATTTCCGTATGTGCATGCTTCACATTATCTAAATGACCAATGAAAAGTTGTGAAATCATGTCATCTGATTTCCACGTATTTCCATTTGCTGTCAAAGCTGTCCATCACGCAGCGTATCTCCCATAGACAGTATGGTATCTCCCCGCCCTGTGGAGGCATCTCGCCGGTCTCGTGAAGTTTCTCACCGGTCTCGTCTCTGAGACCCCTACAACTGGTATTAAAATGCGATCTGTATCCAGATAAGTTATCCGGATAATAAAAAAGGCATGTTAATGCAAGGTATAAATACGTTATGATCGAATTGTGATCGGATCTGCCTGACCATCTGGAGGTAGTCTGGCTCGCATTGTGTTCGGATCTTTACTAGTAAACGCAATCTGGTTGTTGAAACCACATATGTAGGCCTATATTTTACTTTTCCCAAAAATGCTAAAAAAAAATAAACGAGTGAGAGCGTGTTATATAGGCTATATGACACATACAGTCAGATATGACGGCGCTACTGCGACACGCATCACCGCAGATGAGCAGCTGAGCGAAACTGAAAGTAAGTCACAGACGCAATCATCTTCACAATCACACAATCATCTCTCACACACAATCATCTTCAAGTAAAGAAACGAAGTGATCTTACCAGGGCAGGCTGTTGCCGAGCTTTTATTGATGTATGTCTTTGATTTTGAAATTAGCTGATGATAAAATTCAGCTCATATCTGTAATAAAATGCAGCTCATCCGACAAAATTACGGTAAGATTGTGTAAATAAAGTATCAGTCTAGCATCGCCATGTCAGTGTATGATTCATTGTCTCTTCATAGTTTGCAAGAGACATTTAATAAACTGAGCGTAGCCTATTAATCTGTCAATATGAAACGCGATTTGGTCATTCTAATTAATGATCGGAAGAACGCGTATCGACCATCGTTACAATACAATATGCACGTATGTCCATTTAACCCCCTGGGGACCAAGGTGTATTTGGGGTCCTTGAGAGGTTCTGACATGCCCTGACATCTGTGTTTTTTTCAGCTGCTTATAAACATATTAATGACACAGGTGAAATTACACTATATTTAGCAGAAACAGGGCAACCATGACATATGGGCAACATGTTTGTACATGTTTGCATTTTTGAGAGAATATTGTTTATGCGTGGTTATTGTAAAAACTAAAAATGAAAGTTTCTGAAATAAGGCCAGAAAACACATACTAAATATGCGTCCACAAGACTTTTGACTAATTGATGTTGTTGCCTAGGGTTTTTTCTTCACAATGATCTGAAAATCATCCCCCTAATCATTCACATAAAACTGTGAATTGGGTTATATTGTGAAAAAGATTTTTTTGTTTGCCAAGGCAATATGCGAATGGGCGTGAACAGGCCAGCCCTCATCATGTATAATTAGGTGATTCACACCTGAGAGAGACAAAGACATGCATAATAATGAGCCTTTCATTCAGGTGAGTCAGACAAGAAAAAAATGAAAGGACAACATATATATATATATATATATATATATATATATATATATATATATATAACAAAAGGTCAGATGCAAAAGCCTCTAAGTTCCATTTTAAATTCTTCTAGAATGATAATTTTTATCAAGCTTGTATATTTAAGTTCAGTAATTTCACTTAAATGACAATTAATAGGTAGTCTTCATTGCCATTATGTGAAATTACTGAACTTATATATACAAGCTTGATAAAAATTATCATTCTAGAAAAAATTCAAATGGCACTTAGAGGCTTTTGCATCTGAACGCTTCAAATATATACATGTATGTATAAAATCAAAATATAAATGAAAGTCAAAACCCATTTTTTGTCATACCTGGAAACAAATCCTGGTCAATTATTATATGGGCCATGTAGAATTGGTTCAGAGTTAGAGTTTCAAACATCAAGATGTTTTAAACTCTAACCAAAAGTGTGTTTAAATATGATTCTCGTGTGTGGCTAATAAAATAATATGAGCAGAACTCTAACAGTCTAACTAAATGAACGTTCGTTCGTACATCCGTCCACACACCCGAATCATATTTAAACACACTTTTTGGTTATAGGTACAGATAAATAATGTTATCTTACTAATGTAAGGATGTCTCATGAGATTCTTGTTCAAATGAAAGCGAAAGTGAATTAACGCACAGCGCGCGTCAGTGAATTCGTCTATTCTTCCCTATCAGACGTGCATTTGATATTTAAACAGTCTTTGTGGACACTATTCAATAACGCGATTCGAACAAAGCACTTATAATAAATGACTTACTGCATCAGCTGAATCCGTGCGTGCTCCTCAAAATGAAAGTATAAGGTAACTTTTTTTCCCAGGATCTCCTCACTGCGCATGCAAGACTAAAGAATAGGACGAGGTTATCCCTAATAAACTGTGTTTTAATCGATATGGGCATAAACTGTATGTTTTTATCCATGTGGGCGTTTTCATGGCTTGCCTCAACATTAGAATTTGAATAGCACGCGCTCCCTAACACAGTCTCATCCCAATTCGTCATATAACTGACGTTTTGGGACGTCTTTTGACCATTCGTCAATATACGACTTTTTAGGGCCCCCTTAAACGTCGGTAGATGACGATCCCGGGTCGTCATAAAACTGACGCTTTACCTTTAACGTCAGTTAGGTGACGAGTTGGGTTTAGGGTTAGGTTTAGGTATGGGGTAGAGTTAGGATCCCATAACGTCATCTACCGACGTTTAGGGGGGCCCTAAAAAGTCGTATATTGACGAATGGTCAAAAGACGTCCCAAAACGTCAGCTATATGACGAATTATATATATATATATATATATATATATATATATATATATTGTAACCCTTTCTTGCTTCGTCCACTCCAAATTGCAGCACTTTTGTCGCTTACTTTATTACACTCCCTCGAGTCACTCCACCATAAGCACTGCACTCAACACAGTCACTTTTGTTGTTCATACTGTCACTATCCATTTAAAAAAATATATATATATTAATTGTGTGTGTGACAGTTGTCTCTGTACAAAATGCAGAAAGAGAAAGATACATTTTATTAAATATCCAGGCAATAGACAAATGTTTGCACAGATCTCTTTATTGAAATGAAAGGTTACAGAGACATTAACAGTGAGAAGAAGATAAATAAATAAAACTGAGTGGGGGCGGGTCATTGGTTCATAATGATTTAATTTGTCTGCTATTTCTTTGCACAGTAGCTAGGTGTCACTAGTGAGCAATGCTGAATGAAGCTTCGAGTAATGAACCTTTGGGTGAAGCAATGAGCTGCGAGGTCTCAGTGGTTCAGGAAGCCTCATCTGGCCATCACTACACCTCACCCTCCACAATGATTGCTTGAGATGAATGATCATAGGAATCCCCTCTCTCCTCCTCTGAGGGGGGTGTGGTAGGTTTGAGCAACGAGACATGGAACGTAGGGGAGATGCGTAGGTGTCTGGGCAGAGCAAGGCGAAAGGATACAGGAGTTATCTGGCGGATGACCTTATATGGACCCATAAACCTGGGGCTGAGCTTTTTGCTGGGGAGCCCAAGACGAAGGTTCCGAGTAGACAACCATACCCATTGACCTGGCTGGTACTCTGGGTTGGGACGGCGATGACGGTCAGCCTGCCTCTTGCAACGATTGATGGCCCGCTGGAGGTGTGTGTGAGCCAGATTCCATGTTTCCTCACTTCGACTCAGCCAGTCGTTTACTGCAGGGACATTAGTGGGCTCCCCGGACCATGGAAACAGGGGTGGTTGGAAACCGAGGATACATTGAAAAGGAATCATGCCTGTGGAGTGCTTTCGAATGGAATTTTGAGCATACTCTGCCCACATCAGGTATCGGCTCCAGTCCCCTTGATGGAGTTGGCAATATGACCAGAGAAAGCGAGATATCTCTTGATTGAGGCGTTCGACCTGTCCATTCGCCTGGGGATGGTAGCCGGAGGTGAGGCTCACCTTAACCTGCAACTTTTGGAAAAATGCGGCCCAAACACAAGAGTGAACTGAGGACCCCTGTCCGAGACGATGTCCTCGGGTAACCCATAGAACCGGAATACCAGATTGCAGAGATGCTCCGCGGTCTGCAGGGCTGTGGGTAGCTTACTGAGGGGAATGAGGCGACATGCCTTAGAAAAGCGATCGACTACCGTTAGAATGGTGGTGTGTCCGTTGGAGGGTGGTAGATCTGTAATGAAATCGATGGCTATATCGTCGCTGCCCGATGAAAACCACGTATGTCCAAAACGGTTACTTTTCAGGAAGTGAAAAAAACATGTAATTTTAAAAACAGCTGAACGCAGCGTTGTCATGCTTGGCACAACATCTTTAAATGTAACCATATTCTTGCCAGTGTCATGATATAATCCATATTTGACCCAAAATCGAGTTTAACCCCCTGGGGACCAAAAACGCGCCCCCGCGTTTTGATCATTTTTTTTTAACAGCTGCAACATAGACTTAAAATACTCCGTCATTGATGGTCATATAAATAAAATCGATACATGATTATAAACTATAGAGGGTCTTCTTTTTTTATGTACACTCTTATTAATATCAAAACCTTGTGTTTTTGTAAAATAAATAAATTAAACAGGGTGCGCTTTCAGCTCACTCTGTCTCCGCAAAAATCTTTCTGAAACGCGTCCGAAAAAAGAGCTGTAACTCATTAAATACTTGTCACAGACACACGAAAGATCTCTCTTTATGAAGCTGAGATTTTCTTCTTTTAATTGAAATCATTTATATAAAAAGCAACTACTCTCAGTTGATGTAATCTGTATGAAAAGAAAGAGATGTCAGGATTTTCCCTTTCACCTCATTACAGCAAATGAGGTGCTAATGTAACCGCGCCCACTCATCCCAATTCGTCATATAGCTGACGTTTTGGGACGTCTTTTGACCATTCGTCAATATACGACTTTTTAGGGCCCCCCTAAACGTCGGTAGATGACGTTATGGGATCCTAACTCTACCCCATACCTAAACCTAACCCTAAACCCAACTCGTCACCTAACTGACGTTAAAGGTAAAGCGTCAGTTGTATGACGACCCGGGATCGTCATCTACCGACGTTTAAGGGGGCCCTAAAAAGTCGTATATTGACGAATGGTCAAAAGACGTCCCAAAACGTCAGTTATATGACGAATTGGGATGAGACTGTGTTACAACACACACACATATATATATATATATATATATATATATATATATTTTTTTTTTTTTTTTTTTTTTTTTTAAGTGTGTTGGGGTTTAGACAATTCCTCTTCTTGGACAAAACCTCTCCAGCCTTGGAAAAATATCCTTTCACAAGGAGAGGATGTCAGTGTGCCAATGGGTGAAAATGAAGACACTGATGCTTCTGATGAGCCCAGACAGTTGAATTTCCTCTTTCTTGCTGGCTCCATTACCATGAAAAAGGAAAATGTCATTAAAAAAATTAATTAAATAAATAAAAATCCAAAAGGGCAATCCAAATCAAAAAGCAGTCCAGTCAGAGATCCAAAAATCCAAAGTAATTGAAATAATCTTGTCTAATTAATATAACAAGACTATAATATAGCTACTATAATTGATAATAACAATTATTAATTATTATTAATAACTATTCTAACCTGATACAGGCTAGTGTAGTAATATACAGCCCTAACACATATATGACACACTAACGATAATCAGAGGTGGAAAGAGTAACAAAAATTTGTACTCAAGTAAAAGTACTGTTACTTAAGTGAAATTTTACTGAAGTACAAGTAAAGTTACCAGTCTAAAAATCTACTCAAGTAAAAGTAAAAAGTAGCTCATTAAAAATTTACTCAGAGTAAAAGTTACCAAGTTACTTTTTTTTAACAGCTGGGGTGGGATGGAGGATTCTAGTGTAGGCTAGTTAAAAAAAGACAAGGAAATATAAATCTAAAACTAGTTGTTTTTAATTGAAGGAACACCTTTACAAATTAAAGTGCCATACAAATGATAAAATAAAATTATTTAAAGGATTTAGGGAGATACGAGTGATTTTAGTGCAGATCCACTGTTTTATTGGATACAATACAACATTTTAAACAATTATACAACCACTGAATATGGCATGAACTGTGGATTCAGTAGAGCATCCTTTTCTTAAACACAAACGACAGACTTACTACAAAACATTAAATCTAAATTAGGTCAATACTATATACCTTCAAGACAAAACTGTGCCATTGTCAGATAACAGACCTGTTGAATAACAAATGTCAAATGAACAACATGGTGCATTCTTTTCTGTATACCTTTACAGTTTATTTGTGTGTCCATCTTTACACTATGAACTTTTTGTTAAGTTTGAGTAGCAGTTGGTTTTCAAAGTTAGTAGAGTTCATCCTTGCCCGCTTTGCAGTGAATAACAGTCCAGCAGTGCTAAAGAGACGCTCACAGGCAGCTGAGGCAGGAAGACCAGTGTTGAGTTTGAGAGAAAGGTTTTTGATTTGTGGAAATGAGTTCAACAGATCCATTTTGTTTGAGATACAAGCAAGGTACCCATCTAGCTCCCCTGTACCTTGTGACCTTCTGGACTTCATTGAGGAGAAGAAATCTTCTTCATCTGATGAATGTTGCCCAACTTGCTCCACCGCTGACTCTGCCATCTGGTCAAGGTGTTGTCTCACATAGACCAGACCTGTTGAACAACAACACACAACAATGCATATTTAATATTTCTGTCACTGCAGAAACTGCAAAGATTAATTTTACTAAACTTACAACACTGTATTATTGAGTAGTAACAAAATAGACAAAACTGGGATTGATATAAACAACTGATTACACTATGATATAAAATCAAACCTGCTTCTATGATTTCAGCCCTCTCAGTCCAGGTGTTCTTGAACTTTGGAAGAAGGATTGCTGCAGCAATCAGTTCAGGGTCTTGCATCATCCCACCAAAGCGCTTTTGGACACCATCCTGAACTGCTCTGATAAGGGGAAGACACATTTTGGAGGATGTCTCCAATCTGCTGAGTTTTGCTTGTAACTGGAAGATCACCGGCAGGAGCCACCCCATGTGTGTGTTGGTCTCAGACTGAAGAATGTTCAATGCCTTCACAACAGGTTTCATAACAGTGCAATACTCAGTAAGGAAAGCAATTTCAGCTGGACTCAGCCTGTAGGACATAAAAAATATGCAACTTTTAAGAAATTTCTTGGAGGAACAGGTGTGGAAAAAATATATATTTTTTTACATATTTTTTTATATAAATTACAAGAAGGGGAACTTTGGGAAATTATTTTCATTTGTGTTTTTTTTTACTTATTATACATATTTGATTATATATATATATATATATATATATATATATATATATATATAATTTTAAACTCACATTTTCACTTTGAATTCTTCACAGACATTTCTGATAGCCTCTTCGCCTTCGTCTTGTATGATCCTTATGATTCTCTCCACAGAAATGTATGTAGAGTTCCACCTAGTCTGATTTGGCCGGATGAGCTGGAGCTTGCATTTATCTTCAACAATTTCTGCTGCCATGTATGACCGACCTGTCTTGTTCCACATTGCTTGGCATTTCCCAAAGGCCGCTCGTGATAACCGTTTGTATGCGTCATTGCTCTTTTCTGCCAAGGCAGCATCTGTTGTGGCGACTAAATTTAACAAGTGGCATGCACACCTTTGATGTGGAGGAAGCTGGTACTCAAGACCGCTGTCTTGTTCCAGGATGCCGAATGTATCCAGGTAATCAGCTTCGTGCTCTTCAGAAGAGTCTTGATCTGATTCGGACTCTGCTTCCTCAGTTTGGCTTTGCTCACCAAAAACACTGAATGCCTTGATGAAGTTTGAGCCGCTGTCTGTTGTGGTTCTTACCACTTTTCCCCTTATTCTATACTGACAATGAATGTCATCAAGAGTGCCTGCCAGGACATCAAAGGTGTGTGACCCTTTCAATCTCTGGCAAGCAAGTGCGGCGGATCTCCTCTCCAAGGTTTCCTCATCTATCCAATGAGCGGTCACCCCTATGAAACTTTGCTGGTGTGCAGTCCAGCAATCAGTAGTGGTGGCAACATAGCTGACTTTACTGAGGTGTGACAACAAAGTCTTCTTCAACTGAGTGGCAGCTTCATCAATTCTGGTCCGGAGAGTGGGTCTGGATATGACCTTGCACTGAGGATTCAGTGCAAGTAAAAGTTCTTTAAAAGCAGGTTGCTCAACCAAAGAAAATGGATGAAGACCCTCACAAATGAAGTTGATCATGAGCTTGTCAACCTTTGCCTGTGGCACACGTTTGTTTGCACCATATGCAATTACGTCACTTATTTTTGCTTGCTTGGCTGAGATTTCTGGTGGTTCCAGGGTTCGCTTCCGTGTTGCCACAAAGTTACTGAAGGCATTCAGCTTTGATGGATGTTTTCTCTGTAACCAAAACATTTTCATAATTTAAATCAATGTCATGTTATTTAAACATGCTGAATTTTAAATATTTACATTTATAGATAAAAGGTTTGACACACATCACATTTTGTCTTTTACATTTCATAGTGCACAATTCTTGCTCACTGAACATTAAGATAAGAATATGACTATGAAAAATAATGGATATATTAACATGTCTATACTAAATTCAATGTCATAGTCATTCATATTAAAAGGGGTAGTTCAGTAGTTTTAAATTGGGCTTGTAAGAGGTATTTATGCCTAGCCAATGTATTCACAGTATAATGACAGTATGTCACAATTCCAAGTGAACTTAAAACAATCTTCACATAAACGCATTATAATCAACGTGAAATTTACCTGTGGCCTTTCCTAGTCTAACAGTTAGTAGGATATACAGAAATATAAACTGTCTGCACTTCATAAATAATAAATTAAATATAGAACAACTCCTTATTAAAGCTACCCTTTTCTCTGTTAACTTTGTAAATCATTAGTGTCTGTCTGCTGTCACTTTAAAATCTGCGAACTCGATTCTGGCGTGTGTCTTTCAGATGTCTGCGTCTCAATCACTTCCTAGTGCAGTCAGGGCACTGATCATGGATTTGCCACATTCATGTAGGCTACATGATATACTGATTCACCACCTAGGAAACTACGAGCGGATTGAGATGCATCCAACAGACAGCATATTCTCTTGTCGCGCTAAAATGGTTTATATAGCATTTGTATAAATAGGAGCGTGGTCATATATAACGCTAGACAAAAGATGATATAAAAAAGAACGGATGCTGGGTTAATTGCGTTAAATATTTAAAAAATTTTAAATTGAACAAATCGCCTGCGTTATTGCGCTTGACAGCACTTATGTTAAAGACTACAGCAATGCTTAAATCTAATGCAAAATCAGCAAATGTATCTACTCCAAATAACACTTTAATTCATTTTATATGACACTTAAATCGTGACATTGGAAATAGAGCTAGCTTAATTGTGCATTGACAATTTTGCCCCAAATCCCTGTTAATCATCGACCCTTGTGCTAGCCAGGTCACTCACTCAAACGCATCAGTACAACAATCATGTAAACTAACTAAAGTAAAGTAATATTAACTTACCTCAACATGCTTGCGGAGGTTTGACGTCGAGTTTTTATAAGCTGCCAGTTCAGTCGACTTGGGCAAACACAGTTTACACTGCATGATAAAGCTATTGCCTTTCTTGCACTTGAAGTCGAAGTGGTCGCTTAAATGTGGCCAGGGATTTGCTTCAAGTTCAAGAGAAGTTGATGGCATTTCAATTTCAGCTGGGTCCGTTTTGTCCTCCATCATTGTTGGTTTAGCGCATTTGTTCTCCCGCCCATCATCAATCAATCAATCAGTTTCCTGGTCGCGATTTTTTTTTTTTCGTTCCAGTTTTTTTTTTTTTTTTTACTCAGTAACGGATATGATTTAAAATGTAGCGAAGTACAATACTTCAAACAGAACATACTTAAGTAAAAGTAAAATTACAGATTTAAAAAAATTACTTTAAAAAGTAGAAGTACACAAAAAAACTACTCAATTACAGTAACGCGAGTAAATGTAATTCGTTACTTTCCACCTCTGACGATAATGAGATTTCTCTGACTCTGACGCTACTACAACTGCTCCTGAAACAGCCACAGGGTGGCGCGAGCCGAACCGCAGACCGAACCGATGACGTTTTTACACGAACCGAGGCCTCGTTTGTCATCAGTCACGTGATTTTCACGGTAACAACATAAGCCTCGAATCGCGGCTTCATCTGGCACGCCCATTTTTTCTCGACACAAGCTCCGAGGCCTCGGTTCAAATGTCACATCACTAGTGAGGTGGCCTATCGTGTTAATCAACTGCTGGATTCCAGACGTCGGAGGGAAGGTTGCAGTATCTGGTTGACTGGGAAGGTTTCGGTCCAGAGGAGCAGTCTTGAGTCAGTTCAAATGACATTCTGGATCATTCGCTCATTCAGGAATTCCACCACAAACATCCGGACAAACCTGCTCCCCGGGCTCGTGGCCGACCCCGCCGTCGTCCGCATCCTCGCATCAGGAGTCGCTCGCAGGGGGGGGGCTCTGTTACGGCATCTAGTCTCCCTGATTCCACCATTCCTCAGCTACGAGCGCCCTCTCCCGAATTCTAATGATTCGCACACTTTCTCCTTAGTATGCATTATTGGCTCCCTGATTTCTTTCACCTGTCCTGAATTATGTCTCATTACCCAGCCTTTATATGCCGCGTTCACAGAGCGTTCTGTGCGAAGTATTGCCCCTCTATGTGTGCATGTCCAAGCCTTTCTCTTATCTGTTTTCTCCGACCCACGCTGAACTAACCTCATCTGATTGTCCGCAGCCTGCCTCTCGACCTCCAGCCCGTCCCGGATTCTGATTCTCTGCCGCCTGTCTTGACCCTGAGCCTGTCCCTGGATACTGATGTTTCGCTGCCAGCCCTCGACCTCCTGTCCGGTTTGACTCACGTCTCAGCCTGCCTCCCAGAAGTATTGCTTTCCTGAGTTACCCTTTGTCTGACTTTTTTTGTTCAATAAATCAGTTGCATATGGATCGGTCTTGGCCCTCTGAGTCATTACAGAATACTTCGCCTACCGAAGATCCAGCAACTATGTCTGCGTTATCAGCTGGACTCACCGCTCAAGCGTCTCAACTGGCCTCTCATCATCGTCAGCTGACGCGACTAACTTCGGTAACAGAAGAACTGGTAACAGCTTTGCAAACCTTACAAACCTCGTCAGCGCCTGTGCCGCAGAACGCCACGAGCCCTCGTCTCGCACTACCAGAAAAGTTTGACGGGAACCCAGGCAAGTGCAAAGGCTTCATTCTGCAATGCTCTCTTTTTTGAACCAACAGCCCTCACCTCATACAACGGATGGTAATAAAATCTCCTTCGTTTCCTCTCTACTTACTGGTCGCGCTCTGGACTGGATCACGGCTGTGTGGAGAACGGATGGCTCATCATTTCGTTCATATGACGAGTTTCTCCGTGACTTTCAAGCCATTTTCGAGCATTCCAAAGGGGGAAAGGGGGCGGAGGATCTTCTGCTGGAACTCACGCAGCGACGGACTTCTGCCGCTGAGTATGCACTGGAATTTCACACGTTAGCTGCTCAGACTAACTGGACTGATGACTCTCTGAAGGTTATTTTTCGGCGGGGTTTGAGTCACGAGTTACAGGCGGAACTGGCCTGCCGCGACGAGGGAAAGCATATGGATCGGTCTCGGCCCTCTGAGTCATTACAGACTGAAGCCAATGTCCTGATATGTGAATAGGATTTCAAACCACATATGGACGTAGCTTGAAACGGATTTCATGTGCTTTTTTGGACTGACAATCTGAACGTAGCCTATGTCGGGATAAGAAATAGAAGGAAGATTTGCAGTACGAGCTAGAGAAGCTAGCTCATTCGGACCTTTACCACATATTAAAGGTGCCATATGGAATAATTGAGGTAAAAATATCCAAAAAATGAGCAACACAAATCAAAAGAATGAGAAGAAATAAGTGCAATGATGTCATTAAAAAACTGAAAAGTTATAGTGTTGCCGAGATATAAACCTAAATTAGCATGCTAAATTACTAGCCCCGACCCGGCAAGTGTCGTAATTCCAGTTTCTGCCATGGGAGGCGGTATGCGGGCGGGGAACATAACCACCAGCCAAACTGCAATAGGCTCTATGCACGATCGCTTTTATATTTGTCTCAGCACGCCCACCTACTTCCGGTGCTGCGTCAGTCTATGGTCAGAAGCTGGTTTTGCGATAGGTGGAGATAGTGTCAAATTACACTTGCTGTTTATAAAAACGTCCTCCGGTTAACGTGAATAATGTTAACAACACTGTGAGGCAGTTAGCTGTCACACAAGAGTAAAAAAGAGAAGTTATTTAAATCAGTGTTTCCCAAACTTTTTTTCTGGGGACCCACATTTTAAAGTCGATAAATCCTTGTGACCCAATAAACATTAGGCCCATATAGTTCATATATCACGAAGAGAATTTATGCATTAACAAAATATGTATGACCATTTTTAAGGTCAGTTAAGCTTTCAGTTAACTATTTAAAAGAGATACAGATATTTGACAAAGCACTTTTTTTTTATTAACCCGTTGTTGACAATAAGCGAAATGCAGAGGTGAAATGATAAAGGAAGAGTTGACAGGGCCTCTCATTGTTTTCATATTCTCATCATTGTACACAATTTATTATAATAATTATTATAGGCTTAAATTAAAATATCCTGACAGTGAGACTTTGTAACCATGCATGGCTCACTACCACTGTATAAAAAAATGCCTAAACAGGTAAAAAAAAAACTATACACACAATTAATATATTCCTCTACCCCCCTAATAAATCTAATGCAATATAAATTACTATAATATAGTATTCAATATAAATATTCCACATTTATCCCCAAACCATGGTGAATTATTACATTCATATTACATGGTAAATGTTTGTAAGGGTGGTGATTAGGGCATTTAGTCTTCTAACTTTGTTCATGTTTCTGCTATTTACCTCATAAGTAGTTTTGGGGAATGTAAAGGCTGTTTCATCCGATTTAAAACTAGTTAAAATCATTGAGGGATTTGTGGTTTGTAAGAGAGAGGATTGAGTGTCCGATTTAAACGCTTCTCACTATATGTCACAACGCTGTTTAATAATAGTGTCCGGGACCAGGAGTAAACGCGACTCCTTTAAGCTTTGCGTTCCGTTATCCACTGGGCCGTGCTTCCTAGTTCAAAGTAAACTAGTGAAACAGCTGAAACCAGCGCTATTTTGTTCTCTGTTTGTTGTTACTGACCGAGAAACTGCTTCAGGTGAACGAATCCGAATCGTTTCAGACCGTTATGCACGCGCGTTTGGCCAATTCATGGAAAGGAAATAATCAAAACCAAGGAATGATTAATATCGCTGGTTCAGTCGACAGAAATACAGGACACACATTAGAACTGCTGAAATATTCGGACTGTAAACGTTTCTCTCAGGTCAGTCGGAGCGCTCATGGTACACACACAGCGCGTATAGTCGTCCAGCTGCGCGCGCCACTGCGGCGACGCGCATATCTAATATATAACCAAATTTAGCCGCACCACCAGAAAATAGGAGGAGGGAGGTTGGGGTGCCCTCGGCCGTATGGAGATGATTGGCGGGCCGCACTTGGCCCGCGGACCGCCAATTGAATAGCCCTGATCTAGAGAGTAGCCTATAGCACACTGAAAAATAGTGCTCGACTTGGCGACCCATACAAAATCTCCCGCGACCCACATGTGGGTCGGGACCCCGCCTTTGGGAATGACTGATTTAAATTATATATTTCGAGCCAAATCAACAACTTTGAGTGTTGGTATTCTCTCATATCGTACGAAATTCGACTAGCGAATCAGTGTTTCTAAAATCGTTGTCTCCGTTTCTGAGAAAACGGATTTTATTACAGTTTTGCTGCTATACACTTGGCTTGCAGAACGCGCTTCTGGAAGTAAAGACGCTGACTGAGATTCGTTCGAACACACGTCAGCAGGGTTTGTGCATAGAGCCTATAGACGAGTAACTTGCGCAGCTTGTGTGTACTTGAACCTGATGTCATGTCAGTTGTGTGGAAAATACAACCCACTTCTAAATTTCAGTTCAGGGATGAGTTAAAAAAAATGAATGTGTCGATATTATGCATGAGGAATACATTTTGGTAAGTTGTAACATACTGTATCTTTCAACAGTGTTCGTGTTCTTTTACCATTAGCTACTATTCACGAGTTCACACTTACAAATAAGTCAGATAAAATAAATGCGTATTTGGCGTGCTGTCCGGGGAGAGGGCTCCGGGCTCGGTATGTGGCCCGAAACCCAGAGGAGAGGGCTCCGGGCTCGGACTGCGGCCCGAACCCAGAGTGCCTGCCCCCCTAGCTGTGGAAAGAATGAGCCAGGGGTGAGGAGTCGGGGTGGTGGAGGGATGCTGAAACTGTCAAGAATGTTAGGTGAGTTGACAGTGGATATTTATATATGCTTCCTATTGTGCTGATAGGGTAGACTTGTAATTTGCTTGATGACGAGTTGATGGGACTGATTTATTTGAACGTGCTCCTCCCGAACCTTGTTTATAAAACATCATTTCACGAGTTCACACTTACAAATAAGTCAGATAAAATAAATGCGTATTTGGCGTGCTGTCCGGGGAGAGGGCTCCGGGCTCGGTATGTGGCCCGAAACCCAGAGGAGAGGGCTCCGGGCTCGGACTGCGGCCTGAACCCAGAGTGCCTGCCCCCAAAAGTTGCAGATAGAATGCCGGACAGCTGCCAGAAAAAACTTATTACCCCCCAAAACTTGTGAAATGCAAGCTTAAGGCAGCTGCAGGAAGGGGTTATTTTGCTGGGAGGTTTCTTTAACGTAGGTCTGGAGTTGGTTGGCTTGATATTAGATGGGTGGGAGCTTGTGGAAGATGCGGGGCGGGTGATGATGGTATGGCTGGTGCGGTGGAAGCGAGGTGGATAGAGAAAAGGAGAAGATACTGCTGCGGTAGTGGACCGATCTTTCTTTGATCAACCGAACTCCTGCGGGAATGGAGTACGTGACACTGCTGCGGCAGTGGAGCAAATTGGAAGAAAAGACGGGGGTTCTGCGGAAGCGGAAAGCAAGACGCTTCTGCGGCAATGGGCCAGAATTTGCTTTAGATGATGAGGCTCTTGCGGCGGAGGGGCAAATCTGGATGGAGTAACGAAGTTCCTGCGGAATCGGAATGCGCGACACTGCTGCGGCAGTGGGTCAGACTTGCTTTAAATGGTGAGGCTCCTGCGGGAGCGAAGTAGATGACACTGCTGCGGCAGTGGCTCAGTTTGGAAGTGGTACTTGAGCTCCTGCGGGAGCGGAGTGCGTGATGCTGCTGTGGCGGCGGCGCAAATTTGGAAGAAAGGATGGAGCTCCTGCGGGAGCGAAGTGTGCATGGCACTGCTGTGGCAGTGGGCCAGACTTGCTTTAAATGATGAGGCTCCTGCGGGAGCGAAGTAGATGAAACTGCTGCGGCAGTGGCTCAGTTTGGATGTGGAAATTGAGCTCCTGCGGGAGCGGAATGCGCGATGCTGCTGCGGCAGTGGCGCCAATTTGGAAGAAAGGATGGAGCTCCTGCGGGAGCGAAGTGTGCATGACACTGCTGCGGCAGTGGGCCAGACTTGCTTTAAATGATGAGGCTCCTGCGGAAAAGTAGATGGCACTGCAGTGGTAGAGGGGCGAACTGGATGTAGTAGCGGAGCTTCTGCGGAAGCGGAGTGCGTGACACTGCTGCGGCAGTGGGCCTGACCTGCTTTAATTGATGAAACTCCTGCGGAAAAGTAGATGGCGTTGCTGTGGTAGAGGAGCAAACTGGATGTAGTAACGGAGCTTCTGCGGAAGCGGAGTGCATGACACTGCTGCGGCAGTGGGTCTGACCAGCTTTAATTGATGAGGCTCCTTCTGGAGCGAAGTAGAAGACGCTGCTGCGGCAGTGATTCCTTTGGATATGGTAATTGAGCTCCTGCGGGAGCGGAGTGCACGATACTGCAGCGGCAGTGGGACGACTTTGGATGGATTGACGGGGCTTCTGCGGAAGCGGAGTGCACGACACTGCTGTGGCAATGGAACCGTTTTAGATGAAATGACGAAGCTCCTGCTGAAACGGGGTGCGCGACGCTGCTGCGGCTGTGGACCAGACTTTGCTTGGGTTAATGGAGTTCCTGCGGGAACGAGTAGGTGACTTTGCTGCGGCAGTGGAACAAGTTGTTCTAAGGTAGGGGAGCTCCTGCGGGAGCGGAGTAGAAGACGCTGCTGTAACGATGGATGAACTTGCCTTTTGCTTGCTTTCCTGGGTTCCTATGGTGAGTTGAGAGGAAGTTAGCTGATTAAGGTTCGTTGGGCTTCTTTGGTATGGAGATGGTTTGAACGGATATAACTCTTAAAGGCCTCCGACGACCATCGCCCGAGCTCTTGGATTTGCTGCTTGGAAAGGCCTTTTTGGGCAGCTGTGGTTGCTGCGCCTATGCGAAAGGAATGGCTGGAAAAATTATTTGCTGGGATGCCTGATTGGAGCAGGATGGATTTGAGATGTTTCTGGAACCAGAAACGTGTAACGGGGCGATTGAAGTCGTCGGTGAAAAGTGGGTCGGAAGAGGATTTGGTCTGAGAGTTTCTGAATTGTGAGTACGCGAAGAGAGTTTGGTATGGTTGGATTGGCGATTGTAGATTGAAGATGTAGATGAAGTGGCCTTTTTTCATTTGATCCGTCTTGCTTTGTTTGATGAAGTAAGATATTGTTTCGTTGTCTATTACTGAAAGATCTGATATTGTGGGATGGACTTTAGGGTTGAAGCTGGAAGTGATGGTGAGTTCTGAGCATCTGAGGAAACCGAAGAAAGCCAGTATGAACATGGCGTCCAGTGTGCGGGCGGTGTTGGTGGAATAGTAGCCTCGGCGGAGGGTAGAGATGCATTTGGTGAGAATATCTAGGGTTATTGGTTGTCTGGCATCTTGACGGGTTGGTTGGGTTTTTTGGATGCCTTTGATAAGCATTGATGTCTGGGAATTTGCTATGACTGCGGAGGGTGAACCGAAAAGGAGTTTGTGGAAGAATTGGATTCCGCTTAGATAGCCTTTGATGGAGCGGGCTTTGAGGTTCTTGGTGCTGTCCAGATGGGATATAAATGAAGTAATGTTGAGCAGAGAAAAACTGGGAAAAGGTTGGTTGTATGTGAAATGGAAAGACTTAAAACATTTCCATGCGGTTAAGTATGATTGGAGGGTGCTGGGTGAAACAGCTTGCAAAATGGAGTTAAGGGAGGCATCTAGGAGTGGTTTCAATGGATGGTTTATGGGAATATCAGCTCTGAATAGTGAGGTACTGGGGTTGGGCATGGGTCCGCCTCTGGTGCCAACAGCCTGAATTTCTGAAAAGCAAAACGAGATAGAGAGTCAGCTATCTGATTTTTTGACCCGGGAACGTGTTTTGCAGTTAAAATGAACTGGTCGCATGCGGCGATCCAAGTGAGGCGTCTTAGGAGAGGCATTAAAGCTGGGGAATTTGAGCGGCCTTTGTTGATGCAATGCACGGTTGCTTCGTTATCGCAGTGCACCGTGATACTGTTGGTCGACCATTCTTTGCCCCACAAGAAGGCTGCTACCACTAAAGGGTACAACTCGAACAATGCTGAGGATGTTTGAGATTGTGGTAAGTCTAGCAACTGAACGGGCCATGTAGACGCGAACCAACGGCCTTGGTAGAAACCTCCGAAACCGACGGAGGGAGCTGCGTCTGTGAACAGTTGGATATCCTCGGGGAGAGACATCAGATTATTATAGAAAAAGGACAGGCCGTTCCATTGTTTAAGGAATGTTATCCATAAACTGAGCTCGTTGCAACATGCAGTAGTTAGGAAGATTTGGTCCTCGAGCTCGTGAACTGAAGATGCAAGGAAGAGGAGATGTGAGATGAAAGAGCGACCTTGTGGGATAATGCGCATCGCGAAATTTAAATGGCCGAGCAAAGATAATAGCTCTCGTTTAGAGCAATTTGGATTTTCTAGGAGGGTAGAAGCGACCAGAATAATCCTGTCGATTTTCTCCTTGGGTAGTGAGGCCTGGAAATTGATTGTATCTAATTTAATGCCCAGGAATTCGATGGATGTAGCTGGACCCGTGGTTTTTTCCTGGGCGATTGGAATCCCGAGTTCGCCGAAGACTTTTTGGACTATGAGAAGATGTGCGGCTGGGATGGATTCATGTGGAGAAATTATCATGAAGTCATCTAGCAAGTGTATTAGGTAGGGTATCGAGTAGTTATTGGAAAGGATCCAACAAATAGCCTCTGATAGCATGTCGAAAATTTTGGGGCTACTTTTGCAACCGAAAGTTAAACGGACGGCAAAATAAAATTTTCCTTGCCATCGTACGCCGAACAAATGCCAAAAATCTGGGTGGATGGGCATCACTTTAAATGCCGAGGTGATGTCAACTTTAGCGAGCCAAGCGCCGTGACCCGCGTCTTTAATCAGTGTTATGGCTTGGTCGATGGTGTGGTAATTAAGCGAAAATTGTTCGAGCGAGATGAGGCTATTGATGCTTGGAAATGGAGAATTATGAGGGGCTGAAAGGTCGATTATAAGGCGTTTTTTGCCTGAAAATTTTCTAGTAGCCACTCCGATTGGGCTGATACGGAAACATTCAAAAGGAGGAACGTCAAAGGGGCCAATCATAAAGCCCGATTCGATTTCTTTTTTAATCAGTATGTCGACTATGTCAGGTTCGGCGAAAGCAGATTGGAGATTATCACATATAATACTCTGTGTTGGAAGGCTTTCGACACCGGGATTAAAGCCGTGCTCAAGACCGGACAGTAAATAGTCCTTAAAATCGGTGTTAGGGTGGTTGGATAATTCAGAAGACAGACGAGAAAAATTCACAGGAGTCGATAAGTAGTTTTTTGAAACTTTATTTACAGAACTTTTAACAGGGCATATGGTACGCGCGTGCGCACCGCCGCAGTAGCTGCAAACGTGAAGGAAACGGCAGCGTTGCCGTGAGCAACGTCCAGAATTGAAGTTATTGCAGACTTGGTTGGATTGAAAAGAGATTTTTCTTCTTTGAGAATCCGTAGCCAAGTCGTTGGGATTGATGTTTGCTGGTCGCGGGACGTAACTGGTTGATTTTTCACCTGATGAATTTGGGCGGGGTGGATTTTCGGGGTTAATCAACGGGCAAGCCGTGGTGGAATGTGATACTGATCTGCAAACTGCGCAGGAAATGTTGCGGCAGCCGAGGAACACTCTGTTGTGTAGCTCTGTGTCAAGGGCTCCCCAGTAAGGGCACTGGTTCCACTGAGCTACGCGGACCGCACATTTTGCTGAGAACAATTTGTGGTAGGTGTAGAAATGTGTTCCTCCGTATGACAACGCGAGCTCAGCGACTATCGCGAGATAGTTGCTAAGTTCTCGTCTTCTGTGGGGAAATGCGGCGCAAATGATTTCGCTGTAACGGCTGAAAGCAATTGTGAATTCGGAAAAAGACAGGATGCGTGATGAATTGTGAACTGGGTTTTTTAAAGTAACTGCAAAATCTCCGCAATCGATTTGCCTATTTGAAACGGATGAAGGGAGAATAGATAGGAGGGAGGATAAATCAATGTCCGCACCTGTTAGTATCTGGGCTCTGATGTTGTTGGTCACTGGGGGCGGTTCCATGGCTGTAGCGTTCGGCGGGATGGGCATCGGCGTTGCAGAAAATAGAGTGAAAGGAGGCTGATTTGGGGAAAAAGAATTAGGAGGGAAGGAGCCCGGGACCGAAGCCGTCTGTGGAGGCAACCTCACACTTGGGTCGGTCCCTAAGGCTTGGGGGGGGGGCTGAGAAGTTGGGAAGGAAGAGAGCTGGGGAGGTAGGAAGTGTGTCCGGGCCTGCGGCTCTAGCTGAGGCAGCCTCGCGCTAGACACTGGCGATGGGGCCGCAGGCCACGGACAGAAAAGGGGGTTGGCAAAGCTTACGGGAGGAAGGTGAGGTGGATGGGCTTGAAACGTTGGCATACTTACGTCTAACGGGTGGCTTGTTTCGCATGAAACTGGCAAGGTGGCGAGGGGTGCTGTGCTGGAGAAAGCCGCGGCCTGTAGTTCGGCAGAGCGGCACGAACGGTGGGGCCTGGCGGCGGCGGAATCTGGGGTGCGGCCTAGGCTAGCTGAAGGCCTGCTGCGGCCTGGCGGTCGCTTGGAACTGGGTCCTGCGGCGACGGGAGAAGGAGTTTCCGGAAAACGTGAGTTTGAAGTTTTGTTATGTGACTTTCTTGCTGACTTTGAAAGTGGAGTGGATTTTGGAGAAGGAAAAGCTGACTGAAGGGAAACGTACAGGTTGTACAGTTGTGCTTTGTTCATCCTCCTTGAAAAATGGACGTCGGCGCTGATTAGCGCTTGTCTTAATCCAAGCACTGTCCATTTCTCGATTGCAGGAATGTTGGGTTGTGCTGAGGTGTAGGAGGAAGCTGGAGATGGTGGACTTCTTGATGGTGGAGGTGAGGGCAAACCGCGGCGCCTCGGGCTACGAGAAGCGGCTCGGCTTGGCTGCCGGCCGCGCTGTGCAGCTGGAGGTTCGGGAGCGATAGCCTGTTGAGCATTGGAGCTCGTTGCTGTGATCGGGAGCTGAGATGGAGCTTGGCTGATGAAAGAGTCGTCATCGGAAGGATAGAGCTCGATCTCTGACATTGTGGCAAATGGGCGGGGACCAAATGCTGAAACTGTCAAGAATGTTAGGTGAGTTGACAGTGGATATTTATATATGCTTCCTATTGTGCTGATAGGGTAGACTTGTAATTTGCTTGATGACGAGTTGATGGGACTGATTTATTTGAACGTGCTCCTCCCGAACCTTGTTTATAAAACATCATAAAATGATCGATTCACGTGCGCTAGGGATCTGTCGTGTAACATTTACAAGCGCCAAAATTGCATTTATTGTTTGAATTGCGTAATAAAAATAACAGAATCTGAGAGCTGAGATCGGTCTCCGTGTCCTTTTCTGTGCATGACAAAATGGATGAGTGTGGTGTGGGGGGCGTGGTTCAGCGCTGTCTGCAGCGGGAGAGTGGAGGAGGAGCCGAGCGGGAGGTAAGTGGGTCAAGTTCAAATGATAAACACCTGTCTGTGATTGCAGTGATTGGCGTTGGGAGAGCGTACTTAAGCGGGCCAGGTGGACGCTACAGAGAGAGAGAGCCTGGAGCTTGTGTGCAGAGGACTGGAGCTGATTCTGATCGTGCTTTTGATCGTGTCTGAGAGAAGCTGTGTACAGCGGGAAAGTGTTTGTTTATTTGGGACTGTTTTTGAGCTTACTGTGATAAGCGCTGAGGCGCTGTGGAAAGAGTATTTTTGTATAATAAAGCACACAAGCTCCAGTATTCGCAGACCCTCTTGTCTCCTTCCATCACCCTCAGTGAACCTGAACTTCAATTACATCACAATGAGTTGCATGTGAGTGAGTGAAAAGTATCAGTTGTGTGTCTCACGGTGAATTTGTGAGAGTTGGCAGCTCTGAAAGGCGCTAGCTTGGTCCACATCAGGGAATGCTGTCTGTCAAATTAATTCAAACTAATGATAAAAATGTAACATGAACAAAACGAATACCATAAACTAGAAATAAAAGCCTGGGCTTTAATTTTCTCATATCGTCGAAATGCACCGGCTTGTCTATGAGACGGCCTTTATAATTTAGTATTGAGATGTTGTTCATTTACTTTCTAATCTCTGAAAATCTCCAAATGAGCCACGTGAAACTGCGGTCTTACAACCTTTTACTATCGTGTCAATTGATTTGATTAATATGCGCGAGGGAAACAGAGCAACACAGCGCTCGCCCGTGTTGTTTGAAGACATGAGGGTGCGCGCTGCCGTGGAGGTATTTCTGGAGGTATACTGCCTCCATCTGGTATGGAATATGGTGTATGATTTGATTTTTATCCCAAAGGGCACCTTTAACTTTAGTTTCAAAATTGTGCTCTCTCTCCTGTGTAAGTCCTTCTATATGATTTCGCACCTACCATGTGTTTTTTTCATTTTTTAGTGTAAAACTGTATTCAGTTGTACATAAACAGTGCAATCCATGCTGTTGTTTACATCCGAGTGCCTCCATAATGGTCGCGCATCTGGGTTACCACCCAGAACATGACGTTGTTGAAAACGCTCTATTGAGCGATGCACTTTTCCCCATACAAAACAATATGAATGACACATTTTGTGATATTATATGGTCTTTGTTAAGACTTACCAACTTATAAATACCAAAGGATTCGAACACACTCAACTTGACATATTCATTGCATTTACGGAAAACTGTTGCCATAAGTTGCTGACCTGAAAGAAAAATAACTGACCATAAAAGAAAACTGTCGACATTTATGCCCACTATAGCTCCCCTTGTGGCAATGCTGAGAATGGTACACGTGTGTTAAATTTTGAATCATGGTCCGAACACATTTCTGAAGTATTCACCAAAATCAAAACAAGCTAGAATAATTGTCCACAAACTTGCCTTGAGCATTTTTTGCCCTCAGTCTATCTCTCTCTGTTGTCTTGATTGGCCTGTCAGTGAGATTGTAGCTCTAAAGAAGGAGGGAGTCTTCTGTGGTTTTCTCTCTCTCTGCTCTTTCCCAGAAAGATGAATCAGAGAGTGGTGACCGCTGAGTGGCCCAGGTTTCTTTCATCCTGGTCTTAAATCTCCCAATGCGCTGAAGGGGGTCCAAGACTGCACCATCTCAACACCCCCACCCCCCCTTTCCCAGAGGTGATACAGCTGTTTAGAGAGTCCTGGCCTTGGATTTAAACATTACAGATTAAATTAGACTCCGCACTGTGATCATACCAGTAATGTATTCGTGAGCTTGATGAAATGTTTTGTTTTCCCCTGCATGTCTTGTTTAAAAAGACAAAAAAAGTAATTACTTTCATTAGTGTTGGAGCTGTGGTCTAGCCTAGCAGCTTCTCAAACATTGCACTGTAGCTTTTATGCGGGTTATGCAAGTTTGTATTTGGCCAAAAGATATATAACAATGGATTTCATTACATTACAACATAAAAAAAAACATTCAACAGAGAAAAATCTATCACTTTGACAACCCCAAGGTCTGTCAGGACATGGATGGTGAATGCACAAATTCAAAGGGATAAATCACTCAGTAAATGAATAATTGACTCAATATCATGTTTTTTAAAACCCATTTGACTTTATTTTTAAATGGAGAAATTGTAAAGAATATCTACAATTTTTCATGCAAAACAGTTTATGTCAAGTTCAAATAAGGACAAAACAACATCATAAATCTAGTCCTGACTTTGACGCTTTTTATAAATCTTCTGAAGCAATGTCACATTAAAGGGACAGGGATGCGCAATGGCACACTATGGTGGATATGGTCGAATCCAGCTTGTCCCGTTGATGGTCTTCTTGCACGCTTTAACCTCACACATGAGCTGATCCGTTTCCTTGCTAGAGAAGCGTTCAGTCTGCCTAAGTGCAACTGGATTTTAAAGGGAAAACACCCCAATTACTCATTGGGGCAACCCTTTCAGACCATGCGCCGGATGCACCGACCATTTTTTCCTGTCGTTAAACTCCCGGTTTCCCACCATGCTTTAGACCATGCTCTTAGATCAGGGGTTCTCAAACTCGGTCCTGGAGGACACGGTCCTCGGACACCTGAACAAGCTAATCAAGGTCTTCAGGATCACTAGAAATTTACAGGTAGGTGTGTTTGATCAGGTTTGGAGCTAAACTCTGCAGGACAGTGGCCCTCCAGGACCGAGTTTGAGAACCCCTGGCTTAGATCGTTAAAAAAAGGGCCCTATTAATTATTGGGTCTGGTACAAAATCTTCATCACTGTCACCCTTGGTTGAAATGAGGGGTGTAACAATACACAAAACCGACGATTCGGTTTTCCCACGGTTTTGAAGTCTTGGTTCGGTTTAGTAAGCTAAATTTTTTTTTATTTTTTAAACAGTGGTTTAATGAAAAAATTGTAATTCAATTAAAACTAAACATTTCATGACGATTAAAAAATCTGCTAATGCTGTAAACTATATACTGTAGGGAGCCACACATTACCATAACATTAAAGGTGGTAGCCTAGACTTTTAACCTAAATTCAGATGCTATTTATTTTTTAGATATAATAATCAACACACAACACATTGTATGAAAACATGTAAACTGAACATAAGGCAGTTTTTGCATTAACTTGTGTTTTTACTCTAATTTGTTATTGAAATATAATAATTTACACAGTTGTCATTTTCGTGAAAGATATTTTAAACATACATTAAATAATCAAGATATCATTAACAGGTTACGTAAAATATAATATATAGGCTAACATAGTGCATTAATTTAGTGCAAGAGTTCATTTATAGGAACCAAAGTTGTGGACACTGAATCATTTGCCTGTTGAGGTAAATACAATGCTAGTGACAAGCTGTTTTATTGACGTCTTTCTGCTGCTGAAACACGGATTGAGCAATTACTCGAGTTATGATGCCTTTCAGGAAGTATACTGTATCTTTCAACATACCTGCTTCAGGTGTCCATTTCTGTAACTGAGGAGGAGATGATCGCGTTTACTCGCACGCCGCACTGCCGCTTGAAATGAGGAGCCTAGTAGGCCTACAGCGATCTGTCATGCCACATCAAAGAGGGCCAAAACGCCAATTATTGTTTGAATTTCGTGATCAAATAGACAGAATTTTAAAGATATTCATTAAAAAGAAAAAAATAATTGCGACTTTTTATCTCAAAATTGTTTGTGAGATATGAAGTCAGAATTGTGAGAAATAAAGTCGCAATTGCGTGTTATAAAGTCAGAATTGCGAGATATAAACATAGAATTGCGTGATATAAAGTGAGAATTGCGTGTCGCAATTAGCCTTTCGCCGAGCCCCGCCCCCCCCCCCCCCTTAGTTACTGTAGCTACCTCCGTCAAACAAATGGTCAAACACGAGCAGCGCGACAAATTGCCATGATGGGCAAAGGGTATTCCCGTGCGTGTCAGTGACCTTTTTTGGAGCAATACCTCCGCGATATCAAGCAAGATCGAAGCAAAAGGGGTTACGGTATGTGGTGGAGGGATTTATTCCAAATATAAAAATAAGAAATGAATGAGACACAATTACTATTGAGGCTAATGCTTACCAGTCTCAAGCAAAATAAAAAAAAAACCATGACCATGCTACCTCAAATGCAACCAGCACAGCCTTGAAGATTTTATAAACTGGTTCAGTGGCTAATTGTTTGGAGTTAGAAATATATAACTTGCGCTGCATATTTATTCATTTTGCCTCCGATACAGGAGTACACATTCGCTTAACTAGCAG
This sequence comes from Cyprinella venusta, assembly GCA_038021265.1. Taxonomy (NCBI): domain Eukaryota; kingdom Metazoa; phylum Chordata; class Actinopteri; order Cypriniformes; family Leuciscidae; genus Cyprinella; species Cyprinella venusta. The sequence goes on along the minus strand of CM075869.1, from coordinate 12,612,474 downwards.
GTTGTTCATTACCACAGCAACTGATTGCGTGTCATGCTGAATGCGATTTTCGTGTTTAAAAAGTAACTAACGTTAAGCATAAGAGACGGAAAGAGGCAGAGAACCATACATTATTTAAGGTTATTTCTATTCGTTACGATATTGATATATGAACTGATGTTGTCAAGTAAGCTTCATGCTTTCCCCGTTGCGAACGTGCACTCCTCTAAACTGTAGTCTACAGTGCTGCACTGCTAACTTAGCTGACTGCTGCTCATTTTCCCCGAGAATATCATGGTATGTCAACAACCCTTTAGAAAATTTAAGTCCTTTGTGGATCCTTTTGATCTGCTTTCTCCGTGCTTCTTTGACTAATCTCAGTCTCACGCACGCTGCACGTGAGTTAACCGTGCGTCCACACTGTACATCTTAGGCACCGCTCGCGTTGTGTTTTGGGCTTTGGAAAGGTAAAAAACACAACTTTTCCAGACAATCTATCGGGGTATCTTGTGTCCGATTTACAAACGCTGTGGGCGCACCGCTTACTGTTTGACGGAACAGCTCACACAGTAACGGTTGCTATGATGTGTGATTGGACAATGGCCGTTTTGTGGTAGGGGCCGGCGAAAGGTCAATTCTGAGAAAAAATGACAGAAGTGCGACTTTTTTCTCACAATTCTGACTTTTTTCACAATTGCGAGTTTACATCTTGCAATTCTGACTTTATAACACATAATTGCGAGTTTATATGTTGAAATTCTGACATCTTTTCTCAGAATTGTGAGATATAAACTCGCAATTGCGAGTTATTAGTCCAATTCTAAGGGGAAAAAAAGAATAACTCCCCCCCCTTAGAATAGTTTATATCGCACAATTCTGACTCTACAACACGCAATTCTGACGTTATATCTCTCATTTCTGACTTTACATCTTGCAATTCTGAGAAATAAAGTCAGAATTGCAAGATGTAAACTCACAATTGTGAGAAAAAAAGTCAGAATTGTGAGACAAAATGTCGCAATTACCTTTTTTATTTTTCATTCTGTGGCGGAAACAAGATTCCATAGATTACACCTTGCTTATTATCTAAAGTAACAAAACATGGAGCTTGTTATTTGGTGTTAATGGTGATTAGGCTACAACACTGAATTCGTTGTGTACTTTACACATAAGACATGAGGTCCATTGAGCTGGGCTGGTCGGGGCCGGGGTAGCAGGGGGTGGGGCGGGGCGTGTTCGGTGCGCAATGAGAGTATCGCGATTCGAATCATGAGTTCTGTATCACGTTTTTCCAGTTCGGTTCGAATATATTGTTACACCCCTAGTTGAAATACCAACACCCTCAAGGGTATTTACTATTATTTACTATCATTCAGTCTCCGTCCAATGTATAGCTCTGAATTAAATCATTCACATATGATTTAATGTGGTGTATTTTAAAACTAACTCAAAAAGGATACTACTCTACACAGATCTGTATCAGTGGAAAAGTGTTGCTCCCCTCATCCTCCTCTGGAGTAATGGGTGGATGTTTTCCTGGTAATGGTGATTAATACGTTTTACTCTCTATTACATCCAGATCTGCCTGCAGACACAATCTCCAGACACAAAGAATAGCATGTAACACAGGCCTTGCCAATCAACAACTGTTCTAAGACAAATCATCATGTTCACATCATTTGGACAAGCACCATAACTGTGAACACCTCAATTTAAGTTCCAAACTGCAAATGTCAGATGACACCAGCCGCAGCAAATGACCAAACCCTGCATGTGGCTAAAAATAAGCCTCGTAGTTAGAAGAGAATAGGACCAGGAAGGCGGCAAAGTACAGCAAATATTATTCCTATTCAACCACTGCTCGACCACAGCACTGCTTTTGGAGTGGAATGGGGGGGGGGGGGGGGGGAGAAAGGGGGCTGCATGATGGGATAGAGAAGGGTGAAAAGAAAGGCCTCAATAGAGTGCTGGAAATCTGACAAAAACAAACTATGGAAATAAGAAAGGGGAGTGGAAGGAAGAGGGCGGAAACGAGCAAAAGGAAGAAAAAAACACCTCGCTCACACTGACACAGCTGAAGACGCTGTAAAACCTCAAAACCTGAAGAGCAGCGGCGCGAATAAAAGCGACTTTACATTGGAGAGCTGAGAAAAGTGTCTTCTCGCTCCTGCTGTTCTGTCGTTTTTCTTTTTCTCAGTGGCTTGGTCACACTCGCTATTGTCAGAGATGAACAAAAAAAAAAACTGCAGAGCTGTAATGCTGGCACGGGACCCACACCACAATCCCGCTCCCCCTCCCCCTCACCTCCCTTCCTCCCTGGCAAGCGTGATGCAGCTTGGCACGCTGCTCAGCCCGGCCAAGAATGGAGTTCTTCTCGCCTCACGCTATGTGGTGTGCTGAAATTTCCTGCAGTAAAAGCCTGATTGGGAAGACACCCATTAGAAACGTGTTAAAAAGAGAGAGTGCCGGGAACGGCAGCACGCAATGACGGGGGGCAAACACTGAGGAGAAACCAAAAAACAAGAACGATTCAAGACTGGTTACCCCGCCGCTGCTCTTTAGCCTTTCCATTTCGCATTATTTCCTCCCTGCTTTTTCGAACCCTGTTTTAATTTAAATCATGGCAAAGCTCCCTCTTGCTCTATGTGTTTCCCAAACCGAGATCTATTTCCTGATTCACTCCCTCTTTTATATAATTATTCCACAGTCTTGCTTTCTCTTTTTGCTGTTCCACGTTCTCATTTCAGAATGACGTCATGGCCTCCAGGTCCGTTGTGGTCTGGCATGAGTCTGAAAAGGGCAAAGTTCAGCAGAGATTTGGGAGAATGTGGCAGAAAGGGAGGGAGAGAGATAAAGGGAGGGAGTGAGAAAGCTAGAGAGAAGGAGAAGCTGCCAAGTAAGTTCTGGTTCATTGAGAATAGCATGCATGGTTGTTCTCGTCACAAGCACCCACGATCATGTCCTCAAACAGTTACCAAGTAACTGTTGCTACTAATATCTAATACATCAGTCCAAATAAAGACATTTGTTAGCTATTATGTTATTTCAATATTAAGTCATTTATTATTTTTGCACTATGTTAGACGTGTTTTTAATGTAAGCTATAGGTTCTGCCTTAATGAAAGCTGGGTTTCTGCTAATTTTGACTTTATATCTCAAATTTGCAACTTTACTCCACAGAACTGATACTTTTTATAAGTGACTATCACTCACAATTTCCTCAAAATGTGTGACTATATCACACAAATGCGTCTTTCTCTCAAAAGTAAAATAAAGCTTTTCAAAAAGTCCTACTATTTCCTACAATTTAGACATATCAAAATTTCCTGATTGTGATTTTGAAATTGTGAAAGTTTAAATCTTACAACTGCAACTCTACGTATTTCTCAAAATTTGTGACTTTATATATCACAATGTGATTATATCTTGCAATTGCATCTTTATATCTCACAACTGCAACTTTACTTCTTAAAATTGACACTATGGGGCCCTATTTTAAAAATCTAAGCGTATGGTCTAAAGTGCGGGGGCGCAATTGCACTTGGGGCGTGTCCGAATCCCCTTTTGCTAGTTTAACGACGGGAATAATGGTCGGCGTGCCCAGTGCATGGTCTAAAAGGGTTGTCCCTATTCTCTTAATGAGTAATGGGTATGCTTTGGGCGTAATGTGAAATAAGCCATGGCAGATTCTTTATTTACATGACAGAATTTGCAAGCAGAGAGACTGAACGCTTCTCCAGACAGCAAACGGATCTGCTCATGTGCGAAGTTAAAGCCTGCAAGCAGACCAAGTACAGGACAAGGCGGATTCATTTTTATGTACACAATATTAAAGGGTTAGTTCACCCAAAAATTCTGTCAGTATTTACTCACCCTCATGTTGTTCCAACCCCTTAAGACCTTTGTTCATCTTCGGAACACAAATTAAGATATTTTTGATGAAATCTGAGAAATCTGAAAAGTATTCTCGTCACTTGCTAAAGTTAAGATTGAGCCACTGAAGTCACTTGGACTATTTTAACAATGTCTTTAATAACTTTTCGAGGCCAGCAAGTTTCAATCCCTCAAGAAGCTTATGGACTAGTATGCAGGAGTGATCCAGCTCTCAGATTTCATCAAAAATATCTTAATTCGTGTTCTGAAGATGAACGAAAGTCTTACGGGGTTGGAACAACATGAGGGTGAGTAAATACTAACAGAATTTTCATTTTTGGGTGAAATAACCCTTTAATCTTTTACATTGTAATCCTTTTATTTTTAACATTTGGCATGTTTGTGTGCTGCTTTTGCTTTTCATGTTACACCCAAAACACACCCGGTTTGTGTAATAAGCAGTGTACACGCGTTGCACACATGGAAAAAACCTATATAAACATATATGTTTTAATATAGGTTTTGATATATGTTTTTAATATATGTGACATATATAAAATTGGCCGTTTTCCTATATTATATGTACATATATGCACATATATGTACATATATACGTACATATATGTACACATATATACCCACCTATATAGGTACATGTATGCACGCATATATGTACACATATAGGTGCATATATGAACATGTATGCACGCATATATGTACACATATAGGTGCATATATTTGTGCATATATGATCCTATATATGTATATGTATGCACGCATATATGTACACATATAAGTGCATATATGAACATGTATGCACGCATATATGTACACATATAGGTGCATATATTTGTGCATATATGATCCTATATATGTATGCACGCATATATGTACACATATAAGTGCATATATGAACATGTATGCACGCATATATGTACACATATAGGTGCATATATTTGTGCATATATGAACCTATTTATGTACATGTATGCACGCATATATGTACACATATAGGTGCATATATGTACCTATATAAGTACATGTATGCATGTATATGAACATATATTTTCACCTATACATGCACCAACATGTTTACCTATATTAGAATAATTATTAAAATCCATAGTTACTAGGCAACATAAATAATAGTCCAAAATGTATGCATTTAGATTATTTATTTACTTAAGATCAAATAGTACAAAAACAAAAATAAGACAAAAATACTGGATAGAAAAAAAATCTTTTTGATCTTCTCAGCTCTATGAGCTTTGAATTAATAGACGTGCCCATCTCCCCTCAGCTGGCTGCCGGTCACTTCTTCAATGTAGCATCTAGAGAAGACAAAAATAATAAGACACTATAATAATAATACGAATAATAATAATATAGTACTTCATCAGGAACCCAAAGTGCTTACAGTACAGATGTGATCGGACACATATTTTTTGATAAAAGGCTGATCATTTTAAAAAATGCGTCATGTAAACATGTCAATTGGAAGATTCTGAAAAATTAGAAACGTGGCTTAAGTAAAGGAAAGTTAGGATCAAGAACTGAGCAAGCGATGAATTAGTATTGTAGGTTCCAAGCAGATATAGTAACAATAATCCCTTATACAGTATCCATTGATGCCTAATAAACATTGGTACAAGTAGGCTATGGTTAAAGTGGTGAACTTATAAAATCCTAATGCGTTGAGAAGGAAAACAAAACTTTTAAACATTTACTCACCAATAATGATGCCTTTTTAATTTGGTCAAGAGCGACCAGCTGCACCCCATCCCCTCTGGTTGGCTTCCCACCTTAAAGTAATATTTCAAAATTATTATGAATGGAGAGTAGGATGGATAATTGTCTCTTATCTGTCTTAAAGGGCTTGGTCTGCTCTCTGGAGTCTTAAAGAAGAAACAACTCTACAACAATTTTTATTCATCCAAGCAAGCCAAAAACTTGGAAAGCATTAAACATGTCAATAAATGAAAGCAATTACATACAAAAGTAATCAGCCAAACATCATAAAAATCCATATAGCTGTTGAGTAAAAAGTAAACTAAATAAATAAATAAAAATTCAAGGGGGTTACTCACCGGTTGCACTTCTCCAAAGAGGAGGAATCTAAATCCTCCACAGGACTCCTTCCAGTCTTATTCATAGAAGAAAAATAAAAGTTATTCTCTTAAATAAATTACAGTGCAAATAACTTACATCAAATAATTAACACTATCAATCAGCCCAACATCACAAGTCTCTACAGCTCTGCTAGAGAAACAATTTTAAAAAGCAAAATCAGAGGAACTTACCTTTTGAGCAATAATGGCGAGGTAACTTTTCATTTGAGGTAATTCTAGAAAGAGGTTATATAAAGAAAGAAAGAAAAAAACAATTACTATCACTTTAACAATATACTAGTACAATGCCCTAACGTTAATGTTTACTATTTGAAAGAGAGTTCCTGCAACTGTGAAGGCAAGCCAATTGATACAGCTTTGGAGAGGAAACCTGGTTGTGAATGCAATTTTCTTAAACCAATTTCGACCAAATTCAAACTCCACAGGTATTTATTTATTGTTTTTTTTCTGGAGCCGATTGCCTTCTTGAGCCGTTGGCAGGGAAGTATCATTTATTTTCATGACGTTATGTTCTCTAGGCCATGACTTTTGTTAACCCTCTACGAATTCCTCCAGAAAGAAACAAATAAATACACGTTAATTCTAAATTGACTCTTATCAACGGCTAAGTTATATTAGCACACACACTGACGTTACCTCACCAGCTAACAACATAGAAAGTGTATGGCTGAAACAGGTGTGTTTGGCAAAAAATAAATGCTAAGTTTATACTTCTCTGCCACCGCAATTTCCATCCCCCGAAAAAAAACGCTGCAAATAAATATAAAATTAGGAATACTTACGATTGGTGGCGTAGGACTTAGAGGATCTCCAATGCTGAAATCGCAATTACTCCCAGCCTCTATCTTTCGGCGCGAAACTTTGCTTCATCTCATCGTCAGGGCGGGTGACGTCATCAACTACCGGGCGCTGTAGCGGCCAATCGGCAGTGCAGCAGCATTCGAATTTATTAACCACTGTGAACTGCTCAGATAGATATGGGATGGTGGGATAGATGGTGGGATGATGATGATGATTTGAATGTACGTTCTATTAACTTTTTTTTTGCTACATTTTGACTGTCATGACCTTCCAGGCAGAAAAAAACTGCATTCAGACAATACAGAAAACATTGCAATTTGCATTGCATTTGGTGGTATCGGTGAATGTGTGGATGTGTATGGGAAAGTGACTTGAAATTGGAAAAAGGGCTTTTTGGTAAAATGAAAAAACAACAAACCCTATACATTTCCTTCTTTTCCACTAAGTTATGCAAGAAAGAATTGACCTTGTAATAATACATCATAGCTTTCCATATCCTCTCACTTAATTGCCATAGTTAAATTCCATAAAATGCCAATTACATGTGATACCAATTTCACGTGTTTGCACACATATAATCTTGCATAATTTAATTTTTTAGTAGTTCTTAGGTATTGCCTTGATAATAGAAAATATGAGCTAGGCATCATAAATGACAGTTGCCAAAGTGAGATCACTTTGGCAAGTGTCACACAGAAAAAAAATGCATAACAGTCCAGTTGAAATTATATATCATTCTGATATGTATATAAATATTTATTTATTTATTTTAGCAAGTGACACATACACTCTAAAAAATGCTTTGGGTCAAACATAGACAAACCCAAATGTTGGGTTAAAAATGCAATTAAAAAATGTACAGTTGAAAAAGTGAAAGTGAAAGTTGAATTTGGGTTAAAATTTGAAATTACATTTTTAACCCAACATTTGGGTTTGTCCATATTTCACCCAAATTTGGGTTCAAACAACCCAGCATTGTTTAGAGTGGATGAACTACAAATGACCAGATCCTGCCAGCTAGACTCTTGTATACAGCACTTATATGTGGATATAAAGAAGCAATGCAGGAAACCTATATGGCCTGTATATGCACATATAGGCATTTAAAATGGCCTATATGTGCCATATATACACATATATGCAGCATATTTATTATCATATAGGTGCATATATGCACCTAAAATTGCCTATATGTGTCATATATACACACATATGCAGCATATATATTATCATATATGTGCATATATGCTGTATATATGCAGCATATATGTGCATATAAACTGCATATAGGTTTCATATATGCGCATATATCCTCATATAGTTTCTTTCCATACTAATGCACCCTTTAAATAACAAAAAAATACTACTATTTCTGTTGAATAGCAACGAACACACCTCGTTTTCAGGTGCATTTGCATTTGGTATTTAAACAATGTGGTGAGGGACGTGAAAATGATAACTGCGTCAGGCTGAAACTAGCAAATAATGCTGCATTGCGCCGGGTGTATGACTATATCTCACAATGTGACTAGTCGCAAGTGTGGTTTTATAATATATCTCACAATTACAATAATTAATTATAATTACTTGACTAAATTCATTCTTGAAGTAACATTTTCAGTATACTGTACATAGTTTTATTTTTGGTACTTTTTCAGTGTTTAGGATGCAGGATTGTGCCTGTCTTCATTACGTTCATTTGATGTGTATGGTGAAAGGGTTTTCACACAAAAATGAAAATTAAGTCTTTAATTACTCACCCCCATGCTGTACCAACCCCGTAAAATATTCAATCATCTTCGGAACACAAATGAAGATATTTTTGATTAAATTTGAGAGGTGGATCACTGCTACATAGGCTCCTAAGGGATCGAAACTTGACGGCCCAAAAAGTCAATGAAGAAAATGTTTAAATATTCCATGTGACAACAGTGGCTCAACTATAAGTTTATCAAGCGACGAGAATACTTTTTGTGCGAAAAAACAAACAAAAATAATGACTTTATTTGACTATTCCTTTTCTGAGGCCTGAGACGAGAGTTCAAGAGATTTCAACGGCGCGAGAACAATGAAAACTGAATTAATTAATGACTTAATTTTCATTTTTGGGTGAACTTACCCTTTAAGTATGTTTGTAATGCTTCTTGCTTCAGCTGTGATGGGGTTTTGGTGATTGGCATGATGATGATGAGAGATTTGCACAAAAATGAAGACGTTCTAATTAATACTGCAAACAATGAGCAACCACAATGACACATTCTTAGTCACTTTATTATGCACAAACATCACACATGCTTACTCACCACAGAGAGAGCTGTGCTGTGGCTGCAGTATAAAATGGCTGACTGTCACGCCATACCCTCGTCTTCTGGGCTGATTTCACTCTAATGTACCAAGTGCTTTTGAAGGTGGAAGAAATTTATGTTCTTTGAAGGAACTTTCTGTACTGGGAATGTTTTCACTGAGAAATAAACACAGTTGTACACGCATTCAGAGATCTGTATGTCTATGTGTGAACAAATGTAAAACATGCAACGTGCGATTTTATTGGCCTGTCTTCATGTTTTGACTTCTTGCAAGCCATTTCGAACAGTGTTTGATATCGTTTGATATGTTTATGCATGTGCATATTTTTGTGTGTGGTCTTGTTTTTGCGTGCTTCGGGCCATGATCTGAGTCATAGCATGGAAAATAAAAAATGTTCAAACAAGCAGCCCCTGCTGGAGTGATTAAACAAACCTGCGATGACCCACAGAGCAAGGACAAATGCCATGACATGTGGCACAAGGACTTGCACAACTACTACTTGCTATATTTGACTATTGCCCAGAAAAATGGTCAACTAGTTGGCAAGCCTCTGAGTGACATTTCTGATGCATTAGCACATTACTTTACCTTTACAATTTACAAAATAAAACTATCTACACTGGAATCAAATGTGAGCAAATTGGGGATGAATTTGCTGGAATCATGTGATCCATGATTAAATTGTACAAACTCAACAAGCTGTGACAGAAACAGCACAAGCACAAAGCACTACTTTTGTGAACATTTTGAAATTGAAGCCAAGAGTATTCATTTGATAAAAATATGTAATGAAGAAATGATAACAACAGCATGCTTTTTTAATGGTTGCCACGTAAGTTCCAAATCAAATGACCTCCTCGAGTGTCCTGGGTCCTCATTTTTAAAATGTTGCTTACAAACTGTCCTACATTTGATCCCTCGATCATTTCTCAGATGTATGTGTGATTCAGAGAACGAAGCCTCTCTTCCAGATGTGAAATATAAATTGAAATTGTGCACAGCTGAATAGTTTCAGATCTCCCTCTTGTAAACGCCGCCTAATTAATGTCATTAGGATATAAAAGATTAGTCAATGTCCAAATGCTTTATTTGAGAATGGCGAGCAGCAAGACTTGCTTATATTTTCAAATAAGGTCTGCAATACCCTGACTCTCTGCCAAAAGTAAAAGTGTCAAATTTCCATGTCAAAGAGCGTTTTTATAAATATGAATGTTGGCGTGGATTTTAGCGTACACACACTCTGAGATCAAATCTGTGCATACGCATGTTTTATGGTGCTTGGTATTTGAGTGGGAGTGTTGATCAGCTTGTATCCAGAAAATTCCCCACAGGAGCCCAATAATGTTAAGGTCGGGTGAATACTTTTTCACTGGAGGTTTTTCAAGTGCTTGACTCTTGTCAATACAAGATCATTCTTAACCAAAAATGTATGCACATTTTGATAGAAATAACATCACAACATTTAATTCCATTCAAGATTCCAGCAATGTGTAAAGTCTACTCCAGCACATATTCCACGCTTTAATAGGCTTTATGCACAACTTACTTCCGCATTCTCTGTAAAACGGGTGTCATCGCTTCCGGTCCAGATCTTTTGTATGTGCTTCATGATTTTTTTTGCGGTTTTAATCAAGATAACTTAAAAGGAGCGATCAAAGATTAGCATAACCAATATCCCTCACATGTGCAGATTGATATTTAAACGTTTTATATTTTTTATTCCTCACAGAAACGTTTAGATATTTAAATGGAATAAAACGCCAATAACAAAGTGAAATAGGTAGATTAGCTGATTACCCTACAAATCCATAGATATCGTAATCAATTCTAACGGCCGTTAACACTTTCTCTGACAAGCGGATGCGATGAGACCAGTTTTCCGGTTTGGTCACGTGACGCTCGACATAAAGCCTATTACATCACGTTTGGATTATTGCAATGCTTTGTTTATTGGCCTTCCAAAAAAACTTATTGCAAGATTACAGCATGTCCAAAACTCAGCTGCAAGAGTTCTCACCTCCACCAGGCGTTCTGCTCACATTACTCCAGTGCTCCATGACCTTCACTGGTTACCCGTTGCATCTCGTATCCACTTTAAGGTACTGCTTTTAACATATAAGGCATTAAACGGTCTTGCACCCCCATATTTGTCTGATCTACTTTCCACCTACCGTCCTGCACGCTCTCTCAGATCAACTGAACTTGGTTTATTGTCCATTCCCCGCTTTCGACTATCTACAGTAGGTGGTAGGTCATTTAGTGTAAATGCACCAACATTATGGAATTCACTGCCCCTTTCAATTCGAAACATTTCATCAGTAACTGCCTTCAAGAAACAACTAAAAACATATCTATTCAACATGTACTTTGTTTAAATGTGATTATTTGTATCTTTGTGACTGTAAGCTGTGTGTCAGTGTGTTTAAATGTATTATATACCATGTAAAGCGACCTTGAGCTTTGGAAAGGCGCTATATAAATAAAACTTCTTCTTCTTCTTCTTCTTCTTCTTCACATACATTCAATGAAGTTAAGTCTTGACTCAGAGGAGCCAATTCATTTGTAAAAATGAGTCATGATTCGAGACTGACACTTTGAGACTGATGAATTTTAACTGTCGTCATGGAATATGGCCAAATTAGGGTTAGAAGAACTGTTGCCAAATTTATAACATGACAGAAACATAATAATCACTGCAATAATGATCCAGTCATAGACTCTTAAGCATTTGCTAATTTGAATCCAAACAGCAACTTTATTTTTTATTTTTTGAAGGTGTCATGAACTGGCTTTTTAAATTTTATTATGTTGTTGTCTGAGGTCAACTTATGAGGTTCACTTGGTTTTTGCATTCAAAAACATCAAAATAAATAAGTATTTAGTGAATAAGTATAAGTACTATTTTGTACCCAAGTTTTGAGCCTATCTGAAAAAAAGCTGTTTTTATGGGCGTCTTGCACTGAAGACTTGGAAGTAAACGCCCACTGCTGTGAGTGGATAACAGTTTTGCATATTATAATGAGTTTTCAACTCACCTCGTCGGTGCACTTGGGGGAAATTGTTTTGAAAACGTTGTTGTAAAATGGCAACTGGAATGATTCAACCCAGAGTTCGTGTGTTGCACATTTTCTGTCAGATACAATATAGATGGCACAGCATTGTTCTTTAAATCCAAATCCAGTCTTGTTTACAAAACAATCCTCAGTGAAATGAAGCGAACAGACAGACGATGTTTTACCCTCATCATATGGAATTTCATTAAAAATAAAGTTTATCCATGCAGTCCTATTGGAGTCTAGAGGAAGCTTATGCCACGACGTTCTTCTTCCACAACCAGGCACTGCACAATATTTTGTATTGCTCAGTAGCTCGATCCGATTTGTCATCACAGGCATCTATGTTATTTAGCTATGCGTGTAATGCGCGAATCGGTGGGTGGGGCTAAGCCGGTCGTGTAGAAGTAGGCGTTGATCTTCTTCTGTGGGGTGGAGTTTCATCCTCTTTGACGTCATAGTTCCCCACTTTTAAAAACGAGTCGCTTGCTGAGGCTGGTGTCAATAAAAGCATTTATTGGACTAATAAGGATGTTTTCAGTTCTGAAACTTACAGGATATTTTTTATAATATGATTACCTCTTAGATGTCAAAAGCTCAAGGAAAAATTGATTTCTCAGTTCATCCCCCCTTTAAATGTATGAATTCTGCATGCCATGCAATAAAAGACCAAAAAGTCCTATAGAATGAGATTCTCAGGGACAAGATTTAGGATTGGCTAATTCAGGCCATATCAACCACCAAGAAAAGTGAGAATAGTGTTGTGGTGGTGGCTTACATGAGTGAAATAAATCACACTAGCTTGAAAATTGATAATAATAATAATCAGTATTATTTCCTCTCCCTCTTTTTTGTTTGAGTCTGAATATGAGCCAGAGCTGTGTGTTTGTGTGTGTGTCTGTGTGTGTGTGTGTGTGTGTGCGTGTGTGTGTGTGTGTGTGTGTGTGGTGTGCTTGCGTGCGTGTGAATTGCTGGCAAGTTTGTCTGGCTGGGTAGATTTGCCGAGGTGTTGTCTGGATGCCTGTGAGAGACGGTGGTTTCCTGTTTCTCGCAGGCCCATCTGAGATCCCGTGGAAGCACCTGTGTCTCTTCTCGCTCTCCTTACAGCCGCAGGAATATACTGAGAGGTCAAGCCCTCTGGGACGGGTGAAAATTCCACCATCCCACTCACTTACAGCCTTTCGTGCCCCAGACACAAGAGTTTGCATATCACTAATGAACCTCGGAAGCATACATCTGCTTTCCCTCTTGCTCCTGGAGAAGTGTACACTATGTGGAAGGGGGGAATGCCAGACAGTTGTATAATTGCCTGTCTAGCTGCACCGGGAGCAGCTTTTATAGGCTAATAAAGTTCTCCTTTATAGATATAAACCTGTTTATTATTGCACGAGTCTCCATTGATAAAACTTTCTCTTTCACCTTGCACACAAGCTCGTGTTGTCATACACAAACAAATGGGAAAGTCACCAGAGATACATATTGGCAAGACACTAATCTGTCCAGTACGGTTCAAAGAAATCCGTCTGATGTTAGAGCGCTGACGTCTTTCATGAAGACCATGTGTGTGAGACTGCACGAAAATGACATTTTCACAAACCACAAAAACAACTGTAACCAGTTAAAAACATTCAGTTTCCATTGCACTAACAAGTCATTTTTTGGTTTATTTTAGGCTGGCCAGTATTAGTTTTCAAATACCATTGTAGAAATACAATATTCTCACAGGCACATTTGTCTATTACCCAATCGAAAGTGTCCAACAATGGAGGGTTACCGAGATAAAGTCAGCTGGTCATGTAGTCTCAACATGGCAGATAGCATGAGGGGCAACCGAAGGGTAAAAAGTTTATCTGGCAGCATGGGTCCGTTTGCGTCTGGTAGAAGCTATAACAACATCATCATCTGTTGACAAACATTAAAAATTTGCTGTGTATTTTGATTAATTATTTTGAAATGTATTTTAATTTTTATACATCGTATATAGTATTTTAATTATTTGATACATCATGAATAGCCTTACAAAAAGTTTATTCAAGTGAGTTATTACTGTACTTAAAATTTAAACTTAAAATAAGTATACTTTGTCTACTTTTTGTGTACTTCTCAGAAATATATAAAATAAATTACACATTATACTTATACTATACTGGCAGAAAACTGGTACACAATCTTTTGATCGAGATACTTAAATGTATAATTCAGTAGCCTATTCTAAGTAGGGTTTTAGTTTATTTATTTATTTATTTATTTATTTATTTATTTGGGTCCCCATTAGCTTCCACAATGTGGTTGCTAGTCTTCCTGGGGCCCATGAAAGTACTGAAACTTATGTACAATTAAAATGCACAAATATAACATACATAAATATAACATTCATATAAACATTACCCCATGAATACATTTATACACATATACACACTCATACAGCATTTGATAATATCAGTACATATAAACAGTCACAAATTAACCAATGTGATACTATTAATTGTAATCTGTTTTAATGTCTTCTTAAAATTATATATGTTTGATATATGCCTTATTTTTAAATCCAATTTATTCCAAGCAGATGACGCTCTAGATAGAACAGTTCTTGCCATACAATTGGACCTTGCAGATGGAACCACTAACACACCTGAGCTCACCTGACGCGTAACGTGTCCGTGACAATACCCACTAAAAACCAAATTGTCTGCAAAAGATTTTGGATTGTTTTTAAATAGAGCGTTATGCATATAACAGAGAAGACTTATTTTAAGTTTGTCTTCCACCTTTAGCCAGCCCAAACAGGTATGCATTTTATCCACACTAGTGCGAAAAGAGCAACCAAGTGCTACTCTTGCAGCTCTATTCTGAACAATTTGCAGTTTTTTTCAGATGCCCCTTTGCAGCACTTGACCAAATTACTGGGCAGTACCCCAAATGTGACAGGACTAAAGACTGGACAACAGTTTTCATAACTGCTGATGGACAATATACTGAACATCTCCTGGAAAAAGCAATACCTTTAGCCATTTTGGACACAATGTGATCAATCTGATCGGCCCAGGAGAGCTGACTATCCAGCTTCACACCCAATAATTTAGTCTGACTCACCTGCTCTATCACAGATGTGTCAACAATTAGATTTAAGTTGCAAGGCTCACCAAGCATACGTTTAGTACCAAAGACTATACATTTAGTTTTAGATATATTGAGAGCTAATTTATTAAGTTTCACCCAATTTGTAATGGCATTAAGTTCATTCTGCAAGGTGCAACGTATATCATTTATTGTAGATGCTGCGTAAAACATTGTAGCATCGTCTGCATAAAGTACAACATCTGCTCTTGAAACAGCATGTGACATATCATTAACAAACACTGAAAATAACAATGGACCCAAACAACTGCCCTGAGGAACACCACATGACAACTGCTTACAATCAGAAAAGCTCCCATTGAAAAATACCCGCTGACTTCTACCAGAGAGATAGCTGCGTATCAAAGACACAGACTGATGTGAAAAACCATAGCACATTAGTTTAGAAAGTAAAATGTCATGATCAATAACATCAAAAGCTGCTGTGAAATCCAGTAGCACAGCACCCACAAGATTTTTATCATCAATAAAAGTTAGCCACTGGTCTACCATTTGTACCAATGCAGTGTTGGTGGAGTGTCCTGGCTTATAAGCATGCTGTGAATTAGAGAGCAAATCATTTGAAACAAAGTAATGCATCATTTGATCTGATGCATCAGGGTTTTAGTTGTGTTTACTCTTTTGATTGAAAAGCCTATTCAGGGGTTTTTTTTCCCCATAGGCTAGTTTTACATACTGTTTTATAAACTTATCTTGTTTGAATTGAAAAAAATGACGATTTTATAGAGAAATAAATAATTCTGAGTATGTGAATTTTTGTGTAGTCCTCTGGTAGAGTACATAGGAATTTACTTCAAATTTGCAGTTAAAGGTATATGTCAAGTATAAAAATAATACCTGAATAGGAAAATGGTAGTTTACTGCAAAAATAATACATGAATAATAAACTGTAAGTATGATGTTAGATCTGCCTAACGAAAACGTACAAATACTTGTAGCTCTAAACTAGTATTTTACTGAGTGTATACTTGAAAGTGTACTTTCATAAACTAAAAAAAGTGCTACAAGTATTTAACTAGTAAATCTTCAGGATACTTAAATGTGAGCAAAAATTTTAGTTGTAAGTTACAGTAGTCAACATTTGAAGTGGATCAAAAAAGTTAAGAATGGGTATTGTTCAAAATTCATGCATAAATTTAAAGAATGGTTTTGATCCACTTCAAAATTAACTACTGTAGTTGTGTACTCAAAGTTTATACTGTTAGACTAAAAGTATCCTTAAATTTATTCCAATTTATTCCCAAGTTATACCCTCAAATAGGGCCTTATTTGAAGGGACAGCCATTTGTAGTGATGTTCGATATCATAGTGGACGTTATTGAGTGAGCTTTTTTTTCAATCCCACATTGCACTGCAATGTATAACCGATGTACGCTCAACGGCTGAATTTGCTCACTCCTCCGGTCAGGGGGGGCATACTCAGAAAAACAAACAACTTTAAAGGGTTAGTTCACCTAAAAATTAAAATTAAGTTATTAATTACTCACCCCCATGCTGTACCAACCCCGTAAGAGCTTTGTTCATCTTCGGAACACACATGAAGATATTTGTTGATTAAATTTGAGAGCTGGGTCACTACCACATAGACACCCTAGGGGGTTGAAACTTGACGGCCCAGAAAAGTAGAAGAAAATGTTTAAATTAGGGCTGGGCAACGATTAATCACAATTAATCGTATGCAAAATAAAAGTTTGTGTTTACATAATATATGTCGTGATGCCTGGAGTTTAGAGATGAGGAGGACTCAAATGCAGTGAGGAGAAGTGAAAAGTTTATTTAGAAAACTTTGGGAACAATAAATTCCGTGACACAGTGAATAATAGTGAAGCCTCTCCGATCGGTGGTTCCAGTGAGAAATAGCCTGCAATACTGCAGACGTGAAGAGAAGCAGAGACCACCGTCAGAACAGAGGAATGTACAGCAATTGACGAGGACATGAACCAGCAGATGCACAGTCCTGCACCGATCCACATGTCTAGGAATCCTGAACACAGATCACTGGTAAGTGGCACAGCAAACACAAACAGGCCAGACCAGCACACGCAACATAAAACAATCCACTGACAAACACTGGTAGAAACAGCCGGGTATATAAAGGGTAGAGGAACGAGCGACAGGTGAGGAAGATCAGCTCATGATAAGTGCTAATTGAAGATCAGCTCATGACTGTGCTAATTGTCACCCTCACATGCTGCAGCAAAAGACAGGACCAAAACAAACAACAGAGAGGAACTGGTGACACACCCTGACCCGTGACAGAACCCCCCCTCAGGGACGTCTCCTGGCGTCCCCGGAGGACTCACCATGACGCCGATGAAATTGGTCGATAAGAGCGCGGTCCAGCACGTCACGAGCCGGAATCCAGCATCTCTCCTCCGGACCATAACCCTCCCAGTCTACCAGATATTGATGACCTCTACCCCTCCGTCTCACATCAAGAAGTCTTCGCACCGTGTAGGCGGGCAACCCCTCGATGAGTCTGGGAGGCGGCGGAGCAGATGTCTGGGGCTGAAGTGGGGAGCGAATAACGGGCTTGACCTTGGACACGTGAAACACCGGGTGAATTCTCTTAAATTGGGGGGGGGGGGGGTAATTTGAGCCTATCAGTCACCGGGTTAAGCACCTTAGTTATAATGTACGGTCCAATGAATTTGGGTCCCAGTTTACGTGCAGGAAGTCTGAGGGCAATGTCCTTGGTAGACAACCAAACCCTTTGACCACACACGTAAAGTGGGGGCTTAGACCGGTGACGGTCCGCCAACGCCCTGTTCCTTTCGCCAGTCCGGGAAAGGGCTTCTCTGGCGAGCCTCCACGTACGAAGGCATCTCTGAATGAACGTCTGCGCGGATGGAACCATGGCGTCGGTCTCTTGGGAGGGAAATAAAGGGGGCTGGTAGCCTAAACAGCACTGGAAGGGCGACAATCCCGTAGACGAGACCTGGAGTGAGTTATGTGCGTACTCGACCATGGTTAATCTAGAACTCCAAGTCGACGGTTCTGCCGATGCCACACAGCGCAGGACTCTCTCCAAGTCCTGATTTGCTTGCTCAGCCTGACCGTTAGTCTGCGGATGGTAACCGGAAGATAAACTCGCAGTAGCCCCCAACTGTCGACAGAATTCTGTCCAAAATCTAGACCCAAATTGGGGACCCCTGTCAGAGACCACGTCCACTGGGAGGCCATGGATGCGAAAAACGTGGTCTAAGACAATGGCCGCTGTTTCCCTCGCTGACGGTAATTTGGGGAGGGAAATTAAATGAACCACCTTCGAGAACCTGTCGACCACAGTAAGGACCACGGTATTGCCACTAGATGGGGGTAGACCTGTGACAAAGTCCATGGCTATGTGTGACCAGGGTCTCGAAGGGATAGACAGTGGCCGGAGTAGCCCTGCTTAGGGTCGATTCGAGCCCTTACCCACCGCACACACCGGACAAGCCGAAACAAACTCTCGAATGTCCCGCGCCATCGAAGGCCACCAGAACCGTTGCTTGATTAACGAACATGTTTGAGCAGCTCCCGGGTGGCAAGCTAGACTAGATGAGTGACCCCACTGAAGTACGCTAGTTCGGACCGGCTCCGGCACAAACAACAGACTCGCTGGAAACTCGGCGGGAATCGCATAACGCCTCATGGACCCTGGACTCCACCCCCAAGTAACCGCTGCAACCACCCGGTTGGGAGGCACAATAGTCACTGGAGAGGTGGATCCAGCCTTTACTTCAAAAACCCGTGAGAGTGCATCGGGCTTACCGTTCTTACTACCGGGGCGATACGAGATGTTAAAATCAAATCGGCCGATGCCCAGCGAGCCTGCCGAGAATTTAGTCTTTTGGCGGAACAGATGTATTCTAAGTTCTTATGGTCGGTCCAAACTATAAATGGTACCCCTGCGCCCTCCAACCAGTGACGCCACTCCTCCAGCGCCAACTTAAAGGAAAACTCCACCGTTTTTTGAAATATGGCTTATTCTCATTCTTTCCTACATTTAGATATGTGTGCAAATGCATTTTTGTCTCAGTGCATGCATTGTTTTATTTTGACAGGGTCGGCGCTAGCTTAGCTTAGCACAATGAATGGATTGATTTGTTGCCAGCTAGCATGTCCTGAGTAAAAGTGATTAAAAAAAATAAACAAACCCACGTAATTACTTCTTGTGGCCTGCGTATTCACAACGAGTACAAATAGCGACGCAGATTAACACTAGGCGATTTCCTAGGCAGATATTGACTTGGGACTATATTAGGGGGAAGCACAGGCGAAGCACTGCTGCTAAGGCGAATCACTGATACTTGCGCGCAGAGACGTCACGCAACACATGAAATCCCACGACTTCCATAAACATACCGGTGTTCAGCGCGTCAAAAAGAAAAGAAAAAAAAAAACACAAGAAGAAAATAGCGGCACGACCTATAACAAGTGTCTTCGCTTTAGGAGTATTTATTTTGAGAAGTTACAGCAAACATGGTAATTACCTGCATAGAAAAAGGTTGTGAGAACAAGCAAAGAACTACACGAATGTAATGTTTCACAGAATTACATCGAATGTGGAACTGAGAAATAAATGGCTAACTTAGCTGCTCTGGAGATCTGTACATCAACGCCACTCGACAAAATAAAACAGTTTTGTTTGCGAAGAGCATTTTGCACCAGAGGACAAACGTTACCCTTGAAAAAATGGAATATGTGCCCAGAAAGACGGTAAAGTTACTACGTCTGAAAGATACGGCCGTCCCATCTATTTTCAAAGCGCAGGCAGAACTAAGTAAGTTCTTTTATTACTCTCTTCCTTATGTTTATCGGTGTCTTTATTCTGTTGTAAGATCGATGCCGAGAAGCTTTATCTAGACTACGAACGTCATGTTGAATTCTACCTGTTTAGCATGAACAACCTGTTATCGTTATAACTTACCTATATCCATTTGGTCCATTCGGCGTGGCGCGTTTTTTCCAGTTCACCTTATCACACCGGAAAAAAAATGTGTAGCTACTGCAGGATGGATCAGGATCAGTGCCGCGAAATCCTCAGTAACGTTAGCTGTGACACAACTGTGAGCGCGCTCATCTTATCTGACGCGTTGAGCCTGGCCATCGGCCCCACTCGCCACAGCACAGACACTCTATTTCAGTTGGCATAGGTTGGCATATTCCCCCACATTCAAACCACCAGTTCGTGTTGGCCCTCATCCTCACGTCCTCAGGCTGTTGAGCGATCGCAACATCCTCCTCTCGGTCTATTTCTAAAGCACGCGGCTCCTCTTCTGAAAACTCTGGTTTAAATAGGTAACGTTATGGCTCTGGCTCTTGACTGTCTGAGAAGTCACCCTCTTCGTCTCTCACAAAATAAGCCATGTTCATCGCCAGTCATGTACTGTAAGGAAAATAGTCAGGTAGCTACTATTCAAGCCGGTATGTTTACGGAAGTCGTGGGATTTCATGTGTTGCGTGACGTCTCTGCGTGCAAGTATCAGTGATTCGCCTTAGCAGCAGTGCTTCGCCTGTGCTTCCCCCTAATATAGTCCCAAGTCAATATCTGCCTAGGAAATCGCCTAGTGTTAATCTGCGTCGCTATTTGTACTCGTTGTGAATACGCAGGCCACAAGAAGTAATTACGTGGGTTTGTTTATTTTTTTTAATCACTTTTACTCAGGACATGCTAGCTGGCAACAAATCAATCCATTCATTGTGCTAAGCTAAGCTAGCGCCGACCCTGTCAAACTAAAACAATGCATGCACTGAGACAAAAATGCATTTGCACACATATCTAAATGTAGGAAAGAATGAGAATAAGCCATATTTCAAAAAACGGTGGAGTTTTCCTTTAACAGCCAGTAACTCCTTATTCCCGATGTCGTAATTCCGTTCCGAAGGAGTCAAACGATGAGAAAAGAAAGCGCATGGGTGTACTCTGTCGTCCGAAGGAGACCTCTGAGACAAAATTGCCCCCACTCCTACATCCGACGCTAGGGCTGGGCAATATGGCTGAAAACTTTATCACGATATCAGTGTTTCATATCAGTCGATATCGATAATTATTGATTTTTTTTATGACCGATTTAAAATAAGGACTAGGAGGAAAAAATCTATTACAATTACACATTTTTATTTTACACTTAACCTTCCTCTGATTAAAATCCCAAAACAGAAATGTCAACACAACCATGGAAAAAATAAATAGACAAATAAATGAATAGACTCAAATAAATGAATCCAGCTTCTTATTCGCAGCTTCTTATTGGTGGAACGGATAGCGTCAATAAGAAGCTGCTAATAAGAAGCTGGATTCAGCCTCGTAATGTACACAGAAGTCACGGTTCGGTTCAGACATCACGGATGGAGTGAAAAGCAAAACAGAAAAGGCATTTTTATAAATGTCTTAAGCCTTGTATTTTTTAAATAAGTTTTATTAATAAAGACATAGAACCAGTTTATCTATAGTGCACTGATGATAGTTTTATGTAATTAGTTTATTAAATTAATAAAAAGACCCTGAGATATGTTTTGTAATTGTACCTGAATTAATTATTAGCTATATTTTAAATCAATATATTTGTTTTCCTTAATTTGAATTAACCCGTTATTCTCATCAGAATTATAGATTTCCGTATAAAAAATACTACCAACACATTTTATTTTTTAATGTGTAACTTAAAAATAAACAGATTAGTGCTCTGTTTTGAGGACAAGAAATGAAAACCAATGCGGTTTTATGATGACTGTCAGAGACTATTTTTGTGACTGTCCAAAAGATGGAACACACAGACTGTTTAATAGGGTTGGATATAATTTTCTTTTAAAACAGTGTGTGCGCACGTGTGTGACAGTTGTAGGTTACTGTTTGACAAGAAATACAGTGTGGCAAAAGCACAATGTTGTGTTTTATTGTGAGTATAGGCCTACACAATTATAAGTAAACACTTTGCAGACTGAATGATGTCCTGTATTAACAAAATGACAGCGTATGTTTTTATGTCTCCACTGTTTGATCGCACTCGCGTCGCGTGTCTCTCTCTCCACACACACACACAAAGTTAGATCGCACACGTGCTTACTCTCTCTCGCGTGCACATACTCCAGCCGACTCCAGCATTACAATCTTGACATCGCAGCCTGTTTGTTCATTATGCTGTGTTCACATCAAACGCGAATAGAGCGAATTATCCAATAATGTTTCGCAATTCTAGCCTGCACGGCATGCTGATGAAGGGCATTCATTTTCTGTTTATCAATCGCCGGTTACTGAAGAGGAATCCAGCAGCACAAAACGGACACCGTTACATGATTGCCTATTAGTGTGTCACTCCCTACGTCGCTAGGTTACCAGAGAGTGCGTGCCTTTGTTAATGCAACCAAACTTGCTTCGTAACTGTTCCGTCGAAGAAAAAAAATATCGAACGTTATATCGAACACATTTTTTATTGATATCGATCACGTGTCTATCGCGATACATATCGTTATCGTTTTATCGCCCAGCCCTATCCGACGCATCCACCTCCACAACGAATTGACGAGACGGGTCAGGGTTGGTGAGAATAGGAGCCGAAACAAAGCAGCTCTTTAAGGTTTCGAATGCCTCTTGAGCCTGTGTTGACCAACAGAATCGAATTCGTGTGGAGGTGAGATTCGTCAACGGTAGGACGACCTGACTAAAACCCCGAATGAAACGTCTGTAAAAATTGGCGAACCCCAGAAACCGCTGGACCGCCTTGCGATTCTCTGGAATAGGCCAATCCGCAACTGCCTTTACTTTGGCTGGATCCATAAGGATGCCTTTGGACGACAGAACGAAACCCAGGAATGGAACCGACCGTGCGTGAAACTCACACTTTTCCACCTTGGCAAATAAACGATTCTCGAGCAGCCGCTGTAACACTCGCCTGACGTGCTGGACATGGTCGCACTCGTTCTGGGAGAAGATCAGGATGTCATTGAGATAAACAAATACAAACCGGTTGACCATTTCTCTGAGCACGTCATTAACGAGTGCCTGGAAGACCGCCGGGGAGTTTGAGAATCCAAAAGGCATGACCAAATACTCAAAGTGACCTGTAGGGGTATTAAAAGCGGTCTTCCATTCGTCCCCCTCCCTAATCCGAACCAGGTGATAAGCATTGCGCAAGTCCAACTTCGAAAAGATAGTCGCCCCCTGCAAGAGTTCGAACGCTGAAGACATCAACGGCAAAGGGTGGCTATTCTTTACCGTGATGTCATTCAGTCCCCGAAAATCTATACAAGGACGAAGCGACCCATCTTTCTTCCCCACGAAGAAGAACCCCGCCCCAGCTGGAGAGGAAGAGGGTCGAATTATACCGGCTCGCAGAGAATCGTTGATGTATCTTTCCATGGCCTCTCTCTCAGGACCGGAGAGCGAGTATAAGCGGCCCTTAGGTGGAGAAGTGCCAGGAAGTAGTTCAATCACACAGTCGTACGGGCGGTGCGGAGGGAGAGATGCAGCTCGAGACCTACTGAACACCGCTCTTAAGTCATGGTAAACCTGCGGTACGTTCGCCAGGTTCACCAGTTCCTCCTGTGGGGTAAAAACAGACATTAACGGAGATGATGCCGACATTAAACACTGAGAGAGACAGAAAGGACTCCACGCCAACACTGAATTAAGAATCCAGTCAATGTGCGGGTTATGCTTAACCAGCCAGGTATGCCCCAACAGAATGAGAGTGTATGAGAAGAAAACGAATCTCCTCGGTATGATTGCCTGAAATGGTAAGTTTGACCAGCTTAGTGGACTGGGTAATTTCAGTAAGCGGGGTACCACATGGGTGACAATGGGTTCAGCCAGGAGAGAACGTCCAATACCCAAGCGGTCAGCTAGTTCAATGTCCATAAAGTCACCCTCCGCTCCAGAGTCAATAAGTGCAGAGACTTGGTGATTAACCCCCTCCAACTGTAGAAAAGCCGGAAGAATGGGTTGGCCATCAGATGGCAGTTGTGTGTTGGTGATGCTCACCGTCCTCTGTCCCTCAGATGTAGAGCGTCGTCTCTTTCTGGGACACTCCGCCGCTACGTGACCTGCCTCTCCACAGTAGAGGCACAAGTTATTGGTCAAGCAATGACGGCACTCTATGATGGTTAGATGGGCTCTTCCGATCTGCATGGGCTCCTCCTCCGGGAGTCCCCAGTGTTGTGAAGCAGCCCCTCTCGTGACTGGTGTGTGATTGATGACGTCCTGAGGAAACTCCACCCTCCGAGTCTGGGTGCGGAGGGAGATCCGGTTATCAACCCGAATGGCAAGATCAATCAACCCGTCGAGTGATGTGGGCAGTTCCAAGGAATAAATCTCATCCTTGATGTACTCTGCTAGGCCATGAAGAAAATGGTCCCACTAAGCCTTGGGATTCCACCCACAGGAAGCTGCGAGTGTACGGAACTCAATAGAATAAGCCGATACAGAGTGAGTCCCCTGCTGTAACAGCGACAACGCTCTGGCCGCCTCGGTCCCCAACGCTGACCGATCAAAGACCTTGCGAAGCTCCTTAGAGAAATCATCATAAGATCTGCAACACTCATTCTCATTGTCCCACATGGCTGTTCCCCACTCTCTCGTAAGACCCGCTAGGTGCATGATCACAAACGCCACCCTGGATCTCTCCGTAAGAAAACAGGAAGGCTGGAGTGAAAAAGTCAATGAGCACTGTGAGAGAAATGAGCGACATGAATTCGGCTCACCAGAATAGGAAGCAGGTGGGTGGAGTCGAGGTTCGGATCGGCGAGGCGCTATTCCCTCAGCGTTAAGTGGGACTGGTGCTGTAGGAACTGCTGGAGGGCTGGTCTGCAACTGTTCAAGCCGATGAGTAATCACCGCTAGCTGCTGTGACATCTCTGACATGGCCTGTCGGTTAGCTACTAATTCCTCCTGCTGTCGTCCTAGCGGACGCCCTGTTGGGCCAAGGCCCGATGTAGATCCGTCTCCTCTGCTGAGCCCATCATGGTAAGTGGATTCTGTCGTGATGCCTGGAGTTTATTGATGAGGAGGACTCAAATGCAGTGAGGAGAAGTGAAAAGTTTATTTAGAAAACTTTGGGAACAATAAATTCCGTGACACAGTGAATAATAGTGAAGCCTCTCCGATCAGTGGTTCCAGTGAGAAACAGCCTGCAATACTGCAGACGTGAAGAGAAGCAGAGACCACCATCAGAACAGAGAGTCCAGGAATGTACAGCAATTAACGAGGACATGAACCAGCAGATGCACAGTCCTGCACCGATCCACACGTCTAGGAATCCTGAACACAGATCACTGGTAAGTGGCACAGCAAACACAAACAGGCCTGACCAGCACACGCAACATAAAACAATCCACTGACAAACACTGGTAGAAACAGCTGGGTATATAAAGGGTAGAGGAACGAGCGACAGGTGAGGAAGATCAGCTCATGATAAGTGCTAATTGAAGATCAGCTCATGACTGTGCTAATTATCACCCTCACATGCTGCAGCAAAAGACAGGACCAAAACAAACAACAGAGAGGAACTGGTGACACACCCTGACCCGTGACAATATGTGTGTGCAGTGCACTGTGTATAATTATTTTGTATAGATAAATACACATATGCATGTATATATTAAACAAATATTTGCATGTATATACTGTAAATATATTTATACATCATTTATATTAAATATTAATATTAATATTTTTTATACTGATAACACATTTTTCTTAAATATATACATGCATGTGTGTGAATTTGTATATAAAAAATTATACACCGTACACACGCATATGTAAACAAAAGCTTATCAAGCGACGAGAATACTTTTTGTGCAAAAAAAAAACAACAAAAATAACTACTTTATTCAACTATTCATTTTCTTCCTTGTAGGCCTGAGACGAGAGCTCAAGAGATTTCCACGACGCATGCGTAAGAACTGCGCAAGAAGGAGTAGAGTTAGATCGCAAACTGCGCAAGGAGTAGAGTTAGATCGCAGTTCTCGCGCATACGTCATGGAAATCTCTTGAACTCTCGTCTCAGGCCCACAAGGAAGAAAAGGAATAGTCAAATAAAGTCGTTATTTTTGTTTTTTGTTATACATTTTCTACAAATTAAATAAGATTTGTGGCTCCTACAATAGGCGTTGATTGTGGGTGGAATAAAACAACATATTAGACCAACACTTATTATGGAAAAACAAAATACTTTGAATTGTAGTCGTTTCCTTAGTAAATGGAAAAAATGGTGAATTTGTGTCTCGATCACAAACACACACACACACAGACACACAAGCCACCAAGGAGAACAGGGCAGAGAGTGTTGGGTTACATTCCTTCCATCGGGGCTGAGGGATGGCCAGCCAGGTCACTCTTAGTTCAGTCCCAGGAACTTGGGAGGAGAGAACGTCTTCTCCAAGTGTCAATAAAATTTTGCATACGCATGTATATTTGTGTATGAACGCAAGTCTGTGCATGTGAGTGTATGATTGTGGTTAAACTGTGGGCCTCACAGGCAGAACCTCCTCCCAGTTCTGTACTGGGTCTAGTTTGAGTCAGAATTCCTCAGACTTTTGGAAATTCCCAGCTCTTAGGGATGGGAGCTGGCTGGTCACAGCGTTGTGGGGGTCTGCAGTGTTTGGCTAGTCCCTGTGATTCTCCAGCTCTGGGTACAGGCCCTTGGACAGACCCTGCCTACACATACACACCCATTTGCTTCCTTTTCATTTGAGCCATGCTTTAGATGGATGGATGGATGGATGGATGGATGGATGGATGGATGGATGGATGGATGGATGGATGGATGGATGGATGGATGGATGGATGGATGGATGGATGGATGGATGGATGGATGGATGGATGGATGGATGGATGGATGGATGGATGGATGATAGATAGATAGATAGATAGATAGATAGATAGATAGATAGATAGATAGATAGATAGATAGATAGATAGATAGATAGATAGATAGATAGATTGAACCCAACTCACTTTCCTTTCATCTTGAATAAATCCTTTTGAGACTGCAGAAAATAACTGGCAGATCCTGGCAATCTGGGTTTAGTTTAATGTAAACTCCCCCAGGAACACTAAGTCACCCACCCTGGCAAAGATTACATTCATACTTGCCATGTAGTCTCGCGTAGCCAGACCTTCAGACTGACGGCTGAAGGTCTGGAATTCATAGCAGCTTTCTTTGGCCAAGGCCCGCCCATAAGGCTGTTTGACCGACATGTCAAACAACCAATTACAGTTCGTTTCGTTCAGCGTCACGTTTCGGGGCGTGGAAATGTCTCCACAACAACAGGCCGGTGTCGTGCCAAGGTACTTACCCCTGAAAGGAAGTGTATCCCCGGTCGCGGGAGCGCGCTCGCATTCAGCAGGAGGTGCGTCATTGCATGGTCCAAACTATAAAACGTCGTGAATTGTTTAAGTTATCGTTTTACTGTTGTTGTTTTTTTTTATCGACGAGGTTTAGCAAAGACAGATATCACGTGGCCCATCAATATATATATATATATTTTATTCATCTGTGGGCAAACGATTTATCTTCATGCACGGAATGGATCGATTCTCACGAGAATGTCTATACTGTAAAACGAAGACGACCATATCGTTTCACAAGCAAACAGCCTGTGGATATAAAATTGCTCTAACCCCCCCCCCCCCCCCCCCCCCCCCCCCAATAATTTTGTGAATTATTCAAAAAAATTATTATTTTGTGAATACTGTACATCATGTCTAATTACAGTAGTGAATATGGACACATTTCTCGTTTCCTGACAAAAGTTATAGCACAGATTTTTTCAGACCGTATTTTCGACCTGCCAAAATATGTATCCCCCCTCTAAAATCTACAGATGATGGCCTATCATCAAGTGTTTTATTTTGTGAATACTGTACATTATGTCTAATAACAACTGTGAATATGGACACATTTCCTGTTTCCTGACAAAAGTTATAGTGGGATACAGATTTTTTCAGACCGTATTTTCGACCTGCCAAAATATGTATCCCCCCATAAAATCTACAGATGATGGCCTATCATCAAATGTTTTATTTTGTGAATACTGTACATCATGTCTAATAACAGCAGTTATTTTGAATACATTTCTCGTTTCCTGACAAAAGTTATAGTGGGATACAGATTTTTTCAGACCGTATTTTGACCTGCCAAAATATGTATCCCTTCTCTAAAATCTACAGATGATGGCCTATCATCAAGTGTTTTATTTTGTGAATACTGTACATCATGTCTAATAACAGCAGTTATTTTGAACACATTTCCTGTTTCCTGACAAAAGTTATAGTGGGATACATATTTTTTCAGACCGTATTTTCGACCTGCCAAAATATGTATCCCCCCTCTAAAATCTAGTAGATGATGGCCTATCATCAAGTGTTTTATTTTGTGAATACTGTACATCATGTCTAATTACAGTAGTGAATATGGACACAT
The DNA here is from genome assembly GCA_038021265.1 of Cyprinella venusta. Taxonomy (NCBI): domain Eukaryota; kingdom Metazoa; phylum Chordata; class Actinopteri; order Cypriniformes; family Leuciscidae; genus Cyprinella; species Cyprinella venusta. The sequence goes on along the minus strand of CM075869.1, from coordinate 12,583,785 downwards.
TTCCTGTTTCCTGACAAAAGTTATAGTGGGATACAGATTTTTTCAGACCGTATTTTCGACCTGCCAAAATATGTATCCCTCCTCTAAAATCTACAGATGATGGCCTATCATCAAGTGTTTTATTTTGTGAATACTGTACATCATGTCTAATAACAGCAGTTATTTTGAATACATTTCTTGTTTCCTGACAAAAGTTATAGTGGGATACAGATTTTTTCAGACCGTTTTTTCGATGCATAATGCAAGATACAGTAATAGAAATGTAGGCCCATATGAATGTACAGATAGGCCCATGTTATTTACAGGTGTCCACTTTAAGATGCTATTGGCTACAGATGCAGGCAACAATTTTGAGATGTTATGTACAATGTGATAGTTATGAAAGAGTGTATAGTTATTAGAGTTTTATCTGTTCAGAGTGGAGGGCAACAGTTCAGAGAGAAATTGGGCTGTGTGTGTGTGGGGACCAAAGTGATTTTCTTGGCCCTTTCATTAACTCTGGAGGTGTAGAGATCTTGGAGGTTGAGCACTATCCGCTGCGGTCGGAGTCCCCTACAATTCCAACGCCAGAAAGTGATGCAGCTGACTGAAACACTCTATATAGTATCTCTGTAGAATGTGGTGAGGATGGATGGTGGGGGTCTTATCTTGCTTTCTTGGCGCCACACGAAGTGGAGACGTTGATAGGCCATCATCTGTGGAATATGGAGAGTGGGATACCTTTTATAGCAGGTCGGAAATATGGTCTGAAAAAATCTGTATCCCACTATAACTTTTGTCAGGAAACAGGAAATGTGTCCATATTCACTGTTGTTATTAGACATGATGTTGTACAGTATTCATAAAATAAAACACTTGATGATAGGCCATCATCTACTAGATTTTAGAGGAGGGATACATATTTTGGCAGGTCGAAAATACGGTCTGAAGAAATCTGTATCCCACTATAACTTTTGTCAGGAAACGAGAAATGTGTCCATATTCACTACTGTAATTAGACATGATGTACAGTATTCACAAAATAAAACACTTGATGATAGGCCATCATCTGTAGATTTTAGAGGGGGGATACATATTTTGGCAGGTCGAAAATACGGTCTGAAAAAATCTGTATCCCACTATAACTTTTGTCAGGAAACAAGAAATGTATTCAAAATAACTGCTGTTATTAGACATGATGTACAGTATTCACAAAATAAAACACTTGATGATAGGCCATCATCTGTAGATTTTAGAGGAGGGATACATATTTTGGCAGGTCGAAAATACGGTCTGAAAAAATCTGTATCCCACTAAAGCTTTTGTCAGGAAACAGGAAATGTGTCCATATTCACAGTTGTTATTAGACATGATGTACAGTATTCACAAAATAAAACACTTGATGATAGGCCATCATCTACTAGATTTTAGAGGGGGGATACATATTTTGGCAGGTCGAAAAAACGGTCTGAAAAAATATGTATCCCACTATAACTTTTGTCAGGAAACAAGAAATGTATTCAAAATAACTGCTGTAATTAGACTTGATGTACAGTATTCACAAAATAAAAACACTTGATGATAGGCCATCATCTGTAGATTTTAGAGGAGGGATACATATTTTGGCAGGTCGAAAATACGGTCTGAAGAAATCTGTATCCCACTATAACTTTTGTCAGGAAACGAGAAATGTGTCCATATTCACTACTGTAATTAGACATGATGTACAGTATTCACAAAATAAAACACTTGATGATAGGCCATCATCTGTAGATTTTAGAGGGGGGATACATATTTTGGCAGGTCGAAAATACGGTCTGAAAAAATCTGTATCCCACTATAACTTTTGTCAGGAAACAAGAAATGTATTCAAAATAACTGCTGTAATTAGACATGATGTACAGTATTCACAAAATAAAACACTTGATGATAGGCCATCATCTGTAGATTTTATGGGGGATACTTATTTTGGCAGGTCGAAAAAACGGTCTGAAAAAATATGTATCCCACTATAACTTTTGTCAGGAAACAGGAAATGTGTTCAAAATAACTGCTGTAATTAGACATGATGTACAGTATTCACAAAATAAAACACTTGATGATAGGCCATCATCTGTAGATTTTAGAGAAGGGATACATATTTTGGCAGGTCAAAATACGGTCTGAAAAAATCTGTATCCCACTATAACTTTTGTCAGGAAACGAGAAATGTATTCAAAATAACTGCTGTTATTAGGACATGATGTACAGTATTCACAAAATAAAACATTTGATGATAGGCCATCATCTGTAGATTTTAGAGGAGGGATACATATTTTGGCAGGTCGAAAATACGGTCTGAAAAAATCTGTATCCCACTATAACTTTTGTCAGGAAACAGGAAATGTGTCCATATTCACTACTGTAATTAGACATGATGTACAGTATTCACAAAATAATAATTTTTTGAATAATTCACAAAATTATTGGGGGGGGGGGGGGGGGGGGGGGGGGTTAGAGCAATTTTATATCCACAGGCTGTTTGCTTGTGAAACGATATGGTCGTCTTCGTTTTACAGTATAGACATTCTCGTGAGAATCGATCCATTCCGTGCATGAAGATACGTTTGCCACAGATGAATAAAATATATATATATATATATATATATATATATTGATGGGCCACGTGATATCTGTCTTTGCTAAACCTCGTCGATAAAAAAAAACAACAACAGTAAAACGATAACTTAAACAATTCACGACGTTTTATAGTTTGGACCATGCAATGACGCACCTCCTGCTGAATGCGAGCGCGCTCCCGCGACCGGTGATACACTTCCTTTCAGGGGTAAGTACCTTGGCACGACACCGGCGTGCAACAAGTCAGCAGCAGTCACCGGAGCGCCTTATACTGTATATGGATCAATTGGTTAGCGTTATTAATTTCGCCCACTAACTCGCGCTCATGTCCATCTTATGCCCGCTTTGTCACACGGCCAGTTCAACCTCGTATAAATCAGGAAATGTGTGTAAATCACGTACCCGCTCACGAGTGCTCACTCTTAACAGACACACAGCGCTGCTCGCGCGTCACAGAATGTAGCGCTCCCCATTCATCGGGTCGTCTCATTCAAAACAGCCTGCTGTTGCTGTCATTGAGCCGCCGCACATTGAATACTCACATGAGTCAGGCTGCGAATGTAAGTTACGTCCCCGCCCCAGCGCGCTCACGCCTACTAAATAAACGCCTCACCTCCGGCGCCGTGCACTCGCTACATTCCCTGTAGCCTTTAGCACATCTAGTGGATGCATAACGCAAACCCAGTCAGTATGCCCCTATATATGAATACTGAATCGGCCAGCTGCGATGTCAGCGTCTTGTTTCATGTTTGCCCACAAACGCGGTTGATATCCCCTTCTTAGTTAGGTACTTCACTTGATCTTCCATAATAGATAGGAGGGGACATACAACTACGTTTAGCTGATCTTGATAAATGCTCATTGTCACTCATATAAACACAACAGTTTTTCTTCCGCAATCACACGCCTGCGCTTTGTTTCCCGGCGGACCGAAAATAAACGCGACACTGAAGCCCCCCGGAAATCCGAAAAATTCAACCAATCAGATAACGACTTCGACATTCCTGAAGTGTTTCCAGTTAAGTGCACCATATGCATCAGACGTTTAGCCAACGTTCCGTGGGCGTGACGTCTGAGGCTGAGACTACTTGCCATGTCTCTGTCTGGAAGGCCTGAGTGACTTGTATCCTGTCTGTCAGTGCTCTTCAGTCTGGTCTTGCAGAACCAATTCAATTTTTCCACAAATAGACAGATTAAATATGGATTTATGCAAATTCGCCACCAATTTGTCAATGCGCATAAAATACATTTTCTCGCTATCTTTTTCTTGATATTTTGATATAAATTATGCCAAGGGAGAGAAGTTGTCATATTCATATCCAACATGACATCATGACTTTTGCGTAAACATACACGCCACTTTCGAGTCAAGTGGCGTATTATTTCTACGCATTTTGAGCTATTCGCGTGTATCCGCGTGTATGCGTGTATGTCTACGCCATTAACGTCCGCGTCATCCCGCGTGTCAGAACACGCGCGTCAAATGTCCAGTCATAAATGCCATTAACCCCAGTGACGGTTAAGTTTAGGGATAGGGTTGAGGTAAGTCATATCTTTTTTTTCCCTAGGATGGTAAGGGGAACAGTCATAAATGCCATTAACCCCAGTGACGGTTAAGTTTAGGGACGGGGTTGAGGTAAGTCCTATATTTATATAACGTTAAGTCAACGGCGTTCATTACACGCTGAAAAGCGATTATGCGTCTTCATAACACGCCAAAAATGCAAATACGAATTGGCGTGTCATACACACGCTACTTCATGAGATCAGCTTGTCATATCAGTGGTTTGGCAGTTGTTGTAAAGTAGGTCACATGGCAATGCCAACATGGCTTACATCATGCTCTGATATGCAAATTCTGACGCATCTTATCATTAAAGGAGTGATCAACTGAGAAATCAAATTTTGGTAACACTTTATTTTGATAGTCCACTTTAGACATTCAACTAACTAACTTTGCCACTACATGTCAACTAACTATCATTAGAGTATTAGTAGACTGTCTGCTTAATATCTGCTAACACTTTATTTTGTTGGTCCCCCATTGGTCCCCCATTCAACTGACTGTAACTTATCAACTACAAGTCAACTTGTTCTCCTAACCTGAACCCTACACCTAACCCTAACCTAACAGTCTACTGACAATCTACTACAGCCTACTAATACTCTACTGACAGTTAGTTGACATGTAGTTGAAAAGTTACTTATAGTTAGTAGAACGTCTAAGTGACTATAATAATAAAGTGTAACCCAAATTTTCCTTGAGCTTTTGACATCTAAGAGGTCATCATATTATAAGAATATCCTGCAAGTTTCAGAACTGAAAACGTCCTTGTTAGTCTAAGCTTTTATTGACACCAGCCTCAGCAAACTACTCGTTTTTCAAAGTGGGGAACTATGACGTCAAAGAGGATAAAACACCACCCCCGCAGAAGAAGATCAACTCCTGCTTCAACTGGTTTAGCCCCGCCCACCGATTCACGCGTTACACGCATAGTTAAATAACATAGATGCCTACCTCGTGATGACAAACCGGATCAAGCTAACGAGCAATACAAAATATTGTGCAGCGCCTGGTTGTGGAAGAAGACAGTCGCTGCATATGCTTTCTCTGGATTCCAATAGGACTGCATGGGTAAACTTTATTTTTAATGATGTTCACTCCAGCTGATGAGGGTAAAACATCGTCCGTCTGTTTGCTTCATTTCACTGAGGATTGTTGTGTAAACAAGACTGGATTTGCAGACCGATTAAGAGTAAAGAACGTGCTGTGCCATCTATATTGTATCTGACAGGAATTGTGCAGACTCTGGGTCGAACATGTATTCCGGTTGCCATTTTACAACATTGAACGTTTTCAAAACAATTTCCCCCAAGTGCATCAACGGGTGAGTTAAACTCATTTTAATATGCAAAACTGTTATCCACTCACAGCAGTGGGCGTTTACTTCCAAGTGTTCAGTGGAGATATGGAGATATCCAGCTGCAGACCCGCAGCACCACCAGTTTCAGAACCCCAGTTTCAGAACCCCAGCGCCAGAACCGGAAGTGAGGGAGGGGCGGAAATATTATTATTGCATTATAGAGAGCCTAAGTCGCGCACCTTCCGGTCGGCCACCATGGGACCTAACTTCGGAAAAATATTGAATGGTAGTCAATGGCGAGTGACAACTTATTTTTTTATTCCGTCTGAACTGTGCCCTCAATTACACATATGATGTTTGCCAATTTAAAAGATACGTTTTAAAGTAAAGAAAGTTGCAGTTTGATGTAAAAGCGTTGAGGTATAAGACTGTGAAAATACGTAATTACAAAGACTACAAACCCCAAAGGCGCACATTTTCTCTCAATGACTGAAGCTAACTTTACTGAGGCTGTCTGTCATGGTTTCTACAGTCTTACGTTATAATCGTAACGTTACGCCGTCCTACCTGAGTGTTTTGTACCAGACTGCACACACACGAGCAGCGGATCTCGTTTCTCTTCCCGGGAGATGTAGTTCACAGAGCGATTGTCACATAAAACTAAATGTTACTCTTCTGCTGTATGACAAACTGCGACGTTTTTGACTTTGAGAATCATCTTTTAAATTGACAAACATCATATGTGTAATTGAGGGCACAGTTCAGACGGAATAAAAAGATAAGTTGTCTCTCCCCATTGACTTCCATTCATATTTTTTCCGAAATAAGGTCCCATGAGCCGGAAGCGAAGAGGCGGGACTTAGGCTCTCTATAGTTATTTTAGCAAGAATGTAAGGACAAAATGGCCCTGAGAGTGAGTTCCTCATTTGATACATTGTAAGTTAAATTTATACAAGATTGTTGTGATAAAATAGGTATAGGTTTGAATTGGTCATTTTGTATACATTTGTATTGTTTCATTTAAAACAATGCAGAATTTTCTCTGTGTTTTTTAGATTTTGACATTATTATTTTACACGAAAAAAATGCATGCTGCACATGTTCTTGTGAAATAAAGTATATTTTATAAAAAATACCCATGCGTTTTTTTATTTTATTTTTTTTATTAAACAATCAAAATCATCTTTCAAATACATATCTTCAATATCAAAACAATTTAAGATTTTTGTAAACACAATAAATAAATAAACAAATAGAACATAAATATCACAGGTCTAATCAGTTATCAAATTGTGTATAATTTTGAAAACCTCCAATGCTCGTCTTGTTTTATATCTTTCAAAGCTTTATTATTATACAAGTTAACTCCTTCATAAAAACCAAAAAACAAAGGTCTTACCTTCATAAATCTACACGTATGTATAAACTGCTTAGCTAAAATTATTGAACTGTTATACATTAAAATGCCCATAAGTTTCAAGTATTATTTTTTCACCATCAAGATCAGGAAGTAACTCATAATACAAAGAAACGGATAACTGAAACTATATACAATTATATTCCACAAAATCAATGTTTTAAAATGCTTTTTGTACTGTTATGTAGCATCATAACATAGCCTACATACGTAGAGAGCAGGACGTTTCATGTTCAATAAAAGCTGTTTCATGTGTAAAATACCCTCCGAATTACGTTAGGTGGCGTTATTAAGCCACCTTTCCACTGGACACGACATTCGCATACGATTATCGCATTTCGCCCCCTAGTGTCAGTCGCACGGAACTTTGAAATTGGTCGTGAAGCAACCGTTACCCTTGGATCTTTACAATGGTAAAATTAATGATTTTAATAAATGTAATGCATGCATGAATATATCTACACAAAACAAATGACCCTCAATTCATCTCAGATAAAAACATTGTAGTATAAATATTGATTTAATAATTATAAAATATTTTTTCTGCTATAGTTAATTATAACCAACATTTTACAAAGCGAGCGTGTACAGAAAAACATTAAAGAGTTAAAATATTGGTAATTCTAGCCTCGCGCTCATAGTTTTTATTAGAATACATCACTTCCGGTTGGCCGGTCGCATACGGTCTAGCCGCAGAAGTTCAGATATTTCAACGCATCCAAAGCTCAAATCGGATCCAAATTTTCCGCATACGCGTATGATCGGAACTCCCCGCAGCTCCCGTACGACTCTCCATTGGAAATGAATGACTTCCGGTCCGACGACGGTCGTTTGTCGTGTGCAGTGGAAAGGCGGCTTTGGGTTTCAAATCTAAGCTCCGCACCTCACTTACGGCCCTGGCGCTGGTGTTGGTTAGAACGTAAGCCCACCCCTTACTTCCGGTTCTGGCGCTGGGGTTCTGGCGTTGGGGTTCTGAAACTGGTGTGCTGCGGGTCTGCAGCTGGACACTATAGGTTCAGTGCGAGACGCCCATAAAAACTGAGTGTTTTTCAGCTAGGCTCAAAACTAAGGTAGAAAATAGCCTATTACTTATTCATTTTGATATTTCTGAATGCAAAAACCAAGCGAACGTCATAAGTTGACCTCAGACAACAATATGATCAAATTTAAAAAGCCAGTTCATGACCCCTTTAATGCATCAACTAGCTATATTATTATATAAATTAACATGTAAAAACAAAAGGGGGGCTTGACTAGAATAAGTTTCAAACAAAGTAGACTAAACTTTTCTTTTGATAATGAAAATTCTGGCTATACAAGATGATAGCATAACATAAAACAAAACATTTTTACATTAAGTAATCTAATCATGCCATGCTCCCAAATCCCAAATGTTATGGAATATTTATTGTGTAAATGAAACACTGGCTAGTTTGTTTTTCTTTTCCTCTTGTATCTTTTTCTTTTGTTTACTCCCCCCTGGTGGTTAAAATAGTCCCTTACAATTTCATCTCAGAATTCCAAGTCATATTAATATCCAAAATGTCACTGCACCTATACGAGTCAGATTTAGGAACATTTTTACTCACACATGATTGTGATTATTATGTCAACAGTACTACATTAATTAGTTTTATTTTACAATTGACACTGACAGTAACAGGTCACTGTGGGCTTCATCGTGTAAGTGGCTAGGTAAGAGGTGTGACTGCCTCTGATGTCACGTTAGATTGCAGTGAAAAAGCATGGTTTGGTTAGGACGGGGGTCAAACCTCAATCCCGCCTGCAGCCCAGAGAGAGTTTGAAATGGACTCAGACAAACCTCAGCAACAGTTCTCTGAAAATTACTCTGAGGTCACGGTTAGCTCAAGCGCAGGTAAGAATATTACATTTACTAGGCCTACAGAAATAATCTAGTGTTATACATGATCGAGATATGAAAAATATTTACAATTTAGCCTTTTAGCAGATGTTTTTTATCTAAAGAAACTTACAAATGAAGAACATTGCAAGCAATTTATCATACTGCAATATCAACTTTCAAGAGTAAGTAAAAACAATTTGATTGTAAGGATAATATCACAATTAAAATAATTTACATTAATACTTGTTTTTTTTTATATTCACTCCCAAGGTGGGTGTACATTTAATAAAACCTAACATGAATCTATTTTTTGTCATATTGTCATTAAAGAAAACAGTGGGAGTCATTTATACAATTGAAATTCAAATGCATTTTTTTTAATAATAATAGAATGTTCTCAAAAATGTTGATGCTGAAAAAATAAACTACATTGAAAATATTATATTAAATTAGAAAAGGGTGAAATAAAAGTATTTGTCTTCTCAGACACCAGATACCGTGTTTCAGTATTTTCATAATCCATTTGGTACAGATTGACGCTCAAACATCCGACCAATTCCAACCCTCCACACTAAAGTGAATAGCTCCTGAAAACCAAGAGTCCCACAATTTGACAAATTAGTCACTTTTTCGGCCATTGTTTGCTTAAACTGAGCGTAATCCTCAGGGCTCTGGCATGCCGCTCTCACGATATTGAGTTTAGGTGGCAAAGCCTTCTGTCTTTTGAGTTCCTGGACGTTTGTTCAGAAGCATTAAACTCTTAAATCCTCCGTCTTCAGTGAACATCATTTGAGAGAAGAATACCTGGAAATCCAACATCTCAGAGGTGTCAGTGGTTGATGAACTCTCACTTTGTCAATAGGAAATTGCTTGTAACCAGAGAGACCAGAGACCTGAGTCAAGACTGTTTGGAAGTTACAAAGTCTTTCAAATCTTAGAAATCTTTAGGAGTGACAAAGAAGTCTACTCATAAAAAATTCACCTCCTTGAATTTCACCTTATTGGATGTAGATGTTCAAAATCACACAAGAAAAGATTCTGGGACATCCGAGAGCACCAGGGGTGGCGGAGGACGAGCAAGGCCGTACCCTTCACCGTCCCGTAGGAGACACCGAACTACCTTCAGCAGTGAGCAGCTGGAACAGCTGGAGTTAGCTTTCAGACAGAACCACTATCCTGATATCTACTTTAGAGAGGAGCTCGCGAGAGCTACCAAACTCAATGAGGCTCGAATACAGGTAACCAACCTTTTTGCTATGATAACTGAACATGTAACTGAAATAAATGTTCCTAGTTTTATGTTCACACTAATAGTGGTTTACAGTGACAGCAAAATACGTCGATACACAACTAGCTGTGATAGCATTGAGTGACAGTTTGGTTTCTGCTTCATAATGCTCGTCACATTTGTTTAAAATTCTAGGGCCAGATTCACGGAAATCTTCTTAAAGACATAGTTCGCCCCAAATTCTGTCATTACTTGTACATTTTAATTCTGTAACACTTTGATTCATCTTCAGAGCACAAATGATGATTTTTTTTTTCTGAAATCTGAGTTTTCTGATTTGAAAATTTCAGAAAATTCACATTTTTTCTTGTTTGAGAAGCCATTCTAACATACGGCACAATAGGGAACAACAGACGATTGCAACTTTCAATTTCATCTCGACGTATGTTAGAAAATAAGAAGAAAATAGCAGTTACAAAGGTTATTATTCTGAGATACGAATCCGACATGTTACCTATGCCATGTTGCACACACTGTGTACAGACAAATCACTTATCGCTGTAAACTTATTGCATCACACCTGGTTAGGAAATGTCTGGGTTATTCTATTTTTGCATTTGCTTCTTGGCCACTATCTAGTATACTGTATATGGAAGCTTGTGTCTGCCACAGAATAAAAATAAAAAAAGGTAATTGCGACTTTTTATCTCACAATTCTGACTTTTATCTCAGATTTGCGTGATATAAAGTCGCAATTGCCAGTAATAAATTCAGAATTGCGTGTTATTAAGTCACAAATGCGTGTTATTTATGATGCGTTCACCTGCTATGGACGTGGAAAATGCACATGAACTCTCCCTCATGTTATATTTCAGCCCGTTCTCATCCCAAGGCGTCATATTTTGACAAAGCGTAGACGCTCATGGCACCCTTTAGTGTCAATTTGAGATGCAGATATATAAGGGGCAGAAGGCGACTCCTAGTCCTACCCCACACCTAAACCTACCCATACTCTGTGCGTGTTATATTGATGCTAAAGGGTGTTGTATATGACGCCTTGGGATGAGAATGCATTGGTATTTTAGACTGGGCAGCTCGTAGAATATTTTGATGCACGAGTTGCCGAGATGAGATAACCTTTGACCTTCTCATTATGGCGGAGAGCAACGTGAGAGTCTTGAATGGTAAAAAATGTGTTCTGTTCATGATCTAGAAAATATACAGCATATTATTTACCATTTGAGTTTTGATAAATCATTTATTGCTGTAGCAGATGACCTAAGCAATCTAAAATAGTTTTAGCTAAATAACAGGTCTGGATCTCCATCTTTTTACCACATTGCGACAACAACAGCACTTGAACTCAACACACTGGTAAATACCAGTTCACAAGTGGAAAATATATTTTCCATAGCACATGAATGTACTAAAAGTCAGAATTGTGTGATATAAGTCATAATTGCGAGCTTATTTCTTACAATTCTGACTTTAAACCACGCAATTGGCTTTATGCACAGCTTCACTACTTCCTGAATTTCAGCCAGCTCCTTGTTTCCTTTCTGCCATTATTGGACACATTGATTAATTCAGGTGTGCTTGACCTCAGTAGTCACGGCAACAATAATCAGACACACCTGAATTAATCAATTTTGCCCAATAATGGCAGACAGGAAACAATGAGCTGGCTGAAGTTCAGGAAGTAGTGAAGCTGTGCATAAAGCTCATTGCGACTTTGTTTCACACAATTCTTCTGACTGTATCTCGCAAGTCAGAATTGCGAGATGTAAATTCGAAACTGTGAGATAAGTCACAATTGTCTTTTAAAATGGATCATCTTTGAAACAAGCTTCCATAAGTATGATATAATGACATATTAATGTTTTAAATGTTGCTAAAGAAAATTATCTTTCATATGGCAACATGGTGTAGTTACAGAATCTTCAGCTAATCTTCCATGTTACACAGCCAAACCTTGACTTGCTAAACCTGCCTGCTTTCACTCCCTACTGCAGGTATGGTTCCAAAACCGTCGTGCCAAGCAGCGGAAGCAGGATCGTATCACCCAGAAAGTGCTGCCGGTGGGCATAATGCCAGGGCGAGGTTCTCTCTTTAGCAGTATGTGTGTGTCTTCCTCTACCATGGGGCGGCAGTACCAGTGCCCCCATTCCCTGCCACACATCCCCCGATTCCCTTCAGTGCTGCCCTCTGGAGGCTTCCCACCCCATCAGTCCTCCAGCAGTCATTTCTCCTGCCCCTCCGGTCCTGCTCCATCACAAGCAAGCAGACAGTCAGACGACTGGTACAATCAGCTGCGCAACATCGGACCATCCACTAATTCAGTGCTCTCACTGGCCTCTGTGTCGGCACTGGAAACCACTAGTCACTGGAACTAGAGAAAGTGCTGCTGGGTTATTCAGTAGTCGTAAACTCTTTTGGTTTCATTTATTTTGACCCTGATTTGACCATCAAAATTAACTGTTACCACTCTTTTATCTTTCCTTTTATATAAGAAGCTACAGAACAAATAAAGTTACTTGTCTTTTCAATGACAAAGCAAGATCGACATTTTCTGTCTTTATTATTTGCAATCACACGTAACATATTTTCTCTCAATTATTGCTATATCTCTCTAGACAAAAATAACTACATTTATATTGGTTTTCTTTATCAACACTAAACTGTGACAATTAAACTAGGTTCTGTTCACACGTTAGACTTTAAATAAGGATCATTATGAACATGTCATTCTCATCTCATAAGAAATGTACAATAAACTCTATGAGCTTTTAAATGACATTTCTATTAAGTCAATTCATCAATAACGATTTACAGATTTGGTAGAAATAAATGGTTTATGTCAAATGCTGTTCTTCTTGCCATTTTATGTACAGTATGTAAAATAAACAGACATGGGTCAATGACAATGACACATACGTGCCAAGGTCTTAGAAATGTGCTCTTTTTTGCTGGTTACAAACTTTTATCCTACAGTATTTTCAAGAAAGCTTTTTTTCTACATTTTGGTTGAACCAAACAACTGATTTGGCACAAAAAAATAACGATAAACAGTTTTGTAAGAAATATATGTTTTCTAGGGAATAACAATATTATGCCAAACTATCTGAAGTTTTCTTCGCAATAATTTCTAATAATTAGGCTTTCTTCTTCATTATAATATTGGGGTAATAGCATCACCCAAGCTTTTTTTAATTTATGCCTCAAAAATATCAAAAAGATTGTTCATTATGGAATAAGTGCATTAAAGTCACTAGTATAAGGATTTAATTGTTTTTCTGAATAACTTAATAGAGCCTAACAAAAACAGCATCATATCATTGACCCATATGACATTTTGTGTACATTCAGACTCTATAGCAAGCGGAAAATCAGTTCACCCTGATGTTTTAGTGGACACAAGTTCTATTTCTGTTCTAGATCAAATAGATGGTAGCTGTTAAATCTAACCAAAGTAACATTAGCTCTACATTGGGATTCATCCAGGTCCGAACACGCATTTTGCAAGTTTTAATGTAAATCTAGGTAAAGCCAAATCTACATTAGATGTTCTGTGCTCAACATGTGAAAGTTATGTCCTTTCAGATCGTTTTGAGTGTTTTTTTTTGTAATGTCATTAACAGATAATCCCTTTAAGGCAGAAAGAGTGCATGTTTGCCGCATCATTCATCAGCAGAGCAGCGATTATATCCCACTTTCATTTAACCATCAGCTTTGCAGGAGAGTGTCACTGCAAAGTATTTATTCAATAATAACAACATATGCTTGTTTATAGCTTGTAAATTTGGCAGTTTAAACATCAAGGGCCCATTCTGATAAGAGATGCAGATGTGAGTGCAACAATGAATTAATGTTACACAGATGGCATTGACACAAAGCATCTCATGTCACTACGTGATTTCATTGTACGACATATTTTATACTGGTTATACTAAAGCATGAATATACCATGCCTGTGAAATCGCAGGCACGCATGAAGGAATGTGCTGGAGATTTGTACATCAGAGGTAATCTACATTCACAGTAAGGCCACGGTTGTTCCCGTCGTCTTTTACTCCAGAGACCTCGCAAACTCTGCATAGTCAATGTAGCCATCGTTGTTTTTGTCATCGTCTCGGAGGACGTCATCAATGAGAATGATGAGATCCTCTTCCTTCATTGGCTGGCTATCGTCTCCTTTTTCCTGGAAACCAAAAGCCAGGAGACAACACTAATTATAATTGTTATATAAATTGTTAAAATTGTTTCAAAAAGTTGAAAAAACTTGTTAGGGTCACGAAACATCTTTTAGCGTTAGGTACTGTAAGTGCCTATGACCAAAATAATCCAGGTGTCTGTGGTAAAAACACATTACTCCATCTACCCTTGTAAAACTAATCCCGTCCGAATGGTGCTAATGATTCAACGACTCACTCATAAATACTTCACTCGTTTCATTACTGATGAATCTGCATTTTTGAACAAATCTCTTGAATCAATGACAAATTTTTTAACAGGCACTTGTCGCCACCTAGTCGATGCAATAGTTATTTGAAGCGTTTTTGACTGTAGACAGTACTTATATGATAATCTGAATTACTCTTTGTCAGAAATAACAATACTATGTAGTTGAAAAGACTGTTTGTGAAGCAGTTTTATACCTATACGTCACAATTTCACTCTCTGGGTCAGCGCCAACACATATTTGAATGTTCGGTAACACTTTACTTGAAGGAGTGTGCATAAGACTAACATGACATCTTCATAATCATGACATGAATATGAAAGAAGTTTTATGCATGTTTGTGACAACTGTCATTAAATGTCATTTGCTCAGTTATGACATTTTTAATGCAAATATGACATTGTTTGAGATGTCTTTGTTATGACACCTTGACATAAACCATAACCTGTCAGTGTCTTTGTCATGACAACTTGACTACTAAGACAACACAACCTGTCAAACATGACAGCAGATTAATTATCAAATTTAAGAAAGCACCTAGCTTTATTGGTTAACATTACATTAAACTGTCAGGTGGTTGGTTTTGAAATTGGCTGTCATGAAGCCATTATAACTTTTTAATGACAAATTTGATGTATACCACTGTAGTTGAGGTCACGAAAAATATTCATGACACAGTTATAATGGCCAGTGTCAAAGCCAAACACATGACAGTTTAACTTAATTTCATATTTGCATTCAAAATGTCATTATTGAGCGAAAGACACTTAATGACAGTTGTCAGAAACATGCATAAACCCTACTTCATATTCAAGACGTGTCATATCATGGTTATGAGGGTGTCATGTCAGTCTTACGCACACCTCTTCAAGTAAAGTGTTACCGAATGTTCCAGTATTTTTTAGTTCCAGTAGATTTAGTCAAATGTTTAATAGACATAACCAAATCATTTAGGAATAAGATTGTGTGGGTGTTTAATTTCAGATCGCAATCTTTAAATGATTAATTGTGCACCTCTAAGTAGGTTGTGTCCAAAGGTTGTGACCGGTCCTTTGAACCGGTAGTGTACAGTCAAAGCTCAAATTAGAGCACACACCTCTCTGTGCACATGAGTAATGGCAGTGGCAAGCTCAAGTCCATCCAGCAGATTGTTGCCGTCATAGTCGTGCATCTTGAAATAGTGAAGCTGCAGCTCTTGAGGTGTCATGTCCGACTCCGGCTTTTCAATCACCCCTTCTAAATGCTCCATGATGTGGCTACAACAGAACAGAAGTGAGGTTAGATTACAGATGGAATAATATTAGCCAGAGGTGGATTGGTATTTGGCCAATTTAAAGGAACACTCCAACTTTTTGGGACTTTAGCCTATTCACCTTATCCCCCAGAGTTAGATAAGTTCATACATACCTTTTTCATCTCCGTGCGTGCTATAAGTCTGTTTGACGCACCCACCGCTAGCCTAGCTTAGCACAAAGACTGGATGTGAATGGTTGCAGCTGGTATACTAATCCAAATGAGTGACAAAATAACACAAACGTTTTTCTATTTATATGTTGTGATTTGTAAAGTCACAGAGTCTACAAAAAACAAAGTCAAATGAGACACAGACATCTTTTAACCGTATAAATACTGGGAACTATATTCTCTGAAGGCGAAGCACTGCTACTTGGGCGGAGTGATAACCGCATCACCTGAGACGCGCCGTGGAGGGGAGCAGAGAGTTTGGAGTCAGCAATTTATAAACAGTAAAAGCGTAGTTTACAGTCATGGGTTTTTGCTGTATTGTAAATAGCTGCGACAATAAACAGGGGAGTTAATACCATGATGTTTCACAGAACTCCAACTAAAAATGATGATCTGATGAAGAAATGGCTCTGGATATTGATCCAAACACACCTAAAGAGATTATCAAGGGACATTATGTTTGCGTGCTCGGTATATTTCACTGGGGACGACTATTTTGAAATAAATGGAATTTGCCACACGGAAAATAAACGTGTGCTGAAGGATACGGCCATCCCATAGACAAGGACAAAGTGGATCACCTGCGGCTGCGGTAAGTGTTCCGTTATGTTTTTAGATGACCTGTAACAGTGCCGTTATTAGCCAGATCTAATAACGTTAGTGACACTATTTTATGAATAGAGTATGAATGTGTTTTTATCTTGATGCGGTGTGGACGCGCTTGGGAAAAACGCGCCCTGCACCCTGCGCGCATACATTTGAAGTAATGAACTTGAGCGCGCAAAAGACGCGATATGTGAGCAGGCCCTAATGTTTGTATTGTTTTGTCATGAATGCGCTCTATCGCCCCAGTAACAAATGAACGGAGCTGTAAACTCAGGAGGACTGTAGCCTTCACCTTGCTAATGAATCAGATTTTTTTTTTTTTTTGAGAAACCGTGCCTTAGCTATACTTTCTAGCCTATAATGCAATTACTGTATTATATGCTGTTGAATACATTTGGTTCAGCTAATAAATTGCATTTAAAATATCGATTCCTGTAATAATAATTCTTTATTTATGTTCTGTGATATTTATAAATCAGGATGCGTTTTTGGTTGGAATGAAACATCATGGTATTACCTGGTCTCCCCTGTTGTTACCGCTCATACACTAAAGCGAACATCCATGATAAACTATGCTTTTCTATCTCGTAATTGCTGACTCTATAACTCCAACTCTGAACGAATTCTCTGCTCCTCGTCACGGTGCATCTCAGGTGCTGCGGTTATCACTTCGCCCAAGTAGCAGTGCTTATACGGTTAAAAGATGTCTGTGTCTCATTTGACTTTGTTTTTTGTAGACTCTGTGACTATACAAATCACAACATATAAATAGAAAAACGTTTGCGTTATTTTGTCACTCATTTGGATTAGTATACCAGCTGCAACCATTCACATCCAGTCTTTGTGCTAAGCTAGGCTAGCGGTGGGTGCGTCAAACAGACTTATAGCACGCACGGAGATGAGAAAGGTATGTATGGACTTATCTAACTCTGGGGGACAAGGTGAATAGGCTAAAGTCCCAAAAAGTCGGAATGTTCCTTTAAGATGATCAGCATCAGTCGATAACTGCAACTTTTGGTTGATCAAAGTCACGATAAAATTGAAGTTACAACATATATTTTCTTGTATATCCAAGTGAAGTTGATTGTCAAAAAAAGGCGACAAAAAAAAACCACTTAGTTCTGTGCATTATTTCTTGATTGGGTTTTAATATGTGGGCGGGATTGTTTTGACTAAATTACTGGAGAACTTCTGCTGTCACAAGAGAAAGGTCTGTAATTTAACGGATGGTCCAGCTATGACAAGGTAATAAAGAATATAACATCGGCACGGATTAATTATTCACAATGCGATCTATATGATGCATGAACAAAAACAGATAGGGTAAACTTTCATCCTATAGATAAATCTACTGACATCCTTTATATGCCGTCATATCCAACTAGGGCCAAAAAGTCTAAGGGCCTATTTCTATTTTACCACAATATTTCTTTATTTCTAATGCTTACCAAGGCTGCATTTTTTGATAAAAAAAACAACAATAAAATAAAAACAGTTATACTGTGCAATATTATCACAATTTAAAATAAATTAAATTGCTTTCAGGTTTTTTTTATTTTGTTTTTTTCTTCATGAAGGGGGTCATGAAGTGCAATTGCGTAAAATGTTATAATGTTCTCTGAGGTCCATTTACAATGTCAGCGAGATTTTTACATTTAAAAATAAATAAAATAAAAAACACATCTTAATTTAAAAGTAATACGTCATTTTCTATCCTGTTTTTGACCCCCTCTCCAACACTTCATTTTGATCAGCATGTCACATTCAAGACTGGAAAGTAAATGGCCACTGCTTTGAGTTTTGTACTGTATATTAAAATAGTTTTTTTTAAAGGTTTTTACAAAACACTAACACGTGTGGAATTATTTTGAAAACTTCTGATGTTGAATTGATGCAACCTGTGAAATTCAACCATACATGTTTGAGTCAAATCCCAAATCTGAAGACAATGAACCTACACCTCAAAAACCAAGGATAGTTCAGCATGGGAATTAATCATCTTTATTTATATTTATTCCTTATGTTTTATAAGGTAGTTATTACTTTATGTTAGTGTTTAAACAAAGACAATACAAAAATGTTTATCTCGTAACATAGTTAAAACATTTGCCAACTGTAAAGCATTTATGCATATTACCTGTACATATCCTTTGTAAATCTTGTTTGTGGCAAATAGAGTTGAAGTACCAGTAATTTTAATTGACAAAGGATAACTTATGGTGTTTCTGTTTGGAGTAAATTAATTATGTATTAATAATTGTATCATTGTTTGTCACACTGTCATTCTATTCATTATTTTTTAGTGAAGTGAAAGTAAAGTGAGTCCATATCAAATGATCTGTTTCAGAAAAAGCAATAGAGACACATGATAAAAACACTGTTACTCACTCCTGTGTGTTGTGAGTGCGACATTACTCTCGGATCAACTGTATTCGGAAACCTCGTAATCTTTTACCCTCTCTCTTTGTGTGTGTTTGTGTGTATACCCTAAACATTTTGGAGGATAGAGTTCATTCACAGTTTCGACAAAAAAATTAGGCAGCAAACATTGATTTCAACATTAACCGTTAACCATTAGCTACAGAACATGCAACTGAAAATTTACAAAAAAAATTAATAATTTATTAGTTACTATTAAATTAGAAAAGAGAAATAATATTAATGAGTTTCGTGAATGAGGCTTAAGTGTGACCTTTGTTTTCCTGACATATTATTCGCAGAATGACAGACAGGCAGAGATCAGGACAGACTGCTCCGGTGCAAGGTCATTTGGCAGAGAGAATCCACTAAAATACAACAAACGCTATAAAAATACATTTCACTACAACAGTTTCACTAAATTTGGATACATGTATAGGCTGTATAAATGAGTATAATGAGTATAGTGAAAACAAATGTACTCACTCTTTATCCTGAACCATGTTCCTGTCCAGCCGGATGATTGGTGGGGGATCTTGATTTGAAGCAGCTGGTTCACCATGCTGTCCTCCATGAGCCCATATGGACAGCATACAGCTGGAGCAGAGCAGGAACCAGCTCCATAATCTGAGCTGCCCAGACCTCTCTTTCAATCTCATTACACTGAAATCACAAGGTAATAAGAGTTCATGTGAGAAAAACATGTCAGCTCCATTCTTGACAAGTATTTGACCAATAAGAGCAACACACATTTCAAGAGACGTCATGATAAGATTACACAGAATATTTATAATGAAAAAGCAGTATACATCTGAGAAATGGGTTTAGGCTATGTGGCTGACATATGGATGAACTTGAAAAATGAGGAATCAAAACAGATGGTGGAGGAAAGTAATGCCATCATTACTAGCAGAAAAAATATAGATATGAATGTTGAAACATTATAGGAAAAGCAGTCTAGACACTCAAACAGCAGTTGCAAACAGTAACGTTAACGTTGCCCAGTCATCTGAACGCTTTTCTGCGTCTCTCTTAATACACCTTACAGCATTATAACAACACACACATGCAAATTTATTTACTCACCTGCTATGAATCACAGTTTACGGGTAAATAGGCGTCCTATTTATTCAGGCACAGTGGAATAACTAAAGTCCTGCTGATGTTTACTCAGCACCGTTCATTCTGACTGCCTTTGCTTGCCGTAGTTGCCTTTCACCCCATGGACACGACAGCTAAACTCTGATTGGACCTTTACTGTCTATGGATTGGACACGGTAGCTTTTACAAAGTTTTATTTAATTTTGACACGGTAAAGTAATACAATACGATAGGATGTAGAGTGGAATAAAAACTATATAAAACTATAAACTATATAAAAATATACACTACATTTTCCTTGGTAATAAAAACTTTAAAATACCATTTGCTCTTATATTTATGTATAAAATATTTAGCCAACAGTTAATTCAGAATAGCCTAAAAAAATCTGAATCTTCTTTTTTTACAAACTAAAAAGCAAAATCTCAAAGAATAAGAAAATATGTCGAATTCTAGTGGCTCCTGGTAAATGCTGATGGAGAATTTAATTTAATAATTTGACGAGTCACTTTGTTTGCATAAGTGAATTCTCATTTAAGACAGATATCAGGAATAATAAATGAGAAATTATGCAGAAACTTTTTTTTGTTTCAGGACACGACAGCTGCACGCTGATTGGATTTGTGAGAAACGTCATACTAAACCTGCGCGCGCACTGCACTGGACCGTTAATCCACACGCAGCAGCAAACCGGAGGAATGAATGAGCGCATCTATAACTCTCAGGGATGATGATTTTGTGCCTAGTTAATCAATCACCACGGTCAGCTGCATGGCAAACCTCTACAGAGAAAATGAGAGGGCCAAATCTATTTTCCGACAGCTGGAGGTTCGATTTATTACATTCTTGGTGTCGTAGAAATGTGATTTTTAGAATAGACAGCAGACATACTTGATGTTTCCTAGCATTTAGACGAGTAGCTAGCCTAAATCAGTGTAGATTTTAATGGATATATTATTGGCAGTCGATGAATGATTACTTTATCATTCGTTTTTTGAGGTTTTTAAAAGCCATGCAAAGTTGACCGAGCTGTAAATATGACGCTTGAATTTATGAACTTCCAATGACTGACTTTAAATGTATTTTTCGGAATACTACACAGGGCCGCCCTTAGTAACCAATTAAACAATCTTCGTCAGTCAATCATTTTACACGCTTGAGTTTTGGCTGACGTCGGTCATTTCTAATGTTTCCTCGAAAAGAAATACTTTAGAATTAAACGTTGGAGATATATCTGCTAATGGTTCATTTTGCCGACGTTCAGGAGTGCGCAACAGAAGCATAGATTAACGTTATCTCAAATCTAGCAGATTGTGAATGTACATACAGCAAACGGTCAATCCGAACTGTCAAGCACAGGTTATTTTAAATCGCCCGCTAGATGGCGCCACTGTCTCAGTAGCGATCATGTCAGGTGTCTCATTTTTTTGCCATTTGCATTCTGTG
The DNA here is from genome assembly GCA_038021265.1 of Cyprinella venusta. Lineage (NCBI taxonomy): Eukaryota > Metazoa > Chordata > Actinopteri > Cypriniformes > Leuciscidae > Cyprinella > Cyprinella venusta. The sequence continues at coordinate 12,562,320 of CM075869.1, read as the reverse complement.
GTAGCTGCTTTGCATCAAATTAGTAAGTATTTTCATCTAAACTGACTCCTAAACAGCATCCGAAATCGCATACTTCCCTACTGTATAGTAGACGAAAAACAATATGTGACAAAAAGAGCGTATCCCAAATCACTATATATAAAACAAGGTCAAAGTAACTGGATGACCCACTACTTCTGGTGAGATTCTGAAATGTGTATTTTATTGTCACTTTACTATCCCATGAGACCATGTGAGAGCATTTGTAAATGGCAGTAAAGCGACACAACTGACGCTGGTATCACATGATAATGACAGCATGACGAATGTAGTATGTCTGGATTACAGTCACACTACACACACTTTTAAGTGGCCGTGAAGTAGGCTAAATACTTTTTCAAAATAAGTACCTACTCAAGAGAGTAGGCTTTGCGATTTTGGACGCAGCCTTTGTCTCATTCCAGACTGATGAAAGCAGCCCCCTCTCTGGATCTGATAGGCCTAATTCCTAATTCAATTACAACAAGCCATGCAAATAGTTAACAAGATTTAATCGGTTAAATAGATTTAGTCATCTAGCAGTGAAGGGATTTCAGGGAAATAGGATGTAGCTGTCAAGGACAAGGCTTTGCTTCAGAAAGAAGACATGTCAAACTACATTTATGGTCTTAGCAGACTCTTAACACATTCCTGTTGGCCCATATGATGTTGCAGCCCATTAAATGGGTGTTTGCTGTTTTAATATCCACAAAGGCTATTATTACACTGTCAGAAAATGTTACTTTAACGTGTCTTCTTTCTTTTTAAGTTTGTGTTACATTTTATCATGGTAACTGTGTTTTAGTACAAGATGGTTCTTATCCACTACCAGTTGGTCATACCAGCTTTAAAGGGATACTTTTTTTTGGGAAATAGGCTAATTTTACAACTCTGCCAGAGTTAAACAGTCGAGTTTTACCGTTTTCGAATCCATTCAGACGATTTTCTGATATTTAGAAGAATATCAGTAACCAGACAGTTTCTGGTCTCATTGACTTCCATAGTATATTTTTTCCTACTATGGAAGTCAGTGAGACCAGAAACTGTCTGGTTATTGATATTCTTCTAAAAATCAGAAAATTGGCTGAATGGATTAGAAAATGGTAAAACCCAACTGTTTAACTCTGAGGGAGTTGTAAAATGAGCCTATTTCCAAAAAAAGAGTGGAGTATCCCTTTAAGGGATTCACTCCAAAATGAATTCTTTCATCATTTACTCACCCTGACATCGGTCATTGTTGTGACTAAGATATTTTAAGAATGTCTCTGTTTTTGGTCCATACAGTGGACCCTTTTCACCAATAGTGATAACGCATTTCCACAGCAACATCCAAATCTAGAACAGATTTACATATTTTCATCTTTTTAAAATGTTTATTATTATTTATAAAGCTATATGCTGCTGCTTGAGTTTTTCGAATACAATGGCAGTAGGAGTGATGGCAAATTTCGCATATTCTTTCTTCTGACTGCTTTAATCAATCTCTTGATATGTTTCCCGAAAGTCGTGGAAATGCTATTGTGTTTTTCCCCCTTCTTTTGTTATTGGAGCAAATACAAAAATTGTAATTGCAGCCATCTTCTGTTTATGCAACTAATGACTGATTCTGAGAACCCAGGAAATGTAAAAAAAAAAACAAACAAACAAAAAAAAAAAAAAAAACGATTTCAAGGCCACTGTCCTGGGGGCTCAAAACTCTAGTGACACCCCTGTGAATATTCTTTAAAATATCTTCTTTTAAATATAGTTTTGGTATAACACAAGGTTGAGTAAATGATTTCATTTTTGGGTGATCTACCCATTTAAGGTTCAGCTGCACTGAGGATTGTTATTCAGCCGCTTGAACAAATACTGACCAACTTGGACCAACCAGCTTTGCCAGGATAAGTAGACCAGAGGCCTGTACCATTTAGCCTCGCGAGACCATCCTGATCTCGCGAGCTTTCAAGGTTTCACTCGCAGATCAGTCTGGACCAGGGGCCTCATGTATAAAACTTTGCGTAGATTTCATCCTTAAAGTGTGCGTACGCACATAAGGCAGAATTTGCGTACGCACAAAAGTTTTCAGATTTATAAAACCGTTCGTACGCCAGAACCTGCGCAGAATTCACTTTATAAATCCCAGTCAGCGGGAGATTGCGCGCACATGCGTCTCCTCCCCGAAATAACCATATATGGAGATTACAACGCCTAGTTTTACTATGCATATCCTCATCTGCATATCATTTGCATATGATTATATATCCACGTGATACCAAGTTTAAAGGTACAAGACGTTAGGAAAATATGAAATGCGGATGTACCGTCACATTATTACAAAAATATTTTTTTTAGTAGCCTTGCCTTGTTTTTGAATAAATCAAATAGTGTTAAATACATTTCAGAGAAAGATTTTCTCAATCTTTGCCACTGGCCAAATAGTATTTTTAATTGATTTATATTTTAATGGAAACAGATAGACATGGTAGTGCATTATTTGCACGAAACAAACAATTTTCTCAGACAATCTGCTATTATCATGATTAGCAATTATCTCTAGTTAAAACATTAAAACACAGCATGCCAGAAGAAAAGTGTTCACAAGCATTGCATCCATAACAAATAGGTCTATTTATTGAATATATATATATATATATATATATATATATATTTTTTTTTTTTTTGTAACTTCTCAGTAATGATTTCGTGTTTAACTCCATTAATGAGAATGGCATATATAACATAGGCTAAATGTTTATATCAGAAGTAAAACATAGTTTAAATCATTCTTTTATTTATTTAAACTGATATTTTGAACATGCACTGTATTTATGATTTGGACTCATAATGAAGATTTACGGTTTTACTCCATTTGCCGTTAGATTATAGGCTATGTGCGTCAGTTTCACCAAACGGCCCAACGTGCGTGCTGGCGTGGTCATTTAAGAAGGGATGGATGTTTGCTTCAAGTGATGATAGGTTTGTGAAATTATATTTGAATTATATTTCTGTAAATGTATAATTTTCTTTAGATTCTCTGTCTAATAGTGAGCAAAAAGACACTTAACTCCAGCTCACCATCGGTGTCGCCAAAACACATACTCTTCTAAAAGAGTGCGTACGCATGGTCAAGAGCATCCTTACGGTGCGCACTTATTTACGCCAAGTTTATTTTTTATAAATCCCGATATGTGCGTGGAAAAATGCGTACGCATATTTCTATGCCCATTTTGAGCGTACGCAACGTTTATACATCAGGCCCCTGGGGTCTCATTTATAAAACTGTGCGTAGGATCCTTACTAAAAGTGTACGTGCGCCCGAAAGCCAAAAATGGCGTACGCCAAAAAAATTCAGATTTATAAAACCGTGCGTACGCTAGAACCTGCGCAGAATTCACTTTATAAATCCCAGTCAGCCGAAGATTGTGCGCACACGCGTCTCCTCCCCGAAATAACCATATATGGAGCTTACAACGGCTAGTTTAAATATGCATATCCTCATCTACATATCATTTGCATGTGATTATTCATCCACGTGATACCATGTTAACTTACAAGACATTAGGAAAATATGAAATACAGATGTGCCGTGTCACAATAAATTATTTTATTTTTTTTTGTTGCCTATATCCTTGCCTTGTTTTTGAATGTATAAATCAAATATTGTCAAATACATCTCAGAGAAAGATCTTCTCAATCTTTTCCACTGGCCAAATAGTATTTTTAATGAATTTATATTTTTAATGGAAAGACATGGTTGTGCATTATTTGCATGGAATTATTTTCTCAGACAATCTGCTATTATCATGATTAGCAATTATCTGATAAAACATTAAAACACTGCATGCCAGAGGGAAAGTGTTTAAAAGCATTGCATCCACAACAAATATATATTTGTATTTATTGAATATATATATATATATATATATATATATATATATATTGTAACTTCTCAGTAATGATTTCATGTAGTTTAAATGTTTAACTCCATTAATGGCATATTTAATCTAAATGTTTATATCAGAAGTAAAACATAGTTTAAATCATTATTTCATTTATTTAAACTGTTATTGAGAACGTGCACTGTATTTATTAGCTTACTCATGAAGATATACGGTTCATCTGCAGCGTCTTATGCAGATTATGCGCGTCACTTTCACTAAACAGCCCAGTGCGCGTGCTGGCGCAGACACTTAAGAAGGGATGGATATTGGCTTCAAGTGATTCGCTTGGTGACTGAAATTTTATTTGTAGGCTATTTTATTTTTGTAGTCTATAGATAGGCTATAATTTTCTTTAGATTTTCGGTCTAAAAGTGACCAAAAAGACATTTAACTACACCTCACCATCGGTGTCGCCAATTCCCTTTGTGTCCAGAATGTGCGTACGCACGGCTCAAAGTTTGCTTATTGGTGCGCACTTTCTCCCGTCAAGTTTGTTTTTTATAGATCACAACCTTTGCGTGGAAACTGGCGTACGTACGTTTCCAGCCCTGTTTTGTGCGTACGCACGCTTTATAAATGAGACCCCTGGTCTGGGCACTTTCCGTTAAAGAAAATTTGGGAGCAGTTCACCAAACGAACGTCCAATCAGCGTTGGCTTTGAGGCGGGTTGAGGTGTGACGCAACAAGAAGCGCGACAGTTCAGTCTAAAGAACATGGCGGCTTCAGCGGATGAAACTAGCATCAGCGTGGTTATCGAGTAAGTTTTATCGGAATTATAGAGTATTTCTTCACTGAAAGAAGAGCAAAACACTGCTCTGGAGGCTTTTCTCAGAGGAAAAGATGTTTTTGCTCTTCTCCCGACTGGTTTCGGCAAGAGTTACGGTAAGTCATATGCTTCGTTGATCTGATTGGTTGATTTGGCCCGTCTATCACCAACATAGACCAATCAGCTAACCAGTATTTTCGCCCCTTACCAAAATTACTTCAACGGAAGGTTTCCAGATGGATATGCGGAGCAAATCCATCTGGCGGAGTCAGGTTATGTACCATTATGGTAGTTGACAAACTCAGGGTTACAGGATTAGTTTAGAATTGACAAAACCAAACCAATCCAATCAGGCTTTTGTAGGTACCATATTACCATTTGGAATATACGCACAACCGGCGCTGCGTCATCATAGAATGTTCACGCCCACTTTTGGGGGAAAGAAACTAGACTCGCCATAGTCTTCAATACAAAATAACGGCAAAAACCAACGTCCGTACACAGCCGACAGCCGTAAATAACTTAAGAAATCACTTATATACACCATGTCAAGTAATTATAAGTCCAACCTGCCTGCCATAGACCGTGAAAGATACATTTTTTATGCCCGTTATCAACTAGCCCAGGCTACCTGCCATCATAATCATTAATTCATGAGATATACATTAAGGTTTTTTACTTTAAAAAGCTAAATAAAATCATTCATTCGCTTACCTCGTGACTCGACGAGGTAAAAGTAAATGTCCGGGTAAGACACCTCTGGCCACTGGGTGGGGTTGTTACCCCAATTTGACGCTGGGACTATGTTTTTTAATTGGCCAAATTAAGTTTGTGTATGTATTTTTCACGCACTATGGCAGGCAGGGTGGACATATAATTACTTGACATGTTTTATATAAATGATTTCTTAAGTTATTTACGCTTGTCGGCTGTGTACGGACGTTGCTTTTTGCCGTTATTTTGTATTGAAGTCTATGGGGATTTTCAGATGCGTTCCATTCGACCGTTAGTGAACTGCGAAGTGGACTTCACAGGGTATTTCGCCATCTTAAGTGAGATTCCAATCCGAAGGGAACGAACATGTTCAGTTGGAAGGGCACTGCAAACGGCGTAGGGAATAAGTGAACATCGATACATCACTTCACAGGAGGTGGAGAGCGGAATCACCCAACTGTCATTGCGCGTCACGTCATCACCAGTCAGAGCGGTCGTAAATAACGATGGAGGAGTTTATGTTTGTGTGTAAGTATGCATACATTTTGTCATTATTATACTAACTAAGTATTTTTTTAACGGTTATTGGGGTGAATATTACATTTACATATGCTATTTTTTATATGTCCTTGGGACTTTATAAACGATTACCACAACCATTTACCTCAGAACTTATCATATTTTTATTTATTATTGTATATATATATATATATATATATATATATATATATATATTAAATGTGATCTTTAATTCAATTGAAATATTAATGTAAGCCTATATCTATTTGTTTTATTATCATAATCTGCGGAACCCCGTACGTTAACTTAACTGATGACGTTTGCAGGGCATTCCAAATGAGCGGCATTGTCAGCGAAGTCCACTTCAACTGATGTACCGTGTTCAGGGAGTAGGGAGCAGTGAACACTGCGTAGGAACCCTGTCGAATGGAACGCAGCTCTAGTTTATTTTCCCCCAAAAGGGGGCGGGGACAAAATTGACAGTTAAGTTCCCGGATGTGCCGGTTGTGCGTATAATTTGTTAATGTAACTTCAACATAGAATGAAGTCTTAGTAGTAGTTTATTTGAACATAAACACACACACACACGTTCAAAATCAGTTGGAAGAAGTTCAAAAACCAACTTTTCCAGTCCTAACCCCTTTTTCTATTTTTATCCTAATAAATACAAAACAAGTAGGTACATACTTACATACACATACACCATTCTGACAGTACCTACACTCACCTAAACACGTGTACACATAGACATAGATGCCTACCTTCAAGCATACACATACACATTTTCATCTATCTTCTTTGTTTCTGTCTTTCTATCAAACTGAATTATAACCTATCCAAACTAGATTTAGTATATAATCCCAGAAACCATGCAGTCAGTATACAATACTAAAACCGTAAGTCCTTTTCGTATCCATTCAATTTAATCATTTTAAATATTCTCTTAACAGGCATTTTAAGTGATCTATAAAGTTATCTCGAAGTGAATTTTTTATGGCTCCATGACATGATTCAGGCATTCAATTTCGTATATTCATTCATCCAATTAAATTTCATGTACTTGAATGTCACACAACTTTTAGCATTTTAAGTCAAGTTTAAGTTAAATCATTCTATCAAAGCAATCGGTCCACAGTCTATACAAATGCTCCACTCTTCTTCACAATGGTAACCTGGTGTAATTAAAACGGTTCTAATAATTCCAACATAATTGAACATTAAACCCTATTACACACTAAATCTCCCTCTTTTTTCATCTTGAGATATCACAGCAGAACCATAACACATCTCACAGCAACACTTAACCGTCACTCCGTCTCAATGTCAATACTATCCATTCTAAAACAGTATGTGAGTAAGTTAGTTATTCCCAAAGCAGAGTATGTTGAAAAGAGTTTGCCAGAAGTCTCCGGATGGTCCGGTGGATTTCCGAAGTGTGAATCCTTGCTCTAATATCTAATTTCTCCTTGCTCTAAAAGGCTAATATTGCCCACAACTCACTGCGCTTTGGAGGAGGAATTACAAACTCGAGTAAACTGTGTTAAAACAACAACTAACAAACATGGTTTAGATAAAGGTTTGACTGAATAATCAAATTTTAACCTCATTTATATATATATATATATATAAAATGTTATCTGTGTTATATTCCATCTGCAATAACAATGCAGACTTTTTTAAAGATCCGTTGAGGAATAAACTTTTAAATGCATCATTATACATTAATAAGAGGAGAGTCTCTGCATGAAATAGCAGTGACTACAGATCAATTCTCTGATCTGGTGGGAAATTAAATTAAATGTAGAGGATTTTATCTTTGACTAGGTGATTGACAGGTCAGTTTACTGTGACAGGACACGACAGAGAGCAACTGTTAAAGACGCAATTGTATGATGTGATATATTATGTCCCAAACCTTGTCTAATCTTCTGCTCACACTCAAAAGTAAATTTTCTTCACAAAAAGCACAAAAAGAGTACATTAGGGCTGTTACGAGTGTGGTGTTGGCAGAAGAAGTTAAGGCACAAAGGTTCCAATACAAATTACATTTACTTTCTGAACAGGTACAGACAGGATAACACTACACACACCTTACATTAATGAGAATGGACAAGGAATGAGGGAGAACACAGGATTTTAAATACATGGGCTAACAAAGGAACATAACATTTCAGGTAAGACTGAAAACACGTGAATGAACTGATGAAGACAAGACACAGCTGCTGTAATGGGCTCTATGCACGGCGGTATTTCCGGTGAAGGTGTAAGGATGCTCGATAACTTCCGCCGATCGTACAGTCAAATGCAATACTGAGAATTTATATTGAAATTTATACACCATGGTTATACTAAAGAAACGTTAGTCACAAAAACAGATAAAACAGACACCCCTCGTGTTTATGCTTCTTTTTAAAATTATATTAAATAAACATAACTATATATAAAATTACATCTAAACGTATGTACGTTTCGTTTCAAAGATAGGAGGACAGTAAATTTTGAAGACTCTGCCATAATCCCGTTTTCCTCGGTTTTCCTCCGCTTTAATCTACACATCCGGAAATGGACGAGCATCCTTGCGTCAAATGCGGAACTTATGCGTGCATATAGCCCATTAAACACAAACGAGGAGCAGGAAAACAGACACAGGACTGAACCAAAAACACTAAGCAGGTGGTAACATTACCCCTCCCAAAAAGACACGTACTTGCACTGTATTACATCGAAAGGGGTGGGGGCGGGCACCCTGAAGGCTGACGAGGATGTGCCCTACCCAGAGTAAGAAGCTTCCAGGGCGGAGCAGGTGGCCAGGCCTGTGAAGCCCCTTCGGGCGGCCATGGCGGCCATGACCTATATCCCCCACCCGAAAAAAATATTCTTGTGAGGAGTGACAGGCTCAGGGATGTGCTCTAGGAGAGAAAAATCAGGCTTGGGGACAGTCCCTGGGCTGGACGGAACCAGCGGTGAAGGCCTGGGGCTGGACAGGACCAGCGGTCTGTCAGACTTAAACTGATAGAGTGTGTCTGCTTCCTGGACAATGTTAGGGAGACTGTTCCAAAGCTTAGATGCTAAATAGGGAAATGATCTACTGCCAGCAGTTGATTTTGATATAGGTATTATTAACTGGCCAGAATTTTAAGATAGCAATAAATGTGAAGGACTATAATGCGTTAAGAGCTTGCTCAAGTACTGGGGAACTAAACCATTTAGTGCTTTATAGGTAGTCAGCAATATTTTAAGATTTATATGATGTTTAATAGGGAGCCAGTGAAGTGTTGCCAGAATCGGGCTAATATGGTCATGAGAACTCTAGCTGCTGCTTTCCGGTTTTCTTTTTCAGGCCACGTTTACACAAAGCCGGGTATTTAGCGAAACGAATGTTTTCCTCCACTCCGTTTTCAAAAATAACATCGTTCAAACACCCGCATAAATACGCCGTCGAGTGCCATCATAACTATGCCAAACCTATTGGCAGCAGTGTAAGGAGAAGGATAAAGCCATGCAAGCCAATCAGAATCGTCAAGAGAGAACCTAAAACGTTGTTTCTCCCAGATCACACGAAAACACATAACCAGTGTTTTCAGAAATCTCCACTTTGGCCAGAGTTTCTAGCAATAATCGTTTTCTGTGATAAAAATGGTGTTTTCCTGTAAACAAGAAGCCAATCCGCAGGGAAATATCTGCATTGTCGTGTTCGTGTAAACAGGGCCTTAGTCTATGTATTACGTGCCGGAAGTTGCGCCCATAATTCACCAAAGTCATATTTATTCAACAAACAAAAAACAAACACAACATAACTACAGGAGCATATTTCAGCTAAAGGTTCAATACTTTCATTATGCAAAATTATGATATTATTATCGCAGCTGGCCCACCTTTACATGAACTGCCTTGCCCCATCTGTGAGCCAATGGCATCGCTCTCTCCTCTCCTTCTCTTCTCGTTTCAAGCACTATACTTCTCCCTGGGCCAGCTCAAAGCTTGATACATCTATCAACAATCCAAGAGTTTGGTGGCTACTGCCGGTCATCACATGGGCACCCCCCTTCCTTGGTGTTTCGCCAATTTAAGTCAAGTCAAGTCCCATAACAATTTAAGCCCATAACACCTCGGGAGGGCTCGACAGGAGATCCAGGATCTACCTTGCTGACCACCATCCAACTCTATGTTCAGTGACATTGCCTATCAGCCATTTCCTGGCCATGCCTTCAATCCCCAACAATTCAAGGGTTCTCCAGAGCAACTGTCCAGCAAAACCTATGCAGCCGACCTCTACTGGTAAGATTCCAGGCCTTACATCCTTTTTGCAGGCTCTCGAGGAAAAGGCTTTGATATTTTTTGAGCCTACGCTCATGTGACTCCTCAATCCTCTCTTCCTAGGGTACAGTTTACTCTTTAAGCACCACCTGCTTGATAGCTCTAGACCAGAGGACATCTGGTCTGAAGCTAGTGTGTGCTATATTCTTTGGGAATTTGAGCTGCTTCTTCATGTCTGCCCGCATCTCTTAGTAATTTCCTGAGGCCAGGACCCCTCTGCTCCTTAGTCCTGCTGCAGTGCTTTTCTCCTGGTCTAACGAAATGGATAAAGTGGTGCTTGTCTGAGTTGTTTACCCTTCTTTTTGCCTGTTCCACACCATCCGCCAACCGGGACAGGATTGGACTGGGTTGCTCCACCAGAACAAGCAGGAAATATTCTTCAAAATATCTTCTTTTATTTTCAGCAGATGAAATTAATTAATTTAATATGCTACTCTCCGTGGAAGAACAGGCCAAGTAATTACTGACCAGATGCTGACACATAGCTGAAGCGGATCGATATTTTCTTGGTCTGTAGCGGTTTACATGAAACGGGGCAGTCTGAAATCTGCCCCTGCAGTTCCATTTTTCACCACAGATTTACATTGGATATGTTTGGGGTGCTGTAGAGCTGAGGAGACATTTCACCAGTATAAATCACAATAAACATAGCCTTAAGCCTCTTAGTTTTTCCAACAGTGTAGATCATATATTTGGCCTATTAACAGGTTAAAAGCAACACTAAGATTTTTTACCTTAAAATAATGTTTTTAGAATCGTTTCAGTGGTCCATCAAGTCGTTACATGGTGAAATGTACCTATGTCACCACTTTGCATTCCTTTATCTGACATATCCACGCAATGTAAGATTGCCAGGTACAGTCGCGTTTTTGTAGTCTGAATAAGACGAGAAAACTACAAATTTGACTTGCTTTATGGCAAGCGGTACAATTGCTGATAGGTGGAGCGTACCCGACAGTAGACTACAACTACATGTATACCATGCAGCAGGGTAGCTGTTGAATTGTCATCATGATTCCAAAGGTGCTGGACAGGGGCGGACTGGGACCAAAAAGTGGCCCTGGACTTTCTGGCCCACAGCAGCCCACCGTACGGTGGCCAAGAAAGCTCAACGTGCTGCAACTGAAGCAAATACTTACAAATAGAAAAAAACACCTGCAAATTAAAAAAAAAAAAATCGTCATCAGTTTCACAACACGTGTGCTACAAATACAGAAATGCACTGCAAAAGTTCACAACACAACCAAATACAGAAACGCGCTGCAAATAACACAGACAAAAACGGAAATGTTTCCAGGTAAACCAAATAGGCCTAAGTGACGAAGCGCTAAAATATGTGTGCATGTGTGTCTCAACTTTAAAACTTTGGACCCTACATTACCTAATATTTCTCATGAAACTTTTATTTATTAAAAATTTAAACATAACATGAAACAATTTTTACAGTGTAACGGATTAAAGATAAATATCTTTCCTTCATGTTTCCTTCTCTATCTTTATTTATTTAGTTAAGTTTTCAGCTCATTGTTCTTTTCTCATTTGTATTCTGATGACATTGAACATATAATACATTTTGAATATTGTATACAAGTTGTATGTCATAAAAATGTAATCTCTGCACGTTTTGCAAAACTAAATAAATACATAAAGTAGAATTTTAAGCTGTAAGGGTTAGTCACTTATTTGGTTCCCCTGGAAAGATTTCCATTGTGGTCTGTGTTATTTGCGCGTTTCTGTATTTGTGGTGTTGGTGTTGTGAATATTTGTGCACATGTGTGTTGTGAAACTGATGAAGATGTTTTCTTAATTTGCAGGTGTTTATTTACATGTCTTTTCATTCAGTTGCAACGCGTTGAGCTTTCTCGGCCTCCGTACCAGCACATCACACATCATAACAAATTGGCTCATTAATGTGCAGAATATTTTTAGCACCACTTATAGCATAAAAATATAACACAATACAAAGCCATATGCTATTTAAACATTTATTTTAAATAACACAACGTAACCTTCAGAACCATGTTCAGAACCTGTTGAACTGCTACTCTTTGCACCAAATGTATAATCTGTTAATTTAAAGCATTTCACACATAGATTTCACAGCATCTACCTCTATCTAACAGTTTGCTGTAGTTCTCTCGGTGTTCAAATGGAGCTTTTTTTTACCGCGACACGCGTGACGACGCGAGGGAGTCGGCTTTCATCTGCGCGTGCGCGCCGCGGCTGTCTGTTGTGTTTTTTGAGGACGTGAAAGGGGGCGTGTTTCAAGATACGCAACGGAGCAGACCAAACAAATTAACAGGGAGAGACAGTCATACTCATTCACACGAAACGCACTCCTTGTCAGCCGCGTGATCGATTCCTTTATCCATTTGCGTAGAAAAGAAATGTAGCTAATATTATGATTTCCGTCATTGTTTTAGGGCTGTGCAAAAATTAATTGCGATTAATCGCATCCAAAATAAAAGTCTGTGTTTACATAATATATTTGTGTGTGCTGTATAATTATTTTGTATATATAAATGCATGCATGTATATATTTAAGAATTATTTGCGCTTAAATTCTGTATATATAAAATACATAATCTATATTATATAAATATAAATATTTTATATATGAATAACACATTTTCTTAAATATATACATGCATGTGTGTGTATTTATATATACAAAATAATTATATACAGCACACACAAATATATTATGTAAACACACACTTTTATTTTGGATGCGATTAATCGCAATTAATTTTTGCACAGCCCTATTTTATATATATTTTTGATTCTTGATATTTGTACCGGGCCGGCCCACATTGGCCAGCGGCCCACTGGGAAAAGTCCCGGTGCTCCAGATGGCCAGTCCGCCCCTGGTGCTGGATAAACCAAGGGGGTAATCCATCAGCCGGAAGTTGAAGCCTCGCGGGAGCCACCATTGTAGCAGAACTTCACCAGCTGTTAGCATTCCATTGACTTCCATTCATTTTGGCGTCACTTTGACAGCGAAAAACTTTACATCTGAGGTGTCCAAAAACTTCATTTGTTTATTATTTATTTCTAAAGAAACACGACAATGTATAAAAGGCTCCATTACTTTGTATCTTATGTTACGGCCCCGTAGAAGCTTTTTTTGTAAAAATAGGCTAAAGGCCATTGCACACTTAGTCCGAAATTCGCATCCGAAATTTTCCTCACGTTATGCCAATCACGCTTGCACATCGCCTCCGAAACTTTCGTCCATCATAAAAAAATTCAGATCGGGTTTGATTTTCTGCGTTTTTCGCATCCACAGCCAGCATTTTGAGAGGTTTTTTGACAATTCAGGGCCGGGGGGAGCTCGTTTACTGTCTATGGAGCTCGTTCCGCACATCATTGCACATATGCGCAGTGCTTTCAGTTTCAGTTTTCAAAAATGTTTATGTTCTCCTCTCTCGATTGGATTATGAAAGGAATAACCTCCCATTTCAGTCAGATTGAAATTTCGGATCGATTAATGTGTGATTGAGCAGCTAATTCGATAACTTGATAACAATATAGCCTATACAGCTGTTCTGTCTGCCCAGCGCTTCCACCGGGCCGCGTGCGTGCCTGTGTGTGTGTCTGTGTGACCATACCTTGGACATACTGACAGACTCTGTTCAGAATCGATTGGTTCACGGAAATTGGTGGTCTTGTTTTTAAAATGTGGCTCCAGAATTGCAAGCAAAGCATCAAACTGTTCCACTGACATTCTGGGGTAAATTTTGAATCGCTCGGGATAAATTTGTAACTCATTGATAAGGAGGTGCTTCCTCTCAGCGCAATTTCAGGATTGGATGGACGTAATATTTTCTCTTTCTTCTCTTTTCAATAAGAGAGAGGACAAAATCATCCTCACTGCTTGACGAATCCATTTTGTATTTCTGCGTTTTTTCCCGCAAAGGTTTAATAAATTCGCATCGGACTCGGTGTGCAAGGTTTCTGTGCGTGACGAATTTTTAGGCTGACGAACACGAAAAAACGCATACGGAAAATTTCGTACTGGTGTACAATGGCCTTAACGATTGTGTCATAACCACTCAACTTCCTGTCTATTTCTGTCTATTTCAACAACGTTTTTGAGGAATTAGGTGATTCAGATATGTATTGGCAAAGCTATTAGATAAACAACTATCATCAAGCTCAATTTGAGCCTGCGCAGTCACTCAGACATCAGGCAGGAAGTGCAATAATCGGGCTTCAGTCATTGAAATCAGTGGGGTCGCTGTGCCCATTCCTTTGAATGACTATGGGATAAACAGAAAGCATGTGTGTGCGTACAACAGTAGGATGCCATAGGCTAAAATATCTACGACAGTAGAAATGGACAATTCTGCTTCCAACCTGTAGGGTCGACTGCAGAGGAAAAGTTACTTGGTGTTGCTTTAAGAATCTGTTGTCTGCATGACAAATATTTAATTTCTGACAGGTATGGATTTAAAGCTGTTATCCATCTTTTTTTATCCACTTAAAATGCAAATATGAATAAGATATCAAATAAGACATATAAAATAAGACATCAAAATTTTCAAAATTCCCTATGCATTCTAACAATGCAGTTAAAATTATTAAATAAAATGTATGAATGTTGCCTGAATGATTTGAGCTTATAACGACATCGCGATATTCTTACATTTTCTTTGAAATGTATAGGCCTTATGTAGCTAAAGAGATGCTGATGAAATTTAGAAGGTAAAATGAAATCAAAATGTGTGGGAAGTGGGAACGTTAGCCTATAGTATGTGAAATTGAATGTGATTTACTACTTCGGTGGAAGTGCAACTGGAGAAAATGTGAATAAAAGGAACCAAAGAGGAATAATAATGTTTTAACTTTTATTGAATTATTAACGGGGATGATCAATATTCTGCAGTCTCTGAAATGGGCAAAGCCTTCTAGTGTTTGTTTGCACATGCTCAGTGAGTTTTTCGTTGACAGTCTGCAGTCACTCCACTGGTGTCGGCGGAGCGCGGTCACAGAGACGCAGGCGTCGGGATGTCAACGCGGCTCTCCTTCTCTCAGTACCGCGTGGAGGCGGAGGTCGAGCGCTGCCGGGCGGACTGTCACTGGGACAAAATACCGTCTTTAGTGGAGCAGCTCACTGCCGCGCGCATGCATGACGATGGTAAGTGCGCGTTCCACAGTAGAATAGAAGAGAGCCAGATTATGATTGTGTCTTGTTCCGCATGAACTTTGCACCTTTCTGTTAAACTCTGCCCACGTTTACCAGTGTGATATCAGTCACAGAAACTCACATGCACTTTTTTTAGACGTCTGTTTTTTGGGGTTTTGTTTTGATTTGTTTTTAATTTGAGAGAGAGAGAGAGAGAGAGAGAGAGAGAGAGAGAGAGAGAGAGAGAGAGAGAGAGAGAGAGAGAGACTGTGTGTATAACGCCAGTTACTCATGCGAAACAGAGATGTAAATGCTGCATAGCTTGCACACACCCTTTAGTTCATACAGGTAAAAGCTTCTTGACTTAAAGCGATAGTATCATAATTTACTCACCATCACTCATCCAAATCTGTATTATTATTATTTTTTCTGTGGGTACTCACATTTATTTAACAGCTGTTAATTTTCAATGATTGTTGACTATTTCTGGTGATATAATGACATAGACTGTCAATGAAAGTGCAGATGGTGGAACTCACTTGATACAATTTAAAAAGTTTGTAATGAATTTGATATTGTATGTATTTCTCCACTGTTATATAGATGTGCTGTAGATGCAAAGTAGTATGCTATAAATACTTTCCCAGACACTCTTGGCATTGTCCTTTGACCCAGATGTTATTTGACCTAAGATCTTGTAACAACAACTTTGAACATGATTCACTCTGTTGTTAAAGATAGTTAACTTCAACATTTTGTTCAAAATTTACTCAACTTCAAGTTTTTCCAAACCTGTATGAGTTTCTTTGCTGAACACAAAAGAAGATATTTTAAAAAATGTCAGTAACCAAACAGTTGATGGATCCCATTGACTTTCATAGTATCAAAAGTGACAGACCATTATATTATTAATATGTTACAAAAGGTTTCTGTTTAGAAATACTTTCCTTTTAAACGTTATATTCAAGATTCCTGGAAAAAATGCATTGCAGTTTCCACAAAAATATTAATCATGACAACTGCTTAACATTGAAAATAATATAGTGCTATTAAATAACCTAATTAGCATATAAGAATTATTTCTGATGGATCATGTGACACTGAAGACTGGAGTACTGGAGCTAAAAAAAATCTGCTTCACTATCACAAGAATAAATTAAATTTAGCAAAAAATATTATAAAATTGTTTGTTGATTTAAATTCTAATAATATTTCACAATATTAATTTTACTAAATTTGTGTTTTTCAGAAGAAGAATTATAAATGTAGTTAGTTTTAGTTTCAAAAACCAGTCCTCTCACTTAAGCATTGTAAAAGGCAAACATGCTGCTTAAACTGCCATGTTCATTGTTAAATCAACAGCAGTAATCTAGAAGTTAACACATGGCGCTCCCTGGAGTTGTGTCTGTCCACCACTTTCCAAATCAGGTGATCCAGCCCGCCCTTGTTTCGCCCCCGCAAACACCCTGTAGGGAAATAAACTCAGTCAGTAAAAGGTGGCCACAGAACAAAGTAATTTCTTTACTTTACTTTACAAAGAGATATTCTGTAGTTACGTCATATTTTGCTGAGGAAAATGTCATACCTAGACTTGACATATAACACAAGTCTAGATTCCCATGGGGAGTGAGAGAAGCAAACAGGAGACACCTCATCCACAGTGTTTATACAAAATAGGCATGAAGGCAAAGGGAATATTTTTGAAGCACCTCCTTGTAGGAGTGTAAAACAAACACGCGTGACTCTCTAAACGTGATCAGAATGCAGCTGTAGATTAGTATGAAATCTAGACGTTTTTATCAGCAAATGTTTATCAGTAAATTCTGTTATGATAAAGTCCAATGTTGGATGAAAAATTACTGTTCTAGATGTGATGTTGGTGAGGATTTTCCCCTTAAAAGAGGTCAAAGAATATACACTTGCATAATCAGCTAACAGCAAGCATGTTCTAGTAGGGGGTGACGATACACTTAGCTCACGAGATATGAGACAATATGCGATATTGGATATCGGATGAGATGGTATTTTTAATAAACACTATAAGAAATCTTCAATGACAAAATGTGATTGGAAAAATAGTCTTTTATTTACATGAAAGTAAACAAATGCTAAACAATGCAGGTGCACTTTAATACTGCAACTAATACTTTAACTAATCTAGGGCTGTCATTAACGATTATATTGGTAATAGAGTAATTGGTCAATTATTTTCACAATTAATTGAGTAATCGGATAATATTTTGTGTGTTAATAAAAATACAATATCGCTTTCAAAACCTGTGCAAAAAAAAACATGTACTTTAAAACCTACTTCAAAGTTTGCGATCTCAGGCCACCAAAACACAGCTGTCGTGTAAATGAACATACATTACAATTTTTCTGTTTTCAGTTGAAAAAAGTGTTCTGTAAGCGGCCCCTAAGTTAATTACTAATGTTCGTAGTCACTTCGAGTTACGTCAAAATGATGATGAAATGGGGTTCGCTTGGAAGCCTATCATCTTCGAAAGAAATAAAATGAGCCAATGGCAAAGAAATGCCATGGGTCTGTAGAATTTGCATGGCGTAACTCCTCCCCACCGCGTGGGTATGAAAGGAAGGATGCCACAACATGCAGATATGTTTATGCTTCAGAGCCAAGTTCTCTTCGCTCCTGCAGCCTATTCTCTGATTATCTTCGAGAATCTTCTAGACGAACAGCTTCCAGTCTGTGTTGGTGTGATGGCAAGTTCCAGCGAGTTTCACATTCCTGCCTGCTGAACTGAACAGCGTGTGTGTTTCTCCTTGGGCGCTTCAGCACTACTGCAAGCTGTTCTCTCACTAAAAGAGCGTGTACGCGGCATGTCTTTCTTAAGACAATCTGCTCGTGTATTTCTGATAGAATCAGTGCGGTATTCTGATAGATTCAGCTGATGGGCACAAGCTCTGTATTGACGTGTTTGGGCTTTGATCATGCTCAGACAGCGTTCGTGGATGCGTCACATTCTCATCGTGTCACGATGAACTCAATAGAGCGAGAGTCCCCTCATACACACCCCGTCTTTCCCTTTTCACCCCAGCTGATTAAATCATGTATATCACCGCATCACAAGGTGAGCTGGAGTCCTCTGGAGGTGAGGGCACGTCTGTGATGCCGCCCCCAGGTGTGCTTAGCATAAAGAGTCTGATCCAGAGTTGACAGCTATGCTTTCACGTGTCGGCGCAAGTATCAGGCTTGTGTGGAATCATCCACTTTGTCCCGAGCATTTAAGGCTGATGATTGGTTTTGGGGGGAGGCGAAATCAAATCCTTTCTACCTGGACATGCATGAAGAGGTCATGAGATTATGGGAGTCTCTTTTGATTTTTCGTGACTGCTCAGCGGCTTCTTCCGCCTTTTCTGAGGATACACTGGGGTTCCCCCCGTGGAGTGTTTTGTGGCAACACATCTGTGTCCCCACAGCACATCCACCTACCGTGGTGACCGTAAGCACCTCTCCACTGTCTGTAGGTTTTTTGTCTACTCTGGTGACAAAGACCTATAGAGCTGCAGGGCAGGCTGCTGCCTCACTGCATGTTATTGCCATCCTTCAGGGTGCTCAATGACATGCATGACGGTAGCTCTTCCATGAGCTGCCTGCCACCACTGACCTTGCTCTACCAGCGACGAAGGTGACCGCATGCTCCCTGGATCAGATGACGTCAGACATCTCTGGTTTAACCTGGTTGATATGCGCGAGGCTGAGCCAACCCGCTTCCTCAACTCCCCCATATCCCAGGCTGGCCTACATGCCTACGCGTTGGAATGGAACCTCTTCTTCAACTGGTGTTCTTCTCACCAATAAGACCCTAGAAAATGCCTGATCAGTGTCTTGTTTTCCTTCCTGCAAGGTGGGTTGGAGCGTAGACTGTCTCCCTCCACCCTGAAAGGCTATGTTGCTGCTATCACCGCACATCAGTTGAGGGTAAGTCTGTGGGAAAGCACGACCTGATCATCAGGTTCCTTAGAGGATCGAGGATACTTAATTGTCCTCGCCCTCCTCTCGTTCCCTCTTGGGACCTTTCAGTGGTTCTAAGTGCTCCCTTGAGCCTCTGCATTCAGTGGAGCTTAAGTTCCTGACTGTTAGGACAGCAATCCTGGTTGCATTGGCCTCTATTAAGAGGGTAGGGGACCTGCATGCATTTTCCTTTGATGAAGCGTGCCTGGAATTTGGGTCGGCCTATTCTCACGTGATCCTTAGATCCCAGCCTGGATATGTGCCCAAGGTTCCCACCACTCCCTTTCGAGATCAGGTGGTAAACCTGCAAGCGCTGCTCCTGGAGGATCCAGCAGATCCAGCCTTGGCATTGCTCTGTCCAGTACGTGCCATCCGTGCTTATGTAGACAGAACGCAATGTTTTAGGACCTCTGACCATCTCTTTGTCTGTTATGGTGGGAAGCTGAAGGAAAAGGCTCTCTCCAAGTAAAGGTTGTCTCACGGGATAGTGGACGCTTTGCTTTGGCTTACCAGCAGTAAGGTTGTGCGTGCAGAGCTGCAGTCTGGGTGACACCCAACACATTCGCCAGATTCTACAAACACCGAGTGGAGCCACTGTCCTCCCGTGTACTCGCTTCAACCAGCCGGTACTAGGACCCGCTCAGGTGTCTTAGCTTGCTCGCCATTCCACTCCACAGACTGGATACATGTGATATTCTTCTCAGGTGAGCCTCACAAGCCCCAAGTTCCTCCAGAGCTGTTGACGTCAACGCCAGAGTTATGCCCCTGGAAGCTTTTGCGATTTGGCTTAGGTGCCGCCGTCTGCATAGTTCCCCCTTTGGGTGACCCCCACATGTGTATTTCCACCGTAAGCCTCTCTGAGCATGTGTCTTTCCCTAGGCAAGCCACTCTGCCACTTGAAATATTCCACCCTGTGGGCTGGCACTCTATATGCACCCCTCCTCCAGGTCATATGTGTTTTCTGTAAGTCCCACAGCTCCCCAGGTTTGAATATTTCCTCTGAGATATGCTTCCCAGTGTACCTTGGTATTCCTGTGTTAAGTAGGAGTCCTTCGTCCATTCTAGTCTCACAATAAGGAGCTCATATTTATGCAGGGCATTGGAAGACAGCCGAGGTGGCATAATTGAACTGGGAAAGGGACTACGAACTACGAAAACTACGAAAGGGAATGTCTCGGTTACGGATGTTACATCTCCCTGCCACCTCCGCTGGAACAGCTGAGCTCAGTCTTGGCTTCTGAGCGAAGAAAAATATCTGCATGTTGCGGCGTCCTTCCTTTTATACCTTCACGGTGGGGCGTAGTTACACCATGCAAATTCCGCAGACCCATGGCATTTCCTTGCCATTGGCTCATTTTATTTCTTTCGAAAATAATAGGATTCTAAGCGAACAACATTTCACCATCATTTCGACGTAATGTTTCCGTTTCCTACTCAGGAACACACATCCGTGACGAAACGTTTTTTACAGTGGAAATTCATCAAAAACTTACTTAAAGCCACACTGCGGAACTTTTTTGGCCACTAGATGGTGCTCGACATGTAATTTTCACATCCAGCGTCCCTAGAGGCCAGAAGCTCCGCAGCACTGTCGCAAATTAAAGTCAACAAACAGTCAACCGGTCAGCCTCCCGTGTCTTTAGATTGTGTGTGCTTGTGCTTTTACTGTCTATGGTGCTTGCAGTGTACGAGGCGGGCCGGGCAACCTTGCCGCGCTTGATTCCCTTATAGCAGCCGGCTGAGAGAGAGCGAGCGTGATCCCCGTGGGGATTATCATGTCTGTGAGTGAATGTGGGCGCGGGACAGCGGTCAGCGGACACATTCACTGCACTGAAAACACCGTCGGCCAGAGCTGACTGTAACGTTATGTGTGTTGGTTTATTTTTACAGAAACCGTGGGACATGTGGTGTGTAATGTTAGTGTTTGTGGGTACTACTGAGTCGGGCACGTTCACTGCATTTAATGTAATGTTCACGTTATATTTGACATGAGCCGATTTTATTAGTGCGAGCCCTGCACTGAGGCGGGCTGTGTTT
The DNA here is from genome assembly GCA_038021265.1 of Cyprinella venusta. Taxonomy (NCBI): domain Eukaryota; kingdom Metazoa; phylum Chordata; class Actinopteri; order Cypriniformes; family Leuciscidae; genus Cyprinella; species Cyprinella venusta. The sequence continues at coordinate 12,540,925 of CM075869.1, read as the reverse complement.
GTAGAAATGAACACTGGGCTGTGGGCATTTTATTACACTCATAACACCATCGGCTGCGGCCGGAATACCAGAAAATACTACACTGCTTATATGAATTTATCTGGGTTACCTTAGAAACGGCATTTGTGTGCAGGCAAGCATCCGCATCGGTCGAGCACCCCTCCTCCTTTAGCTCACGCCAGCAAGCGAAGCGAAAGCTGGACTAATGTGTTAATCCTAGTCCTGGCTTTTGATTTGTCACTCTCCCCTTTTCTTTTTTTGTTTCCTCTGATAAAACCGTTGCCTTCTTCCTTGTAGCTGTTGTTCGGCATGACAAAAACATACAGACGGCAATCAAACGCGAGTTGAGCACTAACGTTAGATTCTGAGGAAGTTGTGGGTGGTGGGGGGTATGACGTATGCCGTAAAGCGGTCGAATTTTGTAGTTCTTTTTGTGCTCGGGTTCCTACCCGAAACCCGAAGTTACAAAGTGCAAGTAAGAGCGATACAGACACCTTCAGGAGACGGCAGACTCATCATTCAATCTATTGTAAGTCGATCTACCATCTCAATGGGTTTTGGTAATATATTATAAAGGTTGAAGAGTTCCACGGTGTGGCTTTAAAGTGGGCATGAAACTGAAGTTGAGATTGTCATTTTTTCCTTAGTGACGTATATATATCCGAGTGAAACGGCTTCTTAAATTAGAAAAAATGTAGGGCGGGGCTTGATTTCGTCCTTCGGGAATTGATTGGATCGTTGGAGGTTGGGCGTTAATGGAGGCAGATTTGAATGGCAGTTTACATTCAGTCTGAGAGGCAGTGCACCGATAGCTCCTCCCTCATCGGCTCTGGTCGCACCCTTTCGCCATGACACATGACCGAAAGAGATGAGAGGTCGTTTCGAGGGGGGAGGAAAGGGTAATATTTTTGATTAAAGATTATATGGGTACATGAATTTTAAAAAAAAATAATGAAGTACACAGATAAATCATTTATAATAAACATGACAATATTACATATAAAAAGAAGATTTGTCAAATTTGATTTCATGCCGACTTTAAGCTGGAAAATGACTTTCTTCTAGAGCTGCTGTATAACCAAAACAATGTTTGTTGCATTTTTTATATTATCTCTGTAATCTTTGTACTTTGAAACAATCTGTATTGTAAAAAGATTAATGAAGGTGACTTGACTTGAATACCCTTTAAAATGACTTAAAATACTTAAATTAAAACAATAATTAATGGAAGGCAATAATAGGCAATAATATATGGTTTACGTACATACATAAAGTATTAAAGTCATTTTATGGTTTTATTAAACAACACATAATGTAATATACATAATATAATAAACAATCAACCTATTTACAATATATAACGAATGCCTGCAGACGACGCCAACTTGGTGTGATTGTTGACAACAAATGGTGATTGTTGTTACACTTTAAAGCATGATCAAATCCTTTGCTTAATATTGGCCAAAACAACATTTAATAAAGTGTGCACTTAATCTGTAATATTTTAATCTGTAATATTTGCCCACTTGTTTATGATAGAAATGCTACAGCCACTGTAATTTCTTCAACAAGAACATGTGGACATCAAAACATGCAAACACAGGCCTAGGGTTTAAACTTTTATTTTGAACTCGCAATGAACAACAGTTTGCATATTTAGAAACAAACTGATGTATTCCCATGTGTTAGTGCTGATTTATAAATGATAGAACTCTGTAATGCTATATTATGATTTTTAAATGTTTTTAAATACCTTGGACCCTTAGAAAACAATCTAATATTCTGTTTCATGGATTCTGGTGGCACAATCTCTGGCCACACCATGTTCTAGTCTTTCTTCTTCAACCTTTGCCCAGTTTCTCTCTGTCTGTAGATGATTACAGGACACTGCTACTGGCTGAAGCTCTGTTGGAAGAATGTCTGCTGGAGAACATTACCCTGCTGAAGAATTCTACGCCTCTGACTGAACATTCACAGCCTAAACTAGCCCGAGCCAAAGCTCACCTCGACGGCATCCTTTGCAGAGGACTCCTGGAGGTCTGGCACGGCACCTTACATAATTCTCTCTGTTTCTCAAGTATATCATCCGTTAAGCATCTCTGAGAGAGAGAAGAAAGGGTTTCTGGATATCAGAAGATATCAGAACTTTTGGGAATTAATAAATGTAGTTATTAATTGAACAACTATCAAAACGATAGGGATCTGCAAACAAGGCTTTTGGTTAAAACTTCACTTTTTTGCAATTATTATTTAAAGCTGGTGCTTTGCTGAATTTTAGTGGATGTCAAGACTAGTCACCTTTATTTATACAATGCTTTATACAATACTGATTGTTTTAAAGCAGCTGACTATAATGCTAACTATAAGACAAAGCAGCTGTACAGGAGACAATGGTGGCATTAGTCAGTTTATTGTTGTTGATTCAATTCAGTACAATAACAAAGTTCATCAATAATGAAGTAAGTTCAATTCAGCTCTTAAGCAGCTTTACAGAAGTCATTCATTTTAGTTTAACGCTGCAGTGTATCTGGGTTGCAAAATTTATGAAATTATGAAATGAAATCGAATAAGTTATAAACCAGCTCTGCAGAAAACTGTGTCGTGCATTAAGTCAGTTCTCTTCAAATGCATACTTGTCAACATTTGGTTTTCAGAATCTGGGAGAATTTATTTTTTATTTTTTTGGCGGTGGTTGGCGGGCGGTGGTTGGCGAGTACAAATAAGGTGTGGCCCCTTTAAGAGCTGTGCACTCCTTGTTGAACTGTCGGCAGTATTGTATTGTATGTGCCGTGTGCCTCGAACACCCCTTTTACTGTCTATGCGAACACCCCATGTATGCGGGTATATCATGTTTGATGCTTATTTTTATCTTATTTTGTTTATTAATTAACGAGTACACGAGTTAGATTTGGGAATAAAGTGCGAGTTGTAAGATGCCAATCGCCTCCGTGAGTCTGCCTGGCCTCTGCATGCAATAACTTAATTTGTGTGCTTTGGTCTGTGGATTGTGTGAATATAATGCATTTAATCAAATATGGCAACTGGTCAACATTAGACAAACATATTGGTTGGATTATTCGTAAAGGAGTTTCGGTCATGCAAATTAAGGGAGTTTCCCGGGAAAAATAACAAACCGGCAGGGGTCCGGCCAGGATATCCCTTCCCCTTCGAGCTGTCCTGGATGAACGTGTATTTTTTTTTCCATTCAGTTAGGAATCTGCAGGCATATTTTAGGTGTTTTATTCGCCATGGTCTCCTCTTTCTTCCTTTTCCCCTATTATTGTTCGGTCTGAAACGGCGCCCAGTGATGGATGGTTGTTGTCTGGGTGGAAATCAGGAGAAAGGTCAGTCCAGGAGATTCTCGGGATGGCCTTTAAAATTCGGGAGTCTCCCGGAAAAATCGGGAGGGTTGGCATGTGTGAATTAATGCTGCATGTAATGTAATGCAATGATATTCATGTTTGCTGAGATTAAAAGCTGCGATTTGATTAAAGGTTGTATCAGCGATTCTAGGCCCAAACAAAAATGATCACATTGTAGCTCTTGTGCTAACATGTCTAATATAGACATGTCTAATATACATGTGTGTCGGTGATGAGTGAATTATGTCAGCAGATCAATGATGTGTGAGCTTGTATCTGCCTATACACAGGTCCCCCCAGAATTCACCAACACCGGCAACAGCACCTTGCTTGGAGCTCGAACTTGTCTCCCTGAACGTGTGACATGCCGCGAATCGGCAGCAGCTGGAACCTCTTGCGCAGTCTGAGATTCTGCTTTGGAGGCTGCTTCCTTGTTGGCAGCTGGACGACCCCTCCTTGGAGCCTGCGCCGGAACTATCGCTTGACCCGGCTCCCCATGAGCTGCTTTGAGTCGATCAACAGTGACTCGCTCTGGGCGTCCTCCTATATCGACTAGAAAGGTTTTGGCTCCAGCGTCCAGAACCCGAAACGGGCCATCGTAGGGGGGTCGTAGAGAATTCCGATGAGCATCATGACGAACAAATAAAAACTTAGCCTCAGAAAGGTCTTTGGGAACCCAAGCCACAGCCAGTCCATGTTGAGAGGTAGGTTGAGGTTTGAAAGCCTTGATCCTGTCTAAGAGGGCAGTGCGGTCAGAAGATGGACTCCAGGGTTTTGTGCTGTCTAGAATGAAATCTCCCGGGACCCGCAGACTCTGGCCGTATACCAATTCTGCTGAAGAAGTTTGTAGATCCTCCTTGGGAGCCGTCCGCAGGCCCAGCAGAATCCAGGGTAGCCGCTCGGTCCATCTGTCATCTGTCAAACTGGCCCTTAGTGCAGCTTTCAGAGAGCTATGAAAGCATTCGCAGAGGCCATTTGCCTGTGGATCTAATGCTGTAGTACGGTGCAGTTGCACTCCCAGAATCCCAGCCACCTCTGTCCACAAATCAGATGTAAATTGGGGGCCTCGGTCTGAAGAGATGTCTGATGGTGTGCCAAAACGTGCAACCCAAGTGTCAATGAAAGCCTGTGCTATATCCGCTGTTGTCGTTGAGGTAAAAAAGGTACTGCCTCCGGCCACCTGCTGGTCTGATCCACCATTGTCAGAAGATGAGTAAACCCCCGGAATGGTGGCAGTGGTCCCACCAGGTCGATGTTGACGTGGTCAAAACGTCACTCTGGTACCTCGAAAGTTTCCAGTGGTGCCTTGACGTGTCTTTATACTTTAGCTCGCTGACATGCTACACAAGCCGAGACCCAGTTCCGGATGTCCTTCTTCAATCCATGCCACACAAACTTTGAAGAGACTAGTTTCTGTGAAGCTTTCTGTCCAGGGTGTGACATATTGTGGGCTCGGTCAAAAACAACTCGCCTCCACTGTCCAGGTACCACTGGACGAGGGTAGCCCCTGGAGACATCACACATCAGTGTAACTCCTGCCTCTGTGAAGCAGACATCTGCTATTTTCAAACCTGAGACAGCTGTTCTGTACACCTGTACTTCGGGATCAGAGTGCTGGTCAGCTGCTAAATGAACAAAGTCCATGCCCAAGTGCACTGCTTGCACTGTGGCCCTGGAAAGACAATCTGCCACAACGTTGCTTTTCCCTTCAATGTGTTTAATATCTGTCGTGAACTCGGATATGAAAGCCAGGTGGCGTTGTTATCGTGTCGACCAGGGTTCTGAAACTTTAGACATGGCCTGAACCAAGGGTTTGTGATCTACAAATGCTGTGAAAACACGGCCCTCCAAAAAGAAACGGAAGTGTCTAATTGCAAGGTACAGTGCCAGCAACTCTCTGTCAAATGTGTTGTACCTCTGCTCATTTGGGCGTAGTTGGCGACTAAAAAATGCCAGGGGTTTCCAAACACCGCCAACCAGCTGTTCATGTACAGCGCCGACAGCGTGGTCTGAAGCATCAGAAGTGAGGGCAATGGGGGCACCTGGAACTGGATGGGACAGCAAGGTGGCTTGTGCCAAAGCGAGTTTAGCGCCTTCGAATGACGAGACATCTCCTTTGACCAGGAAATCGTTCTGTTCTTGTCATGTCCTTTGAGGGCTCTGTACAAAGGATGCATGAGCTCGGCTGCCCGAGGAATGAAACGGTGATAGAAATTCACAAACTCCTGTATTCCTTTGGTTGTCTGTGCACAGGAAACTGATTAATGATGTCGACTTTGTCTGGTAGGGGAACTGCCCCTTCGCCGGTGATTCGATGACCAAGAAAGTCGATAGCAGTCAGGCCAAACTGACACTTAGTGGGGTTAATTATCAAGCCATGTTGGCTGAGGCCAGCGAACATCAATCGCAGATGTGCCAGGTGCTCTGATCTAGAGGTACTAGCAACTAAAATGTCATCCAAGTATACAAATAAGAAATCCAGATCTCATAGGATTGAGTCCATCATACGCTGAAAGGTTTGTGCCGCATTTTTGAGGCCAAAAGGCATCCGCAAAAATTCAAAAAGGCCAAATGGTTTTATCACTGCAGTTTTTGGGATGTCTTCATGGAATACTGGCACTTTATGGTATCCACGAACAAGGTCTACCTTTGAGAAAATAGTTTTCCCAGCCAGGCGGGCTGAAAAATCCTGGATGTGTGGAACCGGGTATCGATCAGGCGTGGTGATGTAATTGAGTCGACGATAATCCCCACAAGGGTGGCAACCGCCATCTGCTTTGGGAACCATGTGGAGGGGTGAGGCCCAAGGACTATTGGAGCGTTGTACTATACCCAGTTTTTCCATGTTTGCGAACTGTGCCTCGGCAACTGCTAGCTTCACTGGATCTAGTCGACAGGGCTGGGCATGAACTGGCGGCCCGGACGTAGAGATATGATGAACGACCCCATGACTGATTCATTAAGCAGCTGGGCGAACCCACACTCGCCTGTCAATGCACTAGACAGGGTGGTTGTGGGGAAAGTGCTCCTCGAACAGGGTAAGACATTAAAACCTTCCGCCGTGACTAAACAGCAATTTTTGACATCAACCAACAGTCCATTAGTGCAGGGGTTCTTAACCTTTTTGCCCAAATTTTACAGTACAAAGTGGCCCAGGGCCCATTCAAATATTACCACTTTATTGGTTTATTGATCTCCCCCTGGAATTGATTTGTAGCTATTTAATAACTAAATGAAATTGAATTGCAGTTTAACAGTTTACTATTCATGCCTGTAAACCTGCACATATAAGATACCAAACACACAACGATTCATGGACCAAATCAATCTGCATCAAGAACAAATTTAAAGGCTCAAGTCAGGCATTTTAACCAATTTTACTTAAAAAAATAAAAATGTATAAAAATAAATAAAATAAAAACAATAAAATGTGTAATTAAAATAAATAAATTCTAAATAATATTTTTCAAATTAAATAAGTTGTAAATGAAATTGAAATAAAGTGCAAATGAAAAAAAATATAGCTTTATAATCTGCAAAATAATTTGATAATTGTTTCAGCAGTCTACATTTTTGCCTGGCAGAACCTGAAGTTCATATCTGTTATAAATTAACAATTACAGTCAAAACAGTCCAATTTGAACAAGCTACACCTCCCTATTTATGTTGACGCAGCAACCTCTCCGATCATCTCACAGCACATATCCACAGAGGCAGGCAAAACCAACTCCTCCGCTATTGTGAATGTTTTTTTAGGGCATTGCACATCGGCCGCGTCGCGTTTGACAACTCGAGGTATCGCACACCGGACGCTTTATCAGTTTTCTGGCCAGCAATATTGTGATGTTTAAGGGCATTATGGAATTAAGATCATGTCTGTACATGGTATGATTGTACCTACCTTATAATAAATGATTTGTTCAAGCATTAACAAACAAATCACTGTTAATTTAACGTGAAAGCAAGCAGTCTACTGCGTGCATGGTTTGGCATCATATTTGGCATGATTGAATGCTCATAAAGTCTTAATAATTTTAATAATTCCTGAAAAGCTGACAGTTCATCGCGATCTCACACATCTATTATTAACAATGAATCTTTCATAATATCCACTCTTTGTTTGTTATAATTAGAGGATTTGCCAGCATACAGAATTCAGCACTGAACAAAAAGTCGGTGAGGAGAGTCTATCGTAAATGCTTCTGATTAGCCATTGCGTTCAAGAAATCAACACATATGTCTGTGATTGGCTGCAACGCTGCAAACGTGTTATAAATAGAAACTCCCGCCTGTAAATCGTTTCTATTTTGTTTGAGTTATTCTTGTTGCTTTTCTGCAACAGATGAATAAAAATCTACTAGTTGTTTGTGTTTTATTCATAGATATTTGAAGTTTGCGGGAGTCCCACGAGTCGTTTTATTCTCCCGCCCGAACACACAGAGTGAGTGATCACCGCCCGCGCTTGCACTCGGCTATCAAATCTATTGTCGCGCCGCAATCTATTGCATTAGGAGAGCACGTCTCGGAAGGGCTCGGCCCGATGATAGTGTCGGGAAATATCGGGTCAAGGTTGGATCAAGTTCGGATCAAATTGTCTATTGGAAAACTGGTAATTCTGGTGTCTTCAATTGATAACTTGTCTCGCGGTCCTCGCGGCCCACAGGTGAAAAACGTGAATTTTTTACGGCCCTCCAAGTGGTGCTCACGGCCCAATCGTGGGCCGCGGCCCTATGGTTAAGAATAGGTGCATTAGTGCACAGGAAGTCTGGACCCAGGAGGGGCCTACTCACATCCGCTAAGACAAACAGCGTTGTCCATTGAAGCACAGTGGTATTAGCCGTTTCCCATAGGTGCGTATCTTGCCTTGGTTGGCTGGCTCAAGCGGTGAGCCAGCTTCACCCAAGCGTCTGTCCACCGGGGATGCGGGGAGGACACTAACCTGCGCCCCTGTATCACACAGGAAATGTCGGCCAGATAATGAGTCAGTGACGAACAGCAGGTAAGCGTTGTCATTAGCTACTATGCTACTGACTGTGGGTGTGTTATTATGACTCCCCTTGAACGTGCATGGTGGACGGCACCTTTTGGCTTTCATCCCAAAACGAGCGTGAAAGTAACATAGTCCTTGGTCCGTTGATTGCCGCGCAGCAAAACTGGTCGTTCATCTGAACGTTGTGACGCAGCTCTCATAACCGGGTATACAGACGCAGCCATTGACTCAGTAGTTGTACACTTGTGTGAAGCTGCCTGATAAACATCTGCCAGTTGTGCTAGTTCTCTGTAGTCAGTCACTGTACTATTTGCCAGAGGGGTACGAACGCTCTGTGGTAACCGTTGTAAGAACAACTCTTTAAACAGAAAATATGGTTTATGCTCACCCAGCAGCGTTAGCATGTGATCCATTAACTCTGATGGCCGGGAATCTCCGAGGCCTGGCAGTGAGAGCAAACGACGTGCTCTTTCAGTCTCTGATAGACTGAAAGTTTTTTAACAGATATGCCTTTAGAGTATCATATTTATGCTGATCTGGGGGGTTTTCCAGAATGCTGATCGCTCGCGCGGCCGTGGAATTGCAGAGGGCTGCAACAACATAGTAATATCTCATGTCGTCCGCGGTTATGTCCCGTAATGCGAACTGAGCTTCGGCTTGAGCGAACCACACGGCTGCTTGTTGCTCCCAAAACTCCGTCAGCTTCAGAGATACAGCATTTGTCGACATCGTACGTTAATTGTTCTGTATCAGGGTCACCAATGTAGCTCTTGTGCTAACAAAAATACACGGAGGCAGGATTGCAGTGTCAGAACAACAACAGTTGTGTTTTTTAATGAACTCCTGCGTTGGAAAAGACGCGCATTAACACCCCCCCAAAACCTCATGAACGTCTTCTTAAAGGGGACATGTCTAATATACATGTGTGTCGTTGATGAGTGAATTATGTCAGCAGATCAATGATGTGTGAGCTTGTATCTGCCTCTACAACATCATCTAACTTAATCTTTCCTAATGATCCGCTAGCTGCCCGCCCCATAAGCAGGTACAACCACCAATCAAAATCAAAATAAACAGTGGGGGGTGGGTGGGGGGGGATTTTATATACATCATTTTACTTTGTAATCCAAAGTAGCAAAGTTCACTTTTTACAGTTCACAGAATGAGCCATCATTGAGGTAGACCTTCAAGATTCTGAAAATAGTTTTTGTCGCTTTAAGAAATGCGCATGCATGATCGTTTTTTTTTTTTTTTTCATGATGCACGAAACGGGAGGGAGGGGCGAGCTAACTTGGTTGTTTGGGATCTCGCTTCAAACACATACAGAAGTGAATTCACCCACAATCGCTGATACAACCTTTAAATAAATTTTCACGCTGTGTGTTTCGGAGTGAAATGCGGCGGCCCTCTGTTCATTTACAAGTGAGCAGTATGGTTTGGTTCACAGGAAATGCTGCTCCACATGAACACATCTCTGCATCTGCTTTCAATTTGGGATGCTTTAACATTCATTTGGGAATCCAACTATCTTCACATTCTTTTTATGAGATGCATATCAAAAAAAGAGAAGCTTTAAGGGCTCCCTGTGGTTTTCGTCAAAATAAAAGTTGAACAAAATTAACAAATCGTTTTTCGGGTCATTTTGTTCATTTCATTCTTTGTATGAACCAAATGACTTGAAAAAAGATTTGTTAATTTTGATGAACGAGTTCGAATATATATATATTATATATAGCCGCTCCTAAGTAAAATGTGATGTCATGGTCCAGCTCAGTTCAGTTCAATGCAATGCAGTATTATTGAATATTAAATTAAATCTTAAACTTCTGCATTTATTAATCTTAGTTAGTTATTAATCTATTTTTATTAACTAACATTAACAATGATAAATAAATACAGTAACAAATGTATTGGTCATTGTTAGTTCATGTTAGTTAACTGATTAACCTTATTGTAAAGTGTTACTGTTTTGAATTTTAACATTCAAAAATTAAGACAGCCTTAAATATTAGTATTGAATATATATATATATATATATATATATATATATATATATATATATATATATATATTTTACAAAAACATTACAGTAATATTTGATATTCCCTTTCGAAGGGAACTCAACAATACGTCATTGACGCTTTGGGGAAACGCCTCAGGCATGACAGGTGTCTGAAATTACTATCAAATCACGTCAATCACATTGACCGGCGACAGCCCGTGAATCATTAATGTGAATGATTAACGTGCAACCTGGAAGTATATAAGGGCACCTTGCAAACATGACAAACCATCTTTTTGTCTTCAGGGACTGTTTTGTCTGTAACTGCTTGAAAATCAATTATGAAATGCTTCAGAAGTGTGCAGACCCGTGCTCAAGACATCTGAAACCGGGTGACACAAGTTTTGTGCATTTTTTCTGTCTGGGAGAAAAGATGCGCACAGGTAGTTCTCGAGGGGGGTTCAGTATCTGGTTTTCACAGATGAAGCCCGCCGATCGCCGTTAGAATGCTGTAATTCTCTCAGACGATGCGGCGGCTGACGAGGGTAAGCTGCATTTGAATGAAGTTTTTTCTTTTAAAAACCGAGCGCTCTCCCTGACAAATAGGAGATGGCTGATGAGGGTGGTAATAATAGGATATTTCCTGTATCTTCTCAACCACCCTGCCCTGTGTGCTGAGTTGGTTAGTGTTATGAGACGTGCCGCAGGGCAGGCTGCAGCTGCCGTGGCTTCTCGTTGGGGGAGAAATCGCTCGCGATGAGAGCATTTTTTCCCCGGTCTTAAAACCACCAGTTCAGGTGAGCCTTTCATTTCTTCCCGATCTCACACTGAGATCGAGATGACATGGAAGAACCATATCCTTTGCCTGTATCCACCAACATCAGCAGGCTATTTTCGCTGATGTTGAGGATGGGAGAGCGTGGGTATGCGTTTCTTTGAAAAAAAAAAAAAAAAAAAAACATGCCCCCAGGCGCTTCTTACTTCAGGCCTGAGGCTGGGCTCATGGTTAGAACATAATAACGTTCTGTTGGCCCGGTCCGGTTTTGTTAGTGAGTGCCTCTTTCAGGTATGTAGGTGGTAGACCCCATGTTCATGAAGAACTGTCTGGTGAGTCTTCACTTCACACACCGCAGGTGAGCTGCTGGTCTTCAAAGAGTATTTTTTATGATTAAAAATATATGTTTCTCTTTACAGACCTTGTTCCCTGTATAGAGTTTTGAGCATGTCAAGGAAATAAGGTAAGATAACTTTTTTGGATATATCAGGGCCCTGAAGTTCCCCATTAGGTGGCTAGAACAATAAACTATGTTAGCCTTCGGGCTATTAGCCACCTCAGGGTAGAGTAGTTGGTTTCTCTCTGATAGTATGTTTACTTAGAGTATTGACTGACGCTAGAGCTTCAGATAGATCTTATGTCCGGCCCATGGGACCGTTTTGACTTTCTGAGTATTTTCGCCCCTTGAGCTCTGTTGAGTTTTCATTAGGTTGAGTGTTTCTGCAGCCCTTTGTATGGAATAATACAGAAAAATAAAGGAATAACTACATTCTTTAGTAGGCTGTGGCTCCTCCAAGCCCTCAGATAGATCTATGCTTATAGGCTGGCCCTCACCAGGGCCGCCTCTGTAGCTGGCCTTGGCTGTGCCAGGGATATTAGAGGTGTTCTGTTAAAATTAGAAATTTCTTCCTCTGACCCTTCACTTTGTGAATGTAAGTTTCTGGCATCCCTGTATAAACAGCCTCCTCCCATGGGAGTCGTTAGGCCAAGGCCCGTCCCCTTCTCTGCTTTCTGGGGTGACTAGAGTAATGCAGAGTGGTGCAGAGGATGGTTTATAAGGACATGGTAGGCCTCAGTTAGGCCTCCGTGGTATATAAGTCCTTCGAGCAGGGGAGGCCGCCAGTATGGGCTTCACTTGCCTCGCTGAGCTACTGCTCAAGTGCTGTTGGACGCAGATTTATTCCTATTACCCTTAGAGCCACTGGCAGGCCTTGCTCCCTGGTTTCTTCAGGGTGAGGTGTGAGTATTCCCCTGTGTTTTAGGGTAGGTTTGAGTACTTTTCCCAGTTTTGTTTGTACTACCTCGCACCACTATGGCTCGGGTCGAGAATGATCTAAGCTTTCACTTCTTCTTTGGTCGAAGTACACTCCCCTGTAGCCAGAGCATTGCCCTGAGTTGATGCCCATGCATAGATGGTAGGCCCCTGATTAACTGGGGCCTCCATTGTGGCAGAGTGGCGTATGTTGTACTCCCCTTGCTTTTAAGGGTGTTAAGCTCTCTTGGTGAGTGCACTACCATGAGTAATGTGATTAGGCACCAGGATGCTGTAGGCGCTGTGTAAACAGCTTATCTGCCAATAAAGGCAGCACCATTAGGTAGTAGGCCTCAGCAGGCCTCCTTGTTGGGTACCCCCAAGGGGGCGCTGTTGGTTCAGGCAGTTGATCCTTTGTAGCAGAACTGACTTGCTATCAGCTAGTAGGTCCAACCGGGCCTCCCTGTGTGCGAGTCCCCAGCTGGCGGGCCTTAGTAGGTCGCCTGGAACTGTTACCCAGACTCATCTACCAGTGGCTATAAGGTGGTAGGTTCCTCAGGCCTCCCTGAACGTGAATCCTTTCTACAGATGGGTCCCCACATGCTGAAACTGTCAGGTAGCAGGCCTCACCAGGCCTCCTTAAGGGTGAGTTCCCCACATTCTATTGTTTTTAGGTCTCCATGTTCTGTTCAATGTCAGGTAGTAGGCCTCACCTGGCCTCTTTGCGAGTGGTTCCGTAGTGGTGCTGGGTTCAGGAAGCCTGTGGCTCTTGCTTTTTTCAGCTGGCCTTATTAGGCAGCAGCTGTAGGTGAGCTTGTGGCTCGACTGAAATGTTCTTCTGTGTTACTGGGTCCCTCCCGGGACCTTGCTTCTGCCTACAGCCTGGTCTTGCCTACCAGGTGGACCATGTGCTCCCCTCATTTGAGGGTCACTGTGAGTACGTGGACCCCTGAGTCTGGTCAGACGGTCGCAGGCCCCTCGTGAGGCCTTCCAGTTAGATCAGTCCTTAGGCCTTCACAGGCCTCCCCAGTGTCTTTAAACATAGACACTGGGTTGATCCGTGGATCGAGTAGAGATATCCCGTCTCTGAGATCCAGTCCGAGCGGTTCACTGCCAGCTTCGCAGTCCCTCAGGTTGGATGCCTTGCCTAAAGGCATATTCCAGAGGCTCTGTTTTCGGACAGACAGGAAGTGACCAGACTGTAGTGTCTTCTGTACTGACACCAGGTTAGGCCTGCCTGGTGGCATCTCATTCCTAGGCCCTCACAGGCCTCCTCAGTGTTTTAAAACACAGACACTGAGTTGATCCATGGATAAAGTAAGGAAACTCCCCTCGCTAACAAGGGCTGTAAAGCACTATGCTGAGTCATACTCTCCAGGATATCCCGTCTCTGAGATCCAGTCCGAGCGGTTCACTGCCTGCTTCGCAGTTCCTCGGGTTGGATTGCTCCCTTTCTTGAGGCAGCTGTCCAGAGGCTCTGTCCTCAGACTGACAGGAAGTGGCCAGACTGTAGTGTCTACTGTGGTGACACCAGGTTAGGCCTGCCTGGTGGCATTTCATTTCTAGGCCCTCACAGGCCTCCTCAGTGTTTTGAAACACAGACACTGGTTTGATCCGTGGATCGAGTAAGGAAACTCCCCTCGCTAACAAGGGTTGTAAAGCGCTATGCTGAGTCATACTCTCCAGGATATCCCGTCTCTGAGATCCGGACCGAGTGGTTCACTGCCTGCTTCGCAGTCCCTCGGGTTGGATGCCTTCACTGAGGCAACTGCCAGATGGCTCTGTCTTCAGACAGACAGGAAGTGGCTAGACTGTAGTGTCTACTGTGGTGACACCAGGTTAGGCCTGCCTGGTGGCATTCCATTCCTAGGCCCTCACAGGCCTCCTCAGTGTTTTGATATACAGACACTGGGTTGATCCGTAGATCGAGTAGAGAAACTCCCCTAGCTAGCAAGGGTTGTGAAGCACTATGCTGAGTCATACTCTCCAGGATATCCCGTCTCTGAGATCCGAGCCGAGTGGTTCACTGCCAACTTTGCAGTCCCTCGGTTTGGATGCCTTACCCTAAGGCATATTCCAGAAGCTCTGTCCCGGACAGACAGGAAGTGGCCAGACTAAGTGTCTATATATCTGACGCCAGGTCAGGCCATCCTGGTGGCATTTCGGGGTGAGTACGTTCCCCTGAGTAGTGATTGGTTGGGGTTCCTTCGGGTTCCCTAGCCACATTCCCTAGAAAGGACCCCTTCTAATTGAAGTTGTGGTCCTAGGCCTTTGAGCAGGCTCAGGTAGGCCTTTCATTTAACTGTGATGGAGGTTTCCTTTGAGGCGTATAGCTTAGGCTATGACCGTAGGGAGTGATGTCACTGACAGCCCATTGTGACCTGAAGGTGAGTGGTTCTAGCATTTCATTGGAATTTGCTGGTTCGGACAGTTGTCACTGCCTGAGGGCATGCACTCCCCTTAGCATGGCGGAGTGGGTATTTCGTTCCCCAAAGCGTCAATGACGTATTGTTAAGTTCCCTTCGAAAGGGAACGTCTCAGGTTACGACTGTAACCTATGTTCCCTGAGAATAGGGAACGAGACAATACGTCTCGCTGCCATGCCTCGGGGCTTGCCTGCCATACAGTCCCTTCAGACGATAAGGTGATTTGTCATGTTTGCAAGGCGCCCTTATATACTTCCAGGTTGCACGTTAATCATTCACATTAATGATTCACGGGCTGTCGCCGGTCAGTGTGATTGACGTGATTTGATAGTGATTTCAGACACCTGTCACGCCTGAGGCGTTTCCCCAAAGCGTCAATGACGTATTGTCTCGTTCCCTATTCTCAGGGAAAATAGGTTACAGTCGTAACCTGAGACGTTTTCTTTTTATTTATTTAGCAGTAGTAGTAATGCAATTATAATAATATTAATAATAATTATTATTATTATTTTGTAACCATATTGATATATCATATATATATATATATATATGTATATCATATATCAATATGATTGATATATCATCATTGATTTGATTTGAGTGATTTCTGGACTCTTCCCCTGTAGCCGCACTACCTGAATGAAGCTCTTCTACTGCTGGCTAAAGTGTACTACGTGCAGGGACGTTACAGAGACGCCCAGGGCATGTGTGCCAGAGCGGGTGTCGATGATTTCGCCCGCCACGAGCAGCCTGTCTACCAACTTCGCATGCTGGCAGAGGCCTTTGTCATCAAAGGTACGAGTAATTGAGAAATCACAAAAATCCTTCCTCATTATTGTATGATTAAGTTATGACAAAGCAATATACCATAGTCTAAATGTTCAACTAATTATATGTGCTGTATGTAGCTTCCTGTAACACTGACGCAACCTCTTTAAAATCGGCAATACTAATCTTGTGAAAAACGGGTTCTCTCAGATTTCATGAGGTGTAAAGAAAGTTAATTGGGAGAAAAAAAAAATTACACTAATTCCATGAGTGACTTTCAGTCCAATATACACTAAATCTAAATTTTCCTTATAAGGTCTTATAACTGCTAGAGCCATTTAAATACAAGATTTGTGTATTTATAGAGTTATTAAGTAATTTCCATTGCTCCATTCCATTGAGTATTTTCCTCAGGCATGATTTTATTGGATTCATACCCAAGCTAAAGTGTACAGTGAAAGAAAAGTCTGCATTGCATTCACAGTGTGCAGTTTGTGTGTGTGGGCAGGCGTATGTTTTTTTCTTACATATCATATCCTTAGATAGAATGTAACCAAGGAGGAACGTTGTACGTCAATGTCTACAGGGAAGCTTACATATTTATATTTAGTTACCATTTAAATGAGGGGTTTTCCAACATGCCACTCACCCTGTGTTTGTGTAATATCCATTATTTTCTCATTTTTCATTATTTGCTCATACAGTACATTCTCTCACACTACTTAAGCACAAAAAAGTATATTTAACACTTGAAAACATCCGTACCATGATACTCCCACAGTAAGGAACCTTTTTCAAGTATTTTAGAATGTTTTATGGTAGATTATGATAGATTTGATGATAGACATATTAAGAATGCTTAGAATCAACTATATTTGTTCATGTCATAAATGTGACATGATACAATATTATTTGGTTTAATAAATCCTCAAACCAACAGGGTTATGCTTAACTATTTCCAATTATGTAATGTTGGTATTACATTTTACTAAATAAATTTTAGAAACAAAAATTGTAAGTACAACAACCAGTTATTTCTGAACTCTAGTTAGACTTCCTTAAAATCATGCAAACTGACTGCCTTAAAAACAAAAACAAATGAAATAGGAATAATATGATGACAAATGCTTAGTTAGTATAGTTCACTTAAATTAGAGTTCTAGTAGCTAAAACATAACTGAGAATACTTGATCATTTACTTCAAATAAAATGTAATTGTAACCATTGTTGTGTTTTGCATGCGGAATGTCAGTGTCACAAATGAGACTCCCGCGGTTCCTCCTGCTCACCACCAGAGGGAACTCTCTCCTGAATATTAAAACCGTTTGAACTACATTTCCCACATACCCAGCACTGATTACCTCTCACCTGATTTTCATTAGTGGACTCATTGGTGCTCTCAGACTCACTCTCATTGCGAAGTTTTGTATCTACTCTGGTGATCAACTCTGAGCGTTTCTTCCTGTGTCTTGTCTTCCCGTGGATTACCTTTGGACTGTTTATTCTCATCTTGATTCTTTGCTGCCTGCCCTGAACTATATTCTCTACTGGACTGGTTTATGTGAGTTTGCCGCCTGCCCTGATCTTATGCCTGTTTCTGGATTACGAGTTGCCTTATCTCTACTGTTGTGTTTGCTGGTGATTGACCTTGAGTGTACAACAACGATTATAATAAAACTGCAAATGGATCCTCATTCTCCTGAAGCTTCATTACAGAAAACTTCGCCATTACACGATCCAGCAGTTCTGGCTCAAATATCCACAGAGATTTCCACTCAAGCTAATCAACTCGCTGTTCATCAACATCAGCTAACCCATTTAACTACAGTAACAGAGGAGCTCGTCAGGACACTGCAGCGTTTGCAAATGTCTCTTCCAAACCCTGCACCTTCTCAACCGAACTTGAATGTGGACACCTCTCCACCACCACCACCTTCATTCACAGTTAACCCACGTCTGGCTCTTCCTGATAAATTTGATGGGAACCCAATGAAAAGTAAGGGATTTCTACTACAATGTTCATTATTCATCGATCAACAACAAGCTATGTATAGCACAGATGCCAGCAAGATCTCCTTGGTATGCTCACTCCTCACTGGCAAGGCATTGGAGTGGGTAACGGCGGTTTGGAAAGAGGATGGTACTGCTTTTCCATCATTTAGCATCTTTCTTCAACGATTCCGGGAAGTTTTTGAACATCCAGAGGGAGGTATGAGAGCTGATGATCAATTACTCGCATTGAGTCAGGGCAAGAGTACTGCAGCAGAATATGCTTTGACATTTCGTACTTTAGCAGCACAGACCGACTGGGTAGAGAGCACGCTCAAACTGCTCTTTCGCAAGGGACTCAGCTTGGAGTTGCAATCCGAACTGGCCTGCCGAGATGAAGGGAAAACACTGAATCAATTCATCGAACTCACCATTCAGATTGACAATCTGATCCGTTCACGTCGTCCACTCAGAACAGTACCAGCCAGCACACAAAACCCAGTCACTCTGTCTCAAACTGAACCCATGCAGCTCGGATATACTCATCTGACTCCGGAAGAGCGGGAACGCCGCATACGTCAACATCTCTGCCTCCATTGCGGTCAGCCGGGTCACCTGAGGGCTTCTTGTCCTACAAGACCACCTCTTCGTAACTCCTCTTCGGTGAGTCCCTGTGTTCAAGCACATCACTCCAGTTCTTGTATCAAAGTACCTATTGTATTGTCTCTAGAGGGCCATCATATTTCCACAGCAGCTCTGTTAGACTCAGGAGCAGCCGGGAACTTTATGTCTCATGAGTTTGCTCAACAACTAAACTCCCACTAATCTCTTGCAACTCTCAATTGGCAGTGGAAGCACTAGATGGGCGGCCTCTTGGAGATGGAAGGGTTCTACACACCACCGTGGACCTTCAACTACAAACAGGGACCCTTCACACTGAGATAATTCGTTTCTACATCATTACATCACCTCATAACCCGGTAATTCTTGGACTCCCCTGGCTACGACAACATAACCCTCTCATTTCATGGAAAGAAGGTCGAATCATAAAATGGGACCCGTCATGTCACTCCAGCTGTTTAACTGGCAGCCCTTCACTCTCCATTCAGAGCGTTGCGCTAAAGGACGAACCTGTTCTTTTCCCCACTCTTCCCATTGAATATTCTGACCTCGTCAAGGCTTTTAGCAAAGCCAAGGCTATGGAACTTCCTCCTCACCGCTCAAACGACTGTTCCATTGAACTTTTACCAGGGACAACACCACCTAAGGGTCGAATTTTCCCCCTATCACAACCTGAATCAGAAGCCATGAAGAACTACATTGAGGAGGAACTTTCAAAGGGGTTCATCAGAGCATCCACGTCACCTGCAGCTTCTGGCTTCTTCTTTGTTAAGAAGAAAGATGGGGGCCTACGCCCTTGCATCGACTACCGGGGTCTCAATGACATCACCGTCAAGTTCCGATATCCCTTACCTCTAGTACCAGCTGCGCTTGAACAACTCCGCAATGCCAAGTATTTTTCCAAACTAGACCTCCGCAACGCCTACAATCTTATTCGCATCCGGGACGGTGACGAATGGAAAACAGCCTTTTCTACCAGCACTGGTCACTACGAATATTTGGTTATGCCATTTGGGCTGTCCAACAGTCCTTCCGTATTCCAGGCATTCATTAATGATGTCTTTCGGGACATGCTTAATCGTTGGGTTATTGTTTACATCGACGATATTCTTATCTACTCCAGCACCTACGAGGAACACGTGCAACATGTAAGAACAGTATTGCAACGACTCATTGATCACCAGTTATACGCTAAAGCAGAGAAGTGTGAATTTCACCAGACTACCACATCATTTTTGGGCTACATCATCAGTCAGGAGGGTGTTGCCATGGACGAGAAGAAGGTCAAAGCCGTTTTAGACTGGCCTCTACCAGCAACTTTAAAGGAGTTACAACGCATTTTGGGATTTGCTAATTTCTACCGACGCTTCATCAGAAACTTCAGCTCGGTAGCATCTCCCTTAACCTCTATGACTTAGAGAAATTCTTCACACCTCACCTGGTCAACCACAGCACAGGAGGCTTTCGCAGAACTCAAGTCACGTTTCACATCTGCTCCCATTCTCCACCACCCTGATCCAGAACTCCCTTTCATAGTTGAGGTGGACGCTTCAAATACGGGCATTGGAGCCATCCTTTCACAACGGCACGGATCCCCTTCCAAGCTCTATCCTTGCGCCTATTATTCCCGCAAACTTAACTCAGCTGAACAGAACTATGACGTCGGAAACCGGGAATTGTTGGCAATGAAAGCCGCTATGGAGGAGTGGCGTCATTGGCTGGAGGGGTCTAAACATCCATTTGTGATTCTGACTGACCACAAGAATTTAGAATACTTACGATCTGCCAAAAGACTGAATCCCCGACAAGCAAGGTGGGCTCTCTTCTTTACTCGATTTGACTTCACTGTTACCTATCGTCCCGGTTCAAAGAACACCAAAGCAGATGCCTTATCACGCCAACACGACGGTTTGAGTCCTATTAAATCCAAGGAAACCCTTCTTCCAGAGTCATTGATTGTGGCCCCAGTTCAGTGGGACATCATGACAGAGCTTACTCAGACCAATTCACAAAGGACCCCTCCTCCTGAATGCCCCCCCGACAAAATGTTTGTACCTCAGGATCTTTGTCAGAAAGTGCTACACCAAGTTCATTCCGCACTCAGCTCCGGCCATCCTGGAATTGCTGCCACAATTCACTTGCTTCAGAACAGCTTTTGGTGGCCAACCTTGCGGGCAGACACAATAAAGTTCATTAATGAATGTGTCATCTGTAACACAAGCAAACATCTCAGACAGTTACCATCTGGCCTGCTGCAACCATTGCCAGTTCCTCACCGACCATGGTCCCATCTTGCCATAGACTTTATTACCAATCTCCCCAAGTCCAATGGGAATACCACAATACTCACAGTCATAGATCGCTTCTCCAAGGCCTGTCGTTTAATTCCACTTCCCAAGCTGCCTACAGCATTTGAGACTGCTGAACTCATGTGCAACTTTGTGTTTCGCTTTTATGGCCTTTCTGAGGACATTGTGTCGGATCGAGGACCACAATTCACATCCAGAGTATGGTCAGCATTCTTCCAACAACTCAACATCAACGTTAGCCTCACTTCAGGATATCATCCACAATCGAATGGTCAAACAGAACGTCTCAATCAGGAGATCACCCGGTTCCTCAGATCCTATTGTAATCAGAACCAAGCAGACTGGAGCCGATTCCTCATGTGGGCTGAGTATGCACAGAACTCCCTCCAGAAACCCTCCACCGGACTAACCCCATTCCAATGTGTTATGGGCTTCCAACCTCCCCTATTTCCATGGTCAGGGGAACCTACCGAGGTACCCTCAGTCAATGACTGGCTCCAGAGAAGCGAAGACATCTGGAATCAGGCTCACACCCACTTGCTACAGGCTGTCAGGAGACAGAGGTTGCAGGCCAATCGTCACCGTCGCCCCAACCCCGAATATACTCCAGGTCAATGGTCTGGTTATCTACTCGAGACCTACGCCTCAGATTTCCTTGCAAGAAACTCAGTCCCAGGTATGTGGGTCCCTTCCAAATTGTTAAACAGATAACACCAGTTTCCTTTCGTTTGGCATTACCCTCTAATTGTCGTATCTCTCCCACTTTTCATACATCACTTCTTAAACCCGCTGGTGGTCCGAGAGCGGAGGAGGAGGAGCAGGAGAAGCAGATCGGTGACCAGGGCCCCTCACCCATCTTGGTGGAGGGCGAGGAGGCATATCAGGTTCGAGATCTACTTGATTCCAGACGCCGGGGCAGAATCCTTCAATATGTGGTGGATTGGGAGGGGTACGGACCGGAGGAGCGATCCTGGGTTAATGCAGATGACATACTCGACCCCACACTCATGACTGAGTTCCATAGGATGCACCCGGAAAAACCGGCCCCTCGACCTCGGGGAAGACCCCGGCGTCGTTCGCCTCTTCGCGTCAGGAGCCGCTTGCAGGGGGGGGGGGCTCTGTCACAAATGAGACTCCCGCGGTTCCTCCTGCTCACCACCAGAGGGAACTCTCTCCTGAATATTAAAACCATTTGAACTAGTTTTCCCACATACCCAGCACTGATTACCTCTCACCTGATTTTCATTAGTGGACTATTTAAGGTGCTCTCAGACTCACTCTCATTGCGAAGTTTTGTATCTACTCCGGTGATCAACTCTGAGCGTTTCTTCCTGTGTCTTGTCTTCCCGTGGATTACCTTTGGACTGTTTATTCTCATCTTGATTCTTTGCTGCCTGCCCTGAACTACATTCTCTACTGGACTGGTTTATGTGAGTTTGCCGCCTGCCCTGATCTTATGCCTGTTTCTGGATTACGAGTTGCCTTATCTCTACTGTTGTGTTTGCTGGTGATTGACCTTGAGTGTACAACAACGATTATAATAAAACTGCAAATGGATCCTCATTCTCCTGAAGCTTCATTACAGTCAGAGGGTGTGTGTGACTCAAGATATTGTCACAAATATAGAGCGATTATATCAACCGAATTAAAATTTCACAAGGTGTTTATTATAAGTGTTAGCAACGACATTTTAAAAGATCATTATTTGACATGAAATATAGTTATGTTATACATCACTCAAATTACTGTGATTTCTTGTTGCATCAATGGGAAGAGAATTACAATAATATAATTGAAGTTCCAAGTGCCCAATCAAATGGAACACTGATCACCATAATGGTTAATTTTAGGAAAATCATCATCAACTTATGAAGTCAAGCTTATGTGATGTTCTCTCAAAATTTTCAGTTGTATTGACAATTGGACATTTAAGATGACTTTAGGAAATCAGTGAATGCAACAGAAAAATAACTACAGAAGTGGAGGAAATGAGTGAAAAGTCAGAAACCCTTTTTTTGTTATAAAATAGTACTTAAACAAAACAATGAATCTTAACTTGGGTTTTCTGAGTAAAAAATGTATAGTATGTGAATATTACCGCTTACTGAATTTTAATAATTAAGACATTGAGTAAAGTTAACTAAAAAGTGCTAGTTCAAATCACTGCTTTTTACATGGACCCCAACATCTGTATCCACACTACATGTTCACTCACAAACACATATTTTCAGACAGTAGGCTGGGAAAGTGTAATATTAGCTTATCTTGCGTAGGAAGCTGAACCCACCAAGAATCGGTCCCTTGAGAGACTGAGCAGGCAGAACTTGTGACAGCAGTTCCGCTCTGACAGACCAATGACAGATCTATCTATCTATCTATCTATCTATCTATCTATCTATCTATCTATCTATCTATCTATCTATCTATCTATCTATCTATCTATCTATCTATCTATCTATCTATCTATCTATCTATCCATCCATCCATCCATCCATCCATCCATCCATCCATCCATCCATCCATCCATCCATCCATCCATCCATCCATCCATCCATCCATCCATCCATCCATCCATCCATCCATCCATCCATCCATCCATCCATCCATCCATCCATCCATCCAATCTTTGTTGCAGTAATCTTTGTTGCAGTTCCTTATTCAGTTTTGTTCCCTATCGAGGGAACTCAACACTGCGTCGATAAAATCGACTCTTTGGGGACGCTCCCTAAGCGTGCGCCTCTGAAGTATGAATGAAACTAATCCAATCCTGATTGGTGTTGTGTTGTGACATAACATGTGACGGCATACCCGTAAGTATAAAAGTGACGCTGTCACAACACACACTAGCTTTTCGCTCTTCAGCAAGCGCTCTATGTTGAAACTGTCTGTCTATTTGGTGTTGTCTGTCTTATATAAAAGAAAAAAAGAGATTATGGCCAGTGAGCAGTTCAGCAAGTGTGTGCCTCCCTGCCCTCGTTATATCACGGGCAGGGACATGCACACTTTATGTGTCACTTGTTTGGGAGTGCAGCACGCACAGGCAGCTCTCGAGGGGGCTGCTTGTGATCACCGTGAAGCTCTGCCTATGAGAGTGCTGCGCTCCCGACTGGCGTGCTTTGACGAGCATGGTCAGGCTTGTGTTCCCCAGGGTTCCGGTCCCGCATTCGTTGAGGCGATGCGGCGAATGAGATCCTGGGGTTCACAGCGGGATCTGGCGGAGGAGAGTGAGAATGCCGAGGCATTTTCTCGCTCTCCATCGGCGGATCCCGTGGCCTCTGAGAGTGGTGTGGGAGCCCGTTCTGCGGTATCTCCTACCCGCGATCAGGTCCCGATGCTCGAGCTGTCTGCTTCTGAGGAAGTAGACGTGCTCAGCATCGATGCGGGTGACCATGATCTCAGCACGCCATCACGTGGCCTGAATTATGAGGAGCTGCTGGAGGTTGTGACTCGCGCTGTGGCCAGGTTAAACATCAGCTGGCCACAATATGAGCAGGAAACGCAAGTCACAAGCAAGCTTGACGAGCGTTACCTGCAGCGCAGGTCACAGCCTCACCGCCGGGGCTTGCCGTTTTTCCCCGATCTTCATAAAGAGATCACAAGATCGTGGGGAAAACCGCATTCGTCCCGTGTTTCGAGTCCCAGCATAATAGATTATAGCAACATTGTTGGGGCTCGAGACATGGGATATGGGAGGATGCCGAGGGTGGAGGAGTCTTTAGCGAGCTATCTCTCTCCCGAATCGGCGTCCTCCCTAAAAGCCCCGGTGTTGCCTAGTAAGCCCTGCAGGGAAACATCAATTTTAGTGGGCAGGGCTTACATGGCGGCAGGTCGGGCTGGTTCATGTCTGCACTCTATGGCAATCTTGCAGGCATACCAGGCCGACCTCCTGAAAGATGTGGACGAGGGAGAGGGACCGACTCCAGAAGATATTTCAGAGCTGAGGAAAGCCACAGATCTGTCTCTCCGGGCCACGAGAGAGACAGCCCGTGCCATTGGCCGCTCTATGGCGGCCATGGTGGCCACGGAGAGGCATCTGTGGCTAAACCTCTCAGGGATTAAGGATAAGGATAGGTCCTTCTTGCTGGATGCGCCGCTTTCGCCTTCTGGCCAGTTCGGCGACGCCGTTAATTCGGTCGTCGACAGGTTCCAGGAGACGAAAGAACAATTTGCGGCGTTCCAGCAATACCTCCCTCGTAAAGCGAAGGCCAAATCAAGTAAGGTGGGGCAAAGTCATCAGCCCCAGCCATCAGCTAGCTCCTCCCACAGGGCAGAGCAAAAGGAGAGCTTTTCCTCTAGAGCCCCCCCACCGGGGACTTGGCAACAGAGGAAGCGCTCTCAGAGACCTAAGCCCTCCAGCCAGAAGGGCGACCTCAGGGACGTAATTCAGGCTAGGAGGGCTTCCGGGAAGAAGTCCTAGCAGTGGTAGGACTTCAAAGGGCCGCCCCCTCCGCAGTGAGTCAACCGAGGTTGTTCTCGCAGCGGGGCCCTCGAGGAAAAGATGCATGCCCGCCGTTAGCAGCGTTTCGGGCCGCGTCAACTTCCAGCGAAAATACGATCTTAAAACGTCGGTTATGGTCACAGGGACTAGATCGACTACACCCCGCCAGTATTCCGCTTCGGGTAGTCGAAAAAGTTATTGTGAAAACACCAGAGGCCAGCCCCGAGAGGCTGGTACCCTTAGTAGATTTTATAGAGGAGTGGAAATATCTTCCCAACATATCTGCATGGGTCCTGCAAATAATAAGAGCAGGGTACAGGCTGCAGTTCGCGCACCGCCCCCCCCCCCCAAGTTTTCTGGGGTAGTGCACACTACAGTAGTCCCAGAGCAGGCTCAGGTGCTGGAACAGGAAGTACAGACTCTGCTGTTGAAAGGAGCCATAGAACGTGTTCTTCCGGTAGACAGGGAGTCCGAATTTTACAGCTGGTACTTTATAGTTCCAAAAAAGGATGGGGGGTTAAGGCCAATTTTGGATCTCAGGGTGTTGAACCGATCTCTGAGGAGGTTCAAGTTCAAAATGTTGACCATTCCAGCAATTGTGAGTCAAATCAAGTCCGAGGACTGGTTTGTCACGATAGATCTAAAAGACGCCTATTTTCACATATCCATCCTTCCATGTCACAGGAAGTACCTGAGGTTCGCTTTCGGGGGCGAAGCTTACCAATATCGGGTTCTTCCGTTCGGCCTAGCACTCTCTCCCCGCACATTCACCAAGTGTATGGACGTAGCCCTTGCTCCACTCAGACTTCAAGGGATTCGAATATTGAATTATCTCGACGACTGGCTTATCCTAGCTCAGTCTCGGGAGATGGCGGTTCGGCATCGAGATGTCGTCCTTGGCCATATTCAAAAATTGGGGTTGAGAATTCCAAGAAGAGTGTGCTAGAACCATCCCAGACAACGACTTTTTTGGGAGTCGTGTGGGACTCAACTACAATGCAGGCAAGAATGTCTCCTGCACGTGTCGAGTCAATTCTGGCGATGGTATCCAGGGTGAAGCTGGGCGAGGCCATCACTGTCACTGTGAAACATTTTCAAAGGATGCTGGGCCTCATGGCAGCGGCATCCAACATTATTTCTTTGGGCCTCCTTCACATGAGGCCCCTCCAGTGGTGGTTGAAAACCAAGGGGTTCTCCCCCAGAGGGAATCCGTTTCGTATGATCAGAGTAACGCGCAGGTGCCTTCATTTTCTGCAAATACGGAAGAAACCTTGGTTCCTATCCCAAGGGCCAGTGTTGGGGGTGTCATGAGAGACGTCCCACTGTCCACTTTAGTTCTCCCTCTCATCCAGCCCCGCTGGGGTTGGATGCCATGGTACAGGCTTGACCGAGGCTTCGCCTGTACGCATTTCCTCCGATCGCTCTGATCCCGGGAGTCCTGGAGAGGGTTCGTCAGGAGGGCATCAGTCTACTTCTGGTTGCCCCAAGATGGCCGACGCGAGTATGGTTCTCGGGCATAATATCACTCCTCATAGCTCCGCCATGGCAGATTCCTCTGAGGAGGGATCTGTTGTCTCAGGCGGAGGGCACAATTTTCCACCCGAACCCAGACCTGTGGAAACTGTGGGTCTGGCCTCTGAGGGGGTTCAGTACCTTAATGCTGGTTTGTCAGCGGGAGTGGTTGAAACCATACTTAGCTCTAGGGCTCCGTCTACCAGGAAATTGTATGGCCTTAAGTGGAATGTGTTTCTCACTTGGTGTAGAGGACAAGGATCCAGTAAACTGCTCAGTGGCTTCAGTTCTGGACTTTCTTCAAGATCGTTTCTCTGCGGGTCTCTCCCCGTCCACTCTTAAGGCCATTGCACACTGAGTACGAAATTTTCGTATGCGTATTTTCGTGTTCGTCAGCCTAAAAATTCGTCACGCATAGAAACCTTGCACACCGAGTCCGTTGTGTATTTATTAAACCTTTGCGGGAAAAAAACGCAAAAATACCAAATGGATTCGTCAAGCAGTGAGGATGATTTTGTTGCCCTCTCTCTTATTGAAAAGAGAAGAAAGAGAAAATATTACGTCCATCCATCCTGAAATTGCACCGAGAGGAAGGAGAGTTCCACGTACCTTATCAAGGAGTTGCGAATTTATCCTGAGCGATTCAAAATTTACCTCAGAATGTCAGTGGGACAGTTTGATGCTTTGCTAGCGATTCTGGAGCCACATATTAAAAACAAGACCACCAATTTCCGTGAACCAATCGATTCTGAACGGAGACTGGCAGTGTGTCTAAGGTATGGACACACACACAAACACACACACACACCCGCGCGCGGCCCGGTGGAAGCGCTGCAGAACAGCTAGGCATAATCCAATTATAGAGAAGAGAACATAAACACTTGATTGAATTGAAAACCGAAACTGAAAACACGGCGCATATGTGCAATGATTTGAGGACGAGCTCCCCCGGCCCTGAATTGTCAAAAGACCTCTCAAAATGCTGGCTCTGGATGCGAAAAACGCAGAAAATTGAACCTGATCCGATTAATTTTATGACGGACGAAAGTTTCGGAGGAGGTGTGCAAGCGTGATTGACATAACGTGAGGTTGAATTTTTTTTTAACGTGCGAAAATTTCGTATGCGAATTTCGGACTCGGTTTGCAATGGCCTTTAAGGTGTACGTGGCTGCCATTTCGGCTTTCCACACACCAGTTGATGGTGGACCTCTTGGGAGGCACCAGTTGGTCATTCGATTTCTCCGTGGTGCTTGGAGGATGAGGCCGGTGACCAGGTCCAGGGTTCCTGCCTGGGACCTGGCAATAGTTCTGGAAGGGTTATCCCTGGCTCCCTTCGAACCTTTAGAGTCGGCTTCGCCTAAGGACTTAATGCTAAAAATGGTCTTTCTTTTAGCAATTACCTCACTAAAGAGGGTGGGAGATCTCCAGGCCTTGGCGGTAACGCCAACTTGCTTAGAATTTGCCCCTGGCAGAGTAAAGGCTTTTCTGCACCCGAGTCCAGGCTACATGCCTAAGGTTCCTTCCAACATGGCTCGCTCTATAGTCCTTCAGGCGTTCCATCCTCCACCTCATGTGTCAGCGGAAGCAAAGAGGCTTCATTTGCTCTGCCCCGTCAGAGCTTTAAGTATATACCTGCAGAAGTCCGCTTCTGGGAGAAGGTCGGACCAGTTGTTATTGTGTTTTGGGTCACCGAAAAGGGGACTCACGGCAACCAAGCAAACTATAAGTAACTGGATTGTCCAGACTATTACAGAGGCATACAAGGTATGCGGCTTGCCTTCACCTTTAGCCTTAAGGGCTCACTCTACTAGAGGCATGGCTTCCTCTAGAGCCCTTCTTTCGGGAGTACCTCTACAAGACATTTGTGATGCAGCCGGTTGGGCTACCCCACACACTTTCGTCAGGTTTTATAGTCTCAACCTTCCCAGTATGCCCGGTGCACACATACTCGGCCCTTGCTAGTGCCTGATCAGTTTCACTCTGGGGCGGGTCTGTTCGGTGCGTGGCCTAGTGGGCACTCGTTCCCCAAAGAGTCGATTTTATCGACGCAGTGTTGAGTTCCCTCGATAGGGAACGTCTCGGGTTATGACTATAACCCTTGTTCCCTGAGAAGGGAACGAGACACTGCGTCGTGTCGCCACGCCACTTAAAGACCCTTGAGCGTCTTGCTTCATCGCGAGGCTAGTGTGTGTTGTGACAGCTCACTTTTATACTTCCAGGTATGCCGTCACATGTTACGTCACGACGCAACACCAATCAGGATTGGATTAGTTTCATTCATACTTCAGAGGCGCACGCTTAGGGAGCGTCCCCAAAGAGTCGATTTTATCGACGCAGTGTCTCGTTCCCTTCTCAGAGAACAAGGGTTATAGTCATAACCCGAGACGTTTTATATACTTATTAAAGCCAGTTTCACTTGCATTAGGCATTTGATGAGTCTTAATTTTGGTCCCTGTCTACAAGTCTTCTCTTCTGATTTGTACAAATGGGGAACTGTTGTTAAGAGTAGTGGGGTGGTCATTTTTTCCTGATTGTTTAGTTCCTCATTTTCTGTTCTTCTCTGTGTACTTCCTCATACTGTATATGGATGGAACTAGTGACTTCTGGGAAATGCAATGTGGGCAGCAGTCTCTGTAAATGTAAGATGGCAAAGCATGTCAGCCACAGTCGTTGGCTGTTTGCTATATTCAGAAAATGGTCTGTTTAATAGGAATTCCTCCATGTTGTTAAGGAGATTCATAGATTTGTTTATTTATGACTATTTTCTGCATCTTGCCCTACTGAAGTATTGGATGAGACCAGGACTATATGTTCTAGACTGACTGAATAAATGATAAAGTCCCTCTAATGTAGTTTAACCCTCTTATTATCTTTGGGGTCTTTTTGACCCGCAAATGACTTTTGGTCAATTTAAAAAAATGTTCTCTTTTTCCAAATGGAATGAAACTTTCTACAGCTCTTTACACTGTCATGATCTACCAAAAAAAAATATTTTGGAATGATGTCTGTCTTTATATTAGCATGAAAAAAATTCCAGCACTCTTTATCTTCGGGGTCCCTGGAGACCCCGCATAGTAAATATACAAAATTCATCATTAAAATCAGAAACAATGAAGAAACAACGCAGATCACATAGACAGAAATAAAGTGGCACACTTCCAACAATGCAAAAAACATCCAAAATGCACACACACACACACACACACACACACACTTCAAAGACCAACGCCTCCAGTAAACAGTAAACACCTCCAGTGCACCACCAGTTTTTGTTCCTAATTGTTCAAAAAAAAAAATTAATTGAAAATCATTTTTTTAGGAAATCTTTTATTTATTACAACGATTTTATTTGTTTTACTGCTTTATTTTCTCATTTGTTATTGCTGTTCAGTTCATTGCATGTGTTTTTTTTCAACATGTAATATAACTGTTCATTTCTGTTAATTTTTTTTTCTTTTACAGTTCGTAACTGAAAAATTGATTTAAAATTATAGAATTATATTAAAAACAGATAATTGAAATAAATGATCAAATCTAAAGACTCCAACATTTCTCTTTGTAACATCATGTTCAGGTTTGATTCTAATCATAATGTAACATTATTGAAAAAACTTTTGTCAGGACAAAAAATACTTAACTTTGATAAAAAGTTGTTTTTTTTTGTTATAATTGTGATTTTATAATATTTAGATATGAATCCAACTGGAAAAACTTGTGAAATAAATATAGTTTGGTCAGTCAAATAGCAAATAGCTTATAGTGGAGGTCTATGGCCATCTAGTGGTTAAAGTGATATTTTTTTATTTTAAAAGTGCATTTTCGAAAAAATTGTCAAAAATCTTTCATTAAACCATTTTAAATGATCCATGTTATCTCCATGAATGATAATTAGAAATCTGGGTCTTTCATAAAGTGAATTTTACATACAATGCCGTTGTTTTGTAAAAAGCCTATTTAAATAAATATTTATTTATTAATTTATAGAAATTTAAAAGATTTCAAAAATCCTCCAAAAACTGCACAAATGTTGAGTAAAAACATTAATAAATAGAGTAAAATTACATTTGTAAAAAAAAAATATTATACTGCTTCAAAATTAAATGTTATTGTCTGGGGTCCCTGGAGACCCCAAAGATAATGAGTGTAGACACAAATGAAGATAATAGAAGGGTTAAAAAAAAGACCCGTTTGTTTGAAAAACTATTTTTGCACTTGTGTTTTTCTCAATTATAAGGATTATCTGGCACATTGTTACAGCCCTTAATCTAGTTCAGCTCGTTTCAAATTCTCCAATAGACATAGGACCGAACATATCAGAAATCACAGACGATTGGGTAGCGTTTCTGGTGTTAAACACACCATAGTTTTAATTAGAGAGACCTTGAGAGATGAGCAAACAATAAATCATAAGTTAATCAAAATAAATGACACAGGTAGGGCCAGTAAAGGAAAAACAGAATACCCTGACTAACCCTATAATTCATCCGGGAGAGATCTTACCTGGCTCCCGAAAAGAAATAAAACGGGTGAATCTTCCGGGCAGCTGCTTCCCTTCACTGTGCTAAATAAATAATAAAAGTGTACAAAGAAAATAAAGCCACTACCTGGTTTAAAGAAATAAACTAAAGCCAAAAGAAAACAATCATTTGCATCGCTCCCGCATGGCGAGACGAAACAAAAGTGATCACGCCGCAAGGCGAGAAGCCCCAGCTGGTAATCAGGCGGCGGTAGGCGGAGAGAAGAGGAGAGAGAGCGACATCAGCGCTGTCACCGCTTAAATAGCAGGAACTCCCGTGACGTCACTTTACTTCAGCTGTACAAACTCTAAATCGCCATCTGTAAACTCAAAAGAAATAGCACACACACTAATCGCTCAATACACCCACATAACACCCTCACCCTTAAATGATTAATTGTAGGGATGAAATGATCTTACCTCACAATAACCTACAATTAATTCAAGTACGAGACAAAGCGTCAGCAATCATGTTATCCTTACCTCGAATGTGACGAATGTCCAGCTCAAAAGTCTGTAAAAACAAACTCCAACGCATCAGTCGTTTATTATTGTTTTTCATTCGATTAATAAAAGTCAAGGGATTGTGATCCGTGTAAACAATCAGTGGGTGCGAAACAGAAGCAATATAAACATCAAAATGTTGAAGAGCAAGGACAAGGGCGGGCGCCTTCTTTTCAATAGTGGAGTAACCTCGCTGATGTTTGTTAAATTTGCGTGAAAAGTAGCAAACAGGATGCTCAACACCAGCCAGATCTAGTTGAAGGAGTACAGCTCCAGCACCGGTGTCGCTTGCATCAACAGCAAGAAAAAAGGGAGTAGAAAAGTCAGGAGATGACAAAACAGGAAGAAGTAACAGAAGTAACTAAAAGTGCTTTAATTTTCTCAAAGCTCAACTGACAAGTCTCGGTCCATTTAAACGGAACTTTTGGACTAAGTAGGTCGGTTAAGGGAGAAGCGACAACAGAAAAAATTTTGCAAAACCTTCTGTAGTATCCGGCCATACCTAAAAATCGACAAAGCTCCCGGCGCGTGGTGGGCATGGAAAAATTTGTGATAGCCTCCACCTTAGACTCAATAGGTCGAACCTGACCACTACCAACGATCTTTCCCAAATAGGTGACCGTGGCTCGACCAAATTCGCACTTCACTAAATTCACTGTGAGGTTAGCTCGAGACAAACGACTGAACAGCTCATCGAGTTGTTCCACATGTTCTGACCAAGACGCGCTGTAAATGACCAAGTCATCCAAATACGCTTCAACATTATGCATACCTTCGATGACACGATTAACCAATCTCTGAAAGGTTGCCGGGGCATTTCGTAAACCGAAAGCCATTACTTTGTAATGTAGGAAATGATCTGGTGTTACGAATGCACTAATCTCTTTTGCACGATCTGACAGAGGCACCTGCCAGTAACCTTTAAGCAGATCGATTTTAGTGACGAACGCAGCATTTCCAACATGATCCACGCAATCTTCCATACGCGGCAATGGATAACTATCGGGTTTCGTTGCAGCATTAATGCGTCTAAAGTCAGTACAAAAACGAAATGTACCGTCAGTCTTTTTGACCAACAAGCAGGGGGAGCTCCAAGGACTAAAACTTGGCTCTGCGATGTAATTTTCGAGCATAAAGTTTACCTCGTGTTGCAGCTGAGTTCGCTTTTCAGGGCTCACCCGATATGCATGTTGTTTATTTGGCAATGAACCGCCAACGTCGATATCATGCTCTATTAACGAGGTACACGAGGGAACATCAGAGAACAAACTCCCATACTTCCGAATAATACTAGTCACATCAGCTCGTTCAGTAACAGTTAAATGTGAAAGATGCGAGTCCAAAGATCAAATTATCGAAGAATTCTTCAATCTTCCCACAACCAGTTCTACAGCAGGAAACTCAACATCCCCTTCACAAGTGGTAACAGCAACGTTGTCCGATATAGGACACTCTGGGCGGATGAAAGATTCAGCACTGGACAGCACCCCATCCTCAGGTACATCAGCACTGGACAGCACCTGTCCTTCAGTCACCGGAAAGTCTGTGGATGAAACAGTCAACACAGCCGACTTCCTACCAGACAACTCTGGCGGTCTTTCGAAGTACGGCTTAAGCATGTTAATATGACAAAGACGAGTTTTCTTTCTTCTGTCTTTTGTCGAAATAACGTAATCAAGCTCACTCACCTTTTCTTTGACTTGGTAAGGACCGTAATAACGAGCTTGCAATGCAGACCCAGGCACTGGCATCAGCACTAACACCTTGTCGCCAGGAGTGAAGCTACGAAGTTTAGCACAACGATCATAACGTTTTTTCATTCGTCGCTGAGAAATCTCCAAATTCTCTTTGGCCAACTCACATGCACGGCGCAACTTGAAACGAAATCCTGAAACATAGTCAAGAATGTTAGGAGTTGGGTCACTAGTCCAGTGATCTTTAATCAACTTAAGTGGAACACGGACAGTATGCCCGAACACCAGTTCAGCCGGACTAAAGCCCAACGACTCCTGCACTACCTCTCGCACTGCGAACATAACCATGGGCACCCCCTCGTCCCAATCCTTCTGAAACTCGAGACAAAACGCGCGCAGCATCGACTTTAAAGTTTGGTGGAACCTTTCGAGTGCGCCCTGGCTTTCAGGGTGGTAACAACTTGTCTTGACGTACAATGTTGGATGGGCAACTGTTCCAGAGCTTGTTTAAACACACGCGACATAAAATTCGTACCTTGGTCCGACTGAATAGTACGCGGAAGGCCAAACAGTGAGAAAAAATTTACAAGAGATTTCACAATCACTGGTGCAGTAATTTTACGCAGAGGGATTGCCTCTGCAAAACACGTTGACGAGCACATTATGGTCAGCAAGTATTGATTTCCTGACTTAGTACGAGGCAAAGGACCGACACAGTCAATCATCACCCGCTCGAATGGTTCACTAAAAGCAGGAATTACATAAAATTCGTACCTTGGTCCGACTGAATAGTACGTGGAAGGCCAAACAGTGAGAAAAAATTTACAAGAGATTTCACAATCACTGGTGCAGTAATTTTACGCATAGGGATTGCCTCTGGAAAACGCGTTGACGAGCACATTATGGTCAGCAAGTAGTGATTTCCTGACTTAGTACGAGGCAAAGGACCGACACAGTCAATCATCACCCGCTCGAATGGTTCACTAAAAGCAGGAATTGGATGTAACGGAGCGGGTGGGATATTCTGGTTCGGTTTTCCCGTCATTTGGCACACATGACAGCTTCGGCAATAACTCGCTACATCGGATTTCAAACCAGGCCAGAAAAAATTACGGAGGATGCGATCGTATGTTTTATTTACTCCTAAATGACCGGCAAACGGGCTATCATGCGCAAGGCTCAAAATTTCAGAGCGGTACGAGGAGGGAACTATTATCTGCTTGACGATTTGCCACTCATCATCAGCAGATGCAGTAGGTGGTCTCCACTTCCTCATCAACACCCCATCTTCAACAAAGTAACCTTGCGATACATGTTCGAGTTGTTCCACAGGAACAACAGCTTCAAAGAGGGATGACGTTTTCTCATCTTTCCTCTGTTCAACAATAAGCTGCTCGCGGGACAGAGACAATTTATTGAGCCCAATTGAGTGTTCATCTCGCTTTTTAACAGCGATGTCTGAACCGTCAACAAGGTCTGAACACTTAACCTGACAAAAATCTGCATTAGAGAGGAACGTATCACTCAAATCAAAATTCCACTCACTTTCTGGTTCACAAAGATTTTTATCTTTCAGTCTCTGGGTCATAGCGCGAGTAACAGCACATGAGGGAAAAACCTCAGGATATGTCTGAGCTAATGCATCAACAGTAGAACAAGGTAGAGGAACGTCAGTTACCTCAGGGCTAGCAAAAACTTTTCCTCCCGCTAAGTCATTCCCTAAAATAAATGTGACATCTCGAACAGGAAGACACGGTCGCACTCCAACCACTACGCGGCCAACAACAAGGGAAGACTCAATTTCAATCTCATGCAAAGGTACCTTCACAAAGCCCATTTCAAAACCCTGTACCAAGACGCTTGAACCAATAAAGCTCTCCTCAGACAGCGGCAATATTCCTTCCAGAATAAAACTCTGAGCAGCACCTGTATCACAAAGTATCTTGACTGGTTTACGTAGATCATCTTTACCTGCCAAAGATACGAATCCGTCCATCATGAACGGCACATATCCCTCATCTTTCCACATGTCAGCATCAGAAGCCAACGACTACAGTCCTTCCACCTGTGACGAGGACGTCATCAACAGACCTACTGGTTTAGGGGCATTATTCTTCTTTTTGAGCACATTACACTCAGAAATAATGTGTCCACGTTTCTTACAATAGAAACAAACAGGTGAGAAAACAGATTTATCAGAACTCACCGCCACTTTATCGACAGGCAGAGGGCGTTCAAAGTTACGCTGAGAAGACCGATGACTGTTAACTGATGGAATCTTTGGTGTTACGCTAAACACATTTTTATGTGTAAGCACATACTCATCAGCCAACGCGGCAGCAGCGGAACATTTCAAAACTTTTTTCTCATTTAAATAAGTTACAACGCGTTCCGGTAAGCAGTTTTTAAATTCCTCTAAAATAATCAGTTCACGCAGCTCTTCAAAAGTTTTCACTTTCATAGAAACACACCAACGATCAAACATTGACTCCTTCTCCCGAGCGAACACAACGTAAGTCTCATTAGTTTTCCGAAGGTTGTGAAACTTCTGACGATAAGCTTCGGGAACCAGTTCGTACACTCTGAGAACGGACACCTTCACCTGATCGTAATCAAGACTCTCCTCAACTGATAAAGAAGAAAAAGCTTCTTGGGCTTTACCCACAAAAACACACTGCAACAACATGGGCCAAAATGTTTTCAGCCATTTCATATTGTTAGCAACGCGTTCAAAAAGAGCAAAAAACTTATCTACCTCTTGCTCTCGAAACGGAGGAACCATACGAATATTTCTTTCTCCATTCCATTTCTTTCAGGTGGCACACTTGCTCCATTTCTAACTTTTTCAACTCAAGTTCATGTCTCTCACGATTCATTTGTCTCTCTTTCTCACGCTCCCATTCTTCTCTCTCCCTCAACAAAACTCTGTCGTGCTCTTTAGCTTTCAGCTCCAATTTCTTAATCTGCAATGCAAGATCCTCTGAACCACCCTCAACTGAGTCAGGATAATCCGTCATCTTTTCCTCATCACCAAAAACGCCCAATTCATGCAATGAATCAAGAAGCAATATCTGTAACTCACATTTGGTTATAGTCTTACGAAAACCAACCTTAAAGTGAGCAGCAATTTTCGTAAGATCTACCCTGTTGATTTTAAACAGCTCATCTTGCGTCGGATCTGCAATAAAGTTAGTTAATTCAAACATGATCAGATTTAACGTCTGGTTTAACAGAGGAAACAAAAAACGAGCACCACACGAGTCAAAAATTCACACCAATCGACTTTGATTATACAAAGTTACCGAAGTAACAACTACAAAGTGTGAGCAGATTAAACAAAGCCACACAAAATTCATTCATCGATCCCGGACGAGCCCCCAAATATGTTACAGTCCTTAATCTAGTTCAGCTCGTTTCAAATTCTCCAATAGACAAAGGACCGAACATATCAGAAATCACAGACGATTGGGTAGCGTTTCTGGTGTTAAACACACCATAGTTTTAATTAGAGAGACATTGAGAGATGAGCAAACAATAAATCATAAGTTAATCAAAATAAATGACACAGGTAGGGCCAGTAAAGGAAAAACAGAATACCCTGACTAACCCTATAATTCATACGGGAGAGATCTTACCTGGCTCCCGAAAAGAAATAAAACGGGTGAATCTTCCGGGCAGCTGCTTCCCTTCACTGTGCTAAATATAATAAAAGTGTACAAAGACAATAAAGCCACTACCTGGTTTAAAGAAATAAACTAAAGCCAAAAGAAAACTTGATCACGCCGCAAGGCGAGAAACCCCAGCTGGTAATCAGACGGCGGTAGGCGGAGAGAAGAGGAGAGAGAGCGACATCAGAGCCGTCACCGATTAAATAGCAGGAACTCCCGTGACGTCACTTTACTTCAGCTGTACAAACTCTAAATCGCCATCTGTAAACTCAAAAGAAATAGCACACACACTAATCGCTCAATACACCCACATAACACATATTGATTAAGAATTGACACTGCAGCAAACAGAGATTATTTATATCATTCCGCATGTCTGATTAAGTCTAATTTGCTGTACTGTAATTGGAGATGTAGCGCATGCGTCAAACTATATTTCATTCTCTCTTACAGTGATTGTCCATAATTACTATAAAGTGAATCTTAACCTAATTGTTCTCCATAAATGTCCAGGTTTGTCTTTGGACCATCAGTCTATGTCAGGTGCTTCCCGTGTTAGACTGTCTGAGAGAGAGGAAGAATGCCTGACCTGTTACCTCATGGCCTGTGATGCTGGCCTGTTATATCTGCAAGAGCTTGACAAGGTCTGTGTGTGCGAAATCTGTCGGTTCACACAGAATGTGTTTTTCTGTCACCGAGTGTCCCACTGCATTTTAAGTATTTCAAGTTTGATTCAAATAAAAAAAAAGGCATTCAACTTTTACAAACACTGACTTTTGCCTTACCGTGGTCCGGGTGTCTCACATTTCTAATTGCAAGTACATGTTCTGTGTGTGCGCAGATTCAGAAACATTTTGTGTTTATTTGTAAGCTAACATTACATCTCACAACGTTCGTGTCCTCTTCACCAGACTGTTTGCACGCCGAGTTCCAAAACAGCTAAAAGCGGTTCATCAGTCCTTCATTTTGATTTGGACCCAGGCTTCTTCCTGCAGGCGGCTCTTCAGAGCGCATACCTGTCGCTGCTGAGGAAAGGGTGAGCTTGCATGTTACTGATCTCAGACTCTTTACCCACAATTCTCTGGATTTTATGTCAAGTACTCATGTTGCTATGTACACACAGTATTCACAGCACAGCTTCACTTAATCCATTAATGAACTCCACTTGAATATATGACCAGGACTGTGTAAACACACCGCTGGTATTCTTGTGTCAACATGACCTGCGTGTGGTGTGGACTTGCCAGTAATGTCCAGTAGGTGTCAGTGTTTTAACACTCGTGATTTGTCAGTTACTCTGAAATTGGCTTTGTTTGAAATGGCATCCTTGCATACTACAATTTAAAATATTAGGGCTGTCAATTTAAATTGAAAGATCATAAAATTGACATTAACAAATATAAAATGTCCTTATTTTTTCAGTTCAGGAAAGAAATCAAGACAACAAGTGTTAGTTTGTGTGTATAATATGGAACATATATGCACCTAAATTTAACATTTAATTTAATATTCAACAATAATATTGATCTGCATTGTCACTATTATACAAGAACTGAACTGAACTGAGCTGGACGATGACAATCGAGAGCGGCTATATATATATATATATATATATATATATATATATATATATATATATATATATATTCTTTTTTAATCCTGTGATGGCAATCAGTCCATCAGTCTTCTCCTTCTGTTACATCAGCTTTCTTTCATCATCTTATCAATCATGTTGTCCTCCCACAATCACTTCTGCCTGTGTGTGTTAGTCACTTGGCTCAGGGTACACACCAGCTGCGGCGGGTCCTGAGGGCCGTGGAGAGTCGGGGGTCGCAGAATTTTCGTAAGGTGAGATCTGAGTAAATGAGATGTTTGATGCTCACTTACACACAGCAGGTGTCAGTGGTTGTTTTGTGTTGTTTAGACTGTAGCGTGCAGGCTTGCAGAAGTGTTGCTGGGTTCAGTGTGTGAGGACGCGTACTGGGATCCACTGTCTCCTCCACCACCTGGCTGGCTGAAGAAAGAAGGAGTCACACACCCCAAAGATGCCATCTACCCCTCGTCCAGACCACCCCAGCGCTACAACACTGAGGGGTCAGACACTCTTTCCTTTCACTGATATTCTACTCTCTTTTTCATGTAGAAAATAAAAGCAGAACAAATAAAACTATGAGTAAAGTTTGATGACAGTTGGTGGCTTGAAAAAACCCTGTCTGATGAAAGCTTGAATTGTGAAGGTTTATTCAGAGAAGTCGAAAATCAGTTTTCGAAAAATCGAATATCAGAAAAACAGACCAATAAAAACTAATTTAGACCATACTAGACTTTTTGTTAGACATACTTCAAATTATATACTACTTCATATTAGTGTACTCTGCTAAGACTGCTAAGAAACCACATGAAAAACATTCAAAAAACACTAAGGTCACACACACACACACACACACACACACACACACACACACACACACTGTAACGTTCCTGGAGTGACAACCGCATTTAAATATTGGAGTAAATTCATTCCATGAATGTACGGAACAACTCACTTAAATTTGAGATGATTGACTGTTTGGTGACCATAGCAACATGTTCGCTGACATCTTGCTTGATTGGTATCTGCTATTTTTTTCCAAAATAATATCATAGCTACCTATTTGAGCTTGGCTCTACAAAAACGATGATGTTTATGCCTTTATTAAAGGGGTGGTAAAATGCCATTTTCACAAGATGTAAAATAAATCTCTGATGTCCCCATAGTGTGTGTGAAGTTTTAGCACAAAATACCCCACAGATATTTTTATATAGCATGTTAAAGTTGTCACTTTTTTGCACAAACACACCGTTTTGTGCTTGGCCCTTTAAATGCAAATGAGCTGCTGCAGAGGGCGGGGTTTCAAGAGCTTGTGTGTTAGCAGCTGCGATTTCCTCACGCAGACACACTAAAATGACAGAAACTGTTCTCCCTTTAATGTTAAAATGGAGTCAGTCAAAGATGGAGAGACTCGAGAAGAAGTGACAACATGTAGAATTCAACAGGACGTCTCTGAATGGTTAGTTGATGAATTTATGTTGCTGATGTGGAGTTAACTATCTTCAATTAGGATACTCTGTCATGTAATCTATAAATCACTCATATAGCAACTGTTGTGAGATGCACACAGAGTGACTTTCTATTCCATGTGAAAAGATGGATGCTAAAGTTTGAGCTGACTCACTAATGTACTCTTATACAACCACTCTTCCTCTTCTCAACATGGACTGTGTGTTCTCGGGGGCGGGATTTATGTACATTTTAGGGTTGGTGATGTCACTAAGGCCCCGTTCACACAGCAGACAAAAGTGGCCCAAATCTGATTTTTTGGGGATCAAGTGACCAGGTCAGACTTCTTCAGAGATAGTGTGAACACTCAAATCTGGCCCAGATCTGATCTTTTTAAATCAGATTTAGACCACATTCATATGTAGTCCTCAGATACAGATCTGATTTTTTTCAATGTGACCGCAGTGTGAACAACCAAGGCGGATTTAATGTGACTCTGACGTCAATCTATTGACATTTGAAACAATTATGCACCGGCGAGTAAGCACTAGACACAATAGACAGAGACAGTAACATTAAAAACTTGAATGGAGAACAGTGATGGAGCGAGTCAATGGAGGGAGAGTGAGGTGTTAGACCTAGTTAATATATGGGCTAATTAATAAAAAGCCAATTTTGCTTTCTTTCTCTTCATTCTTCTCCTCATCATCACCTGCTCATTAATTTTACAGCTTCCATTACACAGACATTTAGAAATAAAAGCGCAAATGCTTACTTCCTCCATAACCACACAAGCATTAGTGCAACAGCGTGCTGCGTATGATGTCATTGTTGTTCTTTTGTGCATGCGGGTTAGTTTGAAACATGCAAACAGTTCACATTGGAATCAGATATAGGTCACATTTTAAAAGGTAATGTGAACAGCCAAACCAAAAAATCAGATCTGAGCAAAAAATCGTAATTGAGCATTAAGACTTGCGGTGTGAACGGGGCCTAACACTGGAGGAATGTCGTGTAGTCCTTACCAGCCGTTTGTTGTAGTTCTAGCTCATTGCAAACATGATTTAGGATTTGAAAGCCTTTCTAGCTTGTTTAACACATTGCTAACATGATTAAGTATGATGCTAGCATGTTTCTAGCATGATTCATCATGTTGCTATATGTTTTAGCACACTGTTTTAACATGTTGCTAGTCCATTTCTAGCATGTTGTAACATTTCAGCACATTGCTACCCTGTCAAATAAGCAGGTTGCTAGGCTTTACTGGTGACAGACAGACAGACAGACAGACAGACAGACAGACAGGTAGATAGATAGATAGATAGATAGATAGATAGATAGATAGATAGATAGATAGATAGATAGATAGATAGATAGATAGATAGATAGATAGATAGATAGATAGATAGATAGATAGATAGATAGATAGATAGATAGATAGATAGATAGATAGATAGATAGATAGATAGATACTCTAAAAAAAGTTGTTTGTATGAAAGTTTTGATCCCCTCAATGAAAGTGTATAGGATTGTTCAGTTTAGGAAAACCGCTAGTCAGATGAGATGGAAAAGATATAGCAGACTGAGTCATCTTGGAGTTCTTTGCCGAGTTTGTGGGTCATATCAAACATATGTTTGTGGGTATGATGCTAGCATGTTTCTAGCATGATTCATCATGTTGCTATATGTTTTAGCACACTGTTTTAACATGTTGCTAGTCCATTTCTATCATGTTTGTAGCATTTCAGCACATTGCTACCCTATCAAATAAGCAGGTTGCTAGGCTTTACTGGTGACAGACAGACAGACAGACAGACAGAGACAGACAGAGACAGACAGACAGACAGAGACACAGACAGACAGACAGACAGACAGACAGACAGACAGAGACACAGACAGACAGACAGACAGACAGACAGACAGACAGACAGACAGACAGACAGACAGACAGACAGACAGACAGATAGATAGATAGATAGATAGATAGATAGATAGATAGATAGATAGATAGATAGATAGATAGATAGATAGATAGATAGATAGATAGATAGATAGATAGATAGATAGATACTCTAGTATCTCTAGCCGAGTTTGTGGGTCATATCTTTGTCAAGCTAGAATAATGTGTTAATTTTAAGCAGTTTTAGTAAATCTCCCTGCTATCATTAAATTGTACTGTGTACATCAGCCATTTGACAATATTGATCGATCACTAGAGTCAGATAGCTTCGAACAAGGAGATGTGCTGAGGACAGTGCTGGGTTTGTTTGCCTGCTTTAATATTCAGGACACGGCAGAAGGCTGTGTTGTGAATAAAACATACTGTAACTGTACCTGTGAGTCTGCAGACTCCAGGCAGAGAAAGGAAAAAATACATGAGAGATGAAAAGAGATGGAGAGACTTTTGAGAATATGTCTGAAGAACAGAAATTAAAGCAGATAAAAGGAATATTCCAGTTTATTATTCCTGGTACAGCTCAGTAACATGCTATGATAGGATTCCAGATGGTGGAGGGAAGTAGGATGAAGGATGTGATGGAAAGAAAGGGATGAGAGAGAACAGGCTGTAAAGAAAGAGGAAATTGTTCAGGATACCAATTAAACATTTTAAAAAGGGAACAGCTGTGAGGATGGCAGTAAGTCCTGTGAGCTCAGTTACAGACTGACATATGTAACTAGAGACTGACACACACACACTTGTGACGTGCTTTTTCTTTTTTCTTTTTCCTGTTGCCACCCTGTAGAGCTTTCTGTCCGCAGGACGTGGTTGAAGAGGCGGTGCTGGTGCTCCTCATCACAGAGTCAATGGTGAGACGGTCTTTCTCACATTCATCCTTTCTTCCTTGACATTCTGTCACAATGCTTATTGATTCAAAGCAGCTTTACAGAAATGCTTGTTTCAATGTTACAATATAGTAAGTAATCTGTTATCAACCAGAGATGAGTGTATCAAAGTAATATCCATATGGCAGTAATAAACAGTTATAATATAGTTCATTGTGTGGTTAGTTATCTTCATGTATTCAG
The DNA here is from genome assembly GCA_038021265.1 of Cyprinella venusta. Lineage (NCBI taxonomy): Eukaryota > Metazoa > Chordata > Actinopteri > Cypriniformes > Leuciscidae > Cyprinella > Cyprinella venusta. Next base: position 12,498,032 of record CM075869.1, on the reverse strand, counting down.
TTAAGCTAACATGACAAACATGCTAAACAGCAATTACAACTTGTACTCGTAATTATTACAATATAAGGGTCATTTTATAATATGAGGATAGTATTTTAAAGTTTTGAATGTCGATCCAAAGTTGCGATCCATTATAGGCAAAATATTATGTATATTTGGTACTATTTTATCAGATATAATTCTAGTAGAAATTTATGAGAAGCCTAATGTGGAATACTTGGCTAAAGAGATATATGTTTTATCTGATTTAAACAGAGAGAGTGTCTGAGCCCTGAACATTATCAAAAAGAAAGGCATTTTTATTATGTAGGAGCTAAGTGCAAAACAATTACATGCATTTATAACCACCTGGTCATTAATGATATTAAAGACATTTATAATATACAGTATATAAAGAATCGTGAATTGTTTTTTTTTATGGTTTCCAAAAAAATATCAAGCCGTTTTCAACATTGATATTAATAAGAAATTTTTATTGGACATTAAATGAGCATATTAGAATGATTTCTGAAGGATCATGTGACACTCAAAACTGGGTAATGATGCAGATAATTGGAGATATATCCAGCTGCAGACCCGCAGCACCACCAGTTTCAGAACCCCAGCGCCAGAACCGGAAGTGAGGGAGGAGCGGAATTATTATTATTGCATTATAATTATTTTAGCAAGCATGTAAGGACAAAACGGGCCTTGAGTTCCTCATTTGATACATTGTAAGTTAAATTTAAACAAAATTGTTGTGATAAAACAGGCCTAGCTTAGGTTGAATTGGTCATTTTGTATTGATTTTTAACAGAACAATGCCGAATTTTCTCTCTTTTTTAGATTTTGACATTATTTTACACGAAAAATGCATGCTGCACATGTTCTTGTGAAATAAAGTATATTTTATTAAAAAAATTCCCATGCGTTTTTATTTATTTATTTTTTTTTTATTAAACAATCAAAATCATCTTACAAATACATCTTCAATATCAAAAGAATTTAAGATTTTTGTAAACACAATAAATAAATAAATAAATAAAACGTCTCGGTTACAGATGTAACCCTCGTTCCCTGAGTAGGGAACGGAGACGTTACGTCAAGGAGTGACGGAGAATGGGGGTTTCGCATAGAAAGCCAATCCTCTTCGAGTATTTAACAACGAGCCAATGGCGTGAAAATGCCATGGGTCTGCGGAATTTGCATAGCGTACTCCGCCCACCCATGTGGGTATAAAAGGAGGAAGCAGACGCAACCGCAGTATGTCTTCGCTGAGGAGCCAAGACTGATCTCAGGCGTCACCCAGCGGTACAGCAGAAGTGGCAAGGAGACGTAACGTCTCCGTTCCCTACTCAGGGAACGAGGGTTACATCTGTAACCGAGACGTTCCCTTTCGTAGTCACTCCGAGTTACGTCAAGGAGTGACGGAGAATGGGGGTCTATGCCATCACGCCATCTTCCAGCTGTCTTCCAGTGCTCTGCGAAAGTCTAGACCTCTGACACAAAATTACAAAAAGGTTCCACTTTGACACAGAATTACCAAGGTACACTGGGAAACATATCCCGGGAGGGACATGCTACCAGATGCCTACCGAAGGGAGGACTTACAAAAACACATATGGCCACTGGGGCTGCATATGGAGAATACTGGAGCGCCAACCGCAGGTGGCAACTAGCTCCAGGGGTGGCAGATGGCTTGCCAAGGGAAGACACATGCTCAGAGAGGCTTACAGTGGATAATACACGTGAAACAGTTACCAAAGGGGAACCGTGCACACGGAGGCACCTAGCCGGCACCAGAGCAAGCGCAGTGGTGCCCGCATCATAAGTGCTGGAGGACTCAGGGCTTCAAAGAAGGACAACTGAGGAAATATCGCACTTATCCAATCTGAGGAGTGGAGTGGCGAGCAAGCGAAGACACTCAAGCGGTTCCAGCACTAGCGGAGGCGAGTACGTGAGAGGAAACCGGCTCGATTCGCAAATTATAAAATCTTGCGAAGGTGTTAGGTGTCGCCCAGCCTGCAGCTCTGCAGATGTCTGTTAGCGAGGCGCCACGCGCTAAAGCCCAAGAGGAAGCCACACTCCGAGTGGAGTGGGCTGTCACACCAAGGGGGCACGGACGACCTTGCTGCTGGTAAGACAAAACAATGGCGTCCACTAACCAGTGAGACAGCCGCTGTTTTGAGAGAGCCCTTCCCTTCTGGCTCCCCCCATAACAGACAAAGAGCTGATCTGAGGTCCTGAAACACCGCGTTCTGTCAACGTAGGTGCGGAGTGCACGCACCGGACAGAGCAGTGCCAAGGCTGGGTCTGCCTCCTCCAGGGGCAGCGCTTGCAAGGTCACCACCTGATCCCGGAAGGGAGTTGTGGGGACCTTGGGCACGTAACCGAGCCGGGGTCTCAGAACAACGTGAGAGTAAGCCGGCCCGAACTCTAGGCACGCTTCGTCAACGGAGAATGCGTGCAGGTCCCCTACCCTCTTGATGGAGGCCAATGCAACCAGGAGAGCTGTCTTCATAGACAGAAACTTAAACTCAACCGATTGCAAAGGCTCAAAGGGAGGCCTCTGCAGAGCACTTAACACTACCGAGAGGTCCCAAGAGGGCACGAGGGGAGGACGAGACGGATTTAGCCTCCTCGCTCCCCTCAGGAACCTGATGACCAGGTCGTGCTTTCCAACGGACTTACCTTCAACTGCATCATGAGAGGCGGAAATAGCCGCAACGTAAACTTTGAGGGTGGAGGGCGACAGCCTACGCTCCAACCCGTCCTGCAGGAAGGAAAGCACAACACCGATCGAGCATCTCCTGGGGTCCTCTCTGCGAGAAGAGCACCAGTTGACGAAGAGGTTCCACTTCAACGCATACAGGTGTCTCGTAGACGACGCTCTAGCGGAAGTGATGGTTGCTGTCACCGCAGGTGGTAGCGAACTCAAACCTGCCTCGTGCCGTCCAGGAGCCACACATGTAGCCTCCATAGATCGGGACGAGGGTGCCACAGAGTGCCCCGTCTCTGAGTGAGCAGATCTTGTCTCAGAGGAATAGGCCAAGGAGGTGCTGTCGCGAGGAGCATGAGTTCGGAGAACCACGTCTTGGTGGGCCAATAAGGGGCTACCAGCAGGACCTGCTCCTCGTCCTCCTTGATCTTGCACAACACCCGTGCAAGGAGGCTCACTGGGGGAAACGCATACTTGCGTGGGCCCCGCGGCCAGCTGTGCGCCAGCGCATCTGTACCGAGCGTGCCCTCGGACAGGGAATAAAACTGGACGCAGTGGGAAGAGTCCCGGGAGGCGAACAGATCTATCTGAGCTTCCCCGAACTGGTCCCAGATCAGCTGGACCGTCTGGGGATGGAGTCGCCATTCGCCGGAAACAGGGCGGATCCGCGACAGCTCGTCGGCTGCCAGGTTCCGGGCTCCAGGAATGTACACAGCACGAAGGGACCTCAGGTGCTTCTGACTCCATAGTAGGAGGTGGCGAGCGAGCTGCGACATCCGACGTGAGCGTAGACCCCCCTGGTGGTTGATGTACGCTACTGTAGCGGTATTGTCTGAGCGGACAAGTATGTGTTGACCCCTGAGCAGTGCTCGAAAGCGGTGCAGGGCCAGGCGTACTGCCAACAGCTCGAGGCAATTGATGTGCATGAGGCGCTGGGGTCCTGTCCAGGAACCCGCGGCTGCATGCCCATTGCACATGGCACCCCAACCCGTGGTAGATGCATCCGTGGAGACAACGAGATGCCTGGAAACTCGCTGGAGAGGGACACCTGCCCGAAGAAAGCTGAGGTTCAACCACGGGAAGAAGGTTCGGCGGCACGCTGGAGTTACTGGAACCCGGAGCGAGCCACGATGCCATGCCCACCTCGGGACTCGATCGCGAAGCCAGAGCTGAAGCGGTCTCATATGAAGCAATCCGAGTGGCGTAGCCGCGGCTGCGGATGCCATATGCCCCAGGAGCCTCTGAAAGAGTTTCAGTGGAACCGCACTCTTGCCATCGAACTGTCGAAGACAAGTCAGCAGTGAGTGTGCGCGCTCGCTTGTAAGCTGCGCGGACATGGCGATCGAGTCTATCTCCATGCCGAGAAAAGAGATCCTCTGCACGGGGCAAAGTTTGCTCTTCTCCCGGTTGACCCGAAGGCCCAGACGGGCTAAGTGCTGAAGCACTAGATCTCTGTGTTCGCAAACCTGTTCTCGAGAGTGAGCCAGAATCAGCCAATCGTCGAGATAGTTCAGGATGCGAACCCCGTGTTCGCGAAGGGGAACAAGGGCTGCCTCGGCGATCTTCGTGAAGACGCGAGGGGACAGAGCTAACCCGAATGGGAGAACCGTGTACTGATATGCCTGGCCTTCGAAAGCGAACCGAAGAAACGGTCTGTGTCGAGGCAATATGGAGACATGAAAGTACGCATCCTTCAGGTCGATCGCTGCAAACCAATCCTGAGGTCGAACACATTCGAAAATGCGTTTGGCCGTGAGCATTTTGAACGGCATTCGATGCAGAGTGCGGTTCAAAACGCGCAGGTCCAGGATCGGTCGTAACCCACCGGTCTTCTTGGGGACAATGAAGTAGGGGCTGTAAAAGCCGGACCTCACCTCGGCTGGAGGGACCATCTCGATTGCACCCTTCGCCAGCAGGGTCGCAATCTCCGCTCTCAAAACCGGGGCATTGCCACCGATTATAGTGGAGCGAACTCCCCTGAAACGGGGAGGAGATCGTGCGAACTGAATCGCGTAGCCGAATCTGATCGTTCTGATGACCCAGCGGGACAGACCGGGGAGCTCGAGCCAAGCTCCGAGGAACCGAACCAGCGGGGTCATACGAGCCACAGACGTCCCCCCGGAGGGGCAGCGGGGCGGAGTGACTGGCATGCGCACGGGAGATACCACATGCGGGAGCGTAGTCGAGCTCCGTTCCCCGACAGAAGAGACCAGGGAAGGACCAGCGTTCCACGGGGGTCTGTTCTGCCGGGGGTCTGGCGACAGAGGGGGAGAGGAGCGGTGCGGTCCGGGGACGACGCACGCTCCTCTCCGCGCCCTCAGAGACAGAGAGGAATGAGCGGGGCGACACTCTGGAGCATCGTGCACGCTCATCCCGGTCTGTGTGCTCAGTGATAGTGTCAAGTCTTTCTTTAACCAACTCAGGGTGCTGCCCACCCGTGGGTGAGCAGCGGGGAGCGGAGAACAAAAGATTCTCCCCCGGCCCTCCACCGGGGGAAGGAGGGGGCCTGCTACCTCCTCCTGGGAAAAACTCGATGCCATCACTGAGCAGCCCGTCTCAGGAACGCCGCTTAGCCCGGCGTTTAGCGGGGGGCGGGGCCTGAGGGGGCTGTGACGCTCCTCTGCGACCGCCTCTACGGCGCGACCTGGGTGGAGGCTGCTGCTGGGGTCGCTCCGGAGGGAGGGGGGCCGCAGTGGGACGTCCTCGGCGGCGAGCAGACTGAGGCGGCTGCGGCGACGGCTGGGTGGAGGCAGCAGCTGGCCGTCGGGGCAGGATATGTTTAATCGCCTCTGTCTGCTTCTGGGCGGTCGAGAACTGCTGGGCAAAGTCCTCAACCGCACCGCCGAAAAGGCCAGCCTGGGAAAGGGGGGCGTCGAGCAGACGGGTCCGCTCAGCGTCCCGCACTTCCGCCAGGTTGAGCCAAAGATGACGCTCCTGGACCACACTAGTGGCCATCACCTGACCAAGGGAACGAGCCGCCACTTTAGTCGCCCGGAGAGCGAGGTCGGTGGCCGCTCGCAGTTCATTGAACGACCCTTGATCAGTCCCGCCCTCGTGCATATCTCTGAGCAGTTTGGCTTGGAAAACCTGCAAAGTGCTCATCGCATGCAGAGCGGCGGCCGCCCGTCCCGCCGCGCTATAGGATCGCGCCGCCATAGACGACGAGAACCTACAGGCTTTGGAGGGATGCTTGGGTGGCCCCCGGGAGGAGGCGCTCTGCGGACACAGTTGCATCGCAACAGAGCGCTCCACCGGAGGAACCCCAGCATACCCACGGGCAGCTGCGCCGTCGAGGGGAGGAAAGGCGGGGGAAGCTGACGGGCGAACGCGGGAAGACAAAGGAGCCTGCCACGTCTTCGTCAGTTCCGCATGCAGCTCGGGGAAGAATGGTATTGGGGTCGGCTGTGGCTTTGCAGCGGCGGCTTTGCCCAAAAACCATTCATCCATCCGTGAGTGATCGGGGTGGGCCGGAGGATTCCAATCCAACCCGATACTCACGGCGGCCCGAGACAGCATAGCCGTCATCTCGGGATCCGAGACGGGCGGCGCTGGCACTCCCGAGGGAGGCAGCGCAGCCGCATCTTCAGATCCCGAAGAATCCAGCTCGCCTTGTGATGCCGCGATCGACATCGCATCCTCCTCTGGAGCGCCGAACGAAACAGACGGTACCTGCGAACAGGCAGACGTCTGAACCGTTTCGGCGCTCGCTGGCTGCAACACTGTTGCGGTGGGTGGGACCCGAGGAACTAGCGTCGGGGGTTTGTTCCACACCGTCACCGTCAGATCACCCTGGCCGCGAGCCGAAGAGCTTCCCCGGGTAGAGGAAGCTGAACGGGTAGCGGAGGCGGGGACTCTCACAGTAAGATCATTGAGTCTCGATCTAAGTGTTGAGATGGTCATATTACCACAAAAGGCACATGACTCATCCACGAACGCTGCTTTAGCATGACGAAGACCCAGACATACAAAGCAGCGATCGTGCCCATCAGAGGAGGACAGATATCGACCGCACCCAGAAGAACACGGGCGAACCATCTTTAAAAAGACGTGCCGCGTGCAGCTCTTTCAAAGGAGAGGAGGAAATTCACTCTTTCAGCGCCGAGGCGACCAGGGAGAAGCGCAAAGTCTGGCAGACCACTGCACAGATCGCAGGCAATGCAGAATCTCGCTGGGTACCGCCGTCACACCAACACTGAAGAGGACGCTCGTCTCGAAGAGGCTTAGTGATATGGCTTGTGGAGAGAAGAATGCTCTTGGCTCCGAAGCGAAAACATACTGCGGTTGCGTCTGCTTCCTCCTTTTATACCCACATGGGTGGGCGGAGTACGCTATGCAAATTCCGCAGACCCATGGCATTTTCACGCCATTGGCTCGTTGTTAAATACTCGAAGAGGATTGGCTTTCTATGCGAAACCCCCATTCTCCGTCACTCCTTGACGTAACTCGGAGTGACTACGAAAGGGAACATAAAATATCACAGAGGTCTAATGAGTTATCAGATTGTGTATAATTTTGAAAACCTCCAATGATTGTCTTGTTTTATATCTTTCAAAGCTTTATTATACAAAGTTAACTCCTTAAAAAACAAAAAAACAAAAATCCAAACGTATGTATAAACTGCTTAGCTAAAATTATTAAACTGTTACTTGAAACTTATGGGCATTTTAATGTATACATTAAAATGCCCATAAGTTTCAAGTATTATTTTTTCACCATCATGATCAGGAAGTAACTCATAATACAATGAAACGAATAACTGAAACTTGGTATATACAATTATTTTACACAAAATCAATGTTTTAAAATGCTTAGATAGGCTATATTAATGTATAGCATCATAACATACGTAGAGAGTAGGACGTTTCTTGTTCAATAAAAGCTGTTTCATGTGTAAAATACCCTCCAAATTACGTTAGGTGGCGTTATTAGGTTTCAAATCTAAGCTCCGCCCCTCACTTACGTTCCTGGCGCTGGTGTTGGTTAGAACCTAACTCCGCCCCTTACTTCCGGTTCTGGCGCTGGGGTTCTGAAACTGGGGTTCTGAAACTGGTGTGCTGCGGGTCTGCAGCTGGATACTATAGGAGAATTGAGCTTTGCCATCACATGAATAAATTACCTTTTAGAATAAAAAATTACTAATTTAAATGGTAATTATATTTTCAATTTTAGAGTTTTTACTGTGTTTTTGATCAAATAAATGCAACCTTGGTAAGCATCAGACATTAATTTTAAAAAAAAATCTTACTGTTTTATAGCAGAAATCTTCAGATGTGTATGATAAGTGTTAGCAGAAATTAAGCAGACACTGATAATACTCTAATGACTGGTAGTTGAGATGTAGAGTTACTTATAGTCATTTGAATGTATACTGGAGGAGCATCAAAATAAAATGTTATGAAATATTAAGGGTTTTGAAGCCAGATAGTTTACTAAAAAAAAAAATCCTGTCAATATTTACTCACTCTTAAGGCTTGTGTGGTGTTATTTTGCCAGTGGAATATAAAAGGATATTAATATCAAATGTAGTATTTAGAAGTTAACATTTATTTAACTGCTTTAGATAAAAGTATCTGACAAACAAATGAAAAATCTTTGTAGACATTCTACTAACTATAAATAACATTGCAATTACATATGAATGAACTCTAGAGTATAAGTAGACTGTCTGCTTAAGGCGTTTTGTGTTTGTCTGTGTTCGACACACAATTCGGTTCGTGAACACTTCACTAATGAGCTGATGAGTTGAATCAGATGTGTCAGATACAAGAATCATCAGTGCTGAAGGTTCTCCTAGACTAGGATCTAGAGACACAGCTTCAACAAAACTCCTCAGGCTCTCTCTGTTGTCCCGTATAGGCCAGTGGCGAGGCAGTGATCAGCCGCACCCCGGAGCACCGGGAGGCGAGGGAGAGCAGCATGCAGGACGCCTCCTCCGTCTATGACCTGCTGAGCATCGGCATGGCCAGGAGGGGGCAGTACTCCATGCTGTCCGAGGTAAGATGTGTCAGCACAGATCAGTATCGACCCCATGCTTTGTAAACAGGAGCAAGAAAGTGACCTGAATTTTATGTAGTGGCTTCTTTCACCTTCTTTTTCTTCGCAAGTCGCCTCTTCCAATCTCTCAATCTCTCTCTCAATTTCTCCTAGCTGTATGGGTGATTGTTTTCCCTTCTTCCTCCGTCCTGTCCTTTCAGTAGTTGAGCCGTTGCGTGATGGTGAGCGTTTACTCAGAGACGTTCTCAGGTGAATCTAATCTAAGCTCAGCGTTTTCAGTAGGTTCATTTCAACTGAATCCATGTCATTTCACTGAAAAGCCACATTACACTGCCATTACTCGGCATTATCAACAAATGCCTGCATAGAAATGTTAATCCCGTTCTCATCAATTTTATCCCCACTCTCTCATGCATGTGCCATGATGTGATGTGTACAGGATACACACAATCCCCTATCGGTGCTGAAAACAACAAGATCCTTCCTAGAAATGCTGAGCAATGTCAACTGCATTAGGGTCATTCCATGTCAAATCAACCAAATTTCAGAAACTTGCCCGGCTGAAATTTTGGATTTTGTTCATATTTTATTCTTAAGAAAAACAAACATAAATAGTGATGAAAGCCAAAATGTCAAGTCAAGTCACCTTTATTTATATGCCACTTTTTACAATACAGATTGTTTCAAAGCAGCTTTACAGGGATAACAGGAAAATAATGCAACAAAGTTTGTTTCCTAATTTAAATAAATACATTACATTAAATGTAATTATTATGTATTGACTGAGTAATCTACTATTTTTTTAGAGGGGGTCAAAATGACAAATTTCACCTTAGATTTATAGCATGGAGATTGGTAGGTCTTGTCACAGTCCTTCGTCTGCACCAGTCTGTCTTGTCTTCAGCACTACACTTCCCAGGATCCTCTCGTCACCCTATCCCGTGCTCACTCCCTCATCAGCCACCTGTTCCTCGTCTGTTCATCATTTTCACCTGTTTGCACCTCATTATGTTTGATTCCTCTGTGTATTTAGTTCCTCTTCAGTTGGTCAGTCATTGTCGGTCGATGTTTGTTGTTAGCCCGTGTGGCGCCCGTGTTCCTGTCTTCCTGCCTGTGTTATATATATTAAAAGTGATCTTTACCGATATTCCGGACTCTTCGTTCCTCTGCCTGAACCACACCGTGACAGATTGACCGACCACAACAACATGTACCCTGCCACTTTTCAGGGGATTCTCCAGCTGATGAAGCGGCCTCGTTTGATCCTCATCCCCAGGAGGCCTGCACTTAACGCCAGTCCAGCCAAGCCCGCACTTCACGCCGGATCTGCCGAGCCCAAGGCAGTATGCGTCATGCCTGCCACGCCTGAGACTGTAAGTGCAGAGCCCGTCAAGCCTGAACCCTCCTCATCGCTGGTTCCGTCCAGTCCCGTCGAGCCTGAAATCTCCTCATCGCTGGTTCCATCCAGCCCCGTTAAGCCTGAATCCTCCTCATCGCTGGTCCCGTCCAGCCCTACCGAGCCTGCGCTCTCCGTCAGCCCTGCCGAGCCTGCGCTCACCGTCAGCCCTGACGAGCCTGCGCTCCACGTCAGCCCTGCCGAGCCTGTGCTCCACGTCAGCCCTGCCGAGCCTGCACTCCACGTCAGCCCTGCCGAGCCCGAGCTCTCTTCTACGCTGGTCCCGTCCAGCCCCGTCGAGCCTGAACTCCCCTCATCGCTGGTTCCGTCCAGCCCTGTTAAGCCTGAACCCTCCTCATTGCTGGTCCCGTCCAGCCCCGCCGAGCCTGAACCCTCCTCATCGCTGGTCCCATCCAGCCCCTTCCAGCCATCACCAGAGACCGTCCAGCCAGAGCCCGAGACCGTCCAGCCAGAGCCCGAGACTGTCCAGCCAGAGCCCGAGACCGTCCAGCCAGCGCCAGAGACCGTCCAGCCAGTGCCGGAGACCATCCAGCCAGCGCCAGAGACCGTCCAGCCAGCGCCAGAGACCGTCCAGCCAGCGCCAGAGACCATCCAGCCTGAGCCCGAGATCGTCCATCCAGCGCCAGAGACCATCCAGCCTGAGCCCGAGACCGTCCATCCAGCGCCAGAGACCGTCCAGTCAGCGCCAGAGACCATCCAGCCAGCGCCAGAGACCGTCCCGCCTGCATCAGAGACCAGGATCCCTCCCAGCCTCCCTCGCCCGCCTCCTCTCATCTGTCCTCCGTCTGCTCTCCTGCCTTCCAGGGCCCCCAAACCCGGCTGGTTCACGGATCCTCAGTTCTCGCCTCCCACTTCCTCCACATGGACACTTCCTCAGCCCCCAGTCCCATCGGCTCCCCCGTGGCTCTTACCTCCCTCAGTTCCTCCATGGTCCCTCAGTCCACCAGCTCGGCCAGGCTCCCTCAGTCCACCGGATTCCCTTCACTCCTTCGTCATCCTCCCTTCACCTTTGGACTTCCTTCCTCTGGCTCCGCCCCGTCAAGTCACCCCCCCGGTTCAGTTGGACTCCTCACTCCCTCCAGTCACCCGTCAGCCCTCACTCCCTCTGTCCTCACCGTATCCCTCTGTGCCCCTGTCGTCACTTTGGTCACCGGAGCCTGTGTTCTCACCATGGTCCCTTGGTTCCTCGTCAGCACCTCATTTCGTCAGTCCCTCAGCTGCACCCTGGTCTCCTCTCCCATTTGCTCCGCCCCTGTCAGTCGGCCCCCTGGTGTTGTCAGCCCAGTTTCCTTCAGCTCCACCAGGGGTCCTCCCTCCATCTGCTCCACCCTGGTCTCATCCTCAGCCTGCTCTACCCTGGTCTCGCCTTCAGCCTGCTCCCCCCTGGTCTCATCCTCAGCCTGCTCTGCCCTGTTCTCGCCCTCAGCCTGCTCTGCCCGGGTCTCGCTTTCAGCCCGCTCCGCCGTGGCCGCCTGAAGGGTCTTCACCGCCGTGGCCGCCGAAAGGGTCCGCTCAGCCATGGCCACGCCTTCAGCCTGCTCCGTCACGCCCTCAGTCTGCTCTGCCCTGGCCACGCCCTCAACCTACTCCGCCCTGGCCACGCTCTGCTCAGCCCTCAGATCATCCCCCCTCCTTCCTCTGTTCTGCGGCGTGAGGTCACGCCTTCCGGGAGGGGGGAGTTCTGTCACAGTCCTTCGTCTGCACCAGTCTGTCTTGTCTTCAGCACTACACTTCCCAGGATCCTCTCGTCACCCTATCCCGTGCTCACTCCCTCATCAGCCACCTGTTCCTCGTCTGTTCATCATTTTCACCTGTTTGCACCTCCTTATGTTTGATTCCTCTGTGTATTTAGTTCCTCCTCAGTTAGTCAGTCATTGTCGGTCGATGTTTGTTGTTAGCCCGTGTAGCGCCCGTGTTCCTGTCGTCCTGCCTGTGTTATATATATTAAAAGTGATCTTTACCGATATTCCGGACTCCTCGTTCCTCTGCCTGAACCACACCGTGACAGGTCTATTAGTAAAATCTGTTAACTTTTGCAATCTTTGTAGCATTAAATGCCAATAGCGACAGTTCAAAAATGGGAAAAGCACTATTTGTGTTACACTACAAGTTTTTGCCTGTAACTCAATAAGTATTAAAGATATCTTAATATCCTTTTAAATTCTGGTTCTTAACAAACTTTTCTTTTGGTATCTTAATTTTAAAGGCCCTCTATAGTTCAATCCCAGAGATATGGAGATCTTAACATGTTTCCATAAAGTTAATTTGTCAATTACACACATTTTTAGTGGTTGAAGAGCACTTTTCTTTTAAAACCTGATACTTATTGGATTTAAACATGAATGTCTTTACGTTATAATGTTTAAAATAGAAATGTATGTTGTTTCCCTCCATCAAAAAAATTGCATACAACACACCTGCCAGTTGAGGCACATTAACTTTCTCTCAAAAGTGTATTTATAAGATTCTATGTTTTAACCAGGTTTAGGGATATTTGGATGAAAGAATTTTGTAAATTTTAACAGCTTCTGAAGCTACCAAGATGTTCAAATAAGCAGTATCATTTGTATCTACACGTTACCACATTAAAATCTCTATATCTGTGTGATTGAACCATATGGGGCTTAAAAAATGAAGATTATAAAAGAATAGTTTATTAAGAGTCAGAATCTAGAATGGTATTAAGATGTCTTTAGTACTTTATTTACATGTTCGCAAACTTTGGAAAAATTATATTTAAGGCACTCAGACAGATATGTTCTATGCCAAAAGAAAAAAAAAATATCAGCTGCATGCAAAATGATCCACATTTGGTTTTCAACCACTAAATATGTGTACAATTGACCATTTACTTTATGGAAACTCATTAAGATCTCCATATCTCTGGCATGGAGGGGCCATGGAGGGGCTTTAAAATGAAGATACTAAAAGAAAAGTTTGCTAAGAACCAGAATCTAAAGGGATATTAAGATAGCTTTAATACTTATGGACTTACAGGAATCCAAACTTGGGGCAAAAACTAGAGTGCTTTTTCCCATTTTTAACTGTCACCGTTGGCATATAATGCAACAAAGATTTCTAAAGTCAACAGATTAAAATAATAGACCTACCAATCTCTGTGTAAAAAATAAAATAATTATGTCATTTTTCCCACCATGTAAAGTGGCTCAGAGACTCTTTTGGCTCAAATTTTCATTTTGACCCCCTCTACAAAATAGTGGATTACTCAGTTACATTCATGACATTGAATATTTTGGCTTTCTTCTTCATTTATGTATTTCTTTCACCAGAAAAAAAAAATCTAAATCAAAGATTTTAGCCAGGGGCCTCTGGTTGAGACAGGGAATGATCCATTATCATTTAGCTTTATTTCTTCTCTAATGTTTCTTGGAAGGCCGATTCCATGATTCAAAGTTTTTCTCTGACTTTGTTGTGTTCTATGTTTGCCATCAGTGTTTGGAGCGTGCCATGAAGTTCTCCTATAATGAGTTTCATCTTTGGTACCAACTTGGCTTGTCTTTGATGGCAAGTGGGAAGGTGAGATTAGTGTCCTCTTGTCATCATCAATGTTCTATTCATTTTATTATTCATTTGTTGCTAAATCAACTAAATAAAAGAGTTCCCTTTCAAGGCGGTCACTTCGACATTACGTCATACTGACGTATATGGGAACTACCCCTTTCTACATTTCCACTGAAATCTTATAGGCTAACGCCAGCTGGAGACAGCTGGCCAATTGACGCAAACATGCAAATGCTGACCGGTCCACGGGCAGTATAAATAGCATGGGCGCGCCAATTGCGTCAGAATCTCTTTCTTCACGCTAGAAGTCTTATTGAAGTCATCGTGGAAGTTGCAATAGAGGTTACTCACCTAGTTTCCTCTCCGCATCCGATGGCTGCTAACGTTTCATGCCAGTTATGTGCGGGTCCTTTGACTCGCTCTACCCTACAAGAAGAATCTACAGAAGCCGCGGAACGACAGGTGTGCCGTTCTTCCAACGCGCGCCTCAGCAGGGATGAGGCCCACTGCCGCCAGCTGGCCGCTGGTGGGCCCCTTTCCCGCCCAAAGTCGAGTGGAGGTCGCTTTCTCGATGCGATAGGCTTCGTCGTAAAGGGATCCAAGCACTCACTCTGTGTTCGGTATCTCAGCCACTTCAAGAAGGTCTCCACGACGCCCTATGTCGTGCGCGAGACACTAGAGAGACGAGGCAAGGCGTGGCTCTCTGTCTAGACACGGATGTGTGGATGCTATGAGTCTCTATTACAAGCTAGCCGTCCTCGATTCTCTCTCCGTCGGTACCTCGTCCCGCCTAATTCGGCTCAGCGCCTATCGGCCCCGAACCCGTATGAACCGGTTCCTCACCGTTGTCAGAGGGCGGGACCGGGAATGTGGCTACTCGGGCCGCGGAGAGCGCCGCACCAGACGTGGGTCCTTTCCTGGCTGCCTCTGGGCACCTGCGTCAGGCTTTTTAAGTGTCTGGATTCTGAATTACCATGTATTCACAGCTGTTGTCGCTATGCCACTGACGCTGTGTCTATTTGCACGCGGATATGTGCTATATTAACGGTAACGCCAGTGCATCTGGCCATTCTGTTAATCACATTCACAGTTGTTGTCGCTACGCCACTGACGCTGTGTTAATGGGCACACTGATATGTGTTATGTTACCGTTATGCCATTTAATATTGCCCTGTTTTCCTCAGTGCAACCAGCCATTCTGATTAACCGTGTATTCACAGCTGTTGTCGCTACGCCACTGACAGTGTTAGGTGCACGCTGATATGTGCTTATTTAACAGTAACTCTGTGCTACTGGCCATTCTGTTAATCACGATTCACAGTTGTTGTCGCTACGCCACTGACGCTGTGTTTATGTGCACACTGATATGTATTTTTATTACTAACAGTGCAATTGAGCGGCCGCGCCGTCCTCGAGCCCCATCCCCGGGTGCCTCGAGCGGAGCGAGTCCCGTGTCCTTCCCCCATCAGGGCGATTCCATTCTGATTAACCACGTATTCACAGCTGTTGTCGCTACGCCGCTGACACTGTGTTTACTCACAATGCGCACGGATATGTGCTGTGATTTGTGCCATTATATAGTGCCCTGTTCCTTCAGTGCATGCTTTTCTATTACTACATATTCACAGCTGTTGTGCGATGTATTGATAACGCTGTTATTATGTGCACGCTTCACACTGATGTGTTCATGATTCATGCCGCTATAATTGCCCTGTATCTTCAGTGCAACTGGCTTCTGTTCACGGTTGTGCGATGCACTGACGCTGTGTTATATGCACTGTTGTGTGTGTTCTTTTCCACGATATTGCCCTGTGCCTTCAGTGCAATTGGCTATTCTGATTACTACATTTTCACAGTTGTTGTTTGCAACGGGTGCTGTGTTATGTAAGCACTTACACTTATGTGTAGGATTTATGCCAGTATTCTTGCCCTGTATACTTCAGTGCAAGTGGCTATTCTGATTATGAAGCAGTGTGTTTTCATAGTTGTTGTGCCATGCAACTACGCCGTATTATGTACTCACTACACTTGGTATGTGTTGAAATTGCCATTGTATATTGCCCTGCTCCTTCAGTGCAAATGGCTATTGTGATTACTACGATGCGACTACAATTTTACAAGCTACACCGTAACACACCGTTACGTGTAATGATTATGTCATTATATATTGCCCTGTGCCCTTCAGTGCGAATGGCGATTCTATTACTACACTGTACATATTCACCGTTGTCATGTGATACAACGGGCGCTGTGTTTATGTACACTCTACACACTGTGGCATTATGATTATGCCGCTGTACACTGCCTGTGTCCTTCAGTGCAAATGGCTATTATATTACTACACGGTGCATATTCACAGCTGTTATGCAACTGGTGTCGTGTTGGTATACACTCTACACACTGTGGTGTTATGATGTGCAAGTGGCTTCTAATTACGTGCACAGTTGTGCGACGCATCTAACACGGGGTACATGTGAACTCACTGATGTGTTATGGTTACGCCGCTATATTGCCCTGTATCATCAGTGCAGCCGGCTATTCCGATGTACTATGTATTCACAGTCGATGTCGCTATGCCTCTGACGCTGTATTTTAGTGCACACTAATGTCACTACGCTATCGCGTTGCCCTGTATCCTTCAGTGTTCCATGGCTATACTATCTAACTGTGCCTAGTCACAGTTTTTTTTTCGCTACGGCGACTTGCGCTGTTTGCGTACACAGTGAAGCGTAATGCTGTTATGTTGCAAACGTAACTGACCATTATGATGTTCTACGCATATTCATGCAGTTTCGGTCGCTTCGGCGGCCCGCACCACATTTTCACACGAATGTGAGATGTACACACAGCTGGGTTATGCTGTTATGTTCTCTTCCTCAGTGCAACTACCAGCTACCCTCTAACTGCATATTCAGTTTTGTCGCTATGGCAAATACACTGCATGTACAAGGATGTGTTTTTGCTATTCTTGCTCTGTTCTTCAGTGCAAAACTAGCTATCCTATCGAACCATGCATATCCACAGTTCTGGGTGAATGTATATAACGGGGGTGTTATGCTGTTTGCTGCCTTGTTCCAGTGCAGCTTGCCATCCTGTAACTTGCATTTTAGTTCTGTCTACATAGTTGCTGACACTACAGCGACTTACGCTGCATATGACAAATGCAAGGATGCGACACTTATGTTATGCTGTCATGTTGCCCTGTATCTTCAGTGCAACTAGCTATCCTGTCAACTGTACATATCACAGTCTCCTATAGGTGGCTGGTGGCTACGCTGTAATATCTACACGTGGATATATTCATGAACGGCGGTGTGGCCCCGTATCCTTCGGGGCTTAAAGCTGAGCTATCTGCGTGTAATGAGTTGGAGCTACTGATGCTGTTGCGTGCATGTTCTACGCTGTTTTGTTGCCTCCAGTGCAACTGGCTATTCTACTTGAATGGGCTGACTGAATATTCTATTTTTGACTGCGTATATTCACAGTTGTTGTCGCTATGGCCTATGACACTGTGTTTATGGGTCAGTGACATATATACCATAAAAAAGTGTTTTTTAAAAAATTTCAAATAACAGGCATAAAAATGGTTGACTTTTGATCTACTAACTCTCATCTTTATAGAAACATATGTTGTTTCAAAATTTTCAATTGGAATCAGAATTTATGTGACAATTTGTTGTATTAGTGCGTACAATCGTCATATGGTGTGACATGAAAATAATTGTATATAAACTGAAAATGGATTATACCTTTCTTAAGTTACTCACTTTATCAAAGTAATTTATCATAACTAAACTGTGATCCATTATACTTTTGTGAAAATTAATTAAATTTGTGTATTATTTTCTAAAACATTGCTCAATGTGAGACCTATGGCGTCGGTCTTTCAACATATTTTCTATTTATTGTGACAAACCTTGCTAGAAAATTATAAAAGTATTTGTGACTCTTGCTGAAGCTATTTTCTATGTATTCCATGAACATTTTCAGGTTTTATCATTAATAAAGGTATGTTATTTTCACAATTTGGAATGTCACACCAAATGATATAGTGTCACACCATATGATAATCTCGCCATGTGTCAATGCAAACCATGTATTATCCTAGTTATTGGTGAGTACTGATCACTCATATGGTAGGAAATATTTAACCACTCGTAAATGCTGGAAGGTAATTTTCAAATTTTATTGATTTATTTGTTATTTAACAATAAAATAAACATTTTTAAAATATTGTATGAACCATATGAACATATGTTTGTGTATTAAATTTCATTTCAATTCAAAACTGGTCTGAAATATGTATTAATATAAGTAAAACAAACAATGTTTTTTGTTTTTTTTTTCAACCGTGAACATACAGTGTATCTGAGTGGATCCGAGATGGTCCTCATTGCGGAACATGAAATCCATGGGGAGGAGTCGGATCCAGATCTAACTCCTCCCACCTTACATACACCTAACCAACTCCGCCTCTTGATCCCTAAACCTACCCCTAATCCCTAAACCCAACCCTAATCCTACCCATCTCCACCCCTTGGATCGTGATCCGACTCCTCCCCGTGGATCTCCTGTTTTGCATTGAGGTGCTACTGGAGGATCCACAAACAAATCAGTTAATCTAAACTCCATTGCACATAAGCCAGTCAAATTTGGAGAGAGTAGCAAACCGACTGCCTTGCTGAGGTTGTGTTAAGCAGTGTTGTGGACTTGAGACTCGGACTCGGGACAAGAGACCATATTTTAATGGTCTCTTGTCATGGACTCGTGTGCATTTTGACTCGGAATTGACTCGTACTCGAACATATTAGGACTCGGACTTATTCCTGAGTCCACTCGAGTCCCATTCAAAATATGAAGATTTCAGATGCAAAAGCCTCTAAATGCCATTTGAAATTTTCTTTTAAAATGACCATTTTTATCAAATGACAATTAATAGGTAATCTTCATTGCCATTTAAGTGAAATTACTGAACTTAAATATACAAGCTTGATAAAAAAAGATAATTTTAGAAGAAAATTTCAAATGGCACTTAGAGGCTTTTGCATCTGAACTCTTCATATTTCATGATTATTACTGTATTTTAATATTCCTTTAAATTGCTGTTTGATTGAATCATCCAATGATTGCTAACTTTCTTGTGCACAATTGACTCTTAACGACTATAACGACTAGAACTATAACGTTCGCAGCACGCAAATGCAGCAGGACCCAGGTCGGATGTGATGTGGGGCCTCTAACTCAACTGTGTATTGAAAATGTCTGCCTTATCATCCCTAATTAATTCAGTTTGCATATAAGAGCCACACAGAGTTCGTGTGCAGTAAAGTTTGTGAAAGAGCACTAACTGATTTTAATAGTTGTAAGTCATAATTATAATAAAATTACCTTTACACCACTATGTGGCCTTTTTACCATTACAGTGTACATGATTCTATGGTATATTTGGTTTTCTGTTTGAGTATGGTGGCAATTTTATTGTTACCACCAAATATTTTACATATTCTTGAAGACATCTTTAAGTCTGGTTTCAGACCCAACCTTAGGTTATCCAAACTCTCTGGTCTCAGTCTCGACTCGGACTCGACTCTCTTTGGTCTCGGTCTAGACTCGGACTCGACTCTCTCTGGTCTCGGTCTCGACTCGGACTCGAGTGAGCTGGTCTCGACTACAACACTGATGTTAAGCCACAAACATCTTCCTGATCTTGATAATAAATGCATTTTCGCCTATTTGGCCAAACAAAACCATTTTTGTCTCCACGTTGTTTCATGCAGTATGAAACATTCATAATTACAGCTTTTACGTGATGATGGACCTGAATAAATGTTTAAAAGGACAAAACATACATTGGACTTTGTTATTTATTGTTATATATGCAGGGAATTACAATTCATATCATATGGTGTGACAATCAAATCATATGGCGTGACAGGCAGACATGTCACACCATATGATAAAGTGTCACACCATATGATGTTTTCTGCACTTAGCACAACATTGAATCTTGTAGCTACACATTAGCATGCTAACAACATGCTAGCTATAACAAAGCAGCATAGATTTACATATAATTATGACTAAATAATAACATTTCTTTTGCATTTTTATAAAAAATGTGTCACACCAAAAGACATCTGAAAGTGGGACTTTTGTCAGAGTGCCAACAAGATCTCATTTTTTTGTAAATATAAAAATGATGATTCGCCTCAGGTTGTACAGCAGCAATACACTGCTTGTTCTGTACAACATTGCTGAAGAAGGTCCTCTCCTTCCCAATGGTTTTTAAACAGTTGCCTGTTCAATTATCCCAAAATAGTGTCACACCATATGATTTTGATTTGTGTGACAAAATCTTTTTGATTAGAACTGACTCAAAACATTATGCTTGGACTTTGAAAAGAGTAGGCTCACAAATAGACATCTGTATTATTTTTCAGTATTTTTTTTTAAATTTTTGCATTTATTTTTTAAAGTTTTTTTCAAGTTCTCACTTTGAGAAACAAGTGCCGGACAGTCACACCATATGAGTTTTGTTATGTTTGGTTGAAAATTCTGAAAAAATGAGTGATGAACTGTTTTAATTTTGAATATGTTTCCATAAAGCATGATGTTCTGCACAATATTTAGAAGGTTTTTGGCAAATATATTTTTTTATTCATACATGTTTGACACTAAAGACAGCAAAACTGCCATGTCACGTCACCCAAATATAAATTCAGTATGTGTTGATTGAAACTCCTATACATTGGCTTAGAACATCAGCTATGCTCTACAAGGAAGTGTCAGTTCCTCGTAACCCGCTTGCTGGAATGGAAGAGGGGAAGTGTGGCACATAAGACGCCTGCTGGTGATCAGACCATCGTGAGTTCCACTCAGAGTCTCTCTGGGTGGGTATATATATATTGAGATTACGCCGCGTCGTGCTGCGGTGGAGCTCTGGAAGTACGAGACCTGGTTGAACAGGCTGGTTTTCTGAAAGTGCACCCCTGAGTAGGGTGCAGCTTTCCTGGGCTTGAGACCAGCGCACATGCCAGTTTGGGCGATGGTGGTGTCAATATGAAAACTTTAAAACTTATCAGCCCCGGTTCACGACCTGTGAGTTATGGGGGGTCTACGACAATCCCCCTCAGGAAGGTTCTGTTCTACAGACGATTGGCACTCCTGCCCCCAGCTGTGGTACCTTCATGTGTGTCCGCTGCTGAGTACATAGTTGAGCTACTTCACAGACAAGTGCTCAGACGAAGCTCTCCCTGAGATGGCCTTACCACCAGCTCTCGCCTTGCGAGCACTTGGAATCCTACGCTCATTCTAGTGACAGATGTCGGATCGTCTTGGACCAGGTGACTGTAGCGTCACTCTCCGTTCGATATCTAGCTACGTTCCGAAGTCACTTACACTATTCAGAGCACAGGTGGATCCCTGCCCGCCTTATCTGTTGAGCCGTTAGCCTCGCATGATGCCGATGCTCATAGTGATGTTGGCCATGTAGAGATTGTGATCTCTAGGGCAGCAGGCTGACAAACCGCTGTTTGTGTGTTTTGGTGGATGGTTCTAGGGACGTGCTTTTGTTTTTATACAGAGACTTCTCTGATTTCAACGCTTTGTTGACCTACGGGATTAGGTTGCTGGCTGTCTTCTCAGAACTCGTTCAGGGTTCAAGTTTGTTGATCCGCCTATAGCGTTGTGGGTTCAGTGAGTTATTTTTAACTCATGGAACTGTTACCATCAACTGTGCAGTAGTCTTTTTGCAGAGTTACTTTGCTGCTAACTCTGTGCCTGTGGCTACTTGGTTATGCAGCTGTCACCGCTATGCTGTTGTCACTGTGTTAACTCTTTGCTTTAGTGCTTAATTTATGGTGTTGCGCTGCCCTGTCCAGTGCAGCCTTCGCTTCTTTGCATTGGATGTGCAACTTGGTAAAGTAGGAGCAGACATTGGTCTAATTCACCTATCAGCTGAGTGCTCCTAGCGGCGCGGCTGGCTTAGAACTGTTGTTTCCTGTGGGAGTGTAGCTTGACCCTGTCAGGGCTTATCTTCACTGCGCTCACGGCGGGATTCTATACAGTTCCCATATACGTCAGTATGACGTAATGTCGAAGTGACCGCCTTGAAAGGGAACGTCTCCGGTTACTTTCGTAACCTCGGTTCCCTGAGAGGCGGGAACGAGACATTACGTAAACCGCCGTGCTCGCCGTTTGATCAGCTGTGCTAGCGTTCAGTCGTGATTCTGACGCAATTGGCGCGCCCATGCTATTTATACTGCCCGTGGACCGGTCAGCATTTGCATGTTTGCGTCAATTGGCCAGCTGTCTCCAGCTGGCGTTAGCCTATAAGATTTCAGTGGAAATGGAGAAAGGGGTAGTTCCCATATACGTCAGTATGACGTAATGTCTCGTTCCCGCCTCTCAGGGAACCGAGGTTACGAAAGTAACCGGAGACGTTCTAGTAACTGAAAGAAACAAAATACATAAGGTTTTATACAAATTAAATGTGTTTAAATGATTTTGTATAAATGTTCCTAAGTGGAATTCTTGAAAAATCTGTCTTCATGACAATTTTCCATGTCTTCATGACATGCTTTACAGTATGTTTACCTTATGTGTAAACTTGACCCTTTCAATATGCATTCAACAGTTGGCCAGAAGTGATGCTTTTTATACAAAAAATATTTGTATCTTATCCCCACCTGTCATTTGCTTCACAAGACCTTCAGAAGATTATTTTTTCTAGAAATCTGTTCAACTGCCAAAGAAAGTCAGATACTGTACATCCGGGTTGGAAGGAGGGTGGGTAAATAATGAGAGAATTTGCTTTTTTGGTTGAACTATCGCTTTAACTATAACCCCTGAGTCTGAATTGCCATACGTGTACAATGTGAAACAATGCAGTGCTAGAAAGTTACAGATACTTGTTTAGTAAGAGACCACAAATCGTCAACTGCAGTGACGATTCAGTGACAGTAATTCCCACTCTGCATTTTTCTTTTAGTGTTTTGTCGTAGATTTATATAGTTTCAGAAGTCTCAAATGCCTTATGCAAACAAGAATGTTACAGATGTACATTGCTATACTCTGAAATGACCCTGTGTTTCTTACATGTCTGCATATATAAATGAATAAAACCTGTATTATTAATGATATTGTACAGAATGAGGGTGCAGTGTCAGTCCTTAAAGAGTGTGTGACGATGAAACCACAAGACCCCATCCCACCTCTGCTTGCAGCAAAAGTGTGCATCAACCAGCTACACTGGGTGAGAAAAACATTTACATTTAATTGTTTAGCCGACGCTTTTATCCAAAGCGACTTACAAATGAAGAGAGCAAGAGGCAGTCAAATCAACAACATGCAAATGTCGTGACAAAACTCAGCGAGACCAGCGCAGCACACGTGGCACGGATTTTTTTATATATATATATAATAGATCAAGAATAGTAAGTGTTTGTACTACTGAGTAAAATGTTGGCGAAAGAAATGCATCTTTAGTAGATTCTTGAAGATGGCTAAAGACTCTGAGATAGGCAAGTCATCCAAGCTGTTTGGAACAGTCAAGGTAAAGGTCCGTGAAAGGGATTTTGTTTTAGGATGGTGCCACAAGGCAAGTTCACTTGCAAGTTTCTGGAGGTCATGTAGGTCTGAAGTAATGAGTTAAGATATTGGGGTGCAGAGCCAGTGGTTCTGCTGTAGGCAAACATTAATGCGAGCAAAACACACCAAGCACATATGAACAATATGCATATTCATCCTGCAAAAAAATGTATCTTACATATAAATGTATCTTAAAAATGTCACACAGTTTTATTGAGCAATTCCAAGAGTTTCAGTCTTTAAACATACACTACAATATATACACTCACCTAAAGGATTATTAGGAACACCTGTTCAATTTCTCAGTAATGCGATTATTTAATCAACCAATGACATGGCAGTTGCTTTAATGCATTTAGGGGTGTGGTCCTGGTCAAGACAATCTCTCTGAACTGAGCGTGGCATGGTTGTTGGTGCCAGACTGGCCAGTCTGAGTATTTCACAATCTGCTCAGTTACTGGGCTTTTCACATTCAACCATTTCTAGGGTTTACAAAGAATTTTGTAAAAAGGGAAAAACATCCAGAATGCGGCAGCCCTGTGAGCGAAAATGCCTTGTTGATGCTAGAGGTCAGAGGAGAATGGGCCGACTGATTCAAGCTGATAGAAGAGCAACTTTGACTGAAATAACCACTCGTTACAGCCGAGGTATGCAGCAAAGCATTTATGAAGCTACAACACACACAACCTTGAGGCGGATGGGCTACAACAGCAGAAGACCCCACCGGGTACCACTCATCTCAACTATAGATTGGAAAAAGAAGCTACAATTTGCAAGAGCTCACCAAAATTGGACAGTTGAAGACTGGAAAAATGTTGCCTGGTCTGATGAGTCTCAATTTCTGTTGAGACATTCAGATGGTAGAGTCAAAATTTGGTGTAAACAGAATGAGAACATCATGCCTTGTTACCATTGTGCAGGGTGGTGGTTGTGGTGTAATGGTGTGGGGGATGTTTTCTTGGCACACTTTAGGCCTGTTAAGATGCAATTGGGCATCGTTTAAATGTCACGGCCTACCTGAGTATTGTTTCTGACCATGTCCATCCCTTTATGGCCACCATGTACCCATCCTCTGTTGGCTATTTCCAGCAGGATAATGCACCATGTCACAAAGCTTGAATCATTTCAAATTGGTTTCTTGAACATGACACTGGGTTCACTGTACTAAAATGGCCCCCACAGTCACCAGATCTCAACCCAACAGAGCATCTTTGAGATGTGGTGGAACGGGAGCTTTATGCCCTGGATGTGCATCCCACAAATCTCCATCAACTGCAAGATGCTATCCTATCAATATGGGCCAACATTTCTAAAGGATGCTTTCAGCACCGTGTTGAATCAATGCCATGTAGAATTAAGGGGGAAGAAAGGGGGTCAAACACAGTATCAGTATGGTGATATCAGTATGGTACGATTATTCTTAATAATCGTTTAGGTGAGTGTATGTGTGTGTGTATATATATATATATATATAAACGTTTATTCAGCATAGACACATTAAATTGTTTAAAAGTAAATACTTCACTATTAATCAATGAATCCTGGGGAAAATATGTATCATGAAACACGAAAATAGTAAGCAGCTGAACTATTTCCAGCATTGATAGTAATAAGGAAATGTTCCTTGAGCACCAAATCAGTAAGAATGATTTCTGAAGGATAATGTGACACTGAAGACTGGAGGAATTATGCTGAAAATTCTGTTTTGTATCACACGAATAAATTAAATTATAAAGCAATTCACATAGAAATGAAATCAGCTATTTTAAATTGTAACAATTTTTTAAAAAGTTGTGTTTTTTTTCTGTAGTTTTGATCAAATAAATGCAGCCTGAGTGAGCATAAGAGACTTATTCCAAGAACATAAAAAAAATCTTACAAACGCCAAACTTTTTGAATCATTGGGTACTTTCCAGCAAAATGATTGAATATGATGAAGACTATGAAATGAAATAAGCAATGTGCATTTCAGGTAAATTCATTTATTTTGGCATCTATAAGTCCTTAAATCCTAATACTTAAATCCTATATAATCCTAATTTATTTATATAAATACTAGCTATTCTTATAACTTTACTTTTTATGGTATGACAAATATTACATCTGTATTTTCATTTTTTTTTATATAATAATAATATTCAGTGTACAGTATCGCTCAGTCTTAGATGGGGGTCCAGATTCAATCAGTAACACTGTAAGTGACCTCTGTGTTACAACATTAGTAACATTGCCACACCAATAAGACAATGTAATGTAAAGTCACGACACTATCAATCAAATACACACTACAGAGATTAGGGCACATCTGGTAGAAATGTAATGCTGAATATAGACCGCATGCCATAAGAGGCTTATAGCACAATAGGGCCGTATAGTCACAGAAACATGATGCATAGGCTTTAATGTCAGATTGCACGCCATCCCAGTCACACTTTACAGCCTCCCTTTATCATCCCTGCACCAAAACAGGGAATGTTTTAATGCAACTTCTCCTCGGGCAGTTCTTGATGCTGATTCATGTCAACATGTCTAGCATTTAAATTAATGAATATCAAACAACAATAAAGTCAGCTTATTATGCTCATATGAATGATATATAATGTGAATGCATGATTACATGTAGGGATAAGTCACAATTTGGCATCAAATTTTGGGCAGTTGGCATGACCTAAAAAGTTTTTCTTTTTCTTTTTCTTTCCTACACTAAGCTATACAGATCAAATATTTGCAATAAATAAGATTTGTTTAATGGTTTTAAAATTAATTTTAAAATTTAGTTTTAAATTAAAGTAATCTTGTGAAATATTATGACAATTTAAAGTACTGTTTTATTATATTTTAAATTTTAATTTATTCCTATAATGGCAAAGGTGAATTTTCTGAGTTGACACATGATCCTTCAGATATCATAATGTGTTAATTTAGTGCTCAGTTATTATTGGTACTCAATTATTAAAAATGGTTCTTATTATTGTAAAAAAAAAACTGCTTTTGGTGCTAAATATTGTGAATATTGTCGAAACCGTGATAAAGACTTTTTTAGGATTATTTGATTAATAGAAAGTTCTATGAAAAGCATTTATTTGAAATAGAAATCTTTTGTCACGTTAAAAAAATGTCTTTTATGTCACTTTTGATCAAGTTAATGCGTCCGTAGTATCACGGTTTCCAAAAAAAAAAAAAAAAAAACAACTTGATTTGAACATTTAACATAATGAAAATATGTTTCTTCAGCACTAAATCAGCATATCAAAATGATTTGTGAAGGATCATGTGACACTGGAGTAATGCATGGCTGCTGAACTGTGTATATTAATTACACATTTTAATGTAAAATATTGGTATTTTTTATTTAGCTTTTGTTCAAAAGTGACTGTTATAGTTTATGGTCAATGATGATATTGGGTACAAACTCATAACCTTTCAGTTTCCTGATTCGGTCGTTAACCACTACGCCACAGCTCCAATATATCACATCATCACAAGTTGATAACCACTGATCTAAATCATCCAAATGTCTAATGCATGTTTAAATGTGTGTGTCAGCTGGAGGATGCAGTGTCCCTCGCAGCAGGTGTGGTTGCTTTGGGAGAGTGTGCTGGAGAGTCTCTTCCCCAAGCTCATCTGGCCATAGGACTGTGCCGTAGTATGCAGGCAACTGATGGTAAGCCCGTTTATACGGTGGCCGAGAGAGCTAACCGCGCTGCAACCTGATGAAGACGAATGCATTTTCAAAAAAACGTATTCAACTTTAAAAACGCGTGTAAATTCAAAAAAGACATCGCAAATTAATAAAAACATCTTCATCAGTTCCACAACACACGTGTGCTCCAAGTACTCACAACACAACCAAATACAGAAACGCGCTGCAAACGTTCACAACACCACCAAATACAGAAACGCGCTGCAAATATCCACAACGGAAATGTTTCCGGGGAACCAAATAAGTGACGTACCCGATTGGAACCACAGGACGTGCTTAAAGCAAAAACCTTTATTGACAAGAAGTCAAAGCCTATATTTTTTTTTATAAATAAACTATACTATTAAAATAATATTGTATATATAAATAATATTATAATATGATATTTTTATAGTTCTATACTCCTTGCTTACTCAAAATTCTACTTTGTTTTATTTAATTTCTTTTGACTTTCCCCTGCAAAACACCGAGATTCAAATTATGACATACAACTTGTGTACAATACACAACATGTGTTAACAATATGTTCAATGTCATCACAATACACATGAGAAAAGAACAATGATCTGAAAACTAAACTAAATAAATAAAAAAAGATCTAGAAGAACATGAAGGCAAGATATTAATCTATACATCAGTTACACTATACAAATAGTTTCATTTTATGTTTAAATTTTTATAAGAAAAGTTTCCTTAAAATGTTAGGTAATGTATGGCACTGACATACAGATATATAAAACAGATATTTTAACAGATTTTTATAAAGTAAAAATAAAAAATAAATAATTTATTTGCAACCGTTATGTTAATCATTATATTTCTGTCGTCAGAACAGCCAGCTGATGGACAAAGTGCTGCGTTGTCATAGGAACATCCAAGGTAAAAATAATGACATTAAGTTGTCTGTTGTTGCCATAGACAGTAAAAGAAATGGACAGAGCGATCTCATTGGAACTCCATTGAGACGACTGAAGCCCGTTTTTGGCGATTTTTTACCACTTCCGTCCCTGACGCGCAGACTCATACAGAGCTAGTCTACGTAGATGTGACGTGAGTGACCCGTTTGATTTCTAGTGCGGTGGCATGAGAAGAAATCTGAATCATTCCCTTCCGAAACATGCGCAGAGGCGGAGAGTATGAATAGGAGCTGTCCATGAGCTAGGAGAAGGAGACAAGTTTGCTAGGTATTCTGATAAATTATTTTGTCATTCTGCCTCCACGTTTCCCGATTGCGCGCGAGCTTCTTCTCGTGTCCATACGGTAATCTCAAAAGGGTATGACGCAATCGTTAGCCTACTTTCACTAAAACTGCTTCTACGGGGCCATAACATAAGCTACAAGGTAATGGAGCTATTTATACATTGTCGAGTTTCTTTAGAAATAAATAAAGGACCAATGGGGTCTTCAAACGCCTCAGATGTAAAGTTATTCACTGTCAAAGTGACGCCAAAATGAATGGGAGTCAATGGGAATGCTAACGCAAGTGAAGTTCTCCAACAAGATGTCAGCTCCCACGAGGCTTCAACTTCCGCTCGATGGATTACCCCCTTGGTTGTTGCTCCCTTCACCAAGGTCCAAACGGCTACAAAAATGACCCACTAGGTGTCATGCTCACGCCAAATTCCCACTTGAAGAGCTTTGCCGTCTGCCCTTTGAAGGGAGTAGGGCATAGGGAAGCTCACAATAAAACAAGTCCCAGTTGGGTCCGTCACTTATTTAGTTCCCCGGAAACATTTCCGTTGTGGACCGTTTTATTTGCAGCGCGTTTCTGTATTTGGTGGTGTTGTGAACGTTTGCAGCGCGTTTCTGTATTTGGTTGTGTTGTGAGTACTTGGAGCACACGTGTGTTGTGGAACTGATGAAGATGTTTTTATTAATTTGCGATGTCTTTTTTGAATTTGCACGCGTTTTTAAAGTTGAATACGTTTTTTTGAAATTGCATTCGTCTTAATCAGGTTGCAGCGCGGTTAGCTCTCTCGGCCACCGTACGTTTATCCTTCTCTGAACCTACAAACTGAGCCAGGCCTCTGGCTGTCCTCAGCTGCTCTCTGTTCCCTCTCTCATGTCTGCGGTGACTCACTGTTTAACTGTGTGTTTGCAGCCACTCTGAAAACAGACCGCGATGAGTTCAACAGAAGAGCGCTGCAGTCATTACGGAAGTACGCTTGATGTTTACCTTTTTCACTTCAGATTGTGTTTAGGAGGCTTCAGCCACCCACTTTGTTTTGGAATTGTTTGGACTCTTAAAGGGATTCTCCACTTTTTTTGGAAATAGGCTCATTTTACAACTCCCCCAGCATTAAACAGTTGAGTTTGTCCGTTTTCGAATTCATTCAGCCGATTTTCTGTTATTTAAAAGAACATCAGTAAACAGGCAGTTTCTGGTATCATTGACTTCCATAGTATATTTTTTTCCTACTATGGAAGTCAATGAGACCAGCAACTGTCTGGTTACTGATATTCTTCTAAATATCAGAAAATTGGTTGAATGGATTCGAAAACGGTAAAACTCAAACATTTAACCCTGATGGAGTTGTAAAATGAGCCTATTTCCCAAAAAAGTGGAGTATCCCTTTAAAGCCTTTTCTAAACCTCGCCTAAGTTGATTGCAGAACTGTTATTAATATTACTGTAAAACACACCGATATTAGTTTTATTCTCAAAACTACACCACTGTTTAAAAAGTTTGGGGTCCGTACGATTTTATTATTATTTTTTTTTTTTTGTATGTTTTTGAAAGATGTCTCTTAAACTCACCCAGGCTGCATTTATCTGATCAGTAATCAGATAAAACAATAAAAACAGGAATGTTGTGAAATATTATAAGAATTTAAAAATATAAGTTGTCTATTTTAATATAGTTTCAAAACTATTATTTGTTCCTGAATTTTCAGCATCATTTCTCTAGTGTTCAGTGTCACATGATCCTTCAGGAATAATTTTAAAGCTGATTTTGCTGATTTGCTGCTCAAGAAACATTTATTACAACTTATTATTATCAACTTATTAATTCGATTCACGTGATATATTTTTTGATGAATAGAAAGTTCAAACGGCAACAGCTGTTCAACAGTATTTATTTTAAATAGATATTTGTGACAAATATAAAAGACTTTACTGCCATTCTTGATCAAATGGTAAATAAAATGAATTCTTTTAAAAAATCTTTCTGACCTTTTAAACAGTAATTATATATTGTATACTTTCTAAAAACTTGTGCTGTCAATAGAAGAAAATAATCACATCATTGATCAGTCTATATTAAAAACACTGAAATTGATGACTAATTTGGTGAACGTAAACAAAATCACTACAGTAAGCATATTTTTTAAATATTAAAGTAATGGAATCTTTTAAACCCTTGCCCAAATTGAAGGTGTCATACAAACTTCTGTTCATTTACACTAATTTAATCTGTTACAATCGGTTTCAAATTAAATTGTTATTAATCCCGTTCACTATGTAATTTAACATCACAGTTAAATCCAGAGTGTACTGGAAGTGTACTAAACTTAGCAAAGGGTCAGATATGAGATGACTGGCAGATGTCAGACTGATGAAGACTTCACATAGACTTGTTTTTTGACTACAGAGCACAATCGCTGGATCCTCAGGACCCTCAGATCTCATTCTGCCTGTCTCTGCAGCTCGCTCTGGTTCGACAGGTTAGCATGTTAACACATCATTCTTGCTGACTAGATACAGAATCGCATGATGATATCAGATTTCTGTTTTTTACAAGAAAAGAAATGTACATGAATCTCTCCTTATTTTGTAGCTTTTGTTTACACACAATATGACTGTTAAAGTCATTATCTTATCATATTTTGAACTTGTAATTGAATGAATGTGTAATAGTTCACCTGTTATTTCAGTCAGTGCTGGTCCTTAATGTGACCTCTTGTATTTGTGGTAGGTGTCAGAAGCGATGAAGCCGTTGGAGTTGGCTCTGAATGTTCGTGGGGATGATCTACACTCTCTACACCTGCTGGCTCTACTACTCAGTGCCCAGAAACACTACCAACATGCTCTTGATACTCTCAAACTCGCCCTTAACCAGCACCCGGAAAATTTTAAGTATGTTTATATTTGTTTGTTTTCTACTTTAAAGGGATATAGTTCACCCAAAAATGAAAATTCTGCCGTCATTAACCCTCATTCCAAACCTGTATAACTTTCTTCTTTGTAACACAGAAAAATTATAATTTGAAGAAGCAAACAGTTTGGCTTATCATTGACTTCCATTATATGGACAAATATACTAAGACATATTATATCCTCTTTTATGTTCTTTTGGATGAACTATCCATGTAAGTCATATAGTCTGATTGTCAAGTAACTTTTATTTGTATAGTACTTTTCACAGTGTTTCAAAGCAATTTTACAGAGAAATATTGTTATAATAGTGTTTTATATTAATAGTTAATAGTTTATATTAGGACTTTATTTAGCAGTTTAGTAAAAAACAAAATTACCTTAAAGGGGACATATCATGCAAAATCCACTTTTTAAGCCCTTAAATGCATTTTGTTGTATATTTGGAGTGTTTATAAGTACAGAAAAGATGAAATTATTCTCTACAGGTGCTTCGTTTATATCTTTATATTCTGTTTTGGTCATATTTTTCAACCTGTTCAGATTTTTCTGTTTTCTATGACGTTTTTTGAACAATAACGTCACAGGATTTGCAGCGGAACTGCCAAATAAGGACATCGACTACCGGTCCAACACTTCGAGCAATCCGCCATTATTATTTCTCGCTCCGATTTTGTAGTCCAAGCTCAATGATGCAGAAGTTACGAGAGGGCAAGTCAAAATGTTCGGTTGTTGGATGTAGTGACCTGAAGCACTTCAAGGATTCCCACTTCAACAACCTCCGCCAGTATAAAGAACGGTTTGCCGATCGACTTCGTCTGAATGAGGGGTAAATTCCTTCTATCATTTAGCTGCTGTGTTTGCTGATGCTTTTCTAAACGTAAGTTATCATATTATTATCAATACAGATTTTTAGTGGTAAGATTAGACTGTAGTCATTTATCTTGTCAGAGTGCTTGTTTTAACAAGAGAAATAGT
The DNA here is from genome assembly GCA_038021265.1 of Cyprinella venusta. Lineage (NCBI taxonomy): Eukaryota > Metazoa > Chordata > Actinopteri > Cypriniformes > Leuciscidae > Cyprinella > Cyprinella venusta. The sequence continues at coordinate 12,466,037 of CM075869.1, read as the reverse complement.
CGACTTTCACTAATAACACAACATAGTTAACTTAACTTTACATACCACTGCATCCATATGAAGACGTTGTTCTGCAGGTTTGTCGTCGTCTTTTTCAAATCGCTCGCTCTGGCTCGAATACGTAACGCTTGATGGACAAGTCTTTTGTTGACATTTTGTTAACGTGTGAATAAAAATGTTCTTTGAAACTATAGTAATCGTTTATCTCTTATCAAACTACAATAATGGCCGAACGCGGGGAGTTGAACCGAACGTGAACTCAGCGACCTGGAGAGCGGGCGGGGAAAGACGCAACTCGTTTTTATTTAAAGGGGACGCTTCGAAACTGGTTGCTCACAGAAGCACATCAGAAAAGAGGTAGAAAAGGGGCCTATAATAATGTGGAATTCAGACCCAAGCATTGCAGTTATGCTTTATATAGACCACAAATGTATGATTTATAAGTAAAATTTAATGATTTAAAAGCATGATATGTACCCTTTAATTTATTTGACTGTAACCCAAATAAATATCCGTTTTTAAAAAACAAAATACCATAACCAGTAGCGTCTGAAATCAACTGCTGGATCTTATTTCAGAAATTACTTCGCCCTTCTGAGTCAGTTTTGCATTTTTAGATTTGAATCAGCTGATTTTTCAGTGATTTTTACTGGTCATATGAATTCAGAAGTTAGTAGCTGTAGGTATAGTTCATCACGTGATCTACTAACGTTTAACAATGCTTGTCTTATTTTTCAACTGTTTTATCATTTTAAGCGTAAAATACTTGTGCACATTTTCCTAAAACTGTTTCAGTTTTTACATCACCATGTGAGGTCAGTATTGCTCTCAGCAGTGGCGGATCTAGAGATTTTTTCCTGGGGTGGCAAAGGGGTGGCATGAGGTTTCATGAGGGGGGCCATGGATTATGATTATTCATAGTTTAAAATGCTATAGTTTTAATTGAATGCGTTTTGTTCTTTACACTACGTTATATGGAGTGGGAGTCAAATCAGAGATGTAGCTAGGTTTTTTGATGGTGTGGGTCTTAATTTGTGAATTGTAGACCCTTTCTCTGTGTAATCACTATCAACAGTCTATGTAGTCTTTGTACTTTGTGAAAAAGCAATTCTAGGGGGGTTTGGGGGTATGCCCCCCAGGAGATAAAAAAAAAACAGTTTTGTCAAACATAAAAATAGCAAGTTGGTTGAAACCATATCGTACAATTCCAATTCATTCCATGTCAACTGAATCTTAATCCTTAGTAAAATGTAAATACTTTAACTAGATATATACTATTGTGTATTCCCATGAGAAGTTTTTTTAGGGCCCAAGCCCTGAAAGGGCGAAGGCCCTATTGTTTTCGTTAGGATTATTAGGGCCCAAGCCCTGAAAGGGCGAAGGCCCTATTGTTTTCCTTAGGATTATTTTTAGGGCCCAAGCCCTGAAAGGGCGAAGGCCCTATTGTTAGGGCCCAAGCCCTGAAAGGGCGAAGGCCCTATTGTTTTCCTTAGGATTATTAGGGCCCAAGCCCTGAAAGGGCGAAGGCCCTATTGTTTTCCTTAGGATTATTTTTAGGGCCCAAGCCCTGAAAGGGCGAAGGCCCTATTGTTTTCCTTAGGATTATTTTTTAGGGCCCAAGCCCTGAAAGGGCGAAGGCCCTATTGTTTTCCTTAGGATTATTAGGGCCCAAGCCCTGAAAGGGCGAAGGCCCTATTGTTTTCCTTAGGATTATTAGGGCCCAAGCCCTGAAAGGGCGAAGGCCCTATTGTTTTCCTTAGGATTATTTTTAGGGCCCAAGCCCTGAAAGGGCGAAGGCCCTATTGTTTTCCTTAGGATTATTATTTTTAGGGCCCAAGCCCTGAAAGGGCGAAGGCCCTATTGTTTTCCTTAGGATTATTATTAGGGCCCAAGCCCTGAAAGGGCGAAGGCCCTATTGTTAGGGCCCAAGCCCTGAAAGGGCGAAGGCCCTATTGTTTTCCTTAGGATTATTAGGGCCCAAGCCCTGAAAGGGTGAAGGCCCTATTGTTTTCCTTAGGATTATTAGGGCCCAAGCCCTGAAAGGGCGAAGGCCCTATTGTTTTCCTTAGGATTATTTTTTTTTTTTTTTTTTTTTTTTTTTTTTTTTTTTTTTTTTTTTTTTCTAACGACTATCCGGGCACTTTTGGGGTCCTTAACATGCTCAAAAACTCTTGAAACTTTGCACACGGGTCAGAACCCGCGGCCATCAGAGCCGGGCTGAAGCTGGTACACGGGCGCGGCAGGGCGGCTCGTCAGCGCCCCCTGGAACAGGGTCTGAACACTTTGTCCATAAATCAAACACGCTTGCATGTAATAATATGAAATTCGGTACACATGTCGATCTCATCGTTTCATATATACATCGCGCTTTTACTTTTTACCCCAGCCCAACAGGAAGTCAGATATTTACGGTTGTTTTTAAAATGCTTGCAATGGAATTTAATGTACTCCTCCTAGAGCATTCATCCGCATGGAACGAAACTCGGTCAGCCTGAAGTCAAGACATAGAGGATCAAAAATTGCGAGGGGATTTTTGATATCTCGAACGGTTTGGCCGTGGCGAGGAAACAAAATTATGGTGAGAAACGTGAAACAGGAAGTGTGTCCTAACTTCAGCATACATCAACCGATCTTGATGAAACTTCAGGAGTGTGTTCGCTGTAAGAGGACGATCACATGGATGTGACTATTGTGTGTCAAAGTTATAGCGCCACCAACTGGCAGCAGGAAGTGTGTCACTTTCAAAATGCTTTGAAATCACCCTCTTATTTTAACCCGATTTGCTTCAAACTTCATCTGTATAATGTAAACATACGGCAGATGTAGACCTGTGAATGGATTATTGATGTCTTTGAAACTGTTGCCGTGGCGACGCATCAAACTTTACCATTCTTTTAGGATGCTTTTGAGACCCTTAGCATGCTTCAAATTGCATGAAACTCCTCAGACACATCACATTTATTAGCCAGTAGACATGTGCAAAGTTTCAGAAACGGGCGTGGTGAGGGCTCAGTAGCGCCACCTTTTGACAAAAGTTGGGTTGTTAGTTTTATCTACAGTTACAAAAATCGGTATGTATATTGTACTCCTCGAGCCGGACAACTTTCTAATTGACACTCATTACCTAGGACCCACAGAAAGTAAGATATGTTTGTTTGAATCTGGTCATGCTCCCTTTGAACCTACATCTCTGTCTCTGTCTCTGTCTGTGTGTGTGTTAGTAGGGGAGGGGCTTAACCATTTCACTGCTGTGTGTTTTTTCTGCTGTGTAATTTCTTAATACATTTCTTAAGCCTGGTATGTTTTAAATAAGTTTTTATTTTAATTTTTATAAGTGAAGGCATAATATAACCCGTTAAATTGTAGTGCATTGACAATAGTTTTATATAATTAGTTTATTAATTAAATTAACTTGGTCCATAAACTTGATCTGAAAATTGGGTCCATAAATCAAACACACTTGCATATAATAATATTAAACTCGGTACACTTATAGATCTCATTAGCCCAAACAACTTTAAGCCAGCCCAACAGGATGTCGGTTGTTTCGGTCTGTACTGTATGTGAATGTTTTGCAAAACCAGCCTTTACATTTTTATTTCCCCCCTCTTAAGTAATTTTTAATTATTCCCACACCAAACTTCTTCAAAATTATGAAAATATATTAAAGATACTAAATCAGGCATATGTACTGGCCATCGGGACTACCGGGAGATTGACTACCGGGAGATTGACTATTGGACTACTGGTTTGGCCGGCGGCCCGGCGCGTTATGTATTTTGTTTTTAAATCATTATTAATTGTAAATATATTCTATCATAAGTATTTGTTAAATCATCCAATTCCGGACTTATGCGTCTCTCTCATGAAGCCGCATGAAGCGGACGCGAGCTGAGAGACTGACAGGTCTGACTGTCTGACACTGGCCAATCGGAATCAAGAGCGGAGAAGCGGCCGCTCCCATAGGCAGTGTATAGTATCTCCCCGCCCTGTGGAGGCTTTCCGCTGGTCTCGTGAAGTTTCTCGCCGGTCCAGTCTCTGAGACCCCTACACCTGGTATTAAAATGCGATCTGTATCCAGATAAGTTATCCGGATAATAAAAAAGAAATGTTAATGCAAGGTATTACGTTGTGATCGGATTGTGATCGATATGCCTGACCATCTGGAGGTAGTCTGGCTCGCATTGTGTTCGGATCTTTACGTGTAAACGCAATCTGGTTGTTGATATCACACATGTATATTTTACTCCTCCCAAAAATGCTAAAACATAAACGAGTGAGAGCGTTTACAGGCTATGTTATAGTCAGAAATGACGGCGCTGCGACACGCATCACCACCGCAGATGAGCAGCAGCTGAGCGACAAACCAACGTGCAAACATCGCAAATAAAAGTGAAAGTAAGTCAGAGACGCTTAATCATCTACACATTCATCTTCAAGTAAAGAAAGAAATGATCTCTCGACTCTTACCAGGGCTGTTGCCACTCTCTCTTATTGATATCTATTGATGAAATTAGCTGATGATCAATAAAATGCATGCTAATATCTGTAAAAAACAACCGACAAAATTACTGTATGATGGTGTAAATAAAGAATCAGTCCAGCATCGCCATGTCAGTGTGTATTGATTCATCATTCCCAGCAAGCAATTTTACGTCCAAAAGACGTCTAATAGCCGTCAAAACATAGCCCAGACGTCTAGGCTAAATCAAGGCTAAATTTGGGCTGTCAGTGAAAATCTAATAGACGTCTAACCATAGCCCAAGAATAGACATCTAACCATAGCCCAAGAACAGACTATAGTCAACAATTAGACGGCTATTGAACGACTACATTTATACGTCTAATAGGCAGTGCATATGGGTCTAGGCTAAAACAAGGCTAAATTTGGGCTGTCAGTGAAAATCTAATAGACGTCTAAATGTAGCCCAAGAATAGACTAGTCATCAATTAGACAACTATTAAACGACTACATATACATGCAATAGACAACAAAATGGTTAAAAGATTCTTTTCACTCAAATATAACAGGTTCACATAAATAACAAGCCATTCCAAAAAAAAAACATATATAAAAGGCTTTATTTAGCAAAAGAACAACATTACGTAACTTCAAAACATAAAAATTACCACACCAATATTAAAATTAAAAATATAAAATTATTTTAACATGAACAACTTAAGATAATAAAATAGAAAACTCTGTTGCTGCTGGGAAGTTGGTCATCACAGCATCTGCCAAATAAGAATAAAATAATTAGCACAAGAAAAGCATTGTTGAAAGTACATGTACGTTTTGTGTGTGTGTGTGTGTGTGTTCTTGTGTTCTGTTTAGGTTTTAATGCACATCGGAGCTATTTGCATTATTGATATACTGGCGGATACTTTTTAGATTTGCTTATTTTATATAGCCAATCATTTGTATTTTTATGCTGTATTATAAAATTAATTTGAAAGTTTCAAACTGGAATTAATGAAGGCATTTTGAATGAAACTTCATCTTACTTTGCTTGTACAATAACAAACATTATTCTACTCTATTAGCTTATGCTCGCCAACAAGCCAATGTTCAGACAAATTCAATTTTATAATTTATATCAATGATGGACTTTGTCAAAGACAAGAGATTTAGTGAGGAAATGCTATTTTTATATCACAATGATCTAAAGAAAAGAGCCAAATATAATTGTGGCTTTCATAACACTTTATAATAGATTGCATGTGTTTCATGTTTACAGCTTTGGATTCAGTAACGTTAGGCCTACACGTGCATGGACCATGACACACCCGCTAAAATGTCACGATTCCAACAACACATGATAACAAATAATTTATCTAAAAAATTAACACGTCAAAATGAAAACACAGATGCTTAAAAGACAAAAGTGGGAATGTATTTTACCTGTTGTCGTCGACCGTCAGCTGAATGCAATGCTCTGCCTCGTTTAAAATATTTGAGAATGGTCGATCGCGTGACCGGTGATCTGTGCTATCAAGACTCGCGTTGTCAGCAGTCATGTCTCAGTAGGGCTGTTGCCATCTAGCGGTTGAGAAATGTAATTGCATTTTTATTTAATTTAAAATAATAAAACAGTCAAATAAAACCGTAGATTTTTAATTAATGTGTGACTGTGACAGCAAACATGAAGCTGCGTGGGTGAAAAACAAGAAAACAATTTTAAGATTTATTTTGGCAATAGCCTACTAATCGCTGGTCTAAATCAGGGCTATAGCCAAGCCGTTAAACGTAGACCACTGATTGCCTCGATTTCGCCAGTGGGCTAAAAGCAGACTGCACATAGCCCATCCAATTCAGAGGATCGTGACTACAAATCGACCATGTCATGATATGACACTGGCACCTTGTAGATATGTTTACCAATGCGAACATGATGGGATATCAACTATCTCATGCGTTGCCTGCCCAACAATTCATTAAAACGACAATTAATCAGTTTCGACTAGAAGTGGGCTATAAATAGCCGGACAGACTATACGAGCTAGATCGCGTCTTCACACAGCCTACACATAGAAAATGTCAAAGAAATCAAACCAAACACCTTGTAATCACAGTTGACTTTGCTTACATGATGGAATATAATACATTTTGCAAGTTATTTTGGAAAAAATACATTTAGCCATGATTCAATGTTATTTTGGCTAGAAGTGGGTTACACATAGCCGGACTATATCGGGTCTCTATTTAACCTAGACGGTGAAATGAGGGCTATTGCTTGCTGGGTTGTCTCTTCATAGTTTGCAAGAGACATTCAATAAACTGAGCGTATTTGATAAACTGAGCGTAGCCTATTCATCTATCAATATATATAGGCTAACCTCATTCTTTTTAATGATCGGAAGAACGCGTATCGACCACCGTTACAGTACAATATGCATGTATGTCCATTTAAACTCGATTTTGGGTCAAATATGGATTATATCATGACACTGGCAAGAATATGGTTACATTTAAAGATGTTGTGCCAAGCATGAGAATGCTACGTTCAGCTGCTTTTGAAATAACATGTTTTTTTCCACTTCCTGAAAAGTAACCGTTTTGGACATACGTCAGTTTCATCGGGCAGCGACGATATATTAAAGATACTAAATCAGGCATGTACTGGCCATCGGGACTACCGGGAGATTCCCGGTGGGCCGCGGTCTGGTTGGGCCGGCGGCCCGGCGCGTTATGTATTTTGTTTTTAAATCATTATTAATTGTAAATATATTCTATCGTAAGTATATTGTTAAATTGTCCAATTCCGGACTTATGCGTCTCTCTCATGAAGCCGCATGAAGCTGACGCGAGCTAAGAGACTGACAGGTCTGACACTGGCCAATCGGAATCAAGTTCAGATTCTAGACCTGAGAAGCGGCCGCTTACACCGTGTCCTAACTACACACGACTCCGCGACACGCGATAAAAGGTATCTTTTCCATGTAAATCAGAGTTTTTGTCCTAACCAGACGCGACGGCGACATGCGAAGTTTCTAATTTAGAAACGTTCCTATTTCTGCGACGTCGCGGCTGACAGAATGAAGAAATTACACTGGTTATGAGTACACATTATTTATTTTTAGTTAAAAATAGGTCACTGTGCCACAAGCCATAACGGATAATTTACCTCAGATTTTGAAAGCATGTAATATTATAGTGTTCAAAATGAATTCTATGCAAACATACGACTGTATTTCATAACAACGATAACTTGAGGCAGATGCCACCAAATGTGTTAAAATAAATGAATTAATTGCTGGACTTAAGTGAAAAGGAAAGCCATTTAATGACCATAGCACATAGTTGATGTGAAAAAATGAGTATTTTGCATATAAATATGCACATAAATACATATTTTTTCAATTTGTATCCCTGAAAGTGCCTGGCAGAAGCCTATACTGTCTGTGTCATAAATGTGAACATAATATTATCTACTGTCTGTGTAATAAATGTGAACATAATATTGTAACAGAATATTCTTATGCTATATTATATAAACTATATTTCATGAGGTGAAACATCACTGCCAGGAGCTACAGAATATATATTTCTGTAGGTCCTCACCGTGATGTTGCACTTCATGAAATATATGTAGTATAGCCTAAGAATATTCTATTAGAATATTAAGTGACACATAAACAAGCCCTTCAGCACACTTCTTTTTGACAGTCAAAGCGGGGGTTATGTTTTTGCACGTCATGTAGAATAACCCTAAAAGCACCAAGGTGGCGGTGCCACCGGCTTTATATATATATATATATATATATATATATATATATATATAAATATAGCTGCGAGCAGCGATTGCGGGCCAAAGCCGGCGGTACCGCCATCCCGGTGCCTTTAGGTAACTAAAGGCACCGGGGTTGCGGTGCCACCGGCTTGGGCCCGCAATCGCTGCTCGCAGCTATATTTTTTTTTTTTTTTCTAACGACTATCCGGGCACTTTTGGGTCCCTTAACATGCTCAAAAACTCTTGAAACTTTGCACACAGGTCAGAACCCGCGGCCATCAGAGCCGGGCTGAAGCTGGTACCCGGGCGTGGCAGGGCGGCTCGTCAGCGCCCCCTGGAACAGGGTCTGAACACTTTGTCCATAAATCAAACACGCTTGCATGTAATAATATGAAACTCGGTACACATGTCAATCTCATCGTTTCATATATTCATCGCACTTTTACTTTTTACCCCAGCCCAACAGGAAGTCAGATATTTACGGTTGTTTTTAAAATGCTTGCAATGGAATTTAATGTACTCCTCCTAGAGCATTCATCCGCATGGAACGAAACTCGGTCAGCCTGAAGTCAAGACATAGACGATCAAAAATTGCGAGGGGATTTTTGATATCTCGAACGGTTTGGCTGTGGCGAGGAAACAAAATTATGGTGAGAAACGTGAAACAGGAAGTGTGTCCTAACTTCAGCATACATTAACTGATCTTGATGAAACTTCAGGAGTGTGTTCGCCGTAAGAGGACGATCACATGGATGTGACTATTGTGTGTCAAAGTTATAGCGCCACCAACTGGCAGCAGGAAGTGTGTCACTTTCAAAATGCTTTGAAATCACCCTCTTATTTTAACCCGATTTGCTTCAAACTTCATCTGTATAATGTAAACATACGGCAGATGTAGACCTGTGAATGGATTCTTAATATCTTTGAAACTGTTGCCGTGGTGACGCATCAAACTTTACCATTCTTTTAGGATGCCTTTGAGACCCTTAGCATGCTTCAAATTGCATGAAACTCCTCAGACACATCACATTTATTAGCCAGTAGACATGTGCAAAGTTTCAGAAACGGGCGTGGTGAGGGCTCAGTAGCGCCACCTTTTGACAAAAGTTGGGTTGTTAGTTTTATCTACAGTTACAAAAATCAGTATGTATATTGTACTCCTCGAGCCGGACAACTTTCTAATTGACACTCTTTAACTAGGACCCACAGAAAGTAAGATATGTTTGTTTGAATCTGGTCATGCTCCCTTTGAGCCTACATCTCTGTCTCTCTCTGTGTGTGTGTTAGTAGGGGGAGGGGCTTAACTTAACCATTTCAGTGATGTGTTTTTTTCTGCTGTGTAATTTCTTAATACATTTCTTAAGCCTGGTATGTTTTAAATAAGTTTTTATTTTAATTTTTATAAGTGAAGGCATAATATAACCAGTTAAATTGTAGTGCATTGACAATAGTTTTATATAATTACTTTATTAATTAAATTAACTTGGTCCATAAACTTGGTCCAGCTGCGAGACTGACAGGTCTGACTGTCTGACACTGGCCAATCGGAATCAAGAGCGGAGAAGCGGCCGCTCCCATAGGCAGTATAGTATCTCCCCGCCCTGTGGAGGCATTCCGCTGGTCTCGTGAAGTTTCTCGCCGGTCTCGTCTCTGAGACCCCTACACCTGGTATTAAAATGCGATCTGTATCCAGATAAGTTATCCGGATAATAAAAAAGAAATATCAATGCAAGGTATTATGTTGTGATCGGATTGTGATCGATTTGCCTGACCATCTGGAGGTAGTCTGGCTCGCATTGTGTTCGGATCTTTACGTGTAAACGCAATCTGGTTGTTGATATCGCACATGTATATTTTACTCCTCCCAAAAATGCTAAAAAATAAACGAGTGAGAGCGTTTACAGGCTGTTATAGTCAGACATGTCGGCGCTACTGCGACATCATCACCACCGCAGATAAGCAGCAGCTGGGCGTCAAACCAACGTGCAAACATCGCAAATAAAAGTGAAAGTAAGTCAGTACGCTTAATCATCTACACAATCATCTTCAAGTAAAGAAAGAAATGATCTCTTGACTCTTACAAGGGCTGTTGCCACTCTCTCTTATTGATGTCTATTGATGAAATTAGCTGATGATCAATAAAATGCATGCTAATATCTGTAATAAACAACCGACAAAATTACTGTATGATGGTGTAAATAAAGAATCAGTCCAGCATCGCCATGTCAGTGTGTATTGATTCATCATTGTCTCTTCATAGTTTGCAAGAGACATTTAATAAACTGAGCGTATTTGATAAACTGAGCGTAGCCTATTCATCTGTCAATATAACCTCATTCTTTTTAATGATCAGAAGAACGCGTATCGACTACCGTTACAGTACATTATGTCCTAACTACACACGACGCCGCGACACGCGATAAAAGGTATCTTTTCCATGTAAATCAGAGTTTTTGTCCTAACCAGACGCGACGGCGACATGCGAAGTTTCTAATTTAGAAACGGTTCCTATTTCTGCGATGTCGCGGCTGACAGAATGAAGAAATTACACTGGTTATGAGTACACATTATTTATTTTTAGTTAAAAATAGGTCACTGTGCCACAAGCCATAACGGATAATTTACCTCAGATTTTGAAAGCATGTAATATTATAGTGTTCAAAATGAATTCTATGCAAACATACGACTGTATTTCATAACAACGACAATAACTTGAGGCAGATGCCACCAAATGTGTTAAAATAAATGAATTATTTGCTGGACTTAAGTGAAAAGGATAGCCATTTAATGACCATAGCACATAGTTGATGTGAAAAAAGGAGTATTTTGCATATAAATATGCACATAAATACATATTTTTTAAATTTGTCTCCCTGAAAGTGCCTGGCAGAAGCCTATACTGTCTGTGTCATAAATGTGAACATAATATTATCTACTGTCTGTGTCATAAATGTGAACATAATATTGTAACAGAATATTCTTATGCTATATTATATAAACTATATTTCATGAGGTGAAACATCACTGCCAGGAGCTACAGAATATATATTTCTGTAGGTCCTCACCGTGATGTTGCACTTCATGAAATATATGTAGTATAGCCTAAGAATATTCTATTAAAATATTAAGTGGCACATAAATTCAGACCAGTTATTTACAATAAAGCCTTATAAAATCATTTCCATTCCCTTTGTTTATTATTTTAATAGTTTTTTCTTGGTTTTGATAGTAAATAAAATCTAATCAGTAATTTTACATGCAGATTAATGCACGTATAGATTAATGCACGTGTGTGTGTGTTTGCATAGTGGGCCGGTCTGGATGAAGTGTCCAGGGCTGATTTTTTGTCCCAGTCCAGCCCTGAATGGCAATATTCACATTACTTTCAGTTTATTGCTCGAAAGTACAAAAATATTTGAGTGAAATGTAGGCTATAGTAAACCCTAAGATTATTATTTGTGACATTAGAACAAAATATGTGGATATAAAAACATGTATAGGCTAAAGAACTAAATGAACGATCTCTATTTTCTAATTTCACGACATCCACACAAGACCAGGCTTGGGAGGGTTACTTTAAAAAATGTATTCCGATACAGTTACAAATTATTTCATAAAAAAGGGTCCCACTTTATATTAATTGGCTTTAAGTACTTTATACTTTTTCAAAAAGTAACTACAATCTGATTACTTTTTTTGATGTAACTCACTGTAATAATATACAGTTACTGGATTTTTGTTTCCTGATTACATAATGCTGTTACATGTATTCTGTTGCTCCCACAAGACATTAGTCTGAATATTTTCCTGTATGAACAAAATGGAGTTTCCATTGTTCACACACAAACACACACAGAGTTCGATCGCGCCTCTCTCGTGACTGTGTGTGCGTGTCATGTGTTCTAGGCTGTGTGCATGCACTTCTGAAGCTGCTCAGAAAATAATAAAATGCCATGCAGAGGACTAATGCAAAATGTGTGGGAAAATCCATTTGATTGTAGTTTAAGTGAGAAATAATTTCAGTGCTCTGGTCAATAGCTGTAGAGTGAAAACTGGTGAATGCAGTATACAGCTTTCACAGAAAGAGAATGATGTGAGCACGTACGATTGGCAGTGAATCTTTTATGCGGACAAAATAGCTCAATAAGAGTAACAAAATACATGTGGAAAAAATCACATCGTAATGTTTTAAAGAAGAGTGGTTTGATTAAAGTGGTGTAAATATACCCGATCCGGCAAAGATGGCAGTATCGGAGCTGATAACGATCCTGAGTATCGGATCGGCGCATCCCTACATACTATAATGTAAACACAGTACAGATGTAGACCTTGATGTACACCTGACCTTTCAGAAGGTTGCTCATGCATACTTTGTGGTTAAAATGTGCCCTCGATCCGCACTTTTGCAGAGCCTTCACTGCTGCAAGCTCTTCAGCACACTTCTTTTTGACAGTCAAAGCGGGAGTTACGTTTTTGCACGTCATGTAGAATAACCCTAAAAGCACCAAGGGTGCGGTGCCACCGGCTTTATATATATATATATATATATATATATATATATAAATATAGCTGCGAGCAGCGATTGCGGGCCAAAGCCGGCGGTACCGCCATCCCGGTGCCTTTAGGTAACTAAAGGCACCGGGGTTGCGGTGCCACCGGCTTGGGCCCGCAATCGCTGCTCGCAGCTATATTTATTATTAGGGCCCAAGCCCTGAAAGGGCGAAGGCCCTATTGTTTTCCTTAGGATTATTTTTTTTTTTTTTTTTTTTTTTCTAACGACTATCCGGGCACTTTTGGGGCCCTTAACATGCTCAAAAACTCTTGAAACTTTGCACACGGGTCAGAACCCGCGGCCATCAGAGCCGGGCTGAAGCTGGTACCCGGGCGTGGCAGGGCGGCTCGTCAGCGCCCCCTGGAACAGGATCTGAACACTTTGTCCATAAATCAAACACGCTTGCATGTAATAATATGAAACTCGGTACACATGTCGATCTCATCGTTTCATATATTCATCGCGCTTTTACTTTTTACCCCAGCCCAACAGGAAGTCAGATATTTACGTTTTTTTTTTAAATGCTTGCAATGGAATTTAATGTACTCCTCCTAGAGCATTCATCCGCATGGAACGAAACTCGGTCAGCCTGAAGTCAAGACATAGACGATCAAAAATTGCGAGGGGATTTTTGATATCTCGAACGGTTTGGCTGTGGCGAGGAAACAAAATTATGGTGAGAAACGTGAAACAGGAAGTGTGTCCTAACTTCAGCATACATTAACTGATCTTGATGAAACTTCAGGAGTGTGTTCGCCGTAAGAGGACGATCACATGGATGTGACTATTGTGTGTCAAAGTTATAGCGCCACCAACTGGCAGCAGGAAGTGTGTCACTTTCAAAATGCTTTGAAATCACCCTCTTATTTTAACCCGATTTGCTTCAAACTTCATCTGTATAATGTAAACATACGGCAGATGTAGACCTGTGAATGGATTCTTAATATCTTTGAAACTGTTGCCGTGGTGACGCATCAAACTTTACCATTCTTTTAGGATGCTTTTGAGACCCTTAGCATGCTTCAAATTGCATGAAACTCCTCAGACACATCACATTTATTAGCCAGTAGACATGTGCAAAGTTTCAGAAACGGGCGTGGTGAGGGCTCAGTAGCGCCACCTTTTGACAAAAGTTGGGTTGTTAGTTTTATCTACAGTTACAAAAATCAGTATGTATATTGTACTCCTCGAGCCGGACAACTTTCTAATTGACACTCTTTAACTAGGACCCACAGAAAGTAAGATATGTTTGTTTGAATCTGGTCATGCTCCCTTTGAGCCTACATCTCTGTCTCTCTCTGTGTGTGTGTTAGTAGGGGGAGGGGCTTAACTTAACCATTTCAGTGCTGTGTGTTTTTTTCTGCTGTGTAATTTCTTAATACATTTCTTAAGCCTGGTATGTTTTAAATAAGTTTTTATTTTAATTTTTATAAGTGAATGCATAATATAACCAGTTAAATTGTAGTGCATTGACAATAGTTTTATATAATTAGTTTATTAATTAAATTAACTTGGTCCATAAACTTTGTCCAGCTGCGAGACTGACAGGTCTGACTGTCTGACACTGGCCAATCGGAATCAAGAGCGGAGAAGCGGCCGCTCCCATAGGCAGTATAGTATCTCCCCGCCCTGTGGAGGCATTCCGCAGGTCTCGTGAAGTTTCTCGCCGGTCTCGTCTCTGAGACCCCTACACCTGGTATTAAAATGCGATCTGTATCCAGATAAGTTATCCGGATAATAAAAAAGAAATATCAATGCAAGGTATTACGTTGTGATCGGATTGTGATCGATTTGCCTGACCATCTGGAGGTAGTCTGGCTCGCATTGTGTTCGGATCTTTACGTGTAAACGCAATCTGGTTGTTGATATCACACATGTATATTTTACTCCTCCCAAAAATGCTAAAAAATAAACGAGTGAGAGCGTTTACAGGCTATGTTATAGTCAGACATGACGGCATCATCGCATCATCGCCGCAGATGAGCAGCAGCTGAGCGTCAAACCAACGTGCAAACATCGCAAATAAAAGTGAAAGTAAGTCAGAGACGCTTAATCATCTACACAATCATCTTCAAGTAAAGAAAGAAATGATCTCTTGACTCTTACAAGGGCTGTTGCCACTCTCTCTTATTGATGTCTATTGATGAAATTAGCTGATGATCAATAAAATGCATGCTAATATCTGTAATAAACAACCGACAAAATTACTGTATGATGGTGTAAATAAAGAATCAGTCCAGCATCGCCATGTCAGTGTGTATTGATTCATCATTGTCTCTTCATAGTTTGCAAGAGACATTTAATAAACTGAGCGTATTTGATAAACTGAGCGTAGCCTATTCATCTGTCAATATAACCTCATTCTTTTTAATGATCAGAAGAACGCGTATCGACTACCGTTACAGTACAATATGTCCTAACTACACACGACGCCGCGACACGCGATAAAAGGTATCTTTTCCATGTTAATAAATCAGAGTTTTTGTCCTAACCAGACGCGACGGCGACATGCGAAGTTTCTAATTTAGAAACGGTTCCTATTTCTGCGACGTCGCGGCTGACAGAATGAAGAAATTACACTGGTTATGAGTACACATTATTTATTTTTAGTTAAAAATAGGTCACTGTGCCACAAGCCATAACGGATAATTTACCTCAGATTTTGAAAGCATTATAGTGTTCAAAATGAATTATGCAAACATACGACTGTACTTCAACAACGACAATAACTGGCAGATGCCACCAAATGTGTTAAAATAAATGAATTATTTGCTGGACTTAAGTGAAAAGGAAAGCCATTTAATGACCATAGCACATAGTTGACGTGAAAAAAGGAGTATTTTGCATATAAATATGCACATATAGACTATACATATTTTTTCGATTTGTATCCCTGAAAGTGCCTGGCAGAAGCCTATATCTACTGTCTGTGTCATAAATGTGAACATAATATTATCTACTGTCTGTGTCATAAATGTGAACATAAACTATATTTCATGAGGTGAAACATCACTGCCAGGAGCTACAGAATAGGGGAGCGCGGGGATAAATGTAGGCCTAACGCGGGGTTAAATGTAACACGGACATTTTACATAGTTAGTCAGTATCTAGCCGGCTGTCTTTCCGCTCTTTTTCTCTTGCTGCCAGAAGACGGTCTCCCGCGAATTTGCGGAACGTTTTGATTATATTTCGTGAAGATAATGGACAAAGAGTGTTTTGACATCATGAAAGTAAATTTTTTCATCGTAGATTTTTTTCTGTTTCCGGGTTGGATGTATAGCCTACGCGTCCAAATCTAACTTTATATTGCCTTAATCACTGTCTTGTTGGCTCAAACACAGCACCGTTTTGAAACATGTCAGTAATTCCTAGCGACTGTTAGCTAGGTTTAAAATATGTAATACACAGCGGGGTTAGTTAACACAGTGTTCCAACTGCTGCCACAATGATAATCAAATGAAAACGGAGCCACAAAACTTTTCAGGTTTGAGTATACATTTAACTTTGTTGGACTTTCACAAACAATGTTGTAATTTAAAATGTTTAAAATTTAGTGCACTATGAATGATAGCTTATTTATTTATTAAAAATATGGCCTGTTTTTAATGTAATAAACCATTTAATTTTTTATTCTAAGCTCATTTGTATTATTATTAATGTTATTATTATTAATAATAATAATTGTACATGCAGCTGCCACACAAATCTAATTTAATTGCAATTACAATATTTATATGTTTATTTTATTTTATTTATTATTATTTATTGCAAAACCGTGCAGCCATTTTCTACGTCTCTAGCTATGATATTGATCCATAACAAAAGGATGATTGAATGAGGAATTAAAAATGTTATTATTCACCATTTATTTTCTATAAGACCAGTGTTGGGGGTAACGAGTTACAAACGAGTTTGGGTAAGTAAAGTAACGCATTACACTGAAAATATTGGTAACTACACTACTATAATAAAGGAACGCGCTTTCCTGCGTTACCCAAGCTGTGTTTGCCTGTGTGGAGAGTTCCGTCTAGTGGTGCGTGCGCGCCGTTGCCATAGAGACCGATTTGAGTGAGAGAGAGAGAGAGAGGGAAGTGGAGAGAGAGAGACGGGTTTCAACAAATGGCAATATTCACATTAGCCTACTTTCAGTTTATTGCTCGAAAGCACAAAAATATTTGAGTGAAATGTAGGCTATAGTAAATCCTAAGATTATTATTTGTGACATTAGAACAAAATATGTCGATATAAAAACATGTATATAGGCTAGGCTAAAGAACTAAATGAACGATCTCTATTTTCTAATTTCACTAAACATTTCATTAAGTTTCGTAGACATTTTATAAAACATGGATCTTAGGCTCATTTTGTAAACATAAATAACTGATTTAGATGCGCAAACTGGGTGCCGTTGCGGAGATGTAGGCTCCATGTTCGGTGCAGGTTCGGCTTCTTGTCGTTCATCCTCGGATGCGGCATCGCGTGCGGTGTTTGCCGCGCGCACCTTTCCGCTCGTTCGGACACGTCAAGTAAAAACAAGGCTCGAAAGTCTTGGAAAACGAAATGAACAGGATTGTTGCAGGGTTCATTGTAGAAGACATGCTTCCCCTGTCGACCATTAATTCCCCAGGTTTAGAAAAATACATTTTAAATTAGGATTAAGAATTTTATGGGATAAAGTGACCTTTATTTTATTATTTTTCATTGACATCTTTTATTTTTTTTTTAAATTATTATTATTACCATGAGTCGACTAAAAAGCTGGTTTTGTTCTCAGGAGAAGAGTTTTATTCTCCCAGCCTGTTTTGAAACTTCTGTGTTAAACACCATTTTAAAATTTTGAATTTTGAACCCCATTTTGTTTGTGAATTTTACAGTGCGGCATATTTATTTGTGCAGACAGGGATATTGTTCTTTCATGTCATTTTGTATACATTTTTACAATAAAGTGATGATAGGGCAAAAACTGATATGATGTTTGTCCATGTAGGCTACACGGTAAATTAAGAAACAGGAAATTAAGTAATAAGTAGTGAAGTTATTTTTCCAACGCAGTAACTAGTAAAGTAATCTCATTACAATTTACAGAAGTAACTAGTAACTAATTACTTTTTTGAGTAACTACCCCAACACTGTATAAGACTATACCAATATTGGAACTATAGCCATTTTATTCCTTTTTTTTAATTTAAGAATTATGTTTAAGTTTAAAAACAGACAGAATGGTTTAGTCAAAAAAGAAAAAATCATTCATAGTGCTATACTGCCCTCTTGTGTTCAAAATTAGGTAGAACTATTGGATCAATATCCACACATTAATACAGTTGGCAATACAGTATAATAGGTAATACAGTAGGATTGGGGCCTTAAAAATCGCTAACTTAAAAAGTGAAAGTAACGGACGTCCACACAAGACCAGGCTTGGGAGGGTTACTTTAAAAATGTATTCCGATACAGTTACAAATTATTTAATAAAAAAAGGGTCCCACTTTATATTAAATGGCTTTAAGTACTATATACTTTTTCAAAAAGTAACTACAATCTGATTACTACTTTTTTTGATGTAACTCACTAGATTTTTGTATCCTGATTACATAATTCCGTTGCATGTATTCTGTTGCTCCCACAAGACATTAGTCTGAATATTTTCCTGTATGAACAAAAAGGAGTTTCCATTGTTCGCACACAAACACACATTCGATGGCGCCTCTCTCGTGACTGTGTGTGCGTGTCATGTGTTCTAGGCTGTGTGCATGCACTTCTGAAGCTGCGCAGAAAATAATAAAATGCCATGCGGAGGACTAACGCAAAATGTGTGAGAAAATCCATTTGATTGTAGTGTAAGTGAGAAATAATTTCAGTGCTCTGGTCAATAGCTGTAGAGTGAAAACTGGTGAGTGCAGTATACAGCTTTCACAGAAAGAGAATGATGTGAGCACGTACGATTGGCAGTGAGTCCTGTGTGTGGACAAAATAGCTCAATAAGAGTAATAAAATACATGTGAAAAAAATCACATCATAATATTTTAAAGAAGAGTGGTTGGATTAAAGTGGTGTAAATATACCCGATCCGGCAAAGATGGCAGTATCGGAGCTGATACCGATCCTGAGTATCGGATCGACGCATTCCTAAATACTATAATGTAAACACAGTACAGATGTAGACCTGGATGTACACCTGACCTTTCAGAAGGTTGCTCACGCATACTTTGTGGTTAAAATGTGCCCTCAATGTGCACTTTTGCAGAGCCTTCACTGATGCAAGCTCTTCAGCACACTTCTTTTTGACAGTCAAAGCGGGGGTTATGTTTTTGCATGTCAAGTAGAATAACCCTAAAAGCACCAAGGTGGCGGTGCCACCGGCTTTATATATATATATATTTAGGGCCCAAGCCCTGAAAGGGCGAAGGCCCTATTGTTTTCCTTAGGATTATTTTATTTTTTTTTTTTTTTTTTTTTTTTCTAACGACTATCCGGGCACTTTTGGGGCCCTTAACATGCTCAAAAACTCTTGAAACTTTGCACACAGGTCAGAACCCGCGGCCATCAGAGCCGGGCTGAAGCTGGTACCCGGGCGTGGCAGGGCGGCTCGTCAGCGCCCCCTGGAACAGGGTCTGAACACTTTGTCCATAAATCAAACACGCTTGCATGTAATAATATGAAACTCGGTACACATGTCAATCTCATCGTTTCATATATTCATCGCACTTTTACTTTTTACCCCAGCCCAACAGGAAGTCAGATATTTACGGTTGTTTTTAAAATGCTTGCAATGGAATTTAATGTACTCCTCCTAGAGCATTCATCCGCATGGAACGAAACTCGGTCAGCCTGAAGTCAAGACATAGACGATCAAAAATTGCGAGGGGATTTTTGATATCTAGAACGGTTTGGCTGTGGCGAGGAAACAAAATTATGGTGAGAAACGTGAAACAGGAAGTGTGTCCTAACTTCAGCATACATTAACTGATCTTGATGAAACTTCAGGAGTGTGTTCGCCGTAAGAGGACGATCACATGGATGTGACTATTGTGTGTCAAAGTTATAGCGCCACCAACTGGGAGCAGGAAGTGTGTCACTTTCAAAATGCTTTGAAATCACCCTCTTATTTTAACCCGATTTGCTTCAAACTTCATCTGTATAATGTAAATATACGGCAGATGTAGACCTGTGAATGGATTCTTAATATCTTTGAAACTGTTGCCGTGGTGACGCATCAAACTTTACCATTCTTTTAGGATGCTTTTGAGACCCTTAGCATGCTTCAAATTGCATGAAACTCCTCAGACACATCACATTTATTAGCCAGTAGACATGTGCAAAGTTTCAGAAACGGGCGTGGTGAGGGCTCAGTAGCGCCACCTTTTGACAAAAGTTGGGTTGTTAGTTTTATCTACAGTTACAAAAATCAGTATGTATATTGTACTCCTCGAGCCGGACAACTTTCTAATTGACACTCTTTAACTAGGACCCACAGAAAGTAAGATATGTTTGTTTGAATCTGGTCATGCTCCCTTTGAGCCTACATCTCTGTCTCTCTCTGTGTGTGTGTTAGTAGGGGGTGGGGCTTAACTTAACCATTTCAGTGCTGTGTGTTTTTTTCTGCTGTGTAATTTCTTAATACATTTCTTAAGCCTGGTATGTTTTAAATAAGTTTTTATTTTATTTTTTATAAGTGAAGGCATAATATAACCAGTTAAATTGTAGTGCATTGACAATAGTTTTATATAATTAGTTTATTAATTAAATTAACTTGGTCCATAAACTTGGTCCAGCTGCGAGACTGACAGGTCTGACTGTCTGACACTGGCCAATCGGAATCAAGAGCGGAGAAGCGGCCGCTCCCATAGGCAGTATAGTATCTGCCCGGCCTGTGGAGGCATTCCGCCGGTCTCGTGAAGTTTCTCGCCGGTCTCGTCTCTGAGACCCCTACACCTGGTATTAAAATGCGATCTGTATCCAGATAAGTTATCCGGATAATAAAAAAGAAATATCAATGCAAGGTATTACGTTGTGATCGGATTGTGATCGATTTGCCTGACCATCTGGAGGTAGTCTGGCTCGCATTGTGTTCGGATCTTTACGTGTAAACGCAATCTGGTTGTTGATATCACACATGTATATTTTACTCCTCCCAAAAATGCTAAAAAATAAACGAGTGAGAGCGTTTACAGGCTGTTATAGTCAGACATGTCGGCGCTACTGCGACACGCATCACCACCGCAGATGAGCAGCAGCTGAGCGTCAAACCAACGTGCAAACATCGCAAATAAAAGTGAAAGTAAGTCAGAGACGCTTAATCATCTACACAATCATCTTCAAGTAAAGAAAGAAATGATCTCTTGACTCTTACAAGGGCTGTTGCCACTCTCTCTTATTGATGTCTATTGATGAAATTAGCTGATGATCAATAAAATGCATGCTAATATCTGTAATAAACAACCGACAAAATTACTGTATGATGGTGTAAATAAAGAATCAGTCCAGCATCGCCATGTCAGTGTGTATTGATTCATCATTGTCTCTTCATAGTTTGCAAGAGACATTTAATAAACTGAGCGTATTTGATAAACTGAGCGTAGCCTATTCATCTGTCAATATAACCTCATTCTTTTTAATGATCAGAAGAACGCGTATCGACTACCGTTACAGTACAATATGTCCTAACTACACACGACGCCGCGACACGCGATAAAAGGTATCTTTTCCATGTAAATCAGAATTTTTGTCCTAACCAGACGCGACGGCGACATTCGAAGTTTCTAATTTAGAAACGGTTCCTATTTCTGCGATGTCGCGGCTGACAGAATGAAGAAATTACACTGGTTATGAGTACACATTATTTATTTTTAGTTAAAAATAGGTCACTGTGCCACAAGCCATAACGGATAATTTACCTCAGATTTTGAAAGCATGTAATATATAGTGTTCAAAATGAATTCTATGCAAACATACGACTTTATTTCATAACAACGACAATAACTTGAGGCAGATGCCACCAAATGTGTTAAAATAAATGAATTATTTGCTGGACTTAAGTGAAAAGGATAGCCATTTAACACTAGAACTCCCAAGGCGGTCATTTTGACCGTTTTTAAAATTTACAGTGTAATAACTTGTTAAAATAAAATCAATGTGGCTGTAGGACTCTGACTTTTCCTAAATATGTGTATATTTTATTCTGGCACTGTTATTTTATTACAATCACAAAACACAAAACAGTTGCGTCCTATTTCTACCTAGAATGGCCATGGCGGTCATTTTGACCGCACGCATTATAAATATCATAAGTCCGCTATATTTCCCGCGATCAACACGCACATATTGTAGAAGTGCACAAATGAGCAAGTTTCGCGTCCATCACGCAACTGGCAAGCGAATTTCGCTCCGACAACATGAAATCAAAAGCCACTCAACTGGTGCGAGAGTCGGGTAGGCGGTCCGGGACGAAGATGATGAAGGCAGTGCCAAGTAAGGAGAAACTGCAAAAATTAAATCAAGGAGTCATGTGCCAAATGTCACAAAGTAGTGTGAGGGACTGAAGCTGCACGCGAAGCGGTGTTTTCCTATGTGTGTGTGCGTAACGTCAGTGAATGAAGCGGGGGGTTTCCACCGTTCAAATGAGCCCACATCTTTATTATCATCTATCGTAACATTGTAGATCTATTTATTTTTAGATTTCACATTGATTGTATTTGTATAACAGGGCTGTAGGCTACTGTATGAAGCTTTGACGTTTCCTAGATTTTTTGCATGTCTATTCACGTGGAGAGTGCGGTGAAAAAATATTTTTGACGCAAAACTTTCCTCGGCAGCACCTGTCGGGGAAATATTTTTGTATTGGCTTTATAATATGATATAATATTTTGCTTGTTTTAAGGGCGATGGCATTATAACATGACAACAGGAATTATAAGTGTCACTGGAAAACTTAAAGAGAAAGGTTCAAATGCAGATATGACATGACGAAAATGACGTTCAGTACAGCCAAATGAACGTTAAAGTTTGAACGGTCAGAATGACCGCTATGGTCGTTGTAGTAGTTATGGAATTCCGGTAGTTCTAGTGTTAATGACCATAGCACATAGTTGATGTGAAAAAAGGAGTATTTTGCATATAAATATGCACATAAATACATATTTTTTCAATTTGTCTCCCTGAAAGTGCCTGGCAGAAGCCTATACTGTCTGTGTCATAAATGTGAACATAATATTATCTACTGTCTGTGTCATAAATGTGAACATAATATTGTAACAGAATATTCTTATGCTATATTATATAAACTATATTTCATGAGGTGAAACATCACTGCCAGGAGCTACAGAATATATATTTCTGTAGGTCCTTACCGTGATGTTGCATTTCATGAAATATATGTAGTATAGCCTAAGAATATTCTATTAAAATATTAAGTGGCACATAAATTCAGACCAGTTATTTACAATAAAGCCTTATAAAATCATTTCCATTCCCTTTGTTTATTATTTTAATAGTTTTTTCTTGGTTTTGATAGTAAATAAAATCTAATCAGTAATTTTACATGCAGATTAATGCACGTATAGATTAATGCACATGTGTGTGTGTGTTTGCATAGTGGGCCGGTCTGGATGAAGTGTCCAGGGCTGATTTTTTTGTCCCAGTCCAGCCCTGAATGGCAATATTCACATTACTTTCAGTTTATTGCTCGAAAGTACAAAAATATTTGAGTGAAATGTAGGCTATAGTAAACCCAAAGATTATTATTTGTGACATTAGAACAAAATATGTGGATATAAAAACATGTATATAGGCTAAAGAACTAAATGAACGATCTCTATTTTCTAATTTCACGACGTCCACACAAGACCAGGCTTGGGAGGGTTACTTTAAAAAATGTATTCCGATACAGTTACAAATTATTTCATAAAAAAGGGTCCCACTTTATATTAATTGGCTTTAAGTACTTTATACTTTTTCAAAAAGTAACTACAATCTGATTACTTTTTTTGATGTAACTCACTGTAATAATATACAGTTACTGGATTTTTGTTTCCTGATTACATAATGCTGTTACATGTATTCTGTTGCTCCCACAAGACATTAGTCTGAATATTTTCCTGTATGAACAAAATGGAGTTTCCATTGTTCACACACAAACACACACAGAGTTCGATTGCGCCTCTCTCGTGACTGAGTGTGTGTGCGTGTCATGTGTTCTAGGCTGTGTGCATGCACTTCTGAAGCTGCTCAGAAAATAATAAAATGCCATGCAGAGGACTAATGCAAAATGTGTGGGAAAATCCATTTGATTGTAGTTTAAGTGAGAAATAATTTCAGTGCTCTGGTCAATAGCTGTAGAGTGAAAACTGGTGAATGCAGTATACAGCTTTCACAGAAAGAGAATGATGTGAGCACGTACAATTGGCAGTGAATCTTTTATGCGGACAAAATAGCTCAATAAGAGTAACAAAATACATGTGGAAAAAATCACATCGTAATGTTTTAAAGAAGAGTGGTTTGATTAAAGTGGTGTAAATATACCCGATCCGGCAAAGATGGCAGTATCGGAGCTGATAACGATCCTGAGTATCGGATCGGCGCATCCCTACATACTATAATGTAAACACAGTACAGATGTAGACCTTGATGTACACCTGACCTTTCAGAAGGTTGCTCATGCATACTTTGTGGTTAAAATGTGCCCTCGATCCGCACTTTTGCAGAGCCTTCACTGCTGCAAGCTCTTCAGCACACTTCTTTTTGACAGTCAAAGCGGGGGTTACGTTTTTGCACGTCATGTAGAATAACCCTAAAAGCACCAAGGGTGCGGTGCCACCGGCTTTATATATATATATATATATATATATATATATATATATATATATATATATATATATATATATATATATATATATAAATATAGCTGCGAGCAGCGATTGCGGGCCAAAGCCGGCGGTACCGCCATCCCGGTGCCTTTAGGTAACTAAAGGCACCGGGGTTGCGGTGCCACCGGCTTGGGCCCGCAATCGCTGCTCGCAGCTATATTTATTAGGGCCCAAGCCCTGAAAGGGCGAAGGCCCTATTGTTTTCCTTAGGATTATTTTTTTTTTTTTTTTTTTTTTTTTTTTTTTTTTTTTTTTCTAACGACTATCCGGGCACTTTTGGGGTCCTTAACATGCTCAAAAACTCTTGAAACTTTGCACACGGGTCAGAACCCGCGGCCATCAGAGCCGGGCTGAAGCTGGTACACGGGCGCGGCAGGGCGGCTCGTCAGCGCCCCCTGGAACAGGGTCTGAACACTTTGTCCATAAATCAAACACGCTTGCATGTAATAATATGAAACTCGGTACACATGTCGATCTCATCGTTTCATATATACATCGCGCTTTTACTTTTTACCCCAGCCCAACAGGAAGTCAGATATTTACGGTTGTTTTTAAAATGCTTGCAATGGAATTTAATGTACTCCTCCTAGAGCATTCATCCGCATGGAACGAAACTCGGTCAGCCTGAAGTCAAGACATAGAGGATCAAAAATTGCGAGGGGATTTTTGATATCTCGAACGGTTTGGCTGTGGCGAGGAAACAAAATTATGGTGAGAAACGTGAAACAGTAAGTGTGTCCTAACTTCAGCATACATCAACCGATCTTGATGAAACTTCAGGAGTGTGTTCGCTGTAAGAGGACGATCACATGGATGTGACTATTGTGTGTCAAAGTTATAGCGCCACCAACTGGCAGCAGGAAGTGTGTCACTTTCAAAATGCTTTGAAATCACCCTCTTATTTTAACCCGATTTGCTTCAAACTTCATCTGTATAATGTAAACATACGGCAGATGTAGACCTGTGAATGGATTATTGATGTCTTTGAAACTGTTGCCGTGGCGACGCATCAAACTTTACCATTCTTTTAGGATGCTTTTGAGACCCTTAGCATGCTTCAAATTGCATGAAACTCCTCAGACACATTACATTTATTAGCCAGTAGACATGTGCAAAGTTTCAGAAACGGGCGTGGTGAGGGCTCAGTAGCGCCACCTTTTGACAAAAGTTGGGTTGTTAGTTTTATCAACAGTTACAAAAATCGGTATGTATATTGTACTCCTCGAGCCGGACAACTTTCTAATTGACACTCATTACCTAGGACCCACAGAAAGTAAGATATGTTTGTTTGAATCTGGTCATGCTCCCTTTGAACCTACATCTCTGTCTCTGTCTCTGTCTGTGTGTGTGTTAGTAGGGGAGGGGCTTAACCATTTCACTGCTGTGTGTTTTTTCTGCTGTGTAATTTCTTAATACATTTCTTAAGCCTGGTATGTTTTAAATAAGTTTTTATTTTAATTTTTATAAGTGAAGGCATAATATAACCCGTTAAATTGTAGTGCATTGACAATAGTTTTATATAATTAGTTTATTAATTAAATTAACTTGGTCCATAAACTTGATCTGAAAATTGGGTCCATAAATCAAACACACTTGCATATAATAATATTAAACTCGGTACACTTATAGATCTCATTAGCCCAAACAACTTTAAGCCAGCCCAACAGGATGTCGGTTGTTTCGGTCTGTACTGTATGTGAATGTTTTGCAAAACCAGCCTTTACATTTTTATTTCCCCCCTCTTAAGTAATTTTTAATTATTCCCACACCAAACTTCTTCAAAATTATGAAAATATATTAAAGATACTAAATCAGGCATATGTACTGGCCATCGGGACTACCGGGAGATTCCCGGTGGGCCGCGGTCTGGTTTGGCCGGCGGCCCGGCGCGTTATGTATTTTGTTTTTAAATCATTATTAATTGTAAATATATTCTATCGTAAGTATTTGTTAAATCATCCAATTCCGGACTTCTGCGTCTCTCTCATGAAGCCGCATGAAGCGGACGCGAGCTGAGAGACTGACAGGTCTGACTGTCTGACACTGGCCAATCGGAATCAAGAGCGGAGAAGCGGCCGCTCCCATAGGCAGTAGCCTATAGTATCTCCCCGCCCTGTGGAGGCATTCCGCCGGTCTCGTCTCTGAGACCCCTACACCTGGTATTAAAATGCGATCTGTATCCAGATAAGTTATCCGGATAATAAAAAAGAAATGTTAATGCAAGGTATTACGTTGTGATCGGATTGTGATCGATATGCCTGACCATCTGGAGGTAGTCTGGCTCGCATTGTGTTCGGATCTTTACGTGTAAACGCAATCTGGTTGTTGATATCACACATGTATATTTTACTCCTCCCAAAAATGCTAAAACATAAACGAGTGAGAGCGTTTACAGGCTATGTTATAGTCAGAAATGACGGCGCTGCGACACGCATCACCGCCGCAGATGAGCAGCAGCTGAGCGTCAAACCAACGTGCAAACATCGCAAATAAAAGTGAAAGTAAGTCAGAGACGCTTAATCATCTACACATTCATCTTCAAGTAAAGAAAGAAATGATCTCTTGACTCTTACCAGGGCTGTTGCCACTCTCTCTTATTGATATCTATTGATGAAATTAGCTGATGATCAATAAAATGCATGCTAATATCTGTAATAAACAACCGACAAAATTAGCCTACTGTATGATGGTGTAAATAAAGAATCAGTCCAGCATCGCCATGTCAGTGTGTATTGATTCATCATTCCCAGCAAGCAATTTTACGTCCAAAAGACGTCTAATAGCCGTCAAAACATAGCCCAGACGTCTACGCTAAATCAAGGCTAAATTTGGGCTGTCAGTGAAAATCTAATAGACGTCTAACCATAGCCCAAGAATAGACATCTAACCATAGCCCAAGAATAGATAGTCAACAATTAGACGGCTATTGAACGACTACATTTATACGTCTAATAGGCAGTGCATATGGGTCTAGGCTAAAACAAGGCTAAATTTGGGCTGTCAGTGAAAATCTAATAGACGTCTAAGCCCAAGAATAGACTAGTCATCAATTAGACAACTATTAAACGACTACATATACATGCAATAGACAACAAAATGGTTAAAAGATTCTTTTCACTCAAATATAACAGGTTCACATAAATAACAAGCCATTCCAAAAAAAAAAAAACATATATAAAAGGCTTTATTTAGCAAAAGAACAACATTACGTAACTTCAAAACATAAAAATTACCACACCAATATTAAAATTAAAAATATAAAATTATTTTAACATGAACAACTTAAGATAATAAAATAGAAAACTCTGTTGCTGCTGGGAAGTTGGTCATCACAGCATCTGCCAAATAAGAATAAAATAATTAGCACAAGAAAAGCATTGTTGAAAGTACATGTACGTTTTGTGTGTGTGTGTGTGTTCTTGTGTTCTGTTTAGGTTTTAATGCACATCGGAGCTATTTGCATTATTGATATACTGGCGGATACTTTTTAGATTTGCTTATTTTATATAGCCAATCATTTGTATTTTTATGCTGTATTATAAAATTAATTTGAAAGTTTCAAACTTGAATTAATGAAGGCATTTTGAATGAAACTTCATCTTACTTTGCTTGTACAATAACAAACATTATTCTACTCTATTAGCTTATGCTCTCCAACAAGCCAATGTTCAGACAAATTTAATTTTATAATTTATATCAATGATGGACTTTGTCAAAGACAAGAGATTTAGTGAGGAAATGCTATTTTTATATCACAATGATCTAAAGAAAAGAGCCAAATATAATTGTGGATTTCATAACACTTTATAATAGATTGCATGTGTTTCATGTTTACAGCTTTGGATTCAGTAACGTTAGGCCTACACGTGCATGTACCATGACACACCCGCTAAAATGTCACGATTCCAACAACACATGATAACAAATAATTTATCTAAAAAATTAACACGTCAAAATGAAAACACAGATGCTTAAAAGACAAAAGTGGGAATGTATTTTACCTGTTGTCGTCGACCGTCAGCTGAATGCAATGCTCTGCCTCGTTTAAAATATTTGAGAATGGTCGATCGCGTGACCGGTGATCTGTGCTATCAAGACTCGCGTTGTCAGCAGTCATGTCTCAGTAGGGCTGTTGCCATCTAGCGGTTGAGAAATGTAATTGCATTTTTATTTAATTTAAAATAATAAAACAGTCAAATAAAACCGTAGATTTTTAATTAATGTGTGACTGTGACAGCAAACATGAAGCTGCGTGGGTGAAAAACAAGAAAACAATTTTAAGATTTATTTTGGCAATAGCCTACTAATCGCTGGTCTAAATCAGGGCTATAGCCAAGCCGTTAAATGTAGACCACTGATTGCCTCGATTTCGCCAGTGGGCTAAAAGCAGACTGCACATAGCCCATCCAATGGGCTCTATGCACAACTGCACTACTTCCTGAACTTCAGCCAGCTCCTTGTTTCCTGTCTATCATTATTGGACAAATTGATTAATTCAGGTGTGCTTGACCTCAGTAGTCACAGCAACAATAATCAAACACACCTGAATTAATCAATGTGTCCAATAATGACAGACAGGAAACAAGAAGCTGGCTGAAGTTCAGGAAGTAGTGGAGCTGTGCATAGAGCCTATTCAGAGGATCGTGACTACAAATCGACCATGTCATGATATGACACTGGCACCTTGTAGATATGTTTACCAATGCGAACATGATGGGATATCAACTATCTCATGCGTTGCCTGCCCAACAATTCATTAAAACGACAATTAATCAGTTTCGACTAGAAGTGGGCTATAAATAGCCGGACAGACTATACGAGCTAGATCGCGTCTTCACACAGCCTACACATAGAAAATGTCAAAGAAATCAAACCAAACACCTTGTAATCACAGTTGACTTTGCTTACATGATGGAATATAATACATTTTGCAAGTTATTTTGGAAAAAATACATTTAGCCATGATTCAATGTTATTTTGGCTAGAAGTGGGTTACACATAGCCGGACTATATCGGGTCTCTATTTAACCTAGACGGTGAAATGAGGGCTATTGCTTGCTGGGTTGTCTCTTCATAGTTTGCAAGAGACATTTAATAAACTGAGCGTATTTGATAAACTGAGCGTAGCCTATTCATCTATCAATATATATAGGCTAACCTCATTCTTTTTAATGATCGGAAGAACGCGTATCGACCACCGTTACAGTACAATATGCACGTATGTCCATTTAAACTCGATTTTGGGTCAAATATGGATTATATCATGACACTGGCAAGAATATGGTTACATTTAAAGATGTTGTGCCAAGCATGAGAATGCTACGTTCAGCTGCTTTTGAAATAACATGTTTTTTTCCACTTCCTGAAAAGTAACCGTTTTGGACATACGTGAGTTTCATCGGGCAGCGACGATATATTAAAGATACTAAATCAGGCATGTACTGGCCATCGGGACTACCGGGAGATTCCCGGTGGGCCGCGGTCTGGTTGGGCCGGCGGCCCGGCGCGTTATGTATTTTGTTTTTAAATCATTATTAATTGTAAATATATTCTATCGTAAGTATATTGTTAAATTGTCCAATTCCGGACTTATGCGTCTCTCTCATGAAGCCGCATGAAGCTGACGCGAGCTAAGAGACTGACAGGTCTGACTGTCTGACACTGGCCAATCGGAATCAAGTTCAGATTCTAGACCTGAGAAGCGGCCGCTTACACCGTGTCCTAACTACACACGACTCCGCGACACGCGATAAAAGGTATCTTTTCCATGTTAATCAGAGTTTTTGTCCTAACCAGACGCGACGGCGACATGCGAAGTTTCTAATTTAGAAACGTTCCTATTTCTGCGACGTCGCGGCTGACAGAATGAAGAAATTACACTGGTTATGAGTACACATTATTTATTTTTAGTTAAAAATAGGTCACTGTGCCACAAGCCATAACGGATAATTTACCTCAGATTTTGAAAGCATGTAATATTATAGTGTTCAAAATGAATTCTATGCAAACATACGACTGTATTTCATAACAACGATAACTTGAGGCAGATGCCACCAAATGTGTTAAAATAAATGAATTAATTGCTGGACTTAAGTGAAAAGGAAAGCCATTTAATGACCATAGCACATAGTTGATGTGAAAAAATGAGTATTTTGCATATAAATATGCACATAAATACATATTTTTTCAATTTGTATCCCTGAAAGTGCCTGGCAGAAGCCTATACTGTCTGTGTCATAAATGTGAACATAATATTATCTACTGTCTGTGTAATAAATGTGAACATAATATTGTAACAGAATATTCTTATGCTATATTATATAAACTATATTTCATGAGGTGAAACATCACTGCCAGGAGCTACAGAATATATATTTCTGTAGGTCCTCACCGTGATGTTGCACTTCATGAAATATATGTAGTATAGCCTAAGAATATTCTATTAGAATATTAAGTGACACATAAACAAGCCCTTCAGCACACTTCTTTTTGACAGTCAAAGCGGGGGTTATGTTTTTGCACGTCATGTAGAATAACCCTAAAAGCACCAAGGTGGCGGTGCCACCGGCTTTATATATATATATATATATATATATATATAAATATAGCTGCGAGCAGCGATTGCGGGCCAAAGCCGGCGGTACCGCCATCCCGGTGCCTTTAGGTAACTAAAGGCACCGGGGTTGCGGTGCCACCGGCTTGGGCCCGCAATCGCTGCTCGCAGCTATATTTTTTTTTTTTTTTCTAACGACTATCCGGGCACTTTTGGGGCCCTTAACATGCTCAAAAACTCTTGAAACTTTGCACACAGGTCAGAACCCGCGGCCATCAGAGCCGGGCTGAAGCTGGTACACGGGCGCGGCAGGGCGGCTCGTCAGCGCCCCCTGGAACAGGGTCTGAACACTTTGTCCATAAATCAAACACGCTTGCATGTAATAATATGAAACTCGGTACACATGTCGATCTCATTGTTTCATATATTCATCGCACTTTTACTTTTTACCCCAGCCCAACAGGAAGTCAGATATTTACGGTTGTTTTTAAAATGCTTGCAACGGAATTTAATGTACTCCTCCTAGAGCATTCATCCGCATGGAACGAAACTCGGTCAGCCTGAAGTCAAGACATAGACGAACAAAAATTGCGAGGGGATTTTTGATATCTCGAACGGTTTGGCCGTGGCGAGGAAACAAAATTATGGTGAGAAACGTGAAACAGGAAGTGTGTCCTAACTTCAGCATACATTAACTGATCTTGATGAAACTTCAGGAGTGTGTTCGCCGTAAGAGGACGATCACATGGATGTGACTATTGTGTGTCAAAGTTATAGCGCCACCAACTGGCAGCAGGAAGTGTGTCACTTTCAAAATGCTTTGAAATCACCCTCTTATTTTAACCCGATTTGCTTCAAACTTCATCTGTATAATGTAAACATACGGCAGATGTAGACCTGTGAATGGATTCTTAATATCTTTGAAACTGTTGCCGTGGTGACGCATCAAACTTTACCATTCTTTTAGGATGCTTTTGAGACCCTTAGCATGCTTCAAATTGCATGAAACTCCTCAGACACATCACATTTATTAGCCAGTAGACATGTGCAAAGTTTCAGAAACGGGCGTGGTGAGGGCTCAGTAGCGCCACCTTTTGACAAAAGTTGGGTTGTTAGTTTTATCTACAGTTACAAAAATCAGTATGTATATTGTACTCCTCGAGCCGGACAACTTTCTAATTGACACTCTTATAGGACCCACAGAAAGTAAGATATGTTTGTTTGAATCTGGTCATGCTCCCTTTGAGCCTACATCTCTGTCTCTCTCTGTGTGTGTGTTAGTAGGGGGAGGGACTTAACTTAACCATTTCAGTGCTGTGTGTTTTTTTTCTGCTGTGTAATTTCTTAATACATTTCTTAAGCCTGGTATGTTTTAAATAAGTTTTTATTTTAATTTTTATAAGAGAAGGCATAATATAACCAGTTAAATTGTAGTGCATTGACAATAGTTTTATATAATTAGTTTATTAATTAAATTAACTTGGTCCATAAACTTGGTCCAGCTGCGAGACTGACAGGTCTGACTGTCTGACACTGGCCAATCGGAATCAAGAGCGGGGAAGCGGCCGCTCCCATAGGCAGTATAGTATCTCCCCGCCCTGTGGAGGCATTCCGCCGGTCTCGTGAAGTTTCTCGCCGGTCTCGTCTCTGAGACCCCTACACCTGGTATTAAAATGCGATCTGTATCCAGATAAGTTATCCGGATAATAAAAAAAGAAATATCAATGCAAGGTATTACGTTGTGATCTGATTGTGATCGATTTGCCTGACCATCTGGAGGTAGTCTGGCTCGCATTGTGTTCGGATCTTTACGTGTAAACGCAATCTGGTTGTTGATATCACACATGTATATTTTACTCCTCCCAAAAATGCTAAAAAATAAACGAGTGAGAGCGTTTACAGGCTGTTATAGTCAGACATGACGGCGCTACTGCGACACGCATCACCACCGCAGATGAGCAGCAGCTGAGCGTCAAACCAACATGCAAACATCGCAAATAAAAGTGAAAGTAAGTCAGAGACGCTTAATCATCTACACAATCATCTTCAAGTAAAGAAAGAAATGATCTCTTGACTCTTACCAGGGCTGTTGCCACTCTCTCTTATTGATGTCTATTGATGAAATTAGCTGATGATCAATAAAATGCATGCTAATATCTGTAATAAACAACCGACAAAATTACTGTATGATGGTGTAAATAAAGAATCAGTCCAGCATCGCCATGTCAGTGTGTATTGATTCATCATTGTCTCTTCATAGTTTGCAAGAGACATTTAATAAACTGAGCGTATTTGATAAACTGAGCGTAGCCTATTCATCTGTCAATATAACCTCATTCTTTTTAATGATCAGAAGAACGCGTATCGACTACCGTTACAGTACAATATGTCCTAACTACACACGACGCCGCGACACGCGATAAAAGGTATCTTTTCCATGTAAATCAGAGTTTTTGTCCTAACCATACGCGACGGCGACATGCGAAGTTTCTAATTTAGAAACGGTTCCTATTTCTGCGATGTCGCGGTCGACAGAATGAAGAAATTACACTGGTTATGAGTACACATTATTTATTTTTAGTTAAAAATAGGTCACTGTGCCACAAGCCATAACGGATAATTTACCTCAGATTTTGAAAGCATGTAATATTATAGTGTTCAAAATGAATTCTATGCAAACATACGACTGTATTTCATAACAACGACAATAACTTGAGGCAGATGCCACCAAATGTGTTAAAATAAATGAATTATTTGCTGGACTTAAAAGGATAGCCACTAGAACTCCCAAGGCGGTCATTTTGACCGTTTTTAAAATTTACAGTGTAATAACTTTGTTAAAATAAAATCAATGTGGCTGTAGGACTCTGACTTTTCCTAAATATGTGTATATTTTATTCTGGCACTGTTATTTTATTACAATCACAAAACACAAAACAGTTGCGTCCTATTTCTACCTAGAATGGCCATGGCGGTCATTTTGACCGCACGCATTATAAATATCATAAGTCCGCTATATTTCCCGCGATCAACACGCACATATTGTAGAAGTGCACAAATGAGCAAGTTTCGCGTCCATCACGCAACTGGCAAGCGAATTTCGCTCCGACAACATGAAATCAAAAGCCACTCAACTGGTGCGAGAGTCGGGTAGGCGGTCCGGGACGAAGATGATGAAGGCAGTGCCAAGTAAGGAGAAACTGCAAAAATTAAATCAAGGAGTCATGTGCCAAATGTCACAAAGTAGTGTGAGGGACTGAAGCTGCACTCGAAGCGGTGTTTTCCTATGTGTGTGTGCGTAACGTCAGTGAATGAAGCGGGGGGTTTCCACCGTTCAAATGAGCCCACATCTTTATTATCATCTATCGTAACATTGTAGATCTATTTATTTTTAGATTTCACATTGATTGTATTTGTATAACAGGGCTGTAGGCTACTGTATGAAGCTTTGACGTTTCCTAGATTTTTTGCATGTCTATTCACGTGGAGAGTGCGGTGAAAAAATATTTTTGACGCAAAACTTTCCTCGGCAGCACCTGTCGGGGAAATATTTTTGTATTGGCTTTATAATATGATATAATATTTTGCTTGTTTTAAGGGCGATGGCATTATAACATGACAACAGGAATTATAAGTGTCACTGGAAAACTTAAAGAGAAAGGTTCAAATGCAGATATGACATGACGAAAATGACGTTCAGTACAGCCAAATGAACGTTAAAGTTTGAACGGTCAGAATGACCGCTATGGTCGTTGTAGTAGTTATGGAATTCCGGTAGTTCTAGTTTTAATGACCATAGTTGATGTGAAAAAAGGAGTATTTTGCATATAAATATGCACATAAATACATATTTTTTTCAATTTGTCTCCCTGAAAGTGCCTGGCAGAAGCCTATACTGTCTGTGTCATAAATGTGAACATAATATTATCTACTGTCTGTGTCATAAATGTGAACATAATATTGTAACAGAATATTCTTATGCTATATTATATAAACTATATTTCATGAGGTGAAACATCACTGCCAGGAGCTACAGAATATATATTTCTGTAGGTCCTCACCGTGATGTTGCACTTCATGAAATATATGTAGTATAGCCTAAGAATATTCTATTAAAATATTAAGTGGCACATAAATTCAGACCAGTTATTTACAATAAAGCCTTATAAAATCATTTCCATTCCCTTTGTTTATTATTTTAATAGTTTTGTCTTGGTTTTGATAGTAAATAAAATCTAATCAGTAATTTTACATGCAGATTAATGCACGTATAGATTAATGCACGTGTGTGTGTGTGTTTGCATAGTGGGCCGGTCTGGATGAAGTGTCCAGGGCTGATTTTTTGTCCCAGTCCAGCCCTGAATGGCAATATTCACATTACTTTCAGTTTATTGCTCGAAAGTACAAAAATATTTGAGTGAAATGTAGGCTATAGTAAACCCTAAGATTATTATTTGTGACATTAGAACAAAATATGTGGATATAAAAACATGTATATAGGCTAAAGAACTAAATGAACGATCTCTATTTTCTAATTTCACGACGTCCACACAAGACCAGGCTTGGGAGGGTTACTTTAAAAAATGTATTCCGATACAGTTACAAATTATTTCATAAAAAAGGGTCCCACTTTATATTAATTGGCTTTAAGTACTTTATACTTTTTCAAAAAGTAACTACAATCTGATTACTTTTTTTGATGTAACTCACTGTAATAATATACAGTTACTGGATTTTTGTTTCCTGATTACATAATACTGTTACATGTATTCTGTTGCTCCCACAAGACATTAGTCTGAATATTTTCCTGTATGAACAAAATGGAGTTTCCATTGTTCACACACAAACACACACAGAGTTCGATCGCGCCTCTCTCGTGACTGTGTGCGTGTCATGTGTTCTAGGCTGTGTGCATGCACTTCTGAAGCTGCTCAGAAAATAATAAAATGCCATGCAGAGGACTAATGCAAAATGTGTGGGAAAATCCATTTGATTGTAGTTTAAGTGAGAAATAATTTCAGTGCTCTGGTCAATAGCTGTAGAGTGAAAACTGGTGAATGCAGTATACAGCTTTCACAGAAAGAGAATGATGTGAGCACGTACGATTGGCAGTGAATCTTTTAAGCGGACAAAATAGCTCAATAAGAGTAA
Source organism: Cyprinella venusta (assembly GCA_038021265.1). Lineage (NCBI taxonomy): Eukaryota > Metazoa > Chordata > Actinopteri > Cypriniformes > Leuciscidae > Cyprinella > Cyprinella venusta. The sequence continues at coordinate 12,429,689 of CM075869.1, read as the reverse complement.
CAAAATACATGTGGAAAAAATCACATCGTAATGTTTTAAAGAAGAGTGGTTTGATTAAAGTGGTGTAAATATACCCGATCCGGCAAAGATGGCAGTATCGGAGCTGATAACGATCCTGAGTATCGGATCGGCGCATCCCTACATACTATAATGTAAACACAGTACAGATGTAGACCTTGATGTACACCTGACCTTTCAGAAGGTTGCTCATGCATACTTTGTGGTTAAAATGTGCCCTCGATCCGCACTTTTGCAGAGCCTTCACTGCTGCAAGCTCTTCAGCACACTTCTTTTTGACAGTCAAAGCGGGGGTTACGTTTTTGCACGTCATGTAGAATAACCCTAAAAGCACCAAGGGTGCGGTGCAACCGGCTTTATATATATATATATATATATATATATATATAGCTGCGAGCAGCGATTGCGGGCCAAAGCCGGCGGTACCGCCATCCCGGTGCCTTTAGGTAACTAAAGGCACCGGGGTGGCGGTGCCACCGGCTTGGGCCCGCAATCGCTGCTCGCAGCTATATATATATATATTTTTTTTTTCTAACGACTATCCGGGCACTTTTGGGGCCCTTAACATGCTCAAAAACTCTTGAAACTTTGCACACAGGTCAGAACCCGCGGCCATCAGAGCCGGGCTGAAGCTGGTACCCGGGCGTGGCAGGGCGGCTCGTCAGCGCCCCCTGGAACAGGGTCTGAACACTTTGTCCATAAATCAAACACGCTTGCATGTAATAATATGAAACTCGGTACACATGTCAATCTCATCGTTTCATATATTCATCGCACTTTTACTTTTTACCCCAGCCCAACAGGAAGTCAGATATTTACGGTTGTTTTTAAAATGCTTGCAATGGAATTTAATGTACTCCTCCTAGAGCATTCATCCGCATGGAACGAAACTCGGTCAGCCTGAAGTCAAGACATAGACGATCAAAAATTGCGAGGGGATTTTTGATATCTCGAACGGTTTGGCTGTGGCGAGGAAACAAAATTATGGTGAGAAACGTGAAACAGGAAGTGTGTCCTAACTTCAGCATACATTAACTGATCTTGATGAAACTTCAGGAGTGTGTTCGCCGTAAGAGGACGATCACATGGATGTGACTATTGTGTGTCAAAGTTATAGCGCCACCAACTGGCAGCAGGAAGTGTGTCACTTTCAAAATGCTTTGAAATCACCCTCTTATTTTAACCCGATTTGCTTCAAACTTCATCTGTATAATGTAAACATACGGCAGATGTAGACCTGTGAATGGATTCTTAATATCTTTGAAACTGTTGCCGTGGTGACGCATCAAACTTTACCATTCTTTTAGGATGCTTTTGAGACCCTTAGCATGCTTCAAATTGCATGAAACTCCTCAGACACATCACATTTATTAGCCAGTAGACATGTGCAAAGTTTCAGAAACGGGCGTGGTGAGGGCTCAGTAGCGCCACCTTTTGACAAAAGTTGGGTTGTTAGTTTTATCTACAGTTACAAAAATCAGTATGTATATTGTACTCCTCGAGCCGGACAACTTTCTAATTGACACTCTTTAACTAGGACCCACAGAAAGTAAGATATGTTTGTTTGAATCTGGTCATGCTCCCTTTGAGCCTACATCTCTGTCTCTCTCTCTGTGTGTGTGTTAGTAGGGGGAGGGGCTTAACTTAACCATTTCAGTGCTGTGTGTTTTTTTCTGCTGTGTAATTTCTTAATACATTTCTTAAGCCTGGTATGTTTTAAATAAGTTTTTATTTTAATTTTTATAAGAGAAGGCATAATATAACCAGTTAAATTGTAGTGCATTGACAATAGTTTTATATAATTAGTTTATTAATTAAATTAACTTGGTCCATAAACTTGGTCCAGCTGCGAGACTGACAGGTCTGACTGTCTGACACTGGCCAATCGGAATCAAGAGCGGAGAAGCGGCCGCTCCCATAGGCAGTATAGTATCTCCCCGCCCTGTGGAGGCATTCCGCCGGTCTCGTGAAGTTTCTCGCCGGTCTCGTCTCTGAGACCCCTACACCTGGTATTAAAATGCGATCTGTATCCAGATAAGTTATCCGGATAATTAAAAAGAAATATCAATGCAAGGTATTACGTTGTGATCGGATTGTGATCGATTTGCCTGACCATCTGGAGGTAGTCTGGCTCGCATTGTGTTCGGATCTTTACGTGTAAATTCAATCTGGTTGTTGATATCACACATGTATATTTTACTCCTCCCAAAAATGCTAAAAAATAAACGAGTGAGAGCGTTTACAGGCTGTTATAGTCAGACATGACGGCGCTACTGCGACACGCATCACCACCGCAGATAAGCAGCAGCTGAGCGTCAAACCAACGTGCAAACATCGCAAATAAAAGTGAAAGTAAGTCAGAGACGCTTAATCATCTACACAATCATCCTCAAGTAAAGAAAGAAATGATCTCTTGACTCTTACAAGGGCTGTTGCCACTCTCTCTTATTGATGTCTATTGATGAAATTAGCTGATGATCAATAAAATGCATGCTAATATCTGTAATAAACAACCGACAAAATTACTGTATGATGGTGTAAATAAAGAATCAGTCCAGTATCGCCATGTCAGTGTGTATTGATTCATCATTGTCTCTTCATAGTTTGCAAGAGACATTTAATAAACTGAGCGTATTTGATAAACTGAGCGTAGCCTATTCATCTGTCAATATAACCTCATTCTTTTTAATGATCAGAAGAACGCGTATCGACTACCGTTACAGTACAATATGTCCTAACTACACACGACGCCGCGACACGCGATAAAAGGTATCTTTTCCATGTAAATCAGAGTTTTTGTCCTATAACCAGACGCGACGGCGACATGCGAAGTTTCTAATTTAGAAACGGTTCCTATTTCTGCGATGTCGCGGTTGACAGAATGAAGAAATTACACTGGTTATGAGTACACATTATTTATTTTTAGTTAAAAATAGGTCACTGTGCCACAAGCCATAACGGATAATTTACCTCAGATTTTGAAAGCATGTAATATTATAGTGTTCAAAATGAATTCTATGCAAACATACGACTGTATTTCATAACAACGACAATAACTTGAGGCAGATGCCACCAAATGTGTTAAAATAAATGAATTATTTGCTGGACTTAAGTGAAAAGGATAGCCACTAGAACTCCCAAGGCGGTCATTTTGACCGTTTTTAAAATTTACAGTGTAATAACTTTGTTAAAATAAAATCAATGTGGCTGTAGGACTCTGACTTTTCCTAAATATGTGTATATTTTATTCTGGCACTGTTATTTTATTACAATCACAAAACACAAAACAGTTGCGTCCTATTTCTACCTAGAATGGCCATGGCGGTCATTTTGACCGCACGCATTATAAATATCATAAGTCCGCTATATTTCCCGCGATCAACACGCACATATTGTAGAAGTGCACAAATGAGCAAGTTTCGCGTCCATCACGCAACTGGCAAGCGAATTTCTTTCCGACAACATGAAATCAAAAGCCACTCAACTGGTGCGAGAGTCGGGTAGGCGGTCCGGGACGAAGATGATGAAGGCAGTGCCAAGTAAGGAGAAACTGCAAAAATTAAATCAAGGAGTCATGTGCCAAATGTCACAAAGTAGTGTGAGGGACTGAAGCTGCACGCGAAGCGGTGTTTTCCTATGTGTGTGTGCGTAACGTCAGTGAATGAAGCGGGGGGTTTCCACCGTTCAAATGAGCCCACATCTTTATTATCATCTATCGTAACATTGTAGATCTATTTATTTTTAGATTTCACATTGATTGTATTTGTATAACAGGGCTGTAGGCTACTGTATGAAGCTTTGACGTTTCCTAGATTTTTTGCATGTCTATTCACGTGGAGAGTGCGGTGAAAAAATATTTTTGACGCAAAACTTTCCTCGGCAGCACCTGTCGGGGAAATATTTTTGTATTGGCTTTATAATATGATATAATATTTTGCTTGTTTTAAGGGCGATGGCATTATAACATGACAACAGGAATTATAAGTGTCACTGGAAAACTTAAAGAGAAAGGTTCAAATGCAGATATGACATGACGAAAATGACGTTCAGTACAGCCAAATGAACGTTAAAGTTTGAACGGTCAGAATGACCGCTATGGTCGTTGTAGTAGTTATGGAATTCCGGTAGTTCTAGTTTTAATGACCATAGCACATAGTTGATGTGAAAAAAGGAGTATTTTGCATATAAATATGCACATAAATACATATTTTTTTCAATTTGTCTCCCTGAAAGTGCCTGGCAGAAGCCTATACTGTCTGTGTCATAAATGTGAACATAATATTATCTACTGTCTGTGTCATAAATGTGAACATAATATTGTAACAGAATATTCTTATGCTATATTATATAAACTATATTTCATGAGGTGAAACATCACTGCCAGGAGCTACAGAATATATATTTCTGTAGGTCCTCACCGTGATGTTGCACTTCATGAAATATATGTCGTATAGCCTAAGAATATTCTATTAAAATATTAAGTGGCACATAAATTCAGACCAGTTATTTACAATAAAGCCTTATAAAATCATTTCCATTCCCTTTGTTTATTATTTTAATAGTTTTTTCTTGGTTTTGATAGTAAATAAAATCTAATCAGTAATTTTACATGCAGATTAATGCACGTATAGATTAATGCACGTGTGTGTGTGTTTGCATAGTGGGCCGGTCTGGATGAAGTGTCCAGGGCTGATTTTTTGTCCCAGTCCAGCCCTGAATGGCAATATTCACATTACTTTCAGTTTATTGCTCGAAAGTACAAAAATATTTGAGTGAAATGTAGGCTATAGTAAACCCTAAGATTATTATTTGTGACATTAGAACAAAATATGTGGATATAAAAACATGTATATAGGCTAAAGAACTAAATGAACGATCTCTATTTTCTAATTTCACGACGTCCACACAAGACCAGGCTTGGGAGGGTTACTTTAAAAAATGTATTCCGATACAGTTACAAATTATTTCATAAAAAAGGGTCCCACTTTATATTAATTGGCTTTAAGTACTTTATACTTTTTCAAAAAGTAACTACAATCTGATTACTTTTTTGATGTAACTCACTGTAATAATATACAGTTACTGGATTTTTGTTTCCTGATTACATAATGCTGTTATATGTATTCTGTTGCTCCCACAAGACATTAGTCTGAATATTTTCCTGTATGAACAAAACGGAGTTTCCATTGTTCACATACAAACACACACAGAGTTCGATCGCGCCTCTCTCGTGACTGTGTGTGCGTGTCATGTGTTCTAGGCTGTGTGCATGCACTTCTGAAGCTGCTCAGAAAATAATAAAATGCCATGCAGAGGACTAATGCAAAATGTGTGGGAAAATCCATTTGATTGTAGTTTAAGTGAGAAATAATTTCAGTGCTCTGGTCAATAGCTGTAGAGTGAAAACTGGTGAATGCAGTATACAGCTTTCACAGAAAGAGAATGATGTGAGCACGTACGATTGGCAGTGAATCTTTTATGCGGACAAAATAGCTCAATAAGAGTAACAAAATACATGTGGAAAAAATCACATCGTAATGTTTTAAAGAAGAGTGGTTTGATTAAAGTGGTGTAAATATACCCGATCCGGCAAAGATGGCAGTATCAGAGCTGATAACGATCCTGAGTATCGGATCGGCGCATCCCTACATACTATAATGTAAACACAGTACAGATGTAGACCTTGATGTACACCTGACCTTTCAGAAGGTTGCTCATGCATACTTTGTGGTTAAAATGTGCCCTCGATCCGCACTTTTGCAGAGCCTTCACTGCTGCAAGCTCTTCAGCACACTTCTTTTTGACAGTCAAAGCGGGGGTTACGTTTTTGCACGTCATGTAGAATAACCCTAAAAGCACCAAGGTGGCGGTGCCACCGGCTTTATATATATATATATATATATATATATATATATATATATATATATATATATATATATATATATATATATATATATAAATATAGCTGCGAGCAGCGATTGCGGGCCAAAGCCGGCGGTACCGCCATCCCGGTGCCTTTAGGTAACTAAAGGCACCGGGGTTGCGGTGCCACCGGCTTGGGCCCGCAATCGCTGCTCGCAGCTATATTTTTCCTTAGGATTATTAGGGCCCAAGCCCTGAAAGGGCGAAGGCCCTATTGTTAGGGCCCAAGCCCTGAAAGGGCGAAGGCCCTATTGTTTTCCTTAGGATTTTTTTTTTTTCTAACGACTATTCGGGCACTTTCGGGGCCCTTAACATGCTCAAAAACTCTTGAAACTTTGCACACGGGTCAGAACCCGCGGCCATCAGAGCCGGGCTGAAGCTGGTACACGGGCGCGGCAGGGCGGCTCGTCAGCGCCCCCTGGAACAGGGTCTGAACACTTTGTCCATAAATCAAACACGCTTGCATGTAATAATATGAAACTCGGTACACATGTCGATCTCATTTTTTCATATATACATCGCGCTTTTACTTTTTACCCCAGCCCAACAGGAAGTCAGATATTTACGGTTGTTTTTAAAACGCATGCAATGGAATTTAATGTACTCCTCCTAGAGCATTCATCCGCATGGAACGAAACTCGGTCAGCCTGAAGTCAAGACATAGAGGATCAAAAATTGCGAGGGGATTTTTGATATCTCGAACGGTTTGGCTGTGGCGAGGAAACAAAATTATGGTGAGAAACGTGAAACAGGAAGTGTGTCATAACTTCAGCATACATCAACTGATCTTGATGAAACTTCAGGAGTGTGTTCGCTGTAAGAGGACGATCACATGGATGTGACTATTGTGTGTCAAAGTTATAGCGCCACCAACTGGCAGCAGGAAGTGTGTCACTTTCAAAATGCTTTGAAATCACCCTCTTATTTTAACCCGATTTGCTTCAATCTTCATCTGTATAATGTAAATACACGGCAGATGTAGACCTGTGAATGGATTCTTGATATCTTTGAAACTGTTTCCGTGGCGACGCATTAAACTTTACCATTCTTTTAGGATGCTTTTGAGACCCTTAGCATGCTTCAAATTGCATGAAACTCGACAGACACATCACATTTATTAGCCAGTAGACACATGCAAAGTTTCAGAAACGGGCGTGGTGAGGGCTCAGTAGCGCCACCTTTTGACAAAAGTGGGGTTGTTAGTTTTATCTACAGTTACAAAAATCGGTATGTATATTGTACTCTTCGAGCCGGACAACTTTCTAATTCACACTCAATAGCTAGGACCCACAGAAAGTCAGATATTTTAGTTTGAATGTAGTCATACTCCCTCTGAGCATATGTCTGAGCCTTTGCCTGTCTGTATGTGTGTGTGTGTGTGTGTGTGTGTGTGTGTGTGTGTGTGTGTGTGTGTTAGCAGGGAGAGGGGGCTTAATTAACCATTTAACTGCTGTGTGTCTGGCCAGCATAAATAAAATACATTTCTTAAGCCTGGGATTTTTTAAATAAGTTTTTATTTTATTTTTTTATAAGTAAAGGCACATAGCCAGTTTAATTGTAGTGCATTGACAATAGTTTTATATAATTAGTTCATTAATTAAATTAACTTGGTCCATTAACTTGGTCTGAAAATTGGGTCCATAAATCAAACACACTTGCATATAATAATATTAAACTCAGTACACTTATAGATCTCATTAGCCCAAGCAACTTTAAGCCAGCAAAACAGGAAGTCGGTTGTTTCAGTCTGTATGTGAATGTTTTGCAAAACCAGCCTTTACATTTTTATTTCCCCCCTCTTAAGTAATTTTTAATTATTCCCACACCAAACTTCTTCAAAATTATGAAAATATATTAAAGATACTACTGGCCATCGGAACTACCGGGAGATTCCTGGTGGGCCGCGGTCTGGTTGGGCCGGCGGCCCGGCGCGTTATGTATTTTGTTTTTAAATCATTATTAATTGTAAATATATTCTATCGTAAGTATATTGTTAAATTGTCCAATTCCGGACTTATGCGTCTCTCTCATGAAGCCGCATGAAGCTGACGCGAGCTGCGAGACTGACAGGTCTGACTGTATGACAATTCTAGACTTGAGAAGCGGCCGCTTACACCGTGTCCTAACTACACACGACGCCGCGACACGCGATAAAAGGTATCTTTTCCATGTTAATAAATCAGAGTTTTTGTCCTAACCATACGCGACGGCGACATGCGAAGTTTCTAATTTAGAAACGGTTCCTATTTCTGCGACGTCGCGGCTGACAGAATGAAGAAATTACACTGGTTATGAGTACACATTATTTATTTTTAGTTAAAAATAGGTCACTGTGCCACAAGCCATAACGGATAATTTACCTCAGATTTTGAAAGCATTATAGTGTTCAAAATGAATTATGCAAACATACGACTGTACTTCATAACAACGACAATAACTGGCAGATGCCACCAAATGTGTTAAAATAAATGAATTATTTGCTGGACTTAAGTGAAAAGGAAAGCCATTTAATGACCATAGCATATAGTTGACGTGAAAAAAGGAGTATTTTGCATATAAATATGCACATATAGCCTATACATATTTTTTCGATTTGTATCCCTGAAAGTGCCTGGCAGAAGCCTATATCTACTGTCTGTGTCATAAATGTGAACATAATATTATCTACTGTCTGTGTCATAAATGTGAACATAAAGTATATTTCATGAGGTGAAACATCACTGCCAGGAGCTACAGAATAGGGGAGCGCGGGGATAAATGTAGGCCTAACGCGGGGTTAAACACGGACATTTTACATAGTTTGTCAGTATCTAGCCGGCTGTCTTTCCGCTCTTTTTCTCTTGCTGCCAGAAGACGGTCTCCCGCGAATTTGCAGAACGTTTTGATTATATTTCGTGAAGATAATGGACAAAGAGTGTTTTGACATCATGAAAGTAAATTTTTTCATCGTAGATTTTTTTCTGTTTCCGGGTTGGATGTATACGCGTCCAAATCTAACTTTATATTGCCTTAATCACTGTCTTGTTGGCTCAAACACAGCACCTTTTTGAAACATGTCAGTAATTCCTAGCGACTGTTAGCTAGGTTTAAAATATGTAATACACAGCGGGGTTAGTTGTAACACAGTGTTCCAACTGCTGCCACAATGATAATCAAATGAAAACGGAGCCACACAACTTTTCAGGTTTGAGTATACATTTAACTTTGTTGGACTTTCACAAACAATGTTGTAATTTAAAATGTTTAAAATTTAGTGCTGTCACAGTCTCGTCTGCACCGTCCTGTCTGCGTCTACAGCACTACACTTCCCAAGATCCTCTTGTCTCTTCATTTGAACTCACTCTCTCATTAGCCACCTGTTCCTCGTTTTGTTCATCTGTTTCACCTCATTTAGCTTAATTCCTCTGTGTATTTAGTTCAGTTCAGTTCCATTCAGTCTTTGTCGGTCAATGTTTGTGTCTACCTGTAGCTGAGTGTACCCGTTTGCCTGCCTGTATCTGTTCCCGTTTGAATCTGAGTAAAGTATTGATTTGGAGCCTTTTGCCTTCAGTCCTCTTCTTCTGCCTGCACTCCACTACGACCGTGACAGATTGACCGACCCAGAATAAAGTAATGGATTCCTTCGCAGCGGTCCAACTACTCTGCCTTGAGCAGGAAGACCGGTCCCTGGAGGATCATTTAATGGATTTCCTCTCCCTCGTTCCAGCCACAACCTTCCCAGACGACAGCCTCTGCAGCTTCCTATATGCTGGCCTCAACACCACCATCAGAGCGCAGTTGTCTGGGAAGGGTCCCCAGGGGAGTTTTGCTGAATATGTGGAGTGGGTGCTGGTGTCCTGTGGATCACCCTTCACCATCGATGACGGCACCAGCCCCACTCCAACACCCGAGCCTTCTTCATCGCTGGTCCCGTCCAGCCCTCCTGAGTCCGAACCCTCCTCATCACTGGTCCCGTCCAGCCCTCCTGAGCCCGAACCCTCCTCATCGCTGGTCCCGTCCAGCCCTCCTGAGCCCGAACTCTCCTCATCGCTGGTCCCGTCCAGCCCTCCTGAGCCCGAACTCTCCTCATCGCTGGTCCCGTCCAGCCCTCCTGAGCCCGAACCCTCCTCATCGCTGGTCCCGTCAAGCGAGCCTGAGCCCGTCCAGCCAGAGCCCGAGACCGTCCAGCCAGTGCACGAGACCGTCCAGCCAGTGCACGAGACCGTCCAGCCAGAGCCCGAGACCGTCCAGCCCGAGCCCGAGACCGTCCAGCCAGCGCCAGAGACCGTCCAGCCAGCGCCAGAGACCGTCCAGCCAGCGCCAGAGACCGTCCAGCCAGCGCCAGAGACCGTCCAACCTGCACCTGAGACCAGGATCCCACCCAGCCTCCCTCTCCCGCCTCCTCCCATCAGTCATCCGTCAGCCCTCCCGTCTGCCTGCTATCCTGACCCAGCCTGGTCGTTGGATCCTCAGTTTTCGCCTCCCACCTCCTCCACATGGACACTTCCTCGGCCCCCGGTCCCATCGGCTTCCCCGTGGCTCTCGCCTCCCTCAGCTCCTCCATGGTCCCTCAGTTCACCAGCTCGGCCAGGCTCCCTCGTCCCTCTGGAATCCCTTCGGTCCCTCATCACCCTTCCTTCACCTCTGGACTTTCTTCCGTTGGCTTCGCCCTGTCATTTCACCCCCCCGGTTCAGTTGGACTCTTCACTCCCTCCAGTCACCCGTCAGCCCTCACTCCCTCTGGCCTCACCGTGCCCCTCTGTGCCCCTGTCATCACTTCGGTCACCTGAACCTGCGGTGTCACCATGGTCCCTTGGTCCCTCGTCAGCACCTCGTGTCGTCAGTCCCTCAGCTTCACCCTGGTCTCCTCTCCTATCGGCTCCGCCCCTGTCAGTCGGCCCCCTGGTGTTGTCAGCTCAGTTTCCATCAGCTCCACCAGGGGTCCTCCCTCCATCTGCTCCACCCTGGTCTCATCCTCAGCCTGTTTCCCTCTGGTCTCATCCTCAGCCTGCTCTGCCCTGGTCTCGCCTTCAGCCTGCTCCGCCGTGGCCGCCTGAAGGGTCTTCACCGCCGTGGCCGCCTGAAGGGTCTTCACCGCCGTGGCCGCCTGAGGGGTCTTCACCGCCGTGGCCGCCTGAAGGGTCTTCACCGCCGTGGCCGTCTGAGGGGTCTTCGTTGCCGTGGCCGCCCGAAGGGTCTGCTCAGCCATGGCCACGCCTCCAGTCTGCTCCGCCACGCCCTCAGCCTGCTCCGCCCTGGCCACGCCCTCAGTCTGCTCCGCTCTGGTCACGCCCTCAGCCTGCTACGCCCCGGCCACGCCCTGCTCGGCCCTCAGATCATCCCCCCTCCTTTCTCTGTTCTGCGGCGTGAGGTCACGCCTTCCGGGAGGGGGGAGTTCTGTCACAGTCTCGTCTGCACCGTCCTGTCTGCGTCTACAGCACTACACTTCCCAAGATCCTCTTGTCTCTTCATTTGAACTCACTCCCTCATTAGCCACCTATTCCTCGTTTTGTTCATCTGTTTCACCTCATTTAGCTTAATTCCTCTGTGTATTCAGTTCAGTTCCATTCAGTCTTTGTCGGTCAATGTTTGTGTCTACCTGTAGCTGAGTGTACCCGTTTGCCTGCCTGTATCTGTTCCCGTTTGAATCTGAGTAAAGTATTGATTTGGAGCCTTTTGCCTTCAGTCCTCTTCTTCTGCCTGCACTCCACTACGACTGTGACGCTGAGTCAGAGACGTTCAGATCCATGTGCAGTTCAGGTATGTTTATTAAGAATAATCAGACAGGCAAGGGTCAGAGCACGGCAGTAAACACAGAGCAGGTAATCCAAGAGCATAAACAATACCAGGCAGAGATCAGGGCAGGCAGCAATGTTCAAAGTCCAGGGCTGATAAACACGGGTCGGGGCAGGCGGCAAACAGGGAATCGTCGATATAAACAGTCACGGGTCAATACACAGGTAATCCAGGAAAACAGTACAGAAACGCTCAGAAATGTCGCCGGGGCAAAACAAGACTTCGCAATGACTGTGAGTGAGCAGACAGTTTATATAGGGAAGCTGATGAGGAACACCTGTGCCAGTAATTAGACCGAGGTACAGGGCTTATGGGAAATGAAGTTCAGTATTCAGGAGACGGAGCTCTCTGATGAGTGGAGAGAGCCACAGAAGCGCGATTCCTGACAGAGCCCCCCTCCTGCGAGCGGCTCCTGAAGCGAGGAACCGTGCGACGCCGAGGTCTTCCACGGGGTCTGGGAGCAGGTCTGGTGGGATGATTTAGATGAAACTCGGAGATCAGTGTAGGATCCAGTATATCCTTAGACTTAACCCAGGATCTCTCCTCGGGGCCATACCCCTCCCAGTCAATCAGATACTGTAACTCCCTGCCTTGGCGTCTGGAGTCGAGAATTTCTCTCACACGGTAAGCCTCCTCGCCCTCGATGATGATGGGAGGGGAGCTCGTCTCAGCAGCTTCGTCCTGGTCCCTCTCTCCACTCGGAGCTCCGGCGGGTTTGAGTAAAGATACATGGAAAGTGGGAGATATGCGGTAAGTGGCAGGTAATGCAAGACGGTATGATACTGGTGTAATTTGTCTGAGAATCTTGAATGGACCCACATACCTCGGGCTCAGTTTCTTGGGCTCAGGGAGTATTGTGTACCCATTGTAATACTCGAGTGCGAAGGAGAGTGGGCACATAAGTGCGATCTGGCGGACATTCCTGGGGTGTTGGTTCCTCCTGTTGTGCAGCTGAAATCTCCGTCATGATGTCCCACTGAACGGGAGCGACAATGATTGCGGGGGGAAGGATGGACTCTGATGCCTGAGCACTGGGAAGGCTGTCAAACTGCCGCGAGAGGGAATCAGCCTTGCCGTTCTTTGAGCCTGGTCGGTAGGTCACTTTGAAGTTAAAGCGGCTAAAGAAGAGAGACCACCTGGCCTGTCTGGGGTTTAATCTCTTAGCAGTCCTTATATACTCAAGGTTTCGATGATCCGTAAAAACTGTGAAGGGCAAATGAGCTCCCTCCAACCAATGACGCCACTCCTCCAAAGCTGCCTTCATAGCCAGAAGTTCCCGATCTCCTACGTCATAGTTTCTCTCGGCTGGGGTTAGTTTACGAGAGAAATATGCACAAGGGAAAAGCTTAGCTGGATGACCCTGTCGTTGAGACAATATCGCCCCAATGCCGGTATCAGAGGCGTCCACTTCAACAATAAACTCCCGTTCTGGATCTGGATGGTGTAGAATGGGAGCTGTTGTGAATCTCTCTTTTAACTGTTGGAACGCTGTGACACTCTTGTCGGACCACTTTAGGCGATGACCACCTCCCTGAAGTAAAGATGTGAGTGGCGCTGCGATGATGCTGAAGTTCCTAATGAATCGACGATAGAAGTTAGCAAATCCCAGGAAACGTTGCAACTGCTTGACATTGGTGGGCTGTGGCCAATTCACCACTGCATCTACCTTGCCGCTGTCCATGGTGACCCCCTCAGCGCTGATGATGTAGCCTAGGAACGTAATCTGTGTCTGATGGAATTCACATTTGGGCAGTTTGGCATATAGTTGATTTTCAATGAGACGTTGCAAGACAGCTCTCACATCTCTCACATGGTCGTCAAAGGTTTCTGAGTAAATCAGTATATCATCGATGTATACAATGAGGTTTCGGTTGAGCATATCACGGAAGATCTCGTTGACAAACGACTGGAAAACCGAGGGACTATTAGCCAAACCGAAGGGCATAACAGTATATTCATAGTGCCCCGTAGTGGTTGAAAAGGCTGTCTTCCACTCATCCCCCTCTCTGATCCGAATTAAATTATAAGCGTTTCTCAGATCCAATTTTGTGAAGTACTTGGCGGTACGGAGCTGTTCCAGAGCAGCAGGCACTAGGGGCAAGGGGTAACGAAACTTGACTGTGACCTCATTCAGACTGCGATAATCGATGCACGGACGCAACCCTCCATCTTTCTTCTTTACAAAAAAAAACCCGCTGAAGCAGGGGAAGTAGAAGGTCTTATGAAACCCTTAGAAAGTTGTTCTTCGATGTAGGCCTTCATAGATTCTGATTCGGGTTGAGAGAGGGGAAATATCCTTCCTCTGGTTGGAACAGCACCGGGTAGCAGATCAATGGCACAGTCGTAAGGGCGGTGAGGAGGAAGTTTGGTTGCTTGGTGCTCACTGAAAGCTAGAGAGAGATCGTGATACTGCGGGGGAATGGTGCTCAGATCGGCATTTTCGTTGTGACAGATTGAGGGAGATACCTTGGTGAATGCACGCAGACAATTAGCTTGACAAGCAGGAGACCATTGACTAATCTGTTTCTCTGACCAGGAAATGATGGGGTTGTGCTTCTGCAGCCAGGGTAATCCCAGGATAACAGGATGTCTTGGAGATTCGATGGTATATAGTTGAATGAGTTCCGAGTGGAGAGTGCTGGTTCGTAGCGTTATTTCCTGGGTGATGTGATGAATCTCTCCGGAACCCAAAGGGCGTCCATCTAGGGCTGCCACCGCCATCCGAGATGAACATGGAATGAGAGACAGTTGGTGAGTCTTAGCAAAGGACAAATCAATGAAATTCCCTGCTGCTCCAGAGTCTATTATGGCTGTAGTGTTAACCCTCTCCTCTCCAAAGCAGAGAGTGACTTCAAGTTCGAGTAAATTTAGAGAATGAGGAGGATAACTCACCGCTGTAGGCTTTCGTGAAGTGGGTCTCTTGGAACAGGCAGCTCTCATATGTCCAGGTTCTCCACAGTACAGGCACAGTCGATTGCGTATTCTTCTCTCTCTCTCCTCCGGCGTTATACGGGTATAGCCAAGTTGCATAGGCTCACTCTCATGACTAGTAGATGACTGCTCGTAAACTCTGTGTAACTGTGGGTCTCGCCGAGCCCGTATTAGATTGTCCAGCCGAATGGATAGATCGATAAGCTGGTGAAGAGATTTCCCCTCGTCCCGACATGCCAGCTCGCCCTGTAGGTTCTCATTCAGACCCTTTCGGTAGAGCAATTTGAGAGGATCATCATCCCAGCCCGTCTGAGCGGCGAGAGTGCGGAAGGATAGAGCGTAGTCAGCCGCTGAGGAGGAGCCCTGACGCAGTGAGAGCAGCAACTCGCCTGGTTCCTTTCCTCCAGCGGGGTGTTCAAACACCTCCTTAAGTTGTCTTAGAAAATCGTTATAAGTGGGAAATGACAAGTTACCTCCTTCCCAGAGTGCTGTTGCCCACTCCAAAGCTCTGCCAGTCAACAATGAGCAGATGAATGAAACGCGGCTATCGTCATCTTGATAGAACTGGGGCTGTTGATTGATGAAGAGGGAACATTGCAGAAGAAATCCTTTACATCTAGAAGGACTACCGTCGTATTTATCTGGGAGAGAAAGACGAGGATTGTTGGATGAACTACCCACCAGGGGCGTGGGAGGATCGGGAACTATTGGAGGAGCAGCAGCTGCAGTTGCACCAGATTGCGGCGTGAGAGACTGAACGGTCCTCACCAGCTGTTCAGTGAGCGCTGTTAGTTTGACCAGTTGCTGCTGATGAACGTTCAGAACGGCAGCTTGGGAAGAGACCTCTGTGGTAAGACGCTGCATGGCTGCTGGATCTTGTTGTGGCGAAGTCTTCTGTGACGCTGAGTCAGAGACGTTCAGATCCATGTGCAGTTCAGGTATGTTTATTAAGAATAATCAGACAGGCAAGGGTCAGAGCACGGCAGTAAACACAGAGCAGGTAATCCAAGAGCATAAACAAAACCAGGCAGAGGAAGGGATCACTTGCGCTTCAGCCTCCCCAGTGCTCTCGGAGCAGGACACAACAAGTTTCAAAACAAGGACCCAAGGTCTAACTAAGACCAAGGAGCAGGACCGGAGCACAGACTTTTTTAGCAAAATTTATTAATATAAAATGACTAACGTTTCGACGCCCATGCGTCTTCTTCAGAGTCAAACAGTCAAAGACAACAACATACAGACTTTAAAGAGACATAATTAACCAAATTAGCCTAGGTGGGTGTGGTGCAACAATTATTCAATCTAATATAAGCACTCAAGTCTAAGCACTAAATCCTTTCAAAAAGATCTACAAAGTTACAAAATGAAGAAGTACGAGCGAGATACTAAGGATTATGCAGAAGGTTCGGTGTACCACTGGGCAGATGAACAGAGAAGACTACGCAAACCCCGTCCTGCGCGTCAACGTTACAATATAAACTGGCCTTCTACTTCTGCCAGTGAACGGGACTCTCCACAAACCAGTGATGCCGAAAGTCAACATGATACAAGGCATTTTTTTCCCAATGCCAAGCCTCCACGTCTAAACGGACCAGGAGGGGTTCGAGAGGGTCGAGGAGGCAGAGGACGCAGAACATATCCAACAGAACCCACGCGCCGCTCTCCACGCAATCCACGCAACCCGAACAGACTGTGATTAACATCTCGGGACTGAACCTAACGGAGGGAGAGACAAAAGTGCTAACTAAAGGTTTATCGTTTTGCCCCACCAATGCTGTTAATCCATTCAAACTTAAGGTAGACACTTTTAAATTCTTCCGATCACTCCAGCTTAAACATTTTTTCTCCCCTAAATCGAGTCTATCGAGGCCTATTTTTGGTGATTCTGTGCGGTCAGCTTCTTCCGTTGATAGCACTGAGTCACATAACAGAGAAAATACACCTTTCAGAAAGAAATCTACTTTTGTTCCTCACTCGAATTTGAACCCCTCTATTAATGCGTACAAAATTTTAGTGGAAAATGAGTTCAATAAGATATGCAAAAAAGCACGTCAAAAAAGATCGAATTTGTCACAATCTGAATTTAAGAGCCTGAATGAGTTAGAAAAGAGATCAGACATTCTTATCCGTCCTGCTGATAAAGGTGGTTCGATTGTGGTAATGGATATTGAAAAATATAATGCGAGTATCATGTCCCAACTAAATGATAAAGATTGCTATACTTTGCTATCTCGTAACCCTCTAGAACATCATAAATTGGAGATTGATCAGATATTAGAAAATGCATTACAAAGGGATTGGATTACGAAAAAAGAAAAAGACTTTCTGACTGTGAAACATCCTGTTTGTCCTGTGTTCTATGGACTTCCTAAAATACATAAATCCCTTATTGATCCACCACTCAGACCCATCGTCTCGAGTATTGGCTGTTTAACTGAACCTTTGTCACAATACCTTGATTTCTTCTTAAAGAAATATGTCAATGAATTACCATCTTATTTAGGGGATACATCTGATATACTGAGACTTTTGGATTCATTTCAATGTAATCATGACTTCATGCTGGTAACTTGTGATGTGCAAAGTTTATATACATGCATTCCTCATGAAGCAGGGATTGAGGCACTATCTCATTTTTTTGCAGGACGGGCCTTGGATATAGTTCCTCCTAATCAATTCTTACTGACATTGTCAGAAGTGATCTTAACAATGAACTACTTCCAGTATGCGGGCAACTATTACCTGCAGAAGCGTGGGGTCAGCATGGGTAGTTGTTTTGCACCGTCGTATGCATGCTTAGTGATGGGTCTATGGGAAGCGAAATTTATAGAGAACCCTGTGAATAATTTATTTCTCCCAAAAATTCTGCTTTGGAAGAGATATATTGATGATGTTTTTTTTATCTGGATGGGGACTCTGGATGAATTGAATGAATTCATGGTCTATATTAACTCTACAACATCCTTTTTGAGATTTACAGTCGACCACTCTACAGACAACATTAATTTTCTTGATCTAACTATTTACAAAAATTCTCAAGGAGGATTAGAGACATCGATCTATCGTAAACCTCTGAGTAGGAATACCCTCCTTAGAGCTGATAGCCATCATCCTAAACAACTGATCAAAAATATTCCTATTGGACAATTTTTACGCCTTAGAAGGAATTGTAGTAGTGACATTGAATTTGAGCGCGGGTCAATGGAAATGAAAGAGCGGTTTCTTAACAGGGGATATTCCCCGAGGGATATCGAGGCTGCTTACGAACGAGCCAGACAGACGCAACGAGCGCATCTCCTAGTCAAAACAGAACACGATTCAGTGCAAAGACTCTGTTTCTCCACAGAGTTCTCTCAGTTGGGTGGAGAAATAAAACATGCCATTAAGAAACATTGGCATGTTTTACAGAGTGATCCAGCTCTTAAAGCTATATGTGCTGAACCGCCACGTATAACTTTTAGGCGCCCTCGCTCACTGAGAGATAGGCTGGTTCACACGACCATGAGTCCCCCACCAAAGCCTACGTGGTTGCCGGCCCCTCCCGTTGGCTTTTATAGATGTGGGCACTGTACCCACTGCTCGAACTCAAATGACACTAAGCAATTTTTCCATCCCCATTCAGGTAAAAAATTTAAAATCAATTCTTTCATTAATTGTAACACTACTCATGTGATTTATGTGTTGAAATGTCCATGTGGATTGTTATATGTAGGTCAGACTAAACGCCCTCTTAAACTACGGATTGCAGAACATAAAGCAGCAATTCGTAACAAAAATATGGATTATGCAATTGCGAGACACTATGTACAAGCCAATCATGGTTCGAATGCGTCTTTAAAATTTTGGGGTATTGAAAAAATTGCACCCTCCCAGCGAGGAGGGGACATAGTGAAGTCCCTTCTACAACGCGAGGCTTTCTGGATTTTCACTCTTAACACACTTGAACCAAATGGCCTGAATGAGGAGTTGGGCCTTTCGTGTTTTCTCTAACTCACACAAATATTGGGATGTAGACAGAAAGGAATTTTTTTTTTTTTTTTTTTTTTTTTTTTTTTTTTTTAATCATTAATTTTTTTATTTTTTTTTTTTATTATTTATTTATTTTTTCATTTTTTTTTTTTTTTTTTTATTATTATTATTATTTATTTTTTTTTTTTTTAATTTTTTTTTTTTTATTTTTTTTTTTATTTATTTTTTTTTTTAATTTATTTTAATTTTTTTTTTTTTTTTTTTTTTTTTTTAAATTTATCTATTATTTATTTATTTATTTATTTATTTATTTATTTTTTTTTTCTTTCCTTTTTTTTTTTTTTTTTTTTTTTTCCCTCCCTTTCAAGACTTGAGTGCTTATATTAGATTGAATAATTGTTGCACCACACCCACCTAGGCTAATTTGGTTAATTATGTCTCTTTAAAGTCTGTATGTTGTTGTCTTTGACTGTTTGACTCTGAAGAAGACGCATGGGCGTCGAAACGTTAGTCATTTTATATTAATAAATTTTGCTAAAAAAGTCTGTGCTCCGGTCCTGCTCCTTGGTCTTAGTTAGACCTTGGGTCCTTGTTTTAAAACCAGGCAGAGATCAGGGCAGGCAGCAATGTTCAAAGTCCAGGGCTGATAAACACGGGTCGGGGCAGGCGGCAAACAGGGAATCGTCGATATAAACAGTCACGGGTCAATACACAGGTAATCCAGGAAAACAGTACAGAAACGCTCAGAAATGTCGCCAGGGCAAAACAAGACTTCGCAATGACTGTGAGTGAGCAGACAGTTTATATAGGGAAGCTGATGAGGAACACCTGTGCCAGTAATTAGACCGAGGTACGGGGCTTATGGGAAATGAAGTTCAGTATTCAGGAGACGGAGCTCTCTGATGAGTGGAGAGAGCCACAGAAGCGCGATTCCTGACAACGACCGTGACAAGTGCACTATGAATGATAGCTTATTTATTTATTAAAAATATGGCCTGTTTTTAATGTAATAAACCATTTAAATTTTTATTCTAAGCTCATTTGTATTATTATTAATGTTATTATTATTAATAATAATAATTGTACATGCAGCTGCCACACAAATCTAATTTAATTGCAATTACAATATTTATATGTTTATTTTATTTATTATTATTTATTGCAAAACCGTGCAGCCCTTTTCTACGTCTCTAGCTATGATATTGATCCATAACAAAAGGATGATTGGATGAGGAATTAAAAATGTTATTATTCACCATTTATTTTCTATAAGACCAGTGTTGGGGGTAACGAGTTACAAACGAGTTTGGGTAAGTAAAGTAACGCATTACACTGAAAATATTGGTAACTACACTACTTTACTATACTAAAGGAACGCGCTTTCCTGCGTTACCCAAGCCGTGTTTGCCTGTGTGGAGAGTTCCGTCTAGTGGTGCGTGCGCGCCGTTGCCATAGAGACCGATTTGAGTGAGAGAGAGAGGGAAGTGGAGACAGAGAGACGGGTTTCAACAAATGGCAATATTCACATTACTTTCAGTTTATTGCTCGAAAGCACAAAAATATTTGAGTGAAATGTAGGCTATAGTAAATCCTAAGATTATTATTTGTGACATTAGAACAAAATATGTGGATATAAAAACATGTATATAGGCTAGGCTAAAGAACTAAATGAACGATCTCTATTTTCTAATTTCACTAAACATTTCATTAAGTTTCGTGGACATTTTATAAAACATGGATCTTAGGCTCATTTTGTAAACATAAATAACTGATTTAGATGCGCAAACTGGGTGCCGTTGCGGAGATGTAGGCTCCATGTTCGGTGCAGGTTCGGCTTCTTGTCGTTCATCCTCGGATGCGGCATCGCGTGCGCTGTTTGCCGCGCGCACCTTTCCGCTCGTTCGGACGCGTCAAGTAAAAACTGGTTTTGTTCTCAGGAGAAGAGTTTTATTCTCCCAGCCTGTTTTGAAACTTCTGTGATAAACACCATTTTAAAATTTTGAATTTTGAACCCCATTTTGTTTGTGAATTTTACAGTGCGGCATATTTATTTGTGCAGACAGGGATATTGTTCTTTCATGTCATTTTGTATACATTTTTACAATAAAGTGATGATAGGGCAAAAACTGATATGATGTTTGTCCATGTAGGCTACATGGTAAATTAAGAAACAGGAAAGTAAAGTAATAAGTAGTGAAGTTATTTTTCCAACGCAGTAACTAGTAAAGTAATCTCATTACAATTTACAGAAGTAACTAGTAACTAATTACTTTTTTGAGTAACTACCCCAACACTGTATAAGACTATACCAATATTGGAACTATAGCCATTTTATTCCTTTTTTTTAATTTAAGAATTATGTTTAAAAAGTTTAAAAACAGACAGAATGGTTTAGTCAAAAAAGAAAAAAATCATTCATAGTGCTATACTGCCCTCTTGTGTTCAAAATTAGGTAGAACTATTGGATCAATATCCACACATTAATACAGTTGGCAATACAGTATAATAGGTAATACAGTAGGATTGGGGCCTTAAAAATCGCTAACTTAAAAAGTGAAATTAACGGACGTGCACACAAGACCAGGCTTGGGAGGGTTACTTTAAAAATGTATTCCGATACAGTTACAAATTATTTCATAAAAAAGGGTCCCACTTTATATTAAATGGCTTTAAGTACTATATACTTTTTCAAAAAGTAACTACAATCTGATTACTACTTTTTTTGATGTAACTCACTAGATTTTTGTATCCTGATTACATAATGCCGTTGCATGTATTCTGTTGCTCCCACAAGACATTAGTCTGAATATTTTCCTGTATGAACAAAAAGGAGTTTCCATTGTTCGCACACAAACACACATTCGATCGCGCCTCTCTCGTGACTGTGTGTGCGTGTCATGTGTTCTAGGCTGTGTGCATGCACTTCTGAAGCTGCGCAGAAAATAATAAAATGCCATGCGGAGGACTAACGCAAAATGTGTGAGAAAATCCATTTGATTGTAGTTTAAGTGAGAAATAATTTCAGTGCTCTGGTCAATAGCTGTAGAGTGAAAACTGGTGAGTGCAGTATACAGCTTTCACAGAAAGAGAATGATGTGAGCACGTACGATTGGCAGTGAGTCCTGTGTGTGGACAAAATAGCTCAATAAGAGTAATAAAATACATGTGAAAAAAATCACATCATAATGTTTTAAAGAAGAGTGGTTTGATTAAAGTGGTGTAAATATACCCGATCCGGCAAAGATGGCAGTATCGGAGCTGATACCGATCCTGAGTATCGGATCGGCGCATTCCTAAATACTATAATGTAAACACAGTACAGATGTAGACCTTGATGTACACCTGACCTTTCAGAAGGTTGCTCACGCATACTTTGTGGTTAAAATGTGCCCTCAATGTGCACTTTTGCAGAGCCTTCACTGATGCAAGCTCTTCAGCACACTTCTTTTTGACAGTCAAAGCGGGGGTTATGTTTTTGCATGTCAAGTAGAATAACCCTAAAAGCACCAAGGTGGCGGTGCCACCGGCTTTATATATATATATATATATAAATATAGCTGCGAGCAGCGATTGCGGGCCAAAGCCGGCGGTACCGCCATCCCGGTGCCTTTAGGTAACTAAAGGCACCGGGGTTGCGGTGCCACCGGCTTGGGCCCGCAATCGCTGCTCGCAGCTATATTTAGGGCCCAAGCCCTGAAAGGGCGAAGGCCCTATTGTTTTCCTTAGGATTTTTTTTTTTTTTTTTTTTTTTTTTTTTTTTTTTTTCTAACGACTATCCGGGCACTTTTGGGGCCCTTAACATGCTCAAAAACTCTTGAAACTTTGCACACGGGTCAGAACCCGCGGCCATCAGAGCCGGGCTGAAGCTGGTACCCGGGCGCGGCAGGGCGGCTCGTCAGCGCCCCCTGGAACAGGGTCTGAACACTTTGTCCATAAATCAAACACGCTTGCATGTAATAATATGAAACTCGGTACACATGTCAATCTCATCGTTTCATATATTCATCGCACTTTTACTTTTTACCCCAGCCCAACAGGAAGTCAGATATTTACGGTTGTTTTTAAAACGCTTGCAATGGAATTTAATGTACTCCTCCTAGAGCATTCATCCGCATGGAACGAAACTCGGTCAGCCTGAAGACAAGACATAGACGATCAAAAATTGCGAGGGGATTTTTGATATCTCGAACGGTTTGGCTGTGGCGAGGAAACAAAATTATGGTGAGAAACGTGAAACAGGAAGTGTGTCCTAACTTCAGCATACATTAACCGATCTTGATGAAACTTCAGGAGTGTGTTCGCCATAAGCGGACGATCACATGGATGTGACTATTGTGTGTCAAAGTTATAGCGCCACCAACTGGCAGCAGGAAGTGTGTCACTTTCAAAATGCTTTGAAATCACCCTCTTATGTTAACCCGATTTGCTTCAAACTTCATCTGTATAATGTAAACATACGGCAGATGTAGACCAGTGAATGGATTCTTGATGTCTTTGAAACTGTTGCCGTGGCGACGCATCAAACTTTACCATTCTTTTAGGATGCTTTTGAGACCCTTAGCATGCTTCAAATTGCATGAAACTCCTCAGACACATCACATTTATTAGCCAGTAGACATGTGCAAAGTTTCAGAAACGGGCGTGGTGAGGGCTCAGTAGCGCCACCTTTTGACAAAAGTTGGGTTGTTAGTTTTATCTACAGTTACAAAAATCAGTATGTATATTGTACTCCTCGAGCCGGACAACTTTCTAATTGACACTCTTTAACTAGGACCCACAGAAAGTAAGATATGTTTGTTTGAATCTGGTCATGCTCCCTTTGAGCCTACATCTCTGTCTCTCTCTGTGTGTGTGTTAGTAGGGGGAGGGGCTTAACTTAACCATTTCAGTGCTGTGTGTTTTTTTCTGCTGTGTAATTTCTTAATACATTTCTTAAGCCTGGTATGATTTAAATAAGTTTTTATTTTAATTTTTATAAGTGAAGGCATAATATAACCCGTTAAATTGTAGTGCATTGACAATAGTTTTATATAATTAGTTTATTAATTAAATTAACTTGGTCCATAAACTTGGTCCAGCTGCGAGACTGACAGGTCTGACTGTCTGACACTGGCCAATCGGAATCAAGAGCGGAGAAGCGGCCGCTCCCATAGGCAGTGTATAGTATCTCCCCGCCCTGTAGAGGCATTCCGCTGGTCTCGTGAAGTTTCTCGCCGGTCTCGTGAAGTTTCTCGCCGGTCTCGTCTCTGAGACCCCTACACCTGGTATTAAAATGCGATCTGTATCCAGATAAGTTATCCGGATAATAAAAAAGAAATGTCAATGCAAGGTATTACGTTGTGATCGGATTGTGATCGATTTGCCTGACCATCTGGAGGTAGTCTGGCTCGCATTGTGTTCGGATCTTTACGTGTAAACGCAATCTGGTTGTTGATATCACACATGTATATTTTACTCCTCCCAAAAATGCTAAAAAATAAACGAGTGAGAGCGTTTACAGGCTATGTTATAGTCATACATGACCGACTGCGACACGCATCACCGCCGCAGATGAGCAGCAGCTGAGCGTCAAACTAACTGCAAACATCGCAAATAAAAGTGAAAGTAAGTCATAAACGCTTAATCATCTACACAATCATCTTCAAGTAAAGAAAGAAATGATCTCTTGACTCTTACAAGGGCTGTTGCCACTCTCTATTATTGATGTCTATTGATGAAATTAGCTGATGATCAATAAAATGCATGCTAATATCTGTAATAAACAACCGACAAAATTACTGTATGATGGTGTAAATAAAGAATCAGTCCAGCATCGCCATGTCAGTGTGTATTGATTCATCATTGTCTCTTCATAGTTTGCAAGAGACATTTAATAAACTGAGCGTATTTGATAAACTGAGCGTAGCCTATTCATCTGTCAATATAACCTCATTCTTTTTAATGATCAGAAGAACGCGTATCGACTACCGTTACAGTACAATATGTCCTAACTACACACGACGCCGCGACACGCGATAAAAGGTATCTTTTCCATGTAAATCAGAGTTTTTGTCCTAACCATACGCGACGGCGACATGCGAAGTTTCTAATTTAGAAACGGTTCCTATTTCTGCGACGTCGCGGCTGACAGAATGAAGAAATTACACTGGTTATGAGTAAACATTATTTATTTTAGTTAAAAATAGGTCACTGTGCCACAAGCCATAACGGATAGTTTACCTCGGATTTTGAAAGCATTATAGTGTTCAAAATGAATTATGCAAACATACGACTGTACTTCATAACAACGACAATAACTGGCAGATGCCACCAAATGTGTTAAAATAAATGAATTATTGCTGGACTTAAGTGAAAAGGAAAGCCATTTAATGACCATAGCACATAGTTGACATGAAAAAAGGAGTATTTTGCATATAAATATGCACATATAGCCTATACATATTTTTTTCGATTTGTATCCCTGAAAGTGCCTGGCAGAATATCTACTGTCTGTGTCATAAATGTGAACATAATATTATCTACTGTCTGTGTCATAAATGTGAACATAAACTATATTTCATGAGGTGAAACATCACTGCCAGGAGCTACAGAATAGGGGAGCGCGGGGATAAATGTAGGCCTAACGCGGGGCCATGTAACACGGACATTTTACATCTAGCCGGCTGTCTTTCCGCTCTTTTTCTCTTGCTGCCAGAAGACGGTCTCCCGCGAATTTGCGGAACGTATTGATTATATTTCGTGAAGATAATGGACAAAGAGTGTTTTGACATCATGAAAGTAATTTTTTTCATCGTAGAGTTTTTTCTGTTTCCGGGTTGGATGTATACGCGTCCAAATCTAACTTTATATTGCCTTAATCACTGTCTTGTTGGCTCAAACACAGCACCGTTTTGAAACATGTCAGTAATTCCTAGCGACTGTTAGCTAGGTTTAAAATATGTAATACACAGCGGGGTTAGTTAACACAGTGTTCCAACTGCTGCCACAATGATAATCAAATGAAAACGGAGCCACACAACTTTTCAGGTTTGAGTATACATTTAACTTTGTTGGACTTTCACAAACAATGTTGTAATTTAAAATGTTTAAAATTTAGTGCACTATGAATGATAGCTTATTTATTTATTAAAAATATGGCCTGTTTTTAATGTAATAAACCATTTAAATTTTTATTCTAAGCTCATTTGTATTATTATTAATGTTATTATTATTAATAATAATAATTGTACATGCAGCTGCCACACAAATCTAATTTAATTGCAATTACAATATTTATATGTTTATTTTATTTATTATTATTTATTGCAAAACCGTGCAGCCCTTTTCTACGTCTCTATGATATTGATCCATAACAAAAGGATGATTGGATGAGGAATTAAAAATGTTATTATTCACCATTTATTTTCTATAAGACCAGTGTTGGGGGTAACGAATTACAAACGAGTTTGGGTAAGTAAAGTAACGCATTACACTGAAAATATTGGTAACTACACTACTTTACTATACTAAAGGAACGCGCTTTCCTGCGTTACCCAAGCCGTGTTTGCCTGTGTGGAGAGTTCCGTCTAGTGGTGCGTGCGCGCCGTTGCCATAGAGACGGATTTGAGTGAGAGAGAGAGGGAAATGGAGAGACGGGTTTCAACAAATGGCAATATTCACATTACTTTCAGTTTATTGCTCGAAAGCACAAAAATATTTGAGTGAAATGTAGGCTATAGTAAATCCTAAGATTATTATTTGTGACATTAGAACAAAATATGTGGAAATAAAAACATGTATATAGGCTAGGCTAAAGAACTAAATGAACGATCTCTATTTTCTAATTTCACTAAACATTTCATTAAGTTTCGTGGACATTTTATAAAACATGGATCTTAGGCTCATTTTGTAATAAATAACTGATTTAGATGCGCAAACTGGGTTCCGTTGCGGAGATGTAGGCTCCATGTTCGGTGCAGGTTCGGCTTCTTGTCGTTCATCCTCGGATGCGGCATCGCGTGCGCTGTTTGCCGCGTGCACCTTTACGCTTGTTCGGACGCGTCAAGTAAAAACAAGGCTCGAAAGTCTTGGAAAACGAAATGAACAGGATTGTTGCAGGGTTCATTGTAGAAGACATGCTTCCCCTGTCGACCATTAATTCCCCAGGTTTAGAAAAATACATTTTAAATTAGGATTAAGAATTTTATGGGATAAAGTGACCTTTATTTTATTATTTTTCATTGACATCTTTTATTTTTTTTAAAATTATTATTATTACCATGAGTCGAATAAAAAGCTGGTTTTGTTCTCAGGAGAAGAGTTTTATTTTTCCAGCCTGTTTTGAAACTTCTGTGATAAACACCATTTTAAAATTTTGAATTTTGAACCCCATTTTGTTTGTGAATTTTACAGTGCGGCATATTTATTTGTGCAGACAGGGATATTGTTCTTTCATGTCATTTTGTATACATTTTTACAATAAAGTGATGATAGGGCAAAAACTGATATGATGTTTGTCCATGTAGGCTGCACGGTAAATTAAGAAACAGGAAAGTAAAGTAATAAGTAGTGAAGTTATTTTTCCAACGCAGTAACTAGTAAAGTAATCTCATTACAATTTACAGAAGTAACTAGTAACTAATTACTTTTTTGAGTAACTACCCCAACACTGTATAAGACTATACCAATATTGGAACTATAGCCATTTTATTCCTTTTTTTAAATTTAAGAATTATGTTTAAGTTTAAAAACAGACAGAATGGTTTAGTCAAAAAAGAAAAAAATCATTCATAGTGCTATACTGCCCTCTTGTGTTCAAAATTAGGTAGAACTATTGGATCAATATCCACACATTAATACAGTTGGCAATACAGTATAATAGGTAATACAGTAGGATTGCGGCCTTAAAAATCGCTAACTTAAAAAGTGAAATTAACGGACGTGCACACAAGACCAGGCTTGGGAGGGTTACTTTAAAAATGTATTCCGATACAGTTACAAATTATTTCATAAAAAAAGGGTCCCTCTTTATATTAAATGGCTTTAAGTACTATATACTTTTTCAAAAAGTAACTACAATCTGATTACTACTTTTTTTGATTTAACTCACTAGATTTTTGTATCCTGATTACATAATGCCGTTGCATGTATTCTGTTGCTCCCACAAGACATTAGTCTGAATATTTTCCTGTATGAACAATAAGGAGTTTCCATTGTTCGCACACAAACACACATTCGATCGCGCCTCTCTCGTGACTGTGTGTGCGTGTCATGTGTTCTAGGCTGTGTGCATGCACTTCTGAAGCTGCGCAGAAAATAATAAAATGCCATGCGGAGGACTAACGCAAAATGTGTGAGAAAATCCATTTGATTGTAGTTTAAGTGAGAAATAATTTCAGTGCTCTGGTCAATAGCTGTAGAGTGAAAACTGGTGAGTGCAGTATACAGCTTTCACAGAAAGAGAATGATGTGAGCACGTACGATTGGCAGTGAGTCCTGTGTGTGGACAAAATAGCTCAATAAGAGTAATAAAATACATGTGAAAAAAATCACATCATAATGTTTTAAAGAAGAGTGGTTTGATTAAAGTTGTGTAAATATACCCGATCCGGCAAAGATGGCAGTATCGGAGCTGATACCGATCCTGAGTATCGGATCGGCGCATTCCTAAGTACTATAATGTAAACACTGTACAGATGTAGACCTTGATGTACACCTGACCTTTCAGAAGGTTGCTCACGCATACTTTGTGGTTAAAATGTGCCCTCGATCCGCACTTTTGCAGAGCCTTCACTGCTACAAGCTTTTCAGCACACTTCTTTTTGACAGTCAAAGCGGGGGTTACGTTTTTGCACGTCATGTAGAATAACCCTAAAAGCACCAAGGTGGCGGTGCCACCGGCTATATATATATATATATATATATGAAGAGTTCAGATGCAAAAGCCTCTAAATGCCATTTGAAATTTTCTTCTAAAATTACCGTTTTTATCAAGCTTGTATATTTAAGTTCAGTAATTTCACTTAAATGATAATTAATAGGTAATCTTCATTGCCATTTAAGTGAAATTACTGACCTTAAATATACAGGCTTGATAAAAATGATCATTTTAGAAGAAAATTTCAAATGGCACTTAGAGGCTTTTGCATCTGAACTCTTCATATATATATATATATATATATATATATATATATATATATATATATATATATATATATATATATATATATATATATAAATATAGCTGCGAGCAGCGATTGCGGGCCAAAGCCGGCGGTACCGCCATCCCGGTGCCTTTAGGTAACTAAAGGCACCGGGGTTGCGGTGCCACCGGCTTGGGCCCGCAATCGCTGCTCGCAGCTATATTTAGGGCCCAAGCCCTGAAAGGGCGAAGGCCCTATTGTTTTCCTTAGGATTATTATTTTTTTTTTTTATTTTTTTTTTTTTTCTAACGACTATCCGGGCACTTTTGGGGTCCTTAACATGCTCAAAAACTCTTGAAACTTTGCACACGGGTCAGAACCCGCGGCCATCAGAGCCGGGCTGAAGCTGGTACACGGGCGCGGCAGGGCGGCTCGTCAGCGCCCCCTGGAACAGGGTCTGAACACTTTGTCCATAAATCAAACACGCTTGCATGTAATAATATGAAACTCGGTACACATGTCGATCTCATCGTTTCATATATACATCGCGCTTTTACTTTTTACCCCAGCCCAACAGGAAGTCAGATATTTACGGTTGTTTTTAAAATGCTTGCAATGGAATTTAATGTACTCCTCCTAGAGCATTCATCCGCATGGAACGAAACTCGGTCAGCCTGAAGTCAAGACATAGAGGATCAAAAATTGCGAGGGGATTTTTGATATCTCGAACGGTTTGGCTGTGGCGAGGAAACAAAATTATGGTGAGAAACGTGAAACAGGAAGTGTGTCCTAACTTCAGCATACATCAACCGATCTTGATGAAACTTCAGGAGTGTGTTCGCTGTAAGAGGACGATCACATGGATGTGACTATTGTGTGTCAAAGTTATAGCGCCACCAACTGGCAGCAGGAAGTGTGTCACTTTCAAAATGCTTTGAAATCACCCTCTTATTTTAACCCGATTTGCTTCAAACTTCATCTGTATAATGTAAACATACGGCAGATGTAGACCTGTGAATGGATTATTGATGTCTTTGAAACTGTTGCCGTGGCGACGCATCAAACTTTACCATTCTTTTAGGATGCCTTTGAGACCCTTAGCATGCTTCAAATTGCATGAAACTCCTCAGACACATTACATTTATTAGCCAGTAGACATGTGCAAAGTTTCAGAAACGGGCGTGGTGAGGGCTCAGTAGCGCCACCTTTTGACAAAAGTTGGGTTGTTAGTTTTATCAACAGTTACAAAAATCGGTATGTATATTGTACTCCTCGAGCCGGACAACTTTCTAATTGACACTCATTACCTAGGACCCACAGAAAGTAAGATATGTTTGTTTGAATCTGGTCATGCTCCCTTTGAACCTACATCTCTGTCTCTGTCTCTGTCTGTGTGTGTGTTAGTAGGGGAGGGGCTTAACCATTTCACTGCTGTGTGTTTTTTCTGCTGTGTAATTTCTTAATACATTTCTTAAGCCTGGTATGTTTTAAATAAGTTTTTATTTTAATTTTTATAAGTGAAGGCATAATATAACCCGTTAAATTGTAGTGCATTGACAATAGTTTTATATAATTAGTTTATTAATTAAATTAACTTGGTCCATAAACTTGATCTGAAAATTGGGTCCATAAATCAAACACACTTGCATATAATAATATTAAACTCGGTACACTTATAGATCTCATTAGCCCAAACAACTTTAAGCCAGCCCAACAGGATGTCGGTTGTTTCGGTCTGTACTGTATGTGAATGTTTTGCAAAACCAGCCTTTACATTTTTATTTCCCCCCTCTTAAGTAATTTTTAATTATTCCCACACCAAACTTCTTCAAAATTATGAAAATATATTAAAGATACTAAATCAGGCATATGTACTGGCCATCGGGACTACCGGGAGATTCCCGGTGGGCCGCGGTCTGGTTTGGCCGGCGGCCCGGCGCGTTATGTATTTTGTTTTTAAATCATTATTAATTGTAAATATATTCTATCGTAAGTATTTGTTAAATCATCCAATTCCGGACTTCTGCGTCTCTCTCATGAAGCCGCATGAAGCGGACGCGAGCTGAGAGACTGACAGGTCTGACTGTCTGACACTGGCCAATCGGAATCAAGAGCGGAGAAGCGGCCGCTCCCATAGGCAGTATAGTATCTCCCCGCCCTGTGGAGCCATTCCGCCGGTCTCGTCTCTGAGACCCCTACACCTGGTATTAAAATGCGATCTGTATCCAGATAAGTTATCCGGATAATAAAAAAGAAATGTTAATGCAATGTATTACGTTGTGATCGGATTGTGATCGATATGCCTGACCATCTGGAGGTAGTCTGGCTCGCATTGTGTTCGGATCTTTACGTGTAAACGCAATCTGCTTGTTGATATCACACATGTATATTTTACTCCTCCCAAAAATGCTAAAACATAAACGAGTGAGAGCGTTTACAGGCTATGTTATAGTCAGAAATGACGGCGCTGCGACACGCATCACCGCCGCAGATGAGCAGCAGCTGAGCATCAAACCAACGTGCAAACATCGCAAATAAAAGTGAAAGTAAGTCAGAGACGCTTAATCATCTACACATTCATCTTCAAGTAAAGAAAGAAATGATCTCTTGACTCTTACCAGGGCTGTTGCCACTCTCTCTTATTGATATCTATTGATGAAATTAGCTGATGATCAATAAAATGCATGCTAATATCTGTAATAAACAACCGACAAAATTACTGTATGATGGTGTAAATAAAGAATCAGTCCAGCATCGCCATGTCAGTGTGTATTGATTCATCATTCCCAGCAAGCAATTTTACGTCCAAAAGACGTCTAATAGCCGTCAAAACATAGCCCAGACGTCTACGCTAAATCAAGGCTAAATTTGGGCTGTCAGTGAAAATCTAATAGACGTCTAACCATAGCCCAAGAATAGACATCTAACCATAGCCCAAGAATAGACTATAGTCAACAATTAGACGGCTATTGAACGACTACATTTATACGTCTAATAGGCAGTGCATATGGGTCTAGGCTAAAACAAGGCTAAATTTGGGCTGTCAGTGAAAATCTAATAGACGTCTAAATGTAGCCCAAGAATAGACTAGTCATCAATTAGACAACTATTAAACGACTACATATACATGCAATAGACAACAAAATGGTTAAAAGATTCTTTTCACTCAAATATAACAGGTTCACATAAATAACAAGCCATTCCAAAAAAAAAACATATATAAAAGGCTTTATTTAGCAAAAGAACAACATTACGTAACTTCAAAACATAAAAATTACCACACCAATATTAAAATTAAAAATATAAAATTATTTTAACATGAACAACTTAAGATAATAAAATAGAAAACTCTGTTGCTGCTGGGAAGTTGGTCATCACAGCATCTGCCAAATAAGAATAAAATAATTAGCACAAGAAAAGCATTGTTGAAAGTACATGTACGTTTTGTGTGTGTGTTTGTGTTCTTGTGTTCTGTTTAGGTTTTAATGCACATCGGAGCTATTTGCATTATTGATATACTGGCGGATACTTTTTAGATTTGCTTATTTTATATAGCCAATCATTTGTATTTTTATGCTGTATTATAAAATTAATTTGAAAGTTTCAAACTTGAATTAATGAAGGCATTTTGAATGAAACTTCATCTTACTTTGCTTGTACAATAACAAACATTATTCTACTCTATTAGCTTATGCTCTCCAACAAGCCAATGTTCAGACAAATTTAATTTTATAATTTATATCAATGATGGACTTTGTCAAAGACAAGAGATTTAGTGAGGAAATGCTATTTTTATATCACAATGATCTAAAGAAAAGAGCCAAATATAATTGTGGATTTCATAACACTTTATAATAGATTGCATGTGTTTCATGTTTACAGCTTTGGATTCAGTAACGTTAGGCCTACACGTGCATGTACCATGACACACCCGCTAAAATGTCACGATTCCAACAACACATGATAACAAATAATTTATCTAAAAAATTAACACGTCAAAATGAAAACACAGATGCTTAAAAGACAAAAGTGGGAATGTATTTTACCTGTTGTCGTCGACCGTCAGCTGAATGCAATGCTCTGCCTCGTTTAAAATATTTGAGAATGGTCGATCGCGTGACCGGTGATCTGTGCTATCAAGACTCGCGTTGTCAGCAGTCATGTCTCTGTAGGGCTGTTGCCATCTAGCGGTTGAGAAATGTAATTGCATTTTTATTTAATTTAAAATAATAAAACAGTCAAATAAAACCGTAGATTTTTAATTAATGTGTGACTGTTACAGCAAACATGAAGCTGCGTGGGTGAAAAACAAGAAAACAATTTTAAGATTTATTTTGGCAATAGCCTACTAATCGCTGGTCTAAATCAGGGCTATAGCCAAGCCGTTAAACGTAGACCACTGATTGCCTCGATTTCGACAGTGGGCTAAAAGCAGACTGCACATAGCCCATCCAATTCAGAGGATCGTGACTACAAATCGACCATGTCATGATATGACACTGGCACCTTGTAGATATGTTTACCAATGCGAACATGATGGGATATCAACTATCTCATGCGTTGCCTGCCCAACAATTCATTAAAACGACAATTAATCAGTTTCGACTAGAAGTGGGCTATAAATAGCCGGACAGACTATACGAGCTAGATCGCGTCTTCACACAGCCTACAAATAGAAAATGTCAAAGAAATCAAACCAAACACCTTGTAATCACAGTTGACTTTGCTTACATGATGGAATATAATACATTTTGCAAGTTATTTTGGAAAAAATACATTTAGCCATGATTCAATGTTATTTTGGCTAGAAGTGGGTTACACATAGCCGGACTATATCGGGTCTCTATTTAACCTAGACGGTGAAATGAGGGCTATTGCTTGCTGGGTTGTCTCTTCATAGTTTGCAAGAGACATTTAATAAACTGAGCGTATTTGATAAACTGAGCGTAGCCTATTCATCTATCAATATATATAGGCTAACCTCATTCTTTTTAATGATCGGAAGAACGCGTATCGACCACCGTTACAGTACAATATGCACGTATGTCCATTTAAACTCGATTTTGGGTCAAATATGGATTATATCATGACACTGGCAAGAATATGGTTACATTTAAAGATGTTGTGCCAAGCATGAGAATGCTACGTTCAGCTGCTTTTGAAATAACATGTTTTTTTCCACTTCCTGAAAAGTAACCGTTTTGGACATACGTGAGTTTCATCGGGCAGCGACGATATATTAAAGATACTAAATCAGGCATGTACTGGCCATCGGGACTACCGGGAGATTCCCGGTGGGCCGCGGTCTGGTTGGGCCGGCGGCCCGGCGCGTTATGTATTTTGTTTTTAAATCATTATTAATTGTAAATATATTCTATCGTAAGTATATTGTTAAATTGTCCAATTCCGGACTTATGCGTCTCTCTCATGAAGCCGCATGAAGCTGACGCGAGCTAAGAGACTGACAGGTCTGACTGTCTGACACTGGCCAATCGGAATCAAGTTCAGATTCTAGACCTGAGAAGCGGCCGCTTACACCGTGTCCTAACTACACACGACTCCGCGACACGCGATAAAAGGTATCTTTTCCATGTAAATCAGAGTTTTTGTCCTAACCAGACGCGACGGCGACATGCGAAGTTTCTAATTTAGAAACGTTCCTATTTCTGCGACGTCGCGGCTGACAGAATGAAGAAATTACACTGGTTATGAGTACACATTATTTATTTTTAGTTAAAAATAGGTCACTGTGCCACAAGCCATAACGGATAATTTACCTCAGATTTTGAAAGCATGTAATATTATAGTGTTCAAAATGAATTCTATGCAAACATACGACTGTATTTCATAACAACGATAACTTGAGGCAGATGCCACCAAATGTGTTAAAATAAATGAATTAATTGCTGGACTTAAGTGAAAAGGAAAGCCATTTAATGACCATAGCACATAGTTGATGTGAAAAAATGAGTATTTTGCATATAAATATGCACATAAATACATATTTTTTCAATTTGTATCCCTGAAAGTGCCTGGCAGAAGCCTATACTGTCTGTGTCATAAATGTGAACATAATATTATCTACTGTCTGTGTAATAAATGTGAACATAATATTGTAACAGAATATTCTTATGCTATATTATATAAACTATATTTCATGAGGTGAAACATCACTGCCAGGAGCTACAGAATATATATTTCTGTAGGTCCTCACCGTGATGTTGCACTTCATGAAATATATGTAGTATAGCCTAAGAATTTTCTATTAGAATATTAAGTGACACATAAACAAGCCCTTCAGCACACTTCTTTTTGACAGTCAAAGCGGGGGTTATGTTTTTGCACGTCATGTAGAATAACCCTAAAAGCACCAAGGTGGCGGTGCCACCGGCTTTATATATATATATATATATATATATATATATATATATATATATAAATATAGCTGCGAGCAGCGATTGCGGGCCAAAGCCGGCGGTACCGCCATCCCGGTGCCTTTAGGTAACTAAAGGCACCGGGGTTGCGGTGCCACCGGCTTGGGCCCGCAATCGCTGCTCGCAGCTATATTTTTATTTTTTTTTTTTATTTTTTTTTTTTTCTAACGACTATCCGGGCACTTTTGGGGCCCTTAACATGCTCAAAAACTCTTGAAACTTTGCACACAGGTCAGAACCCGCGGCCATCAGAGCCGGGCTGAAGCTGGTACCCGGGCGTGGCAGGGCGGCTCGTCAGCGCCCCCTGGAACAGGGTCTGAACACTTTGTCCATAAATCAAACACGCTTGCATGTAATAATATGAAACTCGGTACACATGTCAATCTCATCGTTTCATATATTCATCGCACTTTTACTTTTTACCCCAGCCCAACAGGAAGTCAGATATTTACGGTTGTTTTTAAAATGCTTGCAATGGAATTTAATGTACTCCTCCTAGAGCATTCATCCGCATGGAACGAAACTCGGTCAGCCTGAAGTCAAGACATAGACGATCAAAAATTGCGAGGGGATTTTTGATATCTCGAACGGTTTGGCTGTGGCGAGGAAACAAAATTATGGTGAGAAACGTGAAACAGGAAGTGTGTCCTAACTTCAGCATACATTAACTGATCTTGATGAAACTTCAGGAGTGTGTTCGCCGTAAGAGGACGATCACATGGATGTGACTATTGTGTGTCAAAGTTATAGCGCCACCAACTGGCAGCAGGAAGTGTGTCACTTTCAAAATGCTTTGAAATCACCCTCTTATTTTAACCCGATTTGCTTCAAACTTCATCTGTATAATGTAAACATACGGCAGATGTAGACCTGTGAATGGATTCTTAATATCTTTGAAACTGTTGCCGTGGTGACGCATCAAACTTTACCATTCTTTTAGGATGCTTTTGAGACCCTTAGCATGCTTCAAATTGCATGAAACTCCTCAGACACATCACATTTATTAGCCAGTAGACATGTGCAAAGTTTCAGAAACGGGCGTGGTGAGGGCTCAGTAGCGCCACCTTTTGACAAAAGTTGGGTTGTTAGTTTTATCTACAGTTACAAAAATCAGTATGTATATTGTACTCCTCGAGCCGGACAACTTTCTAATTGACACTCTTTAACTAGGACCCACAGAAAGTAAGATATGTTTGTTTGAATCTGGTCATGCTCCCTTTGAGCCTACATCTCTGTCTCTCTCTGTGTGTGTGTTAGTAGGGGGAGGGGCTTAACTTAACCATTTCAGTGCTGTGTGTTTTTTTCTGCTGTGTAATTTCTTAATACATTTCTTAAGCCTCGTATGTTTTAAATAAGTTTTTATTTTAATTTTTATAAGTGAAGGCATAATATAACCAGTTAAATTGTAGTGCATTGACAATAGTTTTATATAATTAGTTTATTAATTAAATTAACTTGGTCCATAAACTTGGTCCAGCTGCGAGACTGACAGGTCTGACTGTCTGACACTGGCCAATCGGAATCAAGAGCGGAGAAGTGGCCGCTCCATAGGCAGTATAGTATCTCCCCGCCCTGTGGAGGCATTCCGCCGGTCTCGTGAAGTTTCTCGCCGGTCTCGTCTCTGAGACCCCTACACCTGGTATTAAAATGCGATCTGTATCCAGATAAGTTATCCGGATAATAAAAAAGAAATATCAATGCAAGGTATTACGTTGTGATCGGATTGTGATCGATTTGCCTGACCATCTGGAGGTAGTCTGGCTCGCATTGTGTTCGGATCTTTACGTGTAAACGCAATCTGGTTGTTGATATCACACATGTATATTTTACTCCTCCCAAAAATGCTAAAAAATAAACGAGTGAGAGCGTTTACAGGCTGTTATAGTCAGACATGACGGCGCTACTGCGACACGCATCACCACCGCAGATAAGCAGCAGCTGAGCGTCAAACCAACGTGCAAACATCGCAAATAAAAGTGAAAGTAAGTCAGAGACGCTTAATCATCTACACAATCATCTTCAAGTAAAGAAAGAAATGATCTCTTGACTCTTACCAGGGCTGTTGCCACTCTCTCTTATTGATGTCTGATGAAATTAGCTGATGATCAATAAAATGCATGCTAAT
Organism: Cyprinella venusta; assembly: GCA_038021265.1. Classification (NCBI taxonomy): domain Eukaryota; kingdom Metazoa; phylum Chordata; class Actinopteri; order Cypriniformes; family Leuciscidae; genus Cyprinella; species Cyprinella venusta. Next base: position 12,392,394 of record CM075869.1, on the reverse strand, counting down.
ATCTGTAATAAACAACCGACAAAATTACTGTATGATGGTGTAAATAAAGAATCAGTCCAGCATCGCCATGTCAGTGTGTATTGATTCATCATTGTCTCTTCATAGTTTGCAGGAGACATTTAATAAACTGAGCGTATTTGATAAACTGAGCGTAGCCTATTCATCTGTCAATATAACCTCATTCTTTTTAATGATCAGAAGAACGCGTATCGACTACCGTTACAGTACAATATGTCCTAACTACACACGACGCCGCGACACGCGATAAAAGGTATCTTTTCCATGTAAATCAGAGTTTTTGTCCTAACCAGAAGCGACGGCGACATGCGAAGTTTCTAATTTAGAAACGGTTCCTATTTCTGCGATGTCGCGGCTGACAGAATGAAGAAATTACACTGGTTATGAGTACACATTATTTATTTTTAGTTAAAAATAGGTCACTGTGCCACAAGCCATAACGGATAATTTACCTCAGATTTTGAAAGCATGTAATATTATAGTGTTCAAAATGAATTCTATGCAAACATACGACTGTATTTCATAACAACGACAATAACTTGAGGCAGATGCCACCAAATGTGTTAAAATAAATGAATTATTTGCTGGACTTAAGTGAAAAGGATAGCCATTTAATGACCATAGCACATAGTTGATGTGAAAAAAGGAGTATTTTGCATATAAATATGCACATAAATACATATTTTTTCAATTTGTCTCCCTGAAAGTGCCTGGCAGAAGCCTATACTGTCTGTGTCATAAATGTGAACATAATATTATCTACTGTCTGTGTCATAAATGTGAACATAATATTGTAACAGAATATTCTTATGCTATATTATATAAACTATATTTCATGAGGTGAAACATCACTGCCAGGAGCTACAGAATATATATTTCTGTAGGTCCTCACCGTGATGTTGCACTTCATGAAATATATGTAGTATAGCCTAAGAATATTCTATTAAAATATTAAGTGGCACATAAATTCAGACCAGTTATTTACAATAAAGCCTTATAAAATCATTTCCATTCCCTTTGTTTATTATTTTAATAGTTTTTTCTTGGTTTTGATAGTAAATAAAATCTAATCAGTAATTTTACATGCAGATTAATGCACGTATAGATTAATGCACGTGTGTGTGTGTGTTTGCATATTGGGCCGGTCTGGATGAAGTGTCCAGGGCTGATTTTTTGTCCCAGTCCAGCACTGAATGGCAATATTCACATTACTTTCAGTTTATTGCTCGAAAGTACAAAAATATTTGAGTGAAATGTAGGCTATAGTAAACCCTAAGATTATTATTTGTGACATTAGAACAAAATATGTGGATATAAAAACATGTATATAGGCTAAAGAACTAAATGAACGATCTCTATTTTCTAATTTCACAACGTCCACACAAGACCAGGCTTGGGAGGGTTACTTTAAAAAATGTATTCCGATACAGTTACAAATTATTTCATAAAAAAGGGTCCCACTTTATATTAATTGGCTTTAAGTACTTTATACTTTTTCAAAAAGTAACTACAATCTGATTACTTTTTTTGATGTAACTCACTGTAATAATATACAGTTACTGGATTTTTGTTTCCTGATTACATAATGCTGTTACATGTATTCTGTTGCTCCCACAAGACATTAGTCTGAATATTTTCCTGTATGAACAAAATGGAGTTTCCATTGTTCACACACAAACACACACAGAGTTCGATCGCGCCTCTCTCGTGACTGTGTGTGTGTGTCATGTGTTCTAGGCTGTGTGCATGCACTTCTGAAGCTGCTCAGAAAATAATAAAATGCCATGCAGAGGACTAATGCAAAATGTGTGGGAAAATCCATTTGATTGTAGTTTAAGTGAGAAATAATTTCAGTGCTCTGGTCAATAGCTGTAGAGTGAAAACTGGTGAATGCAGTATACAGCTTTCACAGAAAGAGAATGATGTGAGCACGTACGATTGGCAGTGAATCTTTTATGCGGACAAAATAGCTCAATAAGAGTAACAAAATACATGTGGAAAAAATCACATCGTAATGTTTTAAAGAAGAAAGGTTTGATTAAAGTGGTGTAAATATACCCGATCCGGCAAAGATGGCAGTATCGGAGCTGATAACGATCCTGAGTATCGGATCGGCGCATCCCTACATACTATAATGTAAACACAGTACAGATGTAGACCTTGATGTACACCTGACCTTTCAGAAGGTTGCTCATGCATACTTTGTGGTTAAAATGTGCCCTCGATCCGCACTTTTGCAGAGCCTTCACTGCTGCAAGCTCTTCAGCACACTTCTTTTTGACAGTCAAAGCGGGGGTTACGTTTTTGCACGTCATGTAGAATAACCCTAAAAGCACCAAGGGTGCGGTGCCACCGGCTTTATATATATATATATATATATATAAATATAGCTGCGAGCAGCGATTGCGGGCCAAAGCCGGCGGTACCGCCATCCCGGTGCCTTTAGGTAACTAAAGGCACCGGGGTTGCGGTGCCACCGGCTTGGGCCCGCAATCGCTGCTCGCAGCTATATATATATATTTTTTTTTTCTAACGACTATTCGGGCACTTTCGGGGCCCTTAACATGCTCAAAAACTCTTGAAACTTTGCACACGGGTCAGAACCCGCGGCCATCAGAGCCGGGCTGAAGCTGGTACACGGGCGCGGCAGGGCGGCTCGTCAGCGCCCCCTGGAACAGGGTCTGAACACTTTGTCCATAAATCAAACACGCTTGCATGTAATAATATGAAACTCGGTACACATGTCGATCTCATTGTTTCATATATACATCGCGCTTTTACTTTTTACCCCAGCCCAACAGGAAGTCAGATATTTACGGTTGTTTTTAAAACGGATGCAATGGAATTTAATGTACTCCTCCTAGAGCATTCATCCGCATGGAACGAAACTCGGTCAGCCTGAAGTCAAGACATAGACGATCAAAAATTGCGAAGGGATTTTTGATATCTCGAACGGTTTGGCTGTGGCGAGGAAACAAAATTATGGTGAGAAATGTGAAACAGGAAGTGTGTCCTAACTTCAGCATACATCAACCGATCTTGATGAAACTTCAGGAGTGTGTTCGCCGTAAGAGGACGATCACATGGATGTGACTATTGTGTGTCAAAGTTATAGCGCCACCAACTGGCAGCAGGAAGTGTGTCACTTTCAAAATGCTTTGAAATCACCCTCTTATTTTAACCCGATTTGCTTCAATCTTCATCTGTATAATGTAAATACACGGCAGATGTAGACCTGTGAATGGATTCTTGATATCTTTGAAACTGTTTCCGTGGCGACGCATTAAACTTTACCATTCTTTTAGGATGCTTTTGAGACCCTTAGCATGCTTCAAATTGCATGAAACTTGACAGACACATCACATTTATTAGCCAGTAGACACATGCAAAGTTTCAGAAACGGGCGTGGTGAGGGCTCAGTAGCGCCACCTTTTGACAAAAGTGGGGTTGTTAGTTTTATCTACAGTTACAAAAATCGGTATGTATATTGTACTCCTCGATCCGGAACTCTTTCTAATTGACACTCTTTAACTAGGACCCACAGAAAGTAAGATATGTTTGTTTGAATCTGGTCATGCTCCCTTTGAGCCTACATCTCTGTCTCTCTCTGTGTGTGTGTTAGTAGGGGGAGGGACTTAACTTAACCATTTCAGTGCTGTGTGTTTTTTTCTGCTGTGTAATTTCTTAATACATTTCTTAAGCCTGGTATGTTTTAAATAAGTTTTTATTTTAATTTTTATAAGAGAAGGCATAATATAACCAGTTAAATTGTAGTGCATTGACAATAGTTTTATATAATTAGTTTATTAATTAAATTAACTTGGTCCATAAACTTGGTCCAGCTGCGAGACTGACAGGTCTGACTGTCTGACACTGGCCAATCGGAATCAAGAGCGGAGAAGCGGCCGCTCCCATAGGCAGTATAGTATCTCCCCGCCCTGTGGAGGCATTCCGCCGGTCTCGTGTAGTTTCTCGCCGGTCTCGTCTCTGAGACCCCTACACCTGGTATTAAAATGCGATCTGTATCCAGATAAGTTATCCGGATAATAAAAAAAGAAATATCAATGCAAGGTATTACGTTGTGATCGGATTGTGATCGATTTGCCTGACCATCTGGAGGTAGTCTGGCTCGCATTGTGTTCGGATCTTTACGTGTAAACGCAATCTGGTTGTTGATATCACACATGTATATTTTACTCCTCCCAAAAATGCTAAAAAATAAACGAGTGAGAGCGTTTACAGGCTGCTATAGTCAGACATGACGGCGCTACTGCGACACGCATCACCACCGCAGATAAGCAGCAGCTGAGCGTCAAACCAACGTGCAAACATCGCAAATAAAAGTGAAAGTAAGTCAGAGATGCTTAATCATCTACACAATCATCTTCAAGTAAAGAAAGAAATGATCTCTTGACTCTTAAGGGCTGTTGCCACTCTCTCTTATTGATGTCTATTGATGAAATTAGCTGATGATCAATAAAATGCATGCTAATATCTGTAATAAACAACCGACAAAATTACTGTATGATGGTGTAAATAAAGAATCAGTCCAGCATCGCCATGTCAGTGTGTATTGATTCATCATTGTCTCTTCATAGTTTGCAAGAGACATTTAATAAACTGAGCGTATTTGATAAACTGAGCGTAGCCTATTCATCTGTCAATATAACCTCATTCTTTTTAATGATCAGAAGAACGCGTATCGACTACCGTTACAGTACAATATGTCCTAACTACACACGACGCCGCGACACGCGATAAAAGGTATCTTTTCCATGTAAATCAGAGTTTTTGTCCTAACCAGACGCGACGGCGACATGCGAAGTTTCTAATTTAGAAACGGTTCCTATTTCTGCGATGTCGCGGTTGACAGAATGAAGAAATTACACTGGTTATGAGTACACATTATTTATTTTTAGTTAAAAATAGGTCACTGTGCCACAAGCCATAACGGATAATTTACCTCAGATTTTGAAAGCATGTAATATTATAGTGTTCAAAATGAATTCTATGCAAACATACGACTGTATTTCATAACAACGACAATAACTTGAGGCAGATGCCACCAAATGTGTTAAAATAAATGAATTATTTGCTGGACTTAAGTGAAAAGGATAGCCATTTAACACTAGAACTCCCAAGGCGGTCATTTTGACCGTTTTTAAAATTTACAGTGTAATAACTTTGTTAAAATAAAATCAATGTGGCTGTAGGACTCTGACTTTTCCTAAATATGTGTATATTTTATTCTGGCACTGTTATTTTATTACAATCACAAAACACAAAACAGTTGCGTCCTATTTCTACCTAGAATGGCCATGGCGGTCATTTTGACCGCACGCATTATAAATATCATAAGTCCGCTATATTTCCCGCGATCAACACGCACATATTGTAGAAGTGCACAAATGAGCAAGTTTCGCGTCCATCACGCAACTGGCAAGCGAATTTCGCTCCGACAACATGAAATCAAAAGCCACTCAACTGGTGCGAGAGTCGGGTAGGCGGTCCGGGACGAAGATGATGAAGGCAGTGCCAAGTAAGGAGAAACTGCAAAAATTAAATCAAGGAGTCATGTGCCAAATGTCACAAAGTAGTGTGAGGGACTGAAGCTGCACGCGAAGCGGTGTTTTCCTATGTGTGTGTGCGTAACGTCAGTGAATGAAGCGGGGGGTTTCCACCGTTCAAATGAGCCCACATCTTTATTATCATCTATCGTAACATTGTAGATCTATTTATTTTTAGATTTCACATTGATTGTATTTGTATAACAGGGCTGTAGGCTACTGTATGAAGCTTTGACGTTTCCTAGATTTTTTGCATGTCTATTCACGTGGAGAGTGCGGTGAAAAAATATTTTTGACGCAAAACTTTCCTCGGCAGCACCTGTCGGGGAAATATTTTTGTATTGGCTTTATAATATGATATAATATTTTGCTTGTTTTAAGGGCGATGGCATTATAACATGACAACAGGAATTATAAGTGTCACTGGAAAACTTAAAGAGAAAGGTTCAAATGCAGATATGACATGACGAAAATGACGTTCAGTACAGCCAAATGAACGTTAAAGTTTGAACGGTCAGAATGACCGCTATGGTCGTTGTAGTAGTTATGGAATTCCGGTAGTTCTAGTTTTAATGACCATAGCACATAGTTGGTGTGAAAAAAGGAGTATTTTGCATATAAATATGCACATAAATACATATTTTTTTCAATTTGTCTCCCTGAAAGTGCCTGGCAGAAGCCTATACTGTCTGTGTCATAAATGTGAACATAATATTGTAACAGAATATTCTTATGCTATATTATATAAACTATATTTCATGAGGTGAAACATCACTGCCAGGAGCTACAGAATATATATTTCTGTAGGTCCTCACCGTGATGTTGCACTTCATGAAATATATGTAGTATAGCCTAAGAATATTCTATTAAAATATTAAGTGGCACATAAATTCAGACCAGTTATTTACAATAAAGCCTTATAAAATCATTTCCATTCCCTTTGTTTATTATTTTAATAGTTTTTTCTTGGTTTTGATAGTAAATAAAATCTAATTAGTAATTTTACATGCAGATTAATGCACGTATAGATTAATGCACGTGTGTGTGTGTTTGCATAGTGGGCCGGTCTGGATGAAGTGTCCAGGGCTGATTTTTTGTCCCAGTCCAGCCCTGAATGGCAATATTCACATTACTTTCAGTTTATTGCTCGAAAGTACAAAAATATTTGAGTGAAATGTAGGCTATAGTAAACCCTAAGATTATTATTTGTGACATTAGAACAAAATATGTGGATATAAAAACATGTATATAGGCTAAAGAACTAAATGAACGATCTCTATTTTCTAATTTCACGACGTCCACACAAGACCAGGCTTGGGAGGGTTACTTTAAAAAATGTATTCCGATACAGTTACAAATTATTTCATAAAAAAGGGTCCCACTTTATATTAATTGGCTTTAAGTACTTTATACTTTTTCAAAAAGTAACTACAATCTGATTACTTTTTTTGATGTAACTCACTGTAATAATATACAGTTACTGGATTTTTGTTTCCTGATTACATAATGCTGTTACATGTATTCTGTTGCTCCCACAAGACATTAGTCTGAATATTTTCCTGTATGAACAAAATGGAGTTTCCATTGTTCACACACAAACACACACAGAGTTTGATCGCGCCTCTCTCGTGACTGTGTGTGCGTGTCATGTGTTCTAGGCTGTGTGCATGCACTTCTGAAGCTGCTCAGAAAATAATAAAATGCCATGCAGAGGACTAATGCAAAATGTGTGGGAAAATCCATTTGATTGTAGTTTAAGTGAGAAATAATTTCAGTGCTCTGGTCAATAGCTGTAGAGTGAAAACTGGTGAATGCAGTATACAGCTTTCACAGAAAGAGAATGATGTGAGCACGTACGATTGGCAGTGAATCTTTTATGCGGACAAAATAGCTCAATAAGAGTAACAAAATACATGTGGAAAAAATCACATCGTAATGTTTTAAAGAAGAGTGGTTTGATTAAAGTGGTGTAAATATACCCGATCCGGCAAAGATGGCAGTATCAGAGCTGATAACGATCCTGAGTATCGGATCGGCGCATCCCTACATACTATAATGTAAACACAGTACAGATGTAGACCTTGATGTACACCTGACCTTTCAGAAGGTTGCTCATGCATACTTTGTGGTTAAAATGTGCCCTCGATCCGCACTTTTGCAGAGCCTTCACTGCTGCAAGCTCTTCAGCACACTTCTTTTTGACAGTCAAAGCGGGGGTTACGTTTTTGCACGTCATGTAGAATAACCCTAAAAGCACCAAGGGTGCGGTGCCACCGGCTTTATATATATATATATATATATATAAATATAGCTGCGAGCAGCGATTGCGGGCCAAAGCCGGCGGTACCGCCATCCCGGTGCCTTTAGGTAACTAAAGGCACCGGGGTTGCGGTGCCACCGGCTTGGGCCCGCAATCGCTGCTCGCAGCTATATATATATATATATATATATATTTTTTTTTTTTTTTTTTTTTTTTCTAACGACTATTCGGGCACTTTCGGGGCCCTTAACATGCTCAAAAACTCTTGAAACTTTGCACACGGGTCAGAACCCGCGGCCATCAGAGCCGGGCTGAAGCTGGTACACGGGCGCGGCAGGGCGGCTCGTCAGCGCCCCCTGGAACAGGGTCTGAACACTTTGTCCATAAATCAAACACGCTTGCATGTAATAATATGAAACTCGGTACACATGTCGATCTCATTGTTTCATATATAAATCGCGCTTTTACTTTTTACCCCAGCCCAACAGGAAGTCAGATATTTACGGTTGTTTTTAAAATGCATGCAATGGAATTTAATGTACTCCTCCTAGAGCATTCATCCACATGGAACGAAACTCGGTCAGCCTGAAGTCAAGACATAGAGGATCAAAAATTGCGAGGGGATTTTTGATATCTCGAACGGTTTGGCTGTGGCGAGGAAACGAAATTATGGTGAGAAACGTGAAACAGGAAGTGTGTCCTAACTTCAGCATACATTAACTGATCTTGATGAAACTTCAGGAGTGTGTTCGCTGTAAGAGGACGATCACATGGATGTGACTATTGTGTGTCAAAGTTATAGCGCCACCAACTGGCAGCAGGAAGTGTGTCATTTTCAAAATGCTTTGAAATCACCCTCTTATTTTAACCCGATTTGCTTCAAACTTCATCTGTATAATGTAATGACCTGTGTCATTGATGATGAAGACCTGTGAATGGATTCTTGATATCTTTGAAACTGTTGCCGTGGCGACGCATCAAACTTTACCATTCTTTTAGGATGCTTTTGAGACCCTTAGCATGCTTCAAATTGCATGAAACTCCTCAGACACATCACATTTATTAGCCAGTAGACATGTGCAAAGTTTCAGAAACGGGCGTGGTGAGGGCTCAGTAGCGCCACCTTTTGACAAAAGTTGGGTTGTTAGTTTTATCTACAGTTACAAAAATCAGTATGTATATTGTACTCCTCGAGCCGAACAACTTTCTAATTGACACTCATTAGCTAGGACCCACAGAAAGTAAGATATGTTTGTTTGAATCTAGTCATGCTCCCTTTGACTCTACATCTCTGTCTCTGTCTGTGTGTGTGTTAGTAGGGGAGGGGCTTAACCATTTCACTGCTGTGTGTTTTTTTCGCTGTGTAATTTCTTAATACATTTCTTAAGCCTGGTATGTTTTAAATAAGTTTTTATTTTAATTTTTATAAGTGAAGGCATAATATAACCCGTTAAATTGTAGTGCATTGACAATAGTTTTATATAATTAGTTTATTAATTAAATTAACTTGGTCCATAAACTTGATCTGAAAATTGGGTCCATAAATCAAACACACTTGCATATAATAATATTAAACTCGGTACACTTATAGATCTCATTAGCCCAAACAACTTTAAGCCAGCCCAACAGGAAGTCGGTTGTTTCGGTCTGTATGTGAATGTTTTGCAAAACCAGCCTTTACATTTTTATTTCCCCCCTCTTAAGTAATTTTTAATTATTCCCACACCAAACTTCTTCAAAATTATGAAAATATATTAAAGATACTAAATCAGGCATATGTACTGGCCATCGGGACTACCGGGAGATTCCCGGCGGGCCGCGGTCTGGTTGGGCCGGCGGCCCGGCGCGTTATGTATTTTGTTTTTAAATCATTATTAATTGTAAATATATTCTATCGTAAGTATATTGTTAAATTGTCCAATTCCGGACTTATGCGTCTCTCTCATGAAGCCGCATGAAGCTGACGCGAGCTGTGAGACTGACAGGTCTGACTGTCTGACACTGGCCAATCGGAATCAAGAGCGGAGAAGCGGCCGCTCCCATAGGCAGTATAGTATCTCCCCGCCCTGTGGAGGCATTCCGCCGGTCTCGTGAAGTTTCTCGCCGGTCTCGTCTCTGAGACCCCTACACCTGGTATTAAAATGCGATCTGTATCCAGATAAGTTATCCGGATAATAAAAAAAGAAATGTTAGTGCAAGGTATTACGTTGTGATCGGATTGTGATCGATTTGCCTGACCATCTGGAGGTAGTCTGGCTCGCATTGTGTTCGGATCTTTACGTGTAAACGCAATCTGGTTGTTGATATCACACATGTATATTTTACTCCTCCCAAAAATGCTAAAAAATAAACGAGTGAGAGCGTTTACAGGCTATGTTATAGTCAGACATGACGGCGCTACTGCGACACGCATCACCGCCGCAGATGAGCAGCAGCTGAGCGTCAAACCAACGTGCAAACATCGCAAATAAAAGTGAAAGTAAGTCACAGACGCTTAATCATCTACACAATCATCTTCAAGTAAAGAAAGAAATGATCTCTTGACTCTTACCAGGGCTGTTGCCACTCTCTCTTATTGATGTCAATTGATGAAATTAGCTGATGATCAATAAAATGCATGCTAATATCTGTAATAAACAACCGACAAAATTACTGTATGATGGTGTAAATAAAGAATCAGTCCAGCATCGCCATGTCAGTGTGTATTGATTCATCATTGTCTCTTCATAGTTTGCAAGAGACATTTAATAAACTGAGCGTAGGCTATTTGATAAACTGAGCGTAGCCTATTCATCTGTCAATATAACCTCATTCTTTTTAATGATCGGAAGAACGCGTATCGACCACCGTTACAGTAAAATATGCATGTATGTCCATTTAAACTCGATTTTGGGTCAAATATGGATTACATCATGACACTGGCAAGAATGTGGTTACATTTAAAGATGTTGTGCCAAGCATGAGAATGCTACGTTCAGCTGCTTTTGAAAAAACATGTTTTTTCCACTTCCTGAAAAGTAACCGTTTTGGACATACGTGAGTTTCATCGGGCAGCGACGATATATTAAAGATACTAAATCAGGCATGTACTGGCCATCGGGACTACCGGGAGATTCCCGGTGGGCCGCGGTCTGGTTGGGCCGGCGGCCCGGCGCGTTATGTATTTTGTTTTTAAATCATTATTAATTGTAAATATATTCTATCGTAAGTATATTGTTAAATTGTCCAATTCCGGACTTATGCGTCTCTCTCATGAAGCCGCATGAAGCTGACGCGAGCTGAGAGACTGACAGGTCTGACTGTCTGACACTGGCCAATCGGAATCAAGTTCAGATTCTAGACTTGAGAAGCGGCCGCTTACACCGTGTCCTAACTACACACGACGCCGCGACACGCGATAAAAGGTATCTTTTCCATGTTAATCAGAGTTTTTGTCCTAACCCGACGCGACGGCGACATGCGAAGTTTCTAATTTAGAAACGGTTCCTATTTCTGCGACGTCGCGGCTGACAGAATGAAGAAATTACACTGGTTATGAGTACACATTATTTATTTTTAGTTAAAAATAGGTCACTGTGCCACAAGCCATAACGAATAATTTACCTCAGATTTTGAAAGCATGTAATATTATAGTGTTCAAAATGAATTCTATGCAAACATACGACTGTATTTCATAACAACGATAACTTGAGGCAGATGCCACCAAATGTGTTAAAATAAATGAATTATTTGCTGGACTTAAGTGAAAAGGATAGCCATTTAATGACCATAGCACATAGTTGATGTGAAAAAGGAGTATTTTGCATATAAATATGCACATAAATACATATTTTTTCAATTTGTATCCCTGAAAGTGCCTGGCAGAAGCCTATACTGTCTGTGTCATAAATGTGAACATAATATTATCTACTGTCTGTGTCATAAATGTGAACATAATAATGTAACAGAATATTCTTATGCTATATTATATAAACTATATTTCATGAGGTGAAACATCACTGCCAGGAGCTACAGCATATATATTTCTGTAGGTCCTCACCGTGATGTTGCACTTCATAAAATATATGTAGTATAACCTAAGAATATTCTATTAGAATATTAATTGGCACATAAATTAAGACCAGTTATTTACAATAAAGCCTTATAAAATCATTTCCATTCCCTTTGTTTATTATTTTAATAGTTTTTTCTTGTTTTTGATGGTAAATAAAATCTAATCAGTAATTTTACATGCAGATTAATGCACGTATAGATTAATGCACGTGTGTGTGTTTACATGCATAGTGGGCCGGTCTGGATGAAGTGTCCAGGGCTGATTTTTTGTCCCAGTCCAGCCCTGAATGGCAATATTCACATTACTTTCAGTTTATTGCTCGAAAGCACAAAAATATTTGAGTGAAATGTAGGCTATAGTAAACCCTAAGATTATTATTTGTGACATTAGAACAAAATATGTGGATATAAAAACATGTATATAGGCTAAAGAACTAAATGAACGATCTCTATTTTCTAATTTCACTAAACATTTCATTAAGTTTCGTGGACATTTTATAAAACATGGATCTTAGGCTCATTTTGTAAACTTAAATAACTGATTTAGATGCGCAAACTTGGTGCCGTTGCGGAGATGTAGGCTCCATGTTCGGTGCAGGTTCGGCTTCTTGGTCGTTCATCCTCGGATGCGGCATCGCGTGCGCTGTTTGCCGCGCGCACCTTTCCGCTCGTTCGGACGCGTCAAGTATAAACAAGGCTCGAAAGTCTTGGATAACACAAAACGAAATGAACAGGATTGTTGCAGGGTTTATTGTAGAAGACATGCTTCCCCTGTCGACCATTAATCCCCCAGGTTTAGAAAAATACATTTTAAATTAGGATTAAGAATTTTATGGGATAAAGTGACCTTTATTTTATTATTTTTCATTGACATCTTTTTTTTAATTATTATTATTACCATGAGCCGAATAAAAAGCTGGTTTTGTTCTCAGGAGAAGAGTTTTATTCTCCCAGCCTGTTTTGAAACTTCTGTGTTAAACACCATTTTAAAATATTGAATTTTGAACCCCATTTTGTTTGTGAATTTTACAGTGCGGCATATTTATTTGTGCAGACAGGGATATTGTTCTTTCATGTCATTTTGTATAGATTTTTACAATAAAGTGATGATAGGGCAAAAACTGATATGATGTTTGTCCATGTAGGCTAAACGGTAAATTAAGAAACAGGAAAGTAAAGTAATAAGTAGTGAAGTTACTTTTCCAACGCAGTAACTAGTAAAGTAATCTCATTACAATTTACAGAAGTAACAAGTAACTAATTACTTTTTTGAGTAACTACCCCAACACTGTATAAGACTATACCAATATTGGAACTATAGCCATTTTATTCCTTTTTTTAAATTTAAGAATTATGTTTAAGTTTAAAAACAGACAGAATGGTTTAGTCAAAAGAGAAAAAAATCATTCATAGTGCTATACTGCCCTCTTGTGTTCAAAATTAGGTAGAACTATTGGATCAATATCCACATTAGGTAATACAGTAGGATTGGGGCCTTAAAAATCACTAACTTAAAAAGTGAAAGTAACGGACGTCCACACAAGACCAGGCTTGGGAGGGTTACTTTAAAAATGTATTCCGATACAGTTACAAATTATTTCATAAAAAAGGGTCCCACTTTATATTAAATGGCTTTAAGTACTATATACTTTTTCAAAAAGTAACTACAATCTGATTACTACTTTTTTTGATGTAACTCACTGGATTTTTGTATCCTGATTACATAATGCCGTTACATGTATTCTGTTGCTCTCACAAGACATTAGTCTGAATATTTTCCTGTATGAACAAAATGGAGTTTCCATTGTTCGCACACAAACACACATTCGATCGCGCCTCTCTCGTGACTGTGTGTGCGCGTCATGTGTTCTAGGCTGTGTGCATGCACTTCTGAAGCTGCGCAGAAAATAGTAAAATGCCATGCGGAGGACTAACGCAAAATGTGTGAGAAAATCCATTTGATTGTAGTTTAAGTGAGAAATAATTTCAGTGCTCTGGTCAATAGCTGTAGAGTGAAAACTGGTGAGTGCAGTATACAGCTTTCACAGAAAGAGAATGATGTGAGCACGTACGATTGGCAGTGAGTCCTGTGTGTGGACAAAATAGCTCAATAAGAGTAATAAAATACATGTGAAAAAAATCACATCATAATGTTTTAAAGAAGAGTGGTTTGATTAAAGTGGTGTAAATATACCCGATCCGGCAAAGATGGCAGTATCGGAGCTGATACCGATCCTGAGTATCGGATCGGCGCATCCCTAAATACTATAATGTAAACACAGTACAGATGTAGACCTGGATGTACACCTGACCTTTCAGAAGGTTGCTCACGCATACTTTGAGGTTAAAATGTGCCCTCAATGTGCACTTTTGCAGAGCCTTCACTGATGCAAGCTCTTCAGCACACTTCTTTTTGACAGTCAAAGCGGGGGTTATATTTTTGCACGTCATGTAGAATAACCCTAAAAGCACCAAGGTGGCGGTGCCACCAGCTTTATATATATATATATATATATATATATATATAAATATAGCTGCGAGCAGCGATTGCGGGCCAAAGCCGGCGGTACCGCCATCCCGGTGCCTTTAGGTAACTTTTTTTTTTCTAACGACTATTCGGGCACTTTTGGTGCCCTTAACGTGCTCAAAAACTCTTGAAACTTTGCACACGGGTCAGAACCCGCGGCCATCAGAGCCGGGCTGAAGCTGGTACCCGGGCGTGGCAGGGCGGCTCGTCAGCGCCCCCTGAAACAGGGTCTGAACACTTTGTCCATAAATCAAACACGCTTGCATGTAATAATATGAAACTCGGTACACATGTCGATCTCATCGTTTCATATATACATCGCACTTTTACTTTTTACCCCAGCCCAACAGGAAGTCAGATATTTACGGTTGTTTTTAAAACGCATGCAATGGAAATTAATGTACTCCTCCTAGAGCATTCATCCACATGGAACGAAACTCGGTCAGCCTGAAGTCAAGACATAGAGGATCAAAAATTGCGAGGGGATTTTTGATATCTCGAACGGTTTGGCCGTGGCGAGGAAATGAAATCATGGCGAGAAACGTGAAACAGGAAGTCTGTCATAACTTCAGCATACGACAACCGATCTTGATGAAACTTCAGGAGTGTGTTCGCTGTAAGAGGACAATCACATGGATGTGACTATTGTGTGTCAAAGTTATAGCGCCACCAACTGGCAGCAGGAAGTGTGTCACTTTCAAAATGCTTTAAAATCATCCTCTTATTTTAACCCGATTTGCTTCAAACTTCATCTGTATAATGTAAACATATGGCAGATGTAGACCTGTGAATGGATTCTTGATATCTTTGAAACGGTTGCCGTGGCGACGCATCAAACTTTACCATTCTTTTAGGATGCTTTTGAGACCCTTAGCATGCTTCAAATTGCATGAAACTCATCAGACACATCACATTTATTAGCCAGTAGACATGTGCAAAGTTTCAGAAACGGGCGTGGTGAGGGCTCAGTAGCGCCACCTTTTGACAAAAGTGGGGTTGTTAGTTTTATCTACAGTTACAAATATCAGTATTTATATTGTACTCCTCGAGCCGGACAACTTTCTAATTGACACTCATTAGCTAGGACCCACAGAAAGTAAGATATGTTTGTTTGAATCTGGTCATGCTCTGTTTGAGCCTACATTTCGGTCTCAGTCTGTGTTATTGCCTGTCTGTGTGTGTGCATGTCTGTGTGTGTGTGCAGGGGGAGGGGGCTTAACTATTTCACTGCTGTGTGTCTCGCCTGCAGAAAAAGAAAATACATTTCTTAAGCCTGGTATGTTTTAAATAAGTTTTTTTTATAAGTAAAGGCATATAACCAGTTCAATTGTAGTGCATTGACAATAGTTTTATATAATTAGTTTATTAATTAAATTAACTTAAACTTGAAGGTCCATAAACTTGATCTGAAAATTTGGTCCATAAATCAAACACACTTGCATGTAATAATATGAAACTTGGTACACATATAGATCTCATCGGTTCATATATACTTCACACTCTTACTTTTTACCCCAGCCCAACAGGAAGTCGGCTATTTAGGGTTGTTTAAATCGATGATTTTGTGTGTGTGGGGTGGGGGGTAGGTATGATTACTATTAAAGAGTTCGCATATTCACTTTTCTTGAAAATATTTAGCTAGATCTATTTAAATGCTTCAGTTTGTTTTCATATTATAATAATATATTATGTGCACAAATTGAAGCATTTGAACTGATATATAATTTCACTTCAAATACTTCAATTCGTTTTTTTATATTTTATTAGGCCTCTTTTGTATTATATTATGAGCCTGAATAAAGAATCTAACAAATGTATTGTTTAGGTTATATTAGGCCTATATTTTATTATATTTTAAGGCTAAATAAAGTACCTCACAAGGGTTGTTTAGGGCTCATTGCCAATAAAAGTTTGAAACCCCTTGCTAAAGAAAATATTGGAAATTCATAAGCAACAAACAACCATTTAACTTTGATGGTTTAATGCTTCCTGTACACAATTCATTGACTGTACAAAACAAGGTTATAATCGTTAACGAAAACTAACGAAAAAACTAAAACTAGATGGGAAAACACATTGTCGTTAACTGAAATAAAAATAAAAACGAGCCATTACAAAAAAACTATAACTAACTAAAACTGTAATGTGTGTTTGCAAAACTAACTAAAATAAAATAAAATTATATAGCACATGTCCTTAGTTTTCGTCTTTGTAAATGTCTTTAATTTTCATGCTATTTAAAACACGCAGTGTATTCGTTCAGTTGCATTTCATTTCCCTGTAATGCTCCCCCTCCGTCTCTCTCACATGGACGCGCGCACACGCACACACACACGGCCCCTCCCCTCCAGCAGTGCATACCGCGTCTCCATGAAAACGAGGGTTCGATGTTGAAAGCAAGTTCGCAAAAGGTTGGTATCTCATGATGAACATCCTTACGCAATCACACATTAAAAGGTGGTGTACAAATATTTTAAATTCTTAATACAATTCTTTCAGCGTGTTAATGTCGACCCGAGAAGCGATTGAGCCTTCGTTAGAAAGTTAACTGACTTGGTCGCAATTTTGAGGTAAAATGCTGCTGGGTTGTCGATGTCAAAACTCTATAAGCTGTGATTCAAATATTAAATAATGTTATGTCATTATTTTACTCTTACAATGAATGTTTGCTGCTTCAGTCCAGATTAGTGTTGTATAGGGTACATTTAGTAGGGGAGCTCTGGGCACAAAGTAACGCGGGGCTAGTTGCAAGTAACACGCTTGTTTTAAATACTTCCACAAACGCTGGCATGACAAAACTTTGTGTATTTACTAGTTGCCATTTCAACACCATATAGAGAAAAAAATTGCGCCAAAATTCCGAAAAAAAAAGATGTTGATCCAGGAACATGTGCCCCGTTAGAAATATGCTATTCTATACTTGTATGAATTCTACTGAGAAAACACGAGAAACATGTAAATAATGACAGTCAATGTTCAGAGATTATTCATTATATTTTGTTTTGAACTATGCTGTATAGCTGTGTTTTCCGGTGTGATTGTTGTCAAAATCAAAAATTAGATTATTTTTAATTATTAAAAAATCACATTATTTTATTTGAAAAAGTTAATAATTGTATTTTATTTAAAAATATTTTGGTTTGACTTGTATATATTTTTTATTAGATCTGATAACAATTTAAGCTGTTATATGGTGACTTTACAATGTGCCCCTCACCTATGGGGCATGTTGTCACATTTCACTTCCATTCTTTCAGGGTAAATCAAGTAAAAAGTATACACTGTATTCATAAAACAAAACCACATAATTGTAGTAGACATGTGGGAAATTAATGTGGGAAAAAATAAATACTCTAAACCCTTTGTAGAATTACACAAACTGAGAAAGTCAAAAAGCGTTACATTGTGCCCCACTCTCCCCTATAGGGTGTGGAAATTGTAAAGCTGTGGGATTTTTATATATAAGATATCTAGATTGTTGGTACGGTAAAGGAATTTCACATTGTAGGCTACATTTTATGTACTGGTTTTAATGTCGAATAGATATTTCTAAAATTGTTTGATGTTTTTGTTGAGTTATAATTCTTTTTCTGACCTTTTTCAACCTTGCCCCTGACAAATTACCCAAACTACAAAAAAGACTAAAACTAACACTAAAACTAAACTAAAACTAAGCATTTTCAAAAAATAGAAACTAAACTAAATTAGTAAACCCACTTTTAAAACTAATTAAAACTAAACTGGCTTTATGCACAGCTGCGCTACTTCCTGAATTTAAGCAAGCTCCTTGTTTCCTGTCTGCCATTATTGGACAAATTGATTAATTCAGGTGTGCCTGACCTCAGTAGTCACGGCAAGAATAATCAGACACACCTGAATTAATCAAGTTTGCCCAATAATGGCAGACAGGAAACAAGGAGCTGGCTTAAGTTCAGGAAGTAGTGCAGCTGTGCATAAAGCCCACTGAATTTGAAAATAAAAATTCCAAACGAAATAAAAATAAAAACTAATGAAAAATGCAAAACTATAATAACCTTGGTACAAAAACACTTTATGGTTTTCCCAAACCATCTCAGTGTAACAGCTTGCTTTTCTTTCTTACTACATTCTTTTATTGTAAAGAATTGAACTGTCCTGCAAAAGATTTTGTAAATTATTTTTCATAGTATTTATTGGTAAAGACTGTACAGTTAACAGCACTGGAAAAAATATCAGATAACCTAAAATGTGCTTCATTTAGTGACTTCTTAATTAACTGCTTGTTTTTCACAAATATGATTTAATACCAATACGTTACATTAAGGGTCAAATAAAATATAAATGGCACGCGTAGACGACTAAATACCGACTCCAAACGATCCAAATGCTGTTTAAACATAGATGAAAAGATGACCACATCATCCAAGTACAGAAGAAAGGAATGGAAACGCTGGTCCCCAAATATTCTTTCCATCAGCCACTGGAAGGTCCCGGATGCATTGCACAACCCATATGGCATCCTCTGGAACTCAAATAAGCCAAATGGCATGCAAAAAACGGTCTTAGCCCGGTCCCTCTCAGCGACTGACACCTGATTATAACCACTTGCAAGGTCCGGAGTGGAAAAGAGAGATGCTCCTGTAAGGGCGTCCAAAGACTCCTCAATTCTCGGCAATGGGAAGGCATCTCTCCTAGTCTTTGCATTTAATTGCCTATAATCAACACAAAGACGAATAGATCCATCTTTTTTTCCACCACCACGATGGGTGACGAATAAGGACTACAACTTGGCTTTACCACTCCCTGATCTAACAACTCCTGGATATGTGCTTTCACCACATCATACTGGGATGGTGGGAGTCGTCTGTAACGCTGCCGCACCGGAGTGTCATCAATCAAAGAAATCTCGTGCTCAATCAAGTCAGTACAACCTAAAGGTGCCTCACTACAACTAAAGGTATCACTATACTTCTGAAGTAAGGACTTTGCTTCCTGTTGCTCGAACTCAGATAAATTAGGCCAGGAAAGATCCACAAACCCCAACAATGGAGTTATAGCCACCTCCGTCGAACGAATGAATGCAACAGGGCCTTGGGTACCATTCTCTTCCTGGAAGCAGATGGGTTTGTTAGCAGAATGGGCAGTGATCAAATACATTTCTCCCAATAGGGTCCGTGGTTTTATCCACCGGTCTACCTGGCCCACATTAACAACTGGCACTTGTACCGTACCATTTCCCATGGGGAGCAATGAAATTGGAACAATTAAATCTGGTGGCAGCTGCCACCCTGCCTCTGCTGGTTCCAACAATACAGAAGGAATCAATGGGCCAAGCCCCTGCCTACAGGTGGCTGACACAAACTTTAAGGATCCGGCTGGGACACAGATGGAGGACCCAGGAGCGGTCAAAACCCTACCCAGAACACCAGACGTCGAAAACGCTTCCAGGCGTTGACACGCTAATAAGGCATGTTCCCAAACAGCTGGAACTGTTTACCCAGAAGTAAACAGATCTACCCCATCTTGGCAAAAAAAACTCTTGCAAACAGCAACGGAGAACATTCATCCCGATCAATCCTGGGACCAAGTCCTTGCTTGTCTTAAGCCTAGATTCAGGTGGATCCTGGACCACCAAAACTCCTATTGAAGGAAGAACTTTCCCTAAAACTTCTACATCCAATTCTTAACATATCTAAGCCGTTGGCCGTTTTCAACTGTAACTAGTGCTGTGTTGAAAAAATCGATTCACGATTCTGAATCGATTTTCATATTAATTTCTAAAGATCGATCCGTAGCTCAGAGAATCGATTTATTAATAGGCCATTTTCCCCGTGAACTTTAACTTGCCGCGAGTGATCCCTATGTGCGCATTGAAAGCTTTCACTCAGCGCGCAAATTGTTACGACAATGGACTTTGATTCATTAAACCGTTCATTCAACGAACACGTTCAAAAAAGCAGATTCATTAAAATATATGTAATGAAACAACTTCAAGGTGTTAATTATTTTTACCTTTGCGTTCCACTTAAGGCCCAGCTGAGCAGCAATGCGTCGCATGGGCAAATGGCATTGATTCAATGCGTGAGTCTCTAATTTTATTTCCTTGCGGTTTCCTCGTGCTGTGGGATGCTGATCAGCGCTGCTGCTGACGCGCATTTATGGTAAATACCCGTAACGTGAACGTTAAAAGGATGACTCGACAACTATTTCGCGTTCTTTTGGCACGGCAAGCTTTTCGCTAATATATATGACTTCAAAGACAGACGCCGGTAATCGCACGCGCTCTGCCGGTCTCTTTCATTCACTGTCTGTGTGAAGCCTCTGTAGGCTACACATCACCACGATAAACAGTCTCGTTATCATTATGAACTAGTCTAACAGTCAATACACATGCATGAAGTTCAAAACAAGAAGGGTATAGCCTTATAAAAAACGTTAATATCACGGGGATTGTTCTTTATAACAAATATAGGCTACTAATTTGCAGTTGAATGTCTATAATAAATTATTACAGTACTGTAGTTATGCAACATATTGAATATTAGTATCATGTTGCATAACTACAGTCCTGTAATTCAGGTAACAGCTGGAAAAAATGCTTTTTTTCAAAAACAAATATCTAAATCTCAAAGATCGGATCGAATCGGATCGAATCGAATCGGATCGAATCGAATAATGATAATCGATTCAAGATCTTGAGAATCGGAATCGAATCGATTCTTGAAATTTGAATCGAAACACAGCTCTAACTGTAACCAACCACAAGAACGTAGCTGGTCACACCCCAGGACTCAAAAATGGTTATTAAAGAAGGACTCTGTGATGGTAGATACCATAGAACCAGTATCTATAAGACAAGTAACATTTATCCCGTTCATCCGAACGTCTGCCATGGGGCACTCGCCCACCAATGCCGAAGGACAAGGAAAAAGAGATGTAAAAGAATGTGAGCCCATCGACCCCCCTTCCAGTGCTTGGCTCCATGCACTAGAGGGTGCTAGTTTCCCTGCTGCTGGCCAGAAAAATCGGCCTGGGACCAACCCCCACACGCTGTGCCTGCCGTGAGCCTGCCGTGAGACAATCCCTAGCCATATGGCCTACTTGCTCACAGCGCAGACAAATAGGTCTGCCATCCTCATCAAAACGAAAACGCCTCTGATAATTGGTCTGTCTATTAGGTGGGTTAAGTGACCCAGAGCCAGGGGAAGGGTCACTTAACCCATTAAGAATGGCATCCAATTGGGCCTGTTGCCTACGCAAACAATCCTTGAGCTCGGTCAATTCATTACTTGGTTGTGCTACCACGACCTGGGCTTCTGCCTGCCATTGTCCCACCGCTCTTGAACTGGCATCACACGAAAAAGCCCTTGCTCGAATCGGACGAGGCCCCTCACCATCATCAGCCCAACGAAATGCCTCCCGACGCAAGTCTAAAAAGGAGGAATCAGGATTTAGGCGGATGTATCGTTTTAATTTTCTACGCAACATTTTGTCTCTAACGTTTTCTGCAAACTGATCACGAAGAACAAAGTCGGGTTTAGCAATTGCAGTTGTATTTTACGCAATACGACTTCCATAAGTGACATTAACAAATGTGAAAACTCACGCAACATTTCTCCCTCCCGTTGACGACATTGGAAGAATTTTTGTTGGGCGTCAATATAAGACTGGCTACAGCCAAATGTCTCAGTCAGTATAGAGAAAATATTTTCAGGCTCAGATCTAACTGAAGCTGGCTGGAGTTTAATTTCTAGTTTTGCCTCCCCATCCAGAAGATAATAAACGAAATACGCCTGCTCGCCTATGGACATCTGTCTAACCTGTAGACATCGACGGACCTCCTCAAGCCATTCCTCCACCGAAGGGGACTCTGAACTACCAGAGAACCGGGGATATTTACGTTCTCTAGGAACATACACATACCTCAATCCAGAAGACCCTGGTTCCTGAATGTTTGGCTCTTGGGGAGTTAACACTCGCTGCTCTCCCTGTTCTACAGCCACAGTAGATGCTACATTTCCCTGACGTAGCTTTGCATTATCACTCTGTAACTGGTTAATCTGCTCCATTAGCTGCCCGACCCGCTCCTCCAGCTCCTGAGACATTTCAAACAAAAAGGGAGGGAAAAGAAAAAGATGTATTTTTTTTATGCAAACCACTTGTCACTTGCAGAAAAACTTTACACAACCAATCCTCGACCACCGTTTCCCCCGTACTTCACCTGCACTCAAAACACACATGCACACAAAACAAAGAACAAACCAAAATAATAATAATAATAATAATTACACCAGTCCTACTCTCCTACCCTGCCGACTGCGCCAAATGTAACCTCTGGGGGGTCTATCACAACCAAATACTCATGGCTAAGCGACCGTCAGAATTTTAAATGTTTACCAGCAGGCTATCCCAATAAAGGGAAATAAAAAAGAGAGAGAGAGAGAGACTGGAGTATTACAAAAATTGAAAATTTATTTATTTCCTTTTTTTCCCCTTTTTGACTCAATGGACTCACTCACAACATAAGACAGTATTCAAAGGACATTAGGCCTCTGGGTAACAGAGTCAGGGACAACAAAGTCCAAAAACAAAGTGTTCAAATAACTCAAAAACAAAATACAACAAACTCAAAATAAATAAGGCACGTCACAAAATCACAGGCGCAAATATAACCCCCCCCCCCACACACACACACACACACTCAACAAACCAGTGGCCACACAACAAAATTGTTATTTCCCCCAGGATCTTGCACCAATCCAATGGCCTAGAATACAAACATTACATATCAACATACGTCAACACACCGGGGAAAGACTCATAGACAACCCAATAGACCGTTCTTCCCCGCGCACACGCGCACACACACACACACACGGAGCTGAATCCTAAAAACAAGAGCACAGGAAAAACAGTGGCCAGGACAGCATATGCCGCTCCTCCTGGAAAGAACAATTACAATGTTACATAAATAATTATACAGGTCGGCATCACAACTGTGCCTAATTTGTTCCCTGTGCACCAATGGGCTGGGAATTACTTAAGCTGTAAAAAGTTAAGTTGAACAATCGGAGCAGGGCAAGAGGCTAAAGTAGTCTAAATTACTAACCTGTATGAACAGATTACAGCGTCAAGCCAAAAGCTTGGTTATTTATAATACTGTAGCGATCACTTTACTCCGTCTGGTTTTTACGTGAACATTCCCAAACCAAACTATAATAAAAAAACATGGCAAATCAACAGAACTGTACATAAACTATAAACTGTACATAAACTGTACTATCAACATACTGTACATAAACGTTCCGTGAAAATGTACAAACGTGAGGGAGAAAGGAAGCCAATAAACTTACGTTCTCAGCACAACAAACGCACTCGGCAAACTTGTAGTGGTCACTCTAAACCCGGAACTAATAAACAAAACATTAAATCAATAAAAACTCATTACAGCAAGTACCTAAAAAACAGACACAAACGCTGCTCAATAAAAACAAAAGACTTACGTCCTCGTTGAAACACGCCAGCACAAATCGCAGCCGATGAGGGCTCGCAAAGACAGGAAACTAGCAGCAACCACGGCACTGGGTAATCGCACAAACACCAGATGAGGCTATGAAACAATGTAATCGTCTGAATCAAAATACCATATGCCAACGAGGATTGATCCCACAATACATTTAAACATGAACTCACGTCAACTCGTACACCAGCCAAGAGCCCAAGGAAGCAACAGTCTGTGACAGCAAAAACTCGGAAAACCGCCAGCTTGCTGGATTTAAAGGTGTAGCGCCAAACAACCCCCACCTGATTCAATCAAGCGCAATTCTCATGGAACACGCCCCACTCGCTACATTTAGAAGACTATCAATAACCAGACAGTTCCTGGTCTCATTGACTTCCATAGTATATATTTTTCCCTACTATGGAATGAGACCAGAAACTGTCTGGTTACTGATATTCTTCTAAATATCAGAAAATCGGCTGAATGGATTCGAAAACGGTAAAACTCATAACTATTAAACTATTAAACTCTGAGGTAGTTGTAAAATGAGCCTATTTCCAAAAAAAGTGGAGTATCCCTTTAACGTATGGGAGAAGGAGCAGTTGAACCAGGTTGTATGTAAACTAAAATCTCTTTTAGTCACCTTTTTAACTTCTGTAATCTGACATATTATGCTGCTGTCGGTTAATCAATTGAACCTCGCAACTCAATTGGACTCTTGTAATTTCGAAAGTGATAAGACTTTTCAGTGATGGACTTCGCCATCTTTGTTTAGTTCCTTTACTTTAGTTCCTGGTCACTCCCTGCTGAAAAATCCAGCATTGCCGGTTACCAGCATAAGGTATATTTTCCATGCTGGTTGCTGGTCCCCTTATGTTGTCTTTTGATTCCAGCAGACCACAACAAAACTTGCGTATGGGTTAAAAGTTTTTGAAGTTTGTTTGAAGTCACCATTATGGTGATTAGTGTTTTGTTAAGCCCGGAACACACCAAGAAGACACCAACGAACTAGCGCTGATGAAAGCCAACTGTGTTGTCGCCTCTCGTCCCCTCTCGTTAGAGGTCTGCACAGGCTTTAAACTGAAGCCCAAACCCGGCCCGTACCCGCGATCTTTTAACCCGCCCCGACCCGACAATTACATTTACATATTAAGCCCGAACCCGACCCGAACCCGAGGTCCATTCTGTTTCTCACAATAAAAAAACATTTTTGCAATATGCTATGTTGTATTTAATGATTGCTTGACATATTAAACAAATACATGTAGGCACAGCGGCCCTATCAGCAGACAGCACAGCAGTAAGAGAAAAAAAACAAAAACGTACCATTTACGTAACGTTGCTGTGGTCGAACAGGTGTAACAGTCACAGATGTCTCTGGAACTCAAACTTTAAACTTTAAAAACTTCACGCACTGTTGCAAAACTATTTACACCAACATCCTTCTCAGTATGAGTTGTGAAGGAAGAGAACGGCGTCGACAGTTGATGGTTTCAGCGCCGTTCTCCTCTGATTGAAAGTTAGTCCAGCTGCACTGAAGTTTCTCTCGCTGCTGCTGCTACTTGCAGGGATGCTGAGGATACTACGGGCTAGTTTTGACAGTAGGGGGAAAACACCGCAGTTGTTTTTCCACCAACCCAAGAGATCCCGCTCTTCTTCCATGTCATGGTTGCGGCTGGAGTATTGCGTAACTTCATCTGCGGTTTCACCGAGGGGCACGTTCACCCACTCCTCAAACTCTGCCACTATCTTGCTTCTTTTAGTGACCGGTTCAGCCACGCGTTCAGCTGGCTCGTTGTCTGTGGTAAAGCTGGCTATCCGAAGCCTGGCTTCTTGCTGGATATCCTCTCTGTCAGGGAGAGACAGCATGCGGAGTTGACAGAACTTTGGCCAAAGGAATATGGCAAGCTTATGTAGTGTGTGGATTTTGATTTTACGGTTCAGCCATTCAAGATGCCGCTCACGAATGATGGCCTGGTGAGGACTGTCTGATGCCACAGGTCTGCAGTGGCGCTTAAGTCTCTCGTGCCACAAAACAACCAGGTTAAGTGTGGGGTACTGGTCACCCTCTAGTTCCCTCTGAGCCTCGTAAAATGGGCGAAGAAATTCCAGCAGGAACTCCATGACATCCGGAGATATTTCGTCAATTTTTCGGCTTTCCCCTCGGCTTTCAAGTTTTTCACGAAGCTCAGCGTACACCTGCTTAATTGAATCCAAGGTAAGGAACACCGTGCTGAATCTGGTGTCTGACATTTGCCTGACAGTTGTTGATAACTGACTTATTATACCCGTTTGCTTGACATATCGCACAAGTGCCTTTGCTGCCATTAAAGTCTGTGTGACCTCTGGTGCGCTGTCTCGTAGTTCGGCAGAATCAAGCGCGTGTTTGAGAACTGTGTTATAAACATGGTCCTGACAATCCAGTCGATGATACGGCGCGAGTGCAGCAATCATGTTTGATCCCTGGTCAGTGACCCAGACGACTTTATTCATAACACAAGCATCAAATCCTAGTTGAGATACGAGCAGTCTCTGTAATTCTCTCCGTATGTTGTCACCAGTTTTCGCTTCTTCAGGAGGGAACATCGCTGTTGTAAGGACTCTGCTTCGAAGCAAAAAATCAGGTGTTATGTAGTGGCAAGTGATAGTTAAGAAACTGATCTTGCGATAGTCGTCAGTCCACATGTCAGTGGTCATTCCAACAGTAATGTCAGACATGATCTCAGATATTTCTTTGATTAGCGCCTGTCTTTTGGAGGCCGCGGTTTCCTTGCATCTCCGAGAAATGGTTGTGGGATCAGGTAACACACTGTCCACTGAGACACGGCCATATGTAGCCCCCACATTTATTAGGTCTTGCGCTAGGTTAATAAAACCTCGTCCAGCAACCGTATGAAACGATCTAATATCCCGACAGCAAAACTCCACACATTTTTCTGTTACATTAGATTTTACAGAAGCTGGTACTGACTTGGCTGCTGGAGATAGATAGTCCGAAAGAGATGACTGTCTGTTACTAGCGGCTAGGCCTGCTGTTGGACGAGTGCATCCACGGTCAGTGTGTCGCTGTAAAGAAGATGTACCTGTCTTTTTGCTGTCATACGCCAAGACAGCTTTGCAAACTCTACACTGCACGTAACCACTGGGCTCTTTACTGGTGGAAACGACAAGATCATAATGCTTCCAGATTGCAGCTTTTCCTGCATCATTTGAAACTGTTATAAGTTTTCCCTCAGTAATTTTTTGCTTTATCAGACTCATGCTTTGCTTGTCGTCTGCTGTCTGTCTGTATTTTGACTGAAATAGCGCGCGAGAGCGGTAGCACATGCGCAAAACAGTTTTGTGATATAAATGATTTGATAAAATAAAACAAATAATAAAATATATATTTATATTATATATATGTATATATATAATTATAAAAAAATAAAATATCATTAAAATATAAAATATCATTATATTTGAGAGAGAGAGCGTACGTTTGATTGTGCATTGCATATCTGCGGCTGCGCACGTATGTACTTTCTCTCGCGTGCCTGCCGGTCACCACAACACAGCAAGCAGGCAAAGCACAGCACACGGCGCGCAAACTATATATAGCCTATTTAGTTTTTCTTAGTTAAACCCGAACCCGACCCGAACCCGAGGCTGTTCATTAAACATTAACCCGAACCCGACCCGAAACCCGCACATTTTTCGGGACCCGTCGGGCTCGGGTCGGGTAGCAGACCTCTACCTCTCGTCCCCTCTCGTCGAGGTAAAAAGCTGCACTTGAACACACCGAGAGAACTACAGGCGACCGTCTTGTAGACTGTGCGTTCTGTGCCTGCGTGTAATGAGCCAACTGTCTATTTCTGCAGATATATTAGTCTATATTCGTCATTCAAAAAGGAAAACCGAAGCTGCGGCTGCAGATACACATAACGTAAACAAAGCAGCGCGTGCTTACCTTTTTGAATATCAATCCTGCTGAACACTTTCTTTATTCCACTCCACTCATGTTAATATTGAAATATTCGCCTTGGAACACTCAGGTAAGAAGACGTAACATAAGAACAGCCTTCTATCTTTACTGTTTTGACTTCTTTGCTTGCTGTTTTGCGTTTATTCTCGTGCACTGACTGTTTCACTAAGCTGAACAGCCAATCAGAGTTCTCTCTTTCCCCAACGGCCCGATGCCGATTCAACATATCGAATTGCACAAAACAAAGCCGACAAGGACTATTTTTAGCAAACGGCACGGAACCGTGCGTATCACACCGAGCCAACTTGGTTGGCTGACGCAAAAAATCTGCCAGACGGCCGACCGTCGGCTTGGTGTGTTCCGGGCTTTATGTGACTTTTAGTTGGTCCCTTGGCCCTAGGCCTTTTAAACATTTTGGGGGGTCAATGACTGACAGGTAGATTTTGAAAGATGACATGGATTAATAATTTAACCATTACTAACACAATTAAAATTAAGTTCCACTGTCAAAGAGGAAACTAAAGACCCCACAAGACCATGCTGGTGAACCAGCTTCACCACTTCTGTTTTGCTTGAGAACAGCATGACTGTTTTTTTTTGTCCACCAGTTAGACCAGCACTATACCAGCATAAACCAGGCTTGACCAGCTTGGAAATCGTGCTGGTTTATGATGGATCTTTCAGCAGTCTGATAAGAGAATACAGGCTTGACTAGTTGCACGTTCATACAGATGCTACTGTAAGTTACTGTGTGAATGAGGCATTTCAAGTCTCACACCTATAAGTAAATGCGGTTGTCAATGCCAAAAACTGACAGTGTGAACGTAGCCCATGTGTACTGCTGCTCCAGCACAACATCACACCGCAGCATGAGCGTCTGCCAGTCAGAGCGTCTCGCTGCATCTCTTTCTCACTGGTGTGAATGTTCTGTTTCCCCTGTTTACACACACATTCTTAATAGCACACATCCGCACACACACCTTCACATTCATCTTCATCTTCACCCCCCACCCTCCAACTCACACAGACGTCCACCCACGCCCTGTACCTTGCTTAAAAGAGAGACAGTTAAGGGGAAGAGGAATGTCCCCAGACAGTTGCAGAATTTCTATTTCTGTCAGACTGAAGAAGCTCTGGAATTCACATCCAATTCCAAAAACTTTATTAACACTGTAAAAGTCTGACGACTCTGGAACAGGAAAATTAGGTCCTTGGCTGATTGGCTGATGGAAGCATATTTACGTGTTCCAGACTATATCGTCAAAGGCAGTAGACTAAAGATGATTAGTTAACTCTGAACACAGCCAAATACCCAATGATAAAAGTGTGTTCCCACATATGCAGTTACTTTTTCTAAGGTTTTCTTCTGAAATCTGTAAATTTGATTTCAGCGGCATTGCATAAGTTGTAATTTTTACATTAAACGTGCAAACATTCTTACAGGTATATGAATTATCTTTCTTTTCTTTTTTTACATCACAAAAAACAGCTGTTTCTGCTGGGGTGTGAAGACTTTTTATATACCCTGTATACTATATATTATTTAATCTTGAATAAAATTATAATATTTTGTTCCTACTCTAAAACAACTATTTTTCATGAATCAATCAATTCTATTTTATTCCCTTGTTTTTCTAGGTCTAGAGTACATACGGTATATGTAGACTTTAATTTTGTCATCTGCAAAAATATTGTGAATATTTGTATATTATATATCGCCTAGTCCTATGTTTAATCTTTTTTATGTTACAGTACAGTTCATAAGTTTGGGGATCAAATGATATTTTTTTTATGTCTTTGAAAAACTATATCTTATGCTTACCGTGGTTGCATTTATTTGGTCCAAAATCCAAATAAATATCATTTAAAATCACAGTTTTCTATTTTAATATTTTTTAAGATGTAACTCATTTCTTACGTGCCCTGAGATACGGGAACGAGCATTCCGTCAGTCTCTTGCGTCTGAAGCCTGATTGGTTCATGTCTTGCACTTTTTCTCGACTGAACAGCAGTAAAGTCTGCTCGCGCTTATGTAGCACGGCAGGATACACAATGCTAGTATCGCAGAGCCAAGTTTATGTTAGTAACCGCAGCATTTCCTTTTCAGTACAGTTCACTTCGCATTGCTTCAGTCTCTGACGCATTTGAAGAAAGCACTGCAAAAAGCAGTGCTAGTTATGGGCGTATCGATATGAAGTATATCGATACTGACGTCGAGAATCGAAAGTATCGATACTCAAATAAAAATATCAATATTACAGTTTTTTTTTTTACCAGTGATTTTGAAATCTAATGCGTACAATATGCATTGAATTGGATGAATAACATTTGTTAGTGAATAATTGAGTAGTAGAACCACTTGCTTATCTGAACTGAGCACGCGCAAATGCTGCAAGTCAGAACCAATCAATCACAGAGAGCGTTCACACACTGCCAACAATGCATTCCAACCACTAATCTATATATTGTCATTAGATAGATCTGCGATTAAAATGATGCTTTACAGAAGAAATATATGTTTGAGCTATTTCACAATAAACAAATTCATACTGATGTACTATTCTGTAACTAATTTTAATATAAAACATTGTCACTGTCAGAATAAAAGATTACATTGAATTGGTGCAACAGCCTGCCACTGGCAGTCCCTTAAGAAAATGAACATTACATTGACCATAGTTCAAATAGGCCTATAATATTTTGTAGGTTTCCATGGTTACCACTACAAGTAAAAATTTTAACCATGTGTAAAAAAAAAAATTATCTAATAAATTAAATCTAATAAATCTAAAGGAATATTGAATGTTAAAATGCCTTTCAAATATAATCTTTAATGGGTATCATTACCCATTTTAATCTCAGTAATTCAGTAATTTAAGAAATTTTCAAATTTAAAAGTTCAGTTTAGAGGTATTGTATTGGTATCGGTATCGGCGATACTGGCCTTGAAAGTATCAGTATCTTATCGAAAACATAATAAGTGGTATCGCCCATCACTACGCAGTGCTACTAGTGCAAAACAAAAGTTCAGTGAGGAGGCAGGCTACGAGAGTCAAGGACTTGGTAAAAAATCCAAAAAATGGTAGGCTTGGGTACAGAACCTGGACATGGTGAACTCCTTAGGAAAAAACTCTTTGGGAGGAGACCTATATAGGCAAGCGCCTGAAGGCCCGGGTCATACAAGTTGTAGAACCTGATAAAGGTGGATGGCGAAGACCATACCCAGGAGAAAGCCATCCCTCTGTTGGTGTGGGCCCTCACTCCAGTGGGGCTCTGCAAGTCTAGCGCTATTGTGTCCACTGGGGCAGTCTCTGCTTCGTGACTGGCAGCCTTTTAGAGCTTCCTCCGAAGCACACAAACAGCTGCTCCGATTGCCTGAATTGGCAAGAGCGCTCAATGTACACTATAAGTGTACCAGGGGACGGATTGGGCGGATTGGCTGTGGTGTCCGTTCACCCTCAGCAGTGAGGAGGTCAGAAAGTGAGATAACCTGAGTCTTAAAGAATGTGGAGAGCACCTTAGGCACATAGCCTCATCTGGGTTTATCATCTCTAAAATCCAGTTTGACACGCCCGGAATGGCTTCTCAAGACTGGCGTCAGGCGGCAAGAGTTTGGAAAGCCGCTGCTAGGGGCTGACCCTCGCGGCATGATTTCTTAGTGGCTCGCTTTAACAGTTGGAAGGAGGACTAGATGGGCATACCACTGGTGGGGCAAACACAGTACCAACAAACACAGCACCTCCAACACCCAGACTGGATAGACTGGGAGGTAAACACATGGTCCCACAAGGGTGTTCCGGCCTTGGCAGGACTTGGCCCGCTCCTCCTCGTGCCTAAAGCATTAGTGACTGTTTTGGCTGCTCAAAATGGAAAGTGCTTTGCTGGGTGCAAGTGATGCTTCACCTCTGGTCTGCTTTAGGCTGGGGCTGAGCGGGTGCTGGAGCTGGCATGGTATGCTCCTGAGTCGACGATGGCGACAATACGCAGCAGAAGAACTCGCCTACTGAGGCTACGTTTACACCGAAATGATTCTGAAGAGAAAATGCGAAAGTGGCGTTGCGTCATCACTTTTTATTCTGCGTTTAGACGAGCGTTTTGTGTGGGAAATCCGCGTGCAAACGGTGACGCAAAGGTGTGTGAAATTCAATGTAGTATGCACTTCAGGTGGCTAGAAGTGCATACTACAACAACACCAAGTCCATGCGCCTGCATACAACTTCACTGTCAAGCAGACTTTGCGTTTTTACCGTTTACACGGGAACGTGGCGGTTTTAAGATTTCCACTCTGGAGGGTGGTTTCACTTTTTTGCGTTTTTAAGCCTCAAAAACGCTGTCGCCGTGTAAACGAAAGGCACATCAGATAAAATATTTTTACATTTTCAACAGGGCCTAAAGTAGGAAGTCGCGCATAGGCTGCAACGCCCTTCAGGCCAACGTGAAACGCTCAGCAAGCCTTTCAGAACCGAATAGGCCAGAGGAAGAGACAGGGGAATCAAGAAGGACTGTCTTGTCAGCTTTCTTGATCTCTAAGTTTATAGTGCACAGACATGAACCAATCAGGCTTCAGTATTCTGAGAAAAACCCAAGAGTTTCCCCATACGCATCAGAGACTATTGAGCAGCAGCCATTACTCCACTCTTTAGTGTCACATGAGCGTTCATAAATCATTTTAATATGCTGATTTGGTGCTCAAGAAACATTTATTAATATTATCAATGTTGAAAACAATTGTGCCGCTTAACATTTTTGTGGATTGCGTGATACATTTTTTTTTTTCTTTGATGAATAGAAAGTTCAAAAGACTTTGAAATGGCAATCTTTTGTAACATTATATCGCTACTATCACTTTTGATCAATTTAATGCATCATGGCTAATTAGAAGTATTCACATCTTAAAAAAGAAACTTACACCAAACATTTGAAGTGTAAATTTTTATAATATATTGTTATATTTTGACGAAAGTAGTAAGCAGAAGCACTTATTCTGAACGTTCTTCTGTCTCTCTTTTGGTGTGTGTTGCACTGTAGTTTAATAATTGTTCTTGTATTTGCATGTTTTAGTCTTCTCTTTACCAAAGTGAAGCTGGAGGAGGTTTTGTTCGGACCTGCTGCAGCTTTACAGACCTGTGCTGAAATGCTGCAGTTGTGGCAAAGCCGCTATGATTTTGCCCGACTCAGGTAATGTGTGTGTATATGTCACGTCTCTGTTCCAAAAAAAACTCTGATTTGTTTTGTTTGACCATTTAATTAAACGCTCTTCTGAAAACATGTTCAGTATATGACCAAACAGTATATGAGCTATATGATATGGAATATCCACAGAATTGTTACTAATATTTCTGATTTCCCAGATAGTATGTTTCTGAATATAAAAAATGTCAATATAATGTAAAGTATTTGCTTTGGCTTTTGTTTTCAATGGTTTTGTTCCATTGTTTCTCGTCTGTTGCCAATCTCCCAACAGGACGTGGTCGCTGTGGTATTTGTCCCACCCTCCTCCACTATGATTGGATGGCTGGGTAAAATGTGACAGTGATGAGTTCTGCATTTCACCAAAGTTGAACATTCTTCAGCTCTCGGCAACCAAAAAAAAAAAAAAAAAAAATGATCGCTCAGCTCCCATTGAAATCAATTGGAAAATTAAGCTAGCCTCAGGAAAAAACTGTTTGATGGACACACAGCCTATAAGTTCTAATTTGTTTCTGTAGCTAGTAGATTTTTTTATTTCCTAATTTAGTCTGTGTGTTTATAGCCCAGTATTTCCATGTGATAGAGATGTTGTGATTTCATGTGTTCCAGTGAGGAGGATGATACTAGTAGCATACCCCCTGATCCAGGCCCATTGAGCAGGAAACCCAGCGGCCTCCATCTTACCCTCCCAGACTTCCAGGAGACAGAGACCGGTGTGTATCACGAGCATATGTGATTGCATGTGTGTTTATGTAACTGAGATGTGTGTCATGTTGTGTCAGGGTCTCAGAGCGCTCCGTCTCTCGCTGTGTCCCGTCTGGAACAGGCCATGTCGGAGGTGTCGGCCATCAGCTCCACCCACAGACACGGCCCTGCCTACATTTGGACCACCCTGGAGCGCATCTGGCTGCAAGCGGGTATGTCGTAAGTGTAGAAATTACACTTCTTTTTTGAATACAAATTACCGCTTTAGAAGGACATAATTTGCCTTATTTTCCTAGATGACGTCAGCTGAAAGTAAAGTGTTTATATGCAAATCTTCTTATATTTTAATGAAATATCAAGTTTGTTATAATTCTTTTGAGATTTTTTTTCTCTACTCTAATGTTGACTTTAATACGTTTGGGAAGTCAATGACGTACGATGACATTATTTGGATGTTATTTTTGCGTTATTTATATGCTGCTCTGCATGAAATGCGTTTCCCAGGGATCTCATACTGAGTGTTTGTGCCCTCTTGTTCCCATTCCCAGCATTCCTCTGGCATGGGTTCATTTCCTGCCTAAAATGGGACATATCCTGGTTCTGTAAAAATGAGTAAATGTGAGAGCACAAGAGCGGCCCATTGAAAGAATGGACGTGATGTCACACTGTTACATCTAGCGCTGAGCACAAGGGCCCAGTGAACACAATCCAGCTTTTTTTTTATCTAGCACATATTTATTTACATCAGCTGTTGTTTGTAAGCTGTCAGTGTTTTTATATGCCTTGTATCAGAATAACATATTATAATAACTAATTAAAATGTTTTAAATAAATGTATTTTTTACTTCTAAATGTTATGCCACTCAGCTTGTGTTGTCTGTGAAGAAACAACATAGCACAAAACTGTGTATGCAGTGCAAAGGCAGCTATTGATGGGAATAGATGCAAGAAAGGCCTATCACAACTAAGTATGCAAATAATTGCCAGAAAGAAGACCAGTAACACTTCAGTAATACAGTATGCAAATATTACAACAACGCCAGCACTTTTACATTTTGAATGTTGAACATTTCAACAAAATCAGTGGGACAACACAAAAACATTCACAAAATTTTGCTGTGGGATAAAGGTCTATTGTCTATTATCAATAGTGTATCGATGTATGAAATACAGCTCAAGCAATGGTGACTTTAAAATTAGTGTTATTTAATTATTGAAGTATTTGCAGTAATAATATGTTGAATTAGCTTTTATTTTTACATTTACAGTTTTTATATTAAAGGTGCAGTAGGTGATTCTCTACAGAAAAAAATGTTTTGTTATGCTGGTTGAAAGTCTCACCCTGATAGCAATCACTATTTTAAATGGTCTAAATGTATTTTTATAAATATCTCTGCTCTATGGAAGGTGTAGGACCATTTAATGTTTGTTCAATTATTGCATTCGGTCCGAAAAATTGCTACTATGTGTTCCCTGTCAGTTGACGTCCGTTTTGCATACCACACAGACATCATATCTCATCAGCGCGTTTGGATGCCGATTTGCAGTGAGGGTGGGATCATATGCTTTTAATGCTAGCAGGCTAAAGTTAGCATTTCCCAGATCAACTATTGCACCTTTAAGTTTTAGTAACTTTGTTGTGTTTTGACATTTTTATTAGTTTCTGTTTTTTAAATAAATATATATATATATATAGCTTTAATTTATTTCTGTTTCAGTCTTGGTAATTGTAGAGCTTATTTTATTTCATTTCAGTGTTATTTAAAAAAAATAATAATCTGAATCTGCGTTGGGAAATCTTTTGCCCTCACTCAAACTTCCAATTGCTTGAATTCCTATTAAAATGACTGGCTTGCAACAATTCAGGAACAGCAATAAATGTGAGCGCATCTTAAAGTGATATTCCACCGTTTTTTCATATTAAACTGTTATTCTCTTAACTAAGATGAGTTGATACATACCTCTCTTGTCTCAGTGCGTGCACTCAGTCGCTCTGCTGCGCGAGACTCTTTGATAGCACTTAACTAGCCCAGTTCATTCAATATGGGCCAAGCAGAGAAGCGACTAAACACCTCCACGTTTTCCCTATTTAAATACAGTTACATGAGTTGTAGAATATGACAAAACGGTGGAGTATCCCTGGCTGCAATAATCTACATAACATAGTTGGAATAAGTATGTATGTTAAGTAGTCTCAATTAATTGCACATAAGTGTGAGCAAAACACTGCAGCTATCTTGGAAGGACTATACATGTATGCAATTTTCAAAACAACCTTTTTTTGTGTGTAATAGCTGGTGAAATTCTCCAACCAGTGATTCTGTTTGAACAAACAGAAATATACAACAGGCAGCCGTTGATAAGAAGTGTTTATTTGCTGTGGTGAGTCCTAAATGCTAGAGTAGAGCTGCAGATGCTTGCACAGCACTCTACACATGGCCTTATTTAGACATGAGCATGAATATCCCTCTATGAGCCTGAGTGTGAGATTTAAGGGTAGAAAGGGGAGAAGAAGGACATTGTGCATTTGCGATTGCAAATATGTTGCCTAAGCTGCTTTTTAAATCATCTTGACAGAACAAAATGCGGCATCCGTGCGATTCTCCTGGTTGAACCACAGCTTGTCTGAAATGAAGCATGTTGGTATTCACTCCTTTACTCTGTGAGAGTTGTAATGGTGTGGCAGCAGATCCGTCTTTGATAGTGTTGATGTTCCAGATGGCTGTGTCACGGCCGTGAAGTCAGAGACGTTTCATAAAGATGAATCATCTTGCACTCGATTAGAGATAATCTCACAATAAGAGAATCTCAAGAAATGACAAAGCTGTCACTGAAAAAAAGAGAGTTGTAACTGTAATAATATCATTTTAGTGCAATGTCACAAAAACAATTATGCCATCAGAATGGTTTATTATTGTTCTCATTGATCTCTTGTATGTTTTGTGATGCCGTGCCGACCAGGGGAGCTGTTCATCGCTGATGGGCGGATGAAGGAAGCTCAGTTCTGTGTGCAGGAGGCAGGGACTCTCTTCCCCACCTCACACTCAGTGCTGCTGCTCAAGGGCCGTGTGGCTGAGCTAAGGGGCAACGACACCGAGGCCAAGAGCCTGTACGATGAAGCTCTCGCCATCAACCCCAGAGGACACCATATACTGCTGCACCTGGTGAGTGACACACATCCACAGACACATGCTGTGCATCACACTCACTCACTTTAACATCTTGAACCCTAAAACTAATATATATTTAGTTCCACTTTCATGTCCCTGAATAGCGGTCTATATATATATATATATATATATATATATATATATATATATATATACACTGTATATATGTGTATATGCAAATGCATATATCTATATTTGTTCTTTTGCAATTTATGTATGTATGTATGTATGTATGTGTATATGTGTGTATATATATATATATATATATATATATATAGATAGATATGTGTATGTAAATAGTATGTATATTCTTTTTATATATCTTTTCACTTCACATAATTACATGTACATGCTACTTTCTGTTTTATGTGTTTTGTATTGATGGTATTGTCTAACTGTGTTTTGTTCTATGCCGTGCTTTAACAAAAAAGAAAAAGAAAACAAATGATTTAAAATTATTAGTTATCCTATAGTGTTGTGCCTTAAAAATCATTTTTAATTGAAGTACAAAATAATGAAAATAAATAAAAAAGCTAAATAAAAATACAGAACAAAAGCACATAACAAAAATATTAAAACTTCAACTAAAATTAACATAAAATATAAAAATAAAATTTTTCATCAATTAAATTAATTTTAAAATTTATTTAGAATATTAATAAATACTATAATTGTATATAAATAAACACTAAAATAATCCGCTGGTATGAGACTACATTGAAAAACTGCCGTTTTAATCATTTAAAAATAATCATGTGACTTTGTTCAGACGTCAGACGTTCTTGCTTCCTTAGAAGCTCATGATGCTCTTCTGATCATTTTCAAATCATGTTAGAGAACAGGATCTTGTGAAACTTGTGGAGTTCATGCAGTTTCAGTACTGCTGTTATTAAAGCAAAAGAGAAAAATACAAATATTAAGAGAATATAATTTCATATTAATGCTTTTTTCATAATATGAATATATGCTTTGAAGGTGATATTTTGATTAAGTCGTTGCATATGCCATTTACTGTACATACAGGACTGTATGTACAGCTTTACAACCCACAGTGATGTGTGCTAACATTAGCTCTGCCTCCACTCTCTGCTCTCATTGTGACTGCATAATGTCAGGCCCTTCATTACTCATCTTCACTGGAGGAACCGAAGTGAAGCTAGGCCATTTTCTTCCTATATCTGGCCAATCAGAGTACGCGTCCCCACTATTTTTGGACAAAAGACATAAAATATCAATTCCCTGAGCTGATGAGGACTAATTCTGTGCTTGCTGGTGATGCCCTGCATAGTTCACACACACACACGCACACACGAACACACACACACACACACACACACACACACACAGACAGCCTGTCTTCATCTGAACGTCACACCACTGATTTCTTGAGCTTGAGCTGCTATGATTGAACTGAAGTGGAGTTGAGGGAATTTATCTAACTGGATCCAATGGGGAGAGGTTAAACATTTCTGTTCATTATGACAAGAGAGACCAGCGCTCTCGTTACGCCCATCAATTCTCTGAGAGACAATGTATTTCAGAGCCTATTTTTTCACCTACAGTACTTCTAAAAGTAGAATATTATGACACAATTTACTCATATGTTGTTCCAGAACCAGGTAAATCTCATGGAAATATTTCCAATTCACACAAGTCAATGTCACGGAAATAGCAATAGATAGTTCCCTTTCGTAGTCACTCCGAGTTACGTCAAGGAGTGACGGAGAATGGGGGTTTCGCACAGAAAGCCAATCCTCTTCGAGTATTTAACAACGAGCCAATGGCGTGAAAATGCCATGGGTCTGCGGAATTTGCATAGCGTACTCCGCCCACCCATGTGGGTATAAAAGGAGGAAGCAAACGCAACTGCAGAATGTTTTCGCTTCGGAGCCAAGAGCATTCTTCTCTCCACAAGCCATATCACTAAAAGCCTCTTCGAGACGAGCGTCCTCTTCAGTGTTGGTGTGACGGCGGTACCCAGCGAGATTCTGCATTGCCTGCGATCTGTGCAGTGGTCTGCCAGACTTTGCGCTTCTCCCTGGTCGCCTCGGCGCTGAAAGAGTGAATTTCCTCCTCTCCTCTGAAAGAGCTACACGCGGCACGTCTTTTTAAAGACGGTTCGCCCGTGTTCTTCTGGGTGCGGTCGATATCCGTCTTTCTCTGATGGGCACGATCGCTGCTTTGTATGTCTGGGCTTCGTCATGCTAAAGCAGCTTTCGTGGTTGAGTCATGTGCCTTTTGTGGTAATATGACCATCTCAGCACTTAGATCGAGACTCAATGATCTTACTGTGAGAGTCCCCGCCTCCGCTACCCGTTCAGCTTCCTCTACCCGGGGAAGCTCTTCGGCTCGCGGCCAGGGTGATCTGTCGGTGACGGTGTGGAACAAACCCCCGACGCTAGCTCCTCGGGTCCCACCCACCGCAACAGTGTTGCAGCCAGCGAGCGCCGAAACGGTTAAGACGTCTGCCTGTTCGCGGGTACCGTCTGGATCGTTTGGCGCTCCAGAGGAAGACGCGTTGTCGATCGCGGCATCACATGGCGGGCTTGATTCCTCGGGAAGTGAAGATGCGGATGCACGGCCTCCTTCGGGAGCGCCTGTTGCCCGTGTCGGATCCCGAGATGACGGCTATGCTCTCTCGGGTCGCCGTGAGTATCGGGTTGCACTGGAATCTTCCGGCCCACCCCGATCACTCACGGATGGATGAATGGTTTTTGGGCAAAGCCGCCGCCGCGAGGCCACAGCCGACCCCAATGCCATTCGTCCCCGAGCTGCATGCGGAACTGACGAAGACGCGCTCGTCAGCTTCCCCCGCCTTCCCTCCCCTCGACGGCGCAGCTGCCCGTGGGTATGCTGGGGTTCCTCCGGTGGAGCGCTCTGTCGCGATGCAACTGTGTCCGCAGAGCGCCTCCTCCCGGGGGCCCCCCGAGCATCCCCCCAAAGCCTGTAGGTTTTCGTCGTCTATGACGGCGCGATCCTATAGCGCGGCGGGCGGCCGCCGCTAGGCATGTGATGGGCATTTTTTAGGTCTGCCAAGGCAGACTGCTCACAGGTATGCACGAGGGCGGGACTGATTCCCTTGGATCAGGTGATGGCCACTAGTGTGGTCCAGGAGCGTCATCTTTGCTTTTCGGCGGTGCGGTTGAGGACTTTGCCCAGCAGTTCTCTACCGCCCAGAAACAGACTGAGGCAGTTGAACACATTCTGCCCCGACGGCCAGCTGCTGCCTTCACCCAGCCGCCGGTGCAGCCGCCTCAGTCTGTTCGCCGCCGAGGACGAGCCTCTGCGATTCCCTTCCCTCCGGAGCGACCCCAGCAGCAGCCTTCACCCAGGTCGCGCCGTAGAGGCGGTCGCAGAGGAGCGTCACAGCCCCCTATGGGCTGCTCAGTGATGGCATCGAGTCTTTCCCAGGAGGAGGTAGCAGGGCCCCTCCTTCCCCCCGTAGAGGGCCGGGGGAGAATCTTTTGTTCTCCGCTCCCCGCTGCTCGAAAAAAAAAAAAAAAAATATTAAGACGGGTTGAGTGCGTTAAAGAAAGACTTTATACTATCACTGAGCACACAGAAAAACCGGAATGAGCGCGCACGACGCTCCACAGTGTCGCCCCGCTCATTCCCCTCTGTCTCTGAGGGCGCGGAGAGGAGCGCGCGTCGTCCCCGGACCGCACTGCTCCTCTCCCCCTCTGTCGCCAGACCCCCGGCAGAACAGACCCCCGTGGAACGCTGGTCCTTCCCTGGTCTCTTCTGTCGGGGAGCGGAGCTCGACTACGCACCCGCATGTGGTATCTCCCGTGCGCATGCCAGTCACTCCGCCCCGCTGCCCCTCCGGGGGGACGTCTGTGGCTCGTATGACCCCGCTGGTTCGGTTCCTCGGAGCTTGGCTCGAGCTCCCCGGTCTGTCCCGCTGGGTCATCAGAACGATCAGATTCGGCTACGCGATTCAGTTCGCACGATCTCCTCCCCGTTTCAGGGGAGTTCGCTCCACTATAATCGGTGGCAATGCCCCGGTTTTGAGAGCGGAGATTGCGACCCTGCTGGCGAAGGGTGCAATCGAGACGGTCCCTCCAGCCGAAGTGAACTCCGGCTTTTACAGCCCCTACTTCATTGTCCCCAAGAAGACCGGTGGGTTTCGACCGATCCTGGACCTGCGCGTTTTGAACCGCACTCTGCATCGAATGCCGTTCAAAATCCTCACGGCCAAACGCATTTTCGAATGTGTTCGGCATCAGGATTGGTTTGCAGCGATCGACCTGAAGGATGCGTACTTTCATGTCTCCATATTGCCTCGACACAGACCGTTTCTTCGGTTCGCTTTCGAAGGCCAGGCATATCAGTACACGGTTCTCCCATTCGGGTTAGCTCTGTCCCCTCGCGTCTTCACGAAGATCGCCGAGGCAGCCCTTGTTCCCCTTCGCGAACACGGGGTTCGCATCCTGAACTATCTCGACGATTGGCTAATTTTGGCTCACTCTCGAGAACAGGTTTGCGAACACAGAGATCTAGTGCTTCAGCACTTAGCCCGTCTGGGCCTTCGGGTCAACCGGGAGAAGAGCAAACTTTGCCCCGTGCAGAGCATCTCTTTTCTCGGCATGGAGATAGACTCGGTCGCCATGTCCGCGCAGCTTACAAGCGAGCGCGCACACTCACTGCTGACTTGTCTTCGCCAGTTCGACGGCAAGAGTGCGGTTCCACTGAAACTCTTTCAGAGGCTCCTGGGGCATATGGCATCCGCAGCCGCGGCTACGCCACTCGGATTGCTTCATATGAGACCGCTTGAGCTCTGGCTTCGCGATCGAGTCCCGAGGTGGGCATGGCATCGTGGCTCGCTCCGAGTTCCAGTAACTCCAGCGTGCCGCCGAACCTTCTTCCCGTGGTTGAACCTCAGCTTTCTTCGGGCAGGTGTCCCGCTCCAGCGAGTTTCCAGGCATCTCGTCGTCTCCACGGATGCATCTACCACGGGGTGGGGTGCCATGTGCAATGGGCATGCAGCCGCGGGTTCCTGGACAGGACCCCAGCGCCTCATGCACATCAATTGCCTCGAGCTGCTGGCAGTACGCCTGGCCCTGCACCGCTTTCGAGCACTGCTCAGGGGTCAACACGTACTTGTCCGCTCAGACAATACCGCTACAGTAGCGTACATCAACCACCAGGGGGGTCTACGCTCACGTCGGATGTCGCAGCTCGCTCGCCACCTCCTACTATGGAGTCAGAAGCACCTGAGGTCCCTTCGTGCTGTGTACATTCCTGGAATCCGGAACCTGGCAGCCGACGAGCTGTCACGGATCCGCCCTATCTCCGGCGAATGGCGACTCCATCCCCAGACGGTCCAGCTGATCTGGGACCAGTTCGGGGAGGCTCAGATAGATCTGTTCGCCTCCCGGGACTCTTCCCACTGCGTCCAGTTTCCCTGTCCGAGGGCACGCTCGGTACAGATGCGCTGGCGCACAGCTGGCCGCGGGGCCCACGCAAGTATGCGTTTCCCCCAGTGAGCCTCCTTGCACGGGTGTTGTGCAAGATCAAGGAGGACGAGGAGCAGGTCCTGCTGGTAGCCCCTTATTGGCCCACCAAGACGTGGTTCTCCGAACTCATGCTCCTCGCGACAGCACCTCCTTGGCCTATTCCTCTGAGACAAGATCTGCTCACTCAGAGACGGGGCACTCTGTGGCACCCTCGTCCCGATCTATGGAGGCTACATGTGTGGCTCCTGGACGGCACGAGGCAGGTTTGAGTTCGCTACCACCTGCGGTGGCAGCAACCATCACTTCCGCTAGAGCGTCGTCTACGAGACACCTGTATGCGTTGAAGTGGAACCTCTTCGTCAACTGGTGCTCTTCTCGCGGAGAAGACCCCAGGAGATGCTCGATCAGTGTTGTGCTTTCCTTCCTGCAGGATGGGTTGGAGCGTAGGCTGTCGCCCTCCACCCTCAAAGTTTACGTCGCGGCTATTTCCGCCTCTCATGATGCAGTTGAAGGTAAGTCCGTTGGAAAGCACGACCTGGTCATCAGGTTCCTGAGGGGAGCGAGGAGGCTAAATCCGTCTCGTCCTCCCCTCGTGCCCTCTTGGGACCTCTCGGTAGTGTTAAGTGCTCTGCAGAGGCCTCCCTTTGAGCCTTTGCAATCGGTTGAGTTTAAGTTCCTGTCTATGAAGACAGCACTCCTGGTTGCATTGGCCTCCATCAAGAGGGTAGGGGACCTGCACGCATTCTCCGTTGACGAAGCGTGCCTAGAGTTCGGGCCGGCTTACTCTCACGTTGTTCTGAGACCCCGGTTCGGTTACGTGCCCAAGGTCCCCACTACTCCCTTCCGGGATCAGGTGGTGACCTTGCAAGCGCTGCCCCTGGAGGAGGCAGACCCAGCCTTGGCACTGCTCTGTCCGGTGCGTGCACTCCGCACCTACGTTGACAGAACGCGGTGTTTCAGGACCTCAGATCAGCTCTTTGTCTGTCATGGGGGGAGCCAGAAGGGAAGGGCTCTCTCAAAACAGCGGCTGTCTCACTGGTTAGTGGACGCCATTGTTTTGTCTTACCAGCAGCAAGGTCGACCGTGCCCCCTTGGTGTGACAGCCCACTCCACTCGGGGTGTGGCTTCCTCTTGGGCTTTAGCGCATGGCGCCTCGCTAACAGGCATCTGCAGAGCTGCAGGCTGGGCAACACCTAACACCTTCGCAAGATTTTATATTTGCGAATCGAGCCGGTTTCCTCTCACGTACTCGCCTCCGCTAGTGCAGGAACCGCTTGAGTGTCTTCGCTTGCTCGCCACTCCACTCCTCAGATTGGATAAGTGCGATATTTCCTCAGTTGTACCTTCTTTGAAGCCCTGAGTCCTCCAGCACTTATGATGCGGGCACCACTGCGCTTGCTCTGGTGCCGGCTAGGTGCCTCCGTGTGCACGGTTCCCCTTTGGTAACTGTCTCATGTGTATTATCCACTGTAAGCCTCTCTGAGCATGTGTCTTCCCTTGGCAAGCCATCTGCCACCCCTGGAGCTAGTTGCCACCTGCGGTTGGCGCTCCAGTATTCTCCATATGCAGCCCCAGTGGCCATATGTGTTTTGTAAGTCCTCCCTTCGGTAGGCATCTGGTAGCATGTCCCTCCCGGGATATGTTTCCCAGTGTACCTTGGTAATTCTGTGTCAAAGTGGGACCTTTTTGTAATATTGTGTTAGAGGTCTAGACTTTCGCAGAGCACTGGAAGACAGCTGGGAGATGGCGTGATGGCATAGACCCCCATTCTCCGTCACTCCTTGACGTAACTCGGAGTGACTACGAAAGGGAACGTCTCGGTTACGGATGTAACCCTCGTTCCCTGAGTAGGGAACGGAGACGTTACGTCTCCTTGCCACTTCTGCTGTACCGCTGGGTGACGCCTGAGATCAGTCTTGGCTCCTCAGCGAAGACATTCTGCGGTTGCGTTTGCTTCCTCCTTTTATACCCACATGGGTGGGCGGAGTACGCTATGCAAATTCCGCAGACCCATGGCATTTTCACGCCATTGGCTCGTTGTTAAATACTCGAAGAGGATTGGCTTTCTGTGCGAAACCCCCATTCTCCGTCACTCCTTGACGTAACGTCTCCGTTCCCTACTCAGGGAACGAGGGTTACATCCGTAACCGAGACGTTTTTTTCTTTATTGTGATGTACATCTGAGTGAAAAAGATACAATTGTTGGGTGGGACTTAGCTATCGATCGGTTGTTGATTGGATCGAGGTAGATCTGAATATTGTCAGAATTATTTTTAGTTTCATTGTGTTTTTGATCATTTGTTTCAGTGTAGCGTTCTCCATAC
The DNA here is from genome assembly GCA_038021265.1 of Cyprinella venusta. Lineage (NCBI taxonomy): Eukaryota > Metazoa > Chordata > Actinopteri > Cypriniformes > Leuciscidae > Cyprinella > Cyprinella venusta. Next base: position 12,347,679 of record CM075869.1, on the reverse strand, counting down.
CCCTGATAGTTTCCTTGGTTACTCATTAGTTAATAATTATGTTCTGTTTAATTCCTTGTCAGTTCTCATCCTTGTGTTATGTGGTAAAAATTATCTGTGTATTCTCCAAGTGTTTATTAAAGCTACACTGTCTAACTCTTTCAGTTTATTCTTAGCTAAAACACTTAGTTCTTTCAAAAATATATGTGCTCATATTAATGTATATTTACTTCGTTCAAGTAATAAAGTATTCTCATAAGTGTATAATATGCCATTGAAAATACATACGGGTAAGGGGTTCTAATGTCGGTCGCCATGTTGCCCCTCCTCTTGAAAGTACATTAGCCAAAGAGGGACATATGCGTTAATTCAAGCTTCGCCTTTCGCATTTACGTTTGAGTTAACACTCATGGACGAGGTCGAACTGGAAGCCATGTTAATCTTGGACTTAATCTAGCCATCTGTCCCTCCAACCTGTGGACCACCTTGAATTTAAAAGGTTGTAATGATACCATTGGTATCTTTCATGCGGTGGAGCCACTGCAGGGGCACGTGGTCCGAACAGAGAGTGAATTCCCATCCCAGGAGAAAATAGTGGTGGGTGAGAATGGCCTA